>CM075190.1:12659417-13259417 GCA_037577475.1 Chaunax sp. Z400 | reverse complement strand
GCTAATTTAATAGATAACTTAGGTCACTTTGAAAATGAAACTCTCCATGTCATCCCCAGGTATTTTATCTGCTACAGAGTTGGCCTGTGCAGGCATGGAGCCGTTGGCAGTGGATGATGACATTTGCATCCTTAAGCATGAGACAGCCTACACCGCTTCCGGCGAGAGTCCTTTATCAGTGTGTGCCGGGGATGAATCTGTGGCTTCCCACTTCGCCCTGGTCACTGCCTATGAGGACATCAAGAAGAGACTGAGAGACACAGAGCGGGAGAATACCTTACTGAGGAAGAGGGTTAAGCAATTGGAGGATAAGGTATGGATGTTAACAGTGAGGGGATGGTGGGAGAGAAGCAAGGACAAGATAGAAGAAAGAGATAGGGAGAATAAAGTGAAAGAACATACTGCTTTTTCAGATGGGTTAGCAGACAGAGATTAGCGAAGTTTTGTTTTCCATGATATCAGAATTATGGACAAACAAAAAATGTTCAGAGAAGGTTTTGAAAAATGCCAGTAAATTCAAAAGGACGTTGCAAAGTACGCGTTTGAGAGAGTCTGCATGCAGCATCATTAATATTGTTGGCCTGTAGTCAAAGCTCTAAAACAATGAGGTCAAATCTGCACTGTCTAAAAACAAAGAGGAGCCATGGAAGAGTATGGCATTGTCAAACATTGTGTTGCAGCACAACATTTGGGCGGGGGAGGGCTCCTGAAATTGTAATTCAAAAACAAAGGCTGAAGCACAATACAGGTAGATATACAGTGCTGACATCGCTGTGGTGGAAGTTTTGCCCACTTTTCTTTGCAGAACTGCTTTAGTGCAGCCGCATTGTAGAGTTTGTGAGAATTAACTATTTTCAGGTCCTGCCACAGCATCTCAAGGGGATTCATGTCCAAACTTTGACCAGCTCACTCCATAGATCAGATCAGAATTCAAGTTTCCCTCAATTATGGCAAGTCATCCTGACTCCAAAGCAGCAAAGCATCCCCACAGCATTGCATTCCGTGCTTAACTGTAGGTATAATGTTCTTGAGTGAGGCCTGCAGTTCCAAGTTTTCTCCATTTGTAGATGATGTGTCTCCCTGTGGATCTGTGGAGTTCCAGAGCCTTACAAATAGCTTTGTTTGATCTTGGCATATCGCTACTGGTGAGACCCACAAGCTAACTCTGTTTGAACAGGGCTGGTAGTAATCAGCCCTGGGTGGGTCTAGTCCAGCCGCAGTTATTAATGCAGTTTGGTGGCAAGGGGGCAAATACATTTTCATTCTAGTGATTTAGGTATTGGATAATCTTTTTGCCTCATTGAAAAAAGAAAAAGAAATCATTATTTAAAACTTGTATTCTGTCTTTACTCAGGTTAGCTTTGTCTTATGTTAAATTTTGTTTGACCATCCAACACAGTTTAATATGAGATACACACAAAAATAGAAGAAATCAGGAGTGGGTCCAATACTTTTTCACAGAAAAGGCCTTAATACAGGTGGAGAGCTTAAGTGAAAGTAAAGTGGCTCACATTGAGCAGGGTTGCTTCTATGGTTGGGCAAAATGCTAAAAGATTAATACATAAAAGAGAATTCAGGGTTATATCATTGAACAAGTGTGTGTCACTGGTTAATTGAAGGCAGACCATTAAAGCAGCATAATAAAAAAAATGGGAAAAAATTCGTTTTTCAGATAATAAAAATGATTTAATCAGTTTCGGATTTATCTGCGTCAGCATTTCGCTAATCAAGATATGATATGATGTGATGTGATGTGATGGGAGAAAAGCCACTCCCACCACAGATATTTCAATGAAATTAAATGTATATCTCCTCTCTTCTCTTTGCTGTGTATTTTATGGATCACCACTGTAGCTCTTCAGGCCAGAGGCTCCTCCATCAGAGGGTCCCCATTATGTGAACAAGGCCTTCAGTGCTTACCGAGGTATCTATATAGAGAAGGAGGACCTGCAGATGGAGCTTAACAAACTGGTGCGTTTACAGATTCATTTGGATCTCCCTCAAATTGACTAGAGCCTGGCACAAATGTCAAGTATGTTGGAAAGACTGCATATTTTCAAGGGGAATCATTTCTTCAACTGTTTTGTCCAGAAGTTAAGTGGAAACACCAAACTCATGACACCATTACATAAATATAGCACAGGGGGACCAGTCGTATCCAGAACCAAGAGGGAGAGAGTTTTGTACATTGGTATGAATGCTCACTCTCCCTTCATCTTCCTCCACCTCTACCTCACTGTCTCTTCTCTTTGTGTCAGAAAAAGGAAAAGAGTGAGAGTGAGAGGTTGTTGACGGAGCAGCTCCAGGCCAAAGAGTTGGAGCTGCTTCAGCTCAGGACGGAGATGGAGACCAGCCAAGGTACAGGTAGAGCACAGGATTACCTCCGACTCTCTATGACAGCAGTGGATTGAAAAAATGACTTTTAGATTTTAATAATTTACAACAAAAGTGACACGATGTTATAAATTGTCTCATATACTTTGTGTGCATGTGTTGAAATGTTATAAGTATGTACTCTTCTTGTGTTAGTATTTATATTTTATACTTCTACTACACTACATTTCAGAGGGAATTCTATTACATTATTTCACATAAATCCTGTGTGTAGCTGTCAGTTGTTTTGTAAATATTTTATTTTTTGTAAAAAAATAAATACTTAAAATAGATATATTTTACATACGAACCCTGTGACATCTTATGAGATATGATGATTTTTGTATATATAACTACCCAAAAGAATATGAATTAATTCATATTATCTCCACCTCGACCAGCTACAGGACTGTTTACACATGAGTGCATCAATAGAAATAATGCATAAGAAGCGCTTTTACTTTAATTTACTTTATTTTTTTTGTTTGTGTGCCAGTGATGAAGAGCCTGAACAGTCCCCAGGACTACTGGCAAGTGGACAGGGTCAGCACTGAACTTAAGATCCACAAACTGCAGGAGGAGCTGGACAGGGTGACACTGGAAAACAGTAGGCTTCTAGAGAGAAGTGGGGTAAGTCAAGGGGGGGGGGGGAGAGTTGAATAGACAGGAGAGTATAATATAAATAAAAAAAGGAGGACAGAGAGGAGAAGGATTTAGACGAGGGATTGGTGGGAGTAGAGCTGAAAAACAACTCAAAAAAAGAAAAGACAAGGTGACACTGGGAAACTGAGAGATGGACAGGAGTGGATTTGCTCCGGCTTAAACAGAAGAAAAATGAATTGCTAAATAACAAAAGAGAGAAACAAAGAGAAAAGAAGAGTGCAATATGAAGGGGAGTGGAGGATTCCTGTATTATGTTAAAATACATTTTAAAATGAAAATACTCATTTTAGACACTGCCCCAAGTCTCTATTTTGCATAACTAAAACTCTGTTTTAGGAGGAACTCCATGGCTTAAATGGACCAGACTTGGACGAGACCTGCGACGCAAAGTATAATGCAAGGTATAATGTTTTAAATGCAACGCACCGAAGACATTTCAATCTATAACGTCAACTGCAAATGCAACAAATATGACTTTGACATATCTCAAGCAATTTGAAGTTGGTGCAGGCAGAGTGAATTCAGCTGCTTCCTAGAAATGAGGACCTAGCATTATATTTTTAGTGTGTTATTAGTGTGTTCATCAGAATGAGCCTCTAAACATGTATAAGAACATATATAGGTAAAGTTTGGAACTAGTGGTATGTGAGAAATGACTCCGGTCAGATGGGTGTATCGTTACTCAGGGGCTGTGATGTTATTGATGACGGTACATCTAGCATCTTGTCTGCTGCTGTTGTAATTGTCCCTTTTGGCCACTAGAGGAGGGTGCAGGTTTATACATTTCAAAGTTTTCATTACAGCCTCCAGTACACAGATAACCTAAGGAGTACCTGAACTGTATGCATGATCTATACCAACAAAACACTTCAGGCTTGGGTCCATTAGAAAGTTCAAATTTGCAGTCCAGTGTTTTGATGTGTACAAGGTCAACAACATACCAAATATCCATCTATGTACTTTTTCAGTGAGGTTAATCTCCTGTAAATTAGCATTTGCTCACATTTAATGTTTGTAGTGCATTTTAATTGTTTCCCTTGTCAGCCATTACTTTTCACAGGGTGTTAGTTTTTCCTCAGTTTTTCTCCTCATATTTCTTTGTTTTGCTGTTTCAGGTGTGCGTTTGAGGTGAAGGCAAAGTGTGATGAGGTGTTAAATATTTACAAAAGGTATGGATTGGACAGTTTGTAGGTGTCGCCTCAAATGCCACCACTTTTTCTCTTTTACTCTGTTGTTGGTTCGTAATGCAGCCGTAGCTATTGGACGGTTTAGCATGTTATCCGTCAATACAGTTTGTCCTTTTTCTGGCAGAATGACATCATCCTTAGTGCTCTCTCTTTGCACGTCTCTACGTTTTAACTTAAATGTTCTTTAATAATGTGAACTGGGTTTTGTTTTGTTGTTTGGTTGCGGGGGGGGGGGGGGGTTTCTCCTTTTTTTCTCTTTCTTTTTTCTTCTAAATCTGTCTACATAAATATTTATGGTTTAAAAAATAATAATAATAATAATGTGAACTGTATTATTATGTTCAACAAACCTACACAGCTGGTTAAATAAATATTACAGATATCCGTTATTACAAAGAAATCAAGATATAACAAGCATATCCAGTCATTCCTGTCAGTTGTTAAACAAATTACGTTTCCCAGATAACGTGTCCTACTAATTATGACTAAATTGATGTCATTTGTGCCGGTTTTATATCTTGGAAATTGAACAAACAAGACAAGTTAAATATTTGATTAAAAAAAAAAGAGAGAGAGAGGATTGCACAAATGTCCTTTTTACAGTAAGAACAATAACGTCAAGGATATTTGAATGGTTTTCAACGTAACGTTAAATGAACTGTTCTGTCCTTCTGTAGGGAGAGGAGCATGCATCAGACCTACGAGGCCTTGTGCTGCGAAGTCACTCATCTTCATTCAGAGCTGAAGCGCCAAACGGGCCTGATGAGGAAACTCAGACCACTTATCAGTGAGACAAGACAAGGTGACACATATGAACACGCTCAGACAAACACATGGGCGCACAATGGCCTTGGCTGGGTTTGTTTGTTAGCTTGTGTCTGCATGTGTGATAACGCACCTTTTCATACAGCCTCACCTCCAGTGCACACACCAGGGGAAGCATATACCCCCTGTATTCCCCTCTAACAACTTCTCAGATGTTACCATGGAGACGCAGTGAGTGCAGCCTAAAGGTCTTCTCTTTGGGTTGCCTTGTTTTAAATACATTTGATCATATTGTATAATGCTACAGTATAACAGGGGTTTTTCATAACCAGGTAACAGAGCTGCGGTGCTCTCTCATTACCAAAATGCAGATTTAGCCTTAAATGCCATACTTAATACCATTGCATAACATGTAGTCTTCCTTATAACAAGGTGTGTTTACGTGCCACGTGATTTGGCGAGATTTCATGAAGCTCATGTACAGGATCAGCTGATTTAGAATGAGATGATCACATTTTTCTATCCTTTCACCCACGACACAAAGCCAAGGAACTATCCAGGGCAGAAGAAGATTATGCCTCAGAATGCTCCATGGTCACACCAGATTTGCAAAAGCTCTGCACCAAACCATCATATTCAATTGTACTAGACAGAACCTGCTATATGTGTAACTAGAATGGCGATCAGTGGTGTGTAACACCACCAGTGAGGCCGAACAATCCCACATATCTGTTCAGGTATCCTGGCCAAAGCCCCACCCCTCCTCAAGGTTTATGGAAATCAGTTCAGTAGTGTTTGTGTAAATTTTTTTTTAAAAGTGCCCTATCTTACAGAGAGAAAGTTATAAAAAAGTTCCTGGATCCACCTTTCAATCCGCATCTCCAATAATTTGAATGGGTTCTTTCCTGGCCAATGCCTCATCTGCCCACCACGGTTTGTGGAAATCTGACAAGTAGTTTTTGAATAATCCTGCTGACAAACAAACAAACCAATAAGCACAGGTGAAAACATAACCCCCTTTAATGGAGATAAATATACTTAATATATAATATACATACATTAACATTCCTAAACTTTGCTTATACACACGTCACACTCATAAATCTAATTGTAGCTGTTCTTTTGGCAGCTCTGTATATGATCTGTTGCACGTTTCTTTAGAACCAGATTGTATTTAACATTTCTAATGGCTAAAGCAGAGGAGCTGTGTGTAAGCCACTTTAATATGAAAAATAAACTTGCTACTATAAACTGTGGTCCATAATACTTTGGACAGTTTGACAGAATTAAGTGACAAAATGATTACAGGAGACACCTGAGGGGACAAATAGTAAAATAAGCTCTAGTTAATAAGGTCAGTTAAAGTCTGTAGTTGGAGACTGTGCAACCAAAATTACTTCATCATAGCCAACTAGAAGGAGTGAAATACATTGACGAGTGTTCTGACATTTTAAGATTGTGTCTTTAAAACTAAGTTTGAGGTCGTCTCAGATTTATGGTCTGTGTACGAGTCAGGATCGGTGGCTCGGATTCAAACCTTAATTTTCTACACAGGAACTAATGAGGCAGATATCAAACGTGAGAAGAGGGTTACTGCAGGTTCTCATCAGTTAAGGGGATGCTTTAGTGTAGAAATAGAACTTACTGAGAAGATTTGGGTTTTTTTCCTGCTGCTTTCCTTGTTGCAGTTTGTATACAGATGTGATAAGACTGTGGATATTATCGGAGTATACTCAAACACTTTGATAAAGGACATCATGGAAATGGTCCGTCCCTCCTCTCCAATCCCTCTGTGATGATGTATTATAACCCCAGGAGAGATTACCTCTGTTGTCAGTTCCCTCGGAGTGTGAGAAAAGGAGACTAGGAGGTGAAAATTAGAGCGAAATAAGGCAAGAAAATAAATCTTGCCCTATTTATTCCACTGAATAAGAGGGTAATCCTGTAACTCCGGGTGGAGAGGAATAAGGAAAGAGAAAGTGAGCTATGTTATTTATTCATAGTCATATTGTTCATCTGTATTCTTCTAATGTTCCTCCTTTGGAATCACTTTTATTCAAATCCTAGACTCAGGAGACCCTCTCATGGAGGAGGAGTGGGGAGGGATGGATTGGGGGGGGGGGGGGGGGGGGGGCAGGAGGAGATACTCATTTAAACTTTATTATGCGCTCAATACAATGATCTGATAGCAAAGCAATTATGTGTGTGAGATTAGGGTATCTGCATCTGATTTGTGTATGGATATGTTCGCCGCTGGTGAACAAAACCTAATTATTATTTAGGATATTTACTGATTCACATGTAGTGATATTTACATGGTGCAGAGGCTTTGCTGCTGCATGGTGTGAGATTTTACCTCACTTTTCTGTTACACACTTCTCACCTATCTGTCTTCTCTGTTACACTTCACTATTACACGTTAAGGCCTATTATGTAGTCGGGGATAAAAAGCTTCTGTTGAAAGCGCAGATGATTAGCGCAGATTTTAAACATCCTCAGAAACGTGCGTTTAATCCGGGCGTAATAATTTAAGGGGTGCGATCTTGCCAAATACAATAAGAGACCTTTTCCATCTATTGGAGGAGAAAGAAGATGGGATCCTCCTTTTATAACTCACTTTGTCTCTTTCCCCATCCCTCTCTCTCTCTCTCTCTCTGCAGCTGCCTCAACAGTTCCAATCCAGTGTCTGGACGACGTTGAAAAGAACAACAACCTCACAGTCCCACGGGCGTCGGCGCCTCGCCCCCCTAGTGCGCCCCCCCTCCCCTCCTGCTCTGGGCGGCCCTGCCCCCCTGTCAGCGGGCAATCAGGCACCCTGCTGTCAGACGGTCTGAGGGACGACTGCTGGTACAATGGGCCCTGGCCGTCGCAGAGCTGCTCAGGAGAGGCTCTGATTGGCAGCCACACCTGCTCTGTCATCCTGCCTCCACCTCCCCTGAACCAGGCCTCCCTTGATGACAGCTCGCGGTCTTTCCCCAGCCCCCCTAAACCCAGTGATGCCATGTTCTGGGAGGGACACTCCACTGCATCCAACTCATCCTCAGTTGGAATCTGCACTCCCAGGAGCCCTCCCAACGCAGAGTGGGCCAAGCCCTATTGAGAGGAATTTTGATAAGAGAATAGAATATTAAAGTGTACCCGGATGGGACATGGACAAATGGAAGGATGGATGGATTCTCCAACCCTGCCACATAGACACCACCTAACCTGCCTTAAGATGATAAGACCACTCCTCTGGGCTGGACTGGACCTGCTGGATGTGGGAACTAATTGATGCCAGAGGAGGCGTCTCCGAGGTAAAGACTTGGTCATCTCTGCACACCGCATCAGTGAACATATCTGACTTTGCAGAGGACAAACTAACGAGACCTTCAGAACAATAGTTTGTCTTTGTCTCCTTGTATGCACATTTGTAAGTGTGTGCAAGCATTTATATACAAGCAGTTTTACTTGTGTGTGTGTATATTCACACATCAAACAGTGTGCCTGTGTGTGCAGATCAGTGTGTGGGCATCATTGCCTGCCTGTATCTGTCATAATAAACCTAATAGGGCTCAAAGGGCCCCGTTCTCCATTCACTGTGGCCTGGGATCACTGGGGCCACAGCATAATACTAGAATATGTTAAACTGAACTCCCTCCAATGCAAGTCTTTTTACATTTGATGGCTGTAAAATGTACAAGGTGTGTAGTCTCGTGTGTCTCATGTCTAGGGATGAAGACTTGATGTGATTGTTTTTGTACTGTGATCGGGACGGACACAGTAACTGTAGGATAATCACAGATTTTTGTTCCAAATTTTAACAGCTACCAAATGGAATCTTGGACTTTTATTTTAATTCATGTTCCAATGGATCAGTATCAGTGTAGACTGTCGATCTACCCGTGCTTACGGAGTCAGTCTAACTTTATTTGGATTCTGGAGGACATTACATAATGAGTAGAAAGTCATCGTTTCATTAATACTATAAATGCATTGCCTTCTGAAATAAAACGCTCCACCTTCACTGGCACCACAAAAAGTTCAACTGTTAATGAAGTCACAGAAATTCCACAACAACTCAAACAAACCACCTTAAACCGGTTTAAACCGTTGCAAAGGGCCTGTATCCTGTATCTGTAAGGCTGCGCGTTGTTCGAAGCTTTTCTCCTGGACTGAATTTGATGAACTGCTGGAAGAGGTGTCAAACACTTCCCCGTATTTAAAACCCCGATCAGGCTGGAAGCCTGCTGGGTTTTGTCAGGATTTTTATTTACAGGAAACGTATCTAAACTCTGTAATGTGCTGGTGTTAATCTTTGATACATTCATTTTGCAGTATTTTCTGTGAAGAGTGACATTTCTTGTTGGATTCTCTCTTTAAGAGTCAGATGGGCATAAGAAATGAAAGATGCACAAATGAAAACACATTGAGTACAATATGATATACAGAAAGAAGAATGTGCATATCTGTATAAATGTATATGGTGGGCTTTAGTACTCTGCCAAACGCTGTTTTGCACTCCAAACCATAGTTTTTTTTTGTTTTTTGTTTTTTGATCCCCCAGCCCTAAAACTTCTGATGTGTTTAAGAGTCGTCTGCAATGGTGGAAAAACAATACGTGTATGGATTTTAAGAAATGTGAGCTGACAAATCGGTGCACAAAGCACAAAGGCCCATGGCTGTTGAAAAGACTTTTTCCATTTTCAGTCTGTTTCATGATAACTGTGGTGGTCTTTATGTTGGTTTTTAAGAAATGTTATTTTACAGCAGTAGTTTCATACTTCTGTAAACGATTTGCAAACCAAAATGCAATGTACAGTAGATATGGATTATATTTTAGATTTACTGCACTTCAGACTGTTTGTAAATATGATCAATTAAATGAAGGAAAGAAAATGACTGAGACTGTTCTGTGTCCATATATTTTTAGCAAGGAATCTGTGGTCCAATTGAATAAAACTGTAGGATCTGGCAATATTAAGCTACTTTACAGTACCAGCAGTAACTTTGATTCTTTTTGTCTTCCTGTCCTCAGACATTTTTTTACTTTTTTACACTTAATATCCCTGCAAATCAACAATTCCTACTGTCCATCACAAGGCCTCCACATTACTGTCAGCTTACAATCAGCTTAGCAACTAGCTGATAAACATTTAAACAATCAACTTATGATTCGCATCACATATACATGAAAGAAGCCAATTTTCCTGTGTGTCTGTTGGCAGGATACCACAAAACTGGATTTTAATTAAACTTGAACCCATTAAATTGGAGTCCTTGGACACAAATTTTCTAGTTGTCGAATACACAAGCGACTTGACTGATTACCATAAACGTAGGTGGAAGGGTGGTACATGTGCCATGGAGGAAGTCATCAAATGTTGGTGTGAATCCAAAAAAAGGGATGGATCCAAGGATTTCTGTCACTTCCTGTAATGTAAGACGGCTTTTTTCGTCATTTTTATCAATTCCACACAAACTACTAAAACGATTTTCTTGGAGCTTGGAAGAGTGGGGCATGTGCCAAAAAGAGAACCATCACTCATGCCTGAAAGTGCAATTATAGAACAAAAAACATGAGCTGGCACGAACAGACTGTCTCACCTGAAAGCACGATTAAGACATGGAAAATGCTTATAATGGAACTGAAAATGAACCAAAATTGATTCACTTTTTAAATTGTTTTTCATTAAAAACACACATCCAGATAAATAAATTGATATGACTGTTCAGAATACTCTAAGAAATCACTATTGGGAGTGTGATCCAATAGTAAGGCTGACGGTCGGCTCAATATCAAATTTAAAAGAAGAAGAAATTGAAACCCAGAAAATGCATTCATTAACATTTCACATTTCGTTCAATTCAACACTGATGTACAATTTACTGCAACTTAATATTTTATTTATAATGTCACATTTCACTCCATGTCACATGATCAAATGGTTCATTGCTTCATTTGATATCAGAGACATCTTACATACGCTGAACAAGTGTGTTTCATTTCTAAGTCTTTTTGAAATTCTTGGTATATTAATATGCACTTTCTTCTGCAGATGAAGATCAACACCTGTGCTCTCAATGCATGTACAATATAAACAAGAATATAAACTACACTACAAAGAGTTCAGTAGATTTAGCATCTCTCAGTTTACGAATTCATGCCGTCAGGGAGGAAGATCCTTCTGACCATCTGATGAGAACATTTTGCAAATAAACAGAACATAGAAATGGGAATTATTTTGATTACATACCACAGATTTGTCTTGCACACAGAACAAACAAAATATACAGGTTGTTGTCTTTAGGAGTTCTAAACCCTGCCAGATGATCATGTACCCTGGGTGTGCAGGACTTGCAGGATTGGTTATGGCCAGAGTCTCACACTCCACACCTCACTTTGAAAGGAGGCAAGTCGGGTGTCGTGTAGTTCATTACATGCTAGTTGGGAGTTTTTGCTTCCTGTTCTTTGAAGGGATCCCTGTCCTCTCAAACTCCAGTTTCTCTTTGATATACTCCTGCTTGCACTCCTCAAAGAACGCAGGGTCCTTGTAGCTGGTGGTGACGGAGGGTTCAGGATTTATTTTATAGCATTAATGTCAAAGGGAGACGCCTTAATGTGTAAATTACTGTGCATTGTCAGTAGAATACTCACTGTATTGTCAGGCATTCCTTCAGTGCGGCATTCTCCTCTCGACACTTCAACACCATGAGAAAACCAGTCTCTTTACAGCAGTGGTTGAAGGCTGGAGAAAGGTGGCAGGGAGACGGAAAAGTTAGCAGAAAAGGACAAAACATGCTCAACATGTCCAAACCTCAAACTACAGATGTGCGATATATATATCGTCTATGATTTTATCTTAATGGTTGTTTAAACGATGTGTGAGCGGACATTATTGAGTATGTGACTCGCATTGCAAAAATCAATCAAAAACGCCGGTCGTTCAAGATGTCGGTAAACTCTGTAATCGCAATCTAGGAATTTCAGTTTGCTGAAAATCATCGGAAAACAATATGGATGCCCTGATGATTGGTCAAATCAATAGCCAATCGTGTTCATATCAATAAAACTTGAGTAGACCAGAGGGCTAGGCTCTAGGATAAGATGGGTAACGTTTTGAAAATGTGTTAGATGTGCGATCCACAACCAGAAGATTTAAAAAAAGGAGCCAGTAGCAGGTAGCAGCTAACTCAAAGAAGACAGTCAACTGAAAATGTCTTTAAATTTGGGAGACGGCACGAGTTCCAGGAGCGACATCAACCGCCATGTAACAAGGAAGGTAAATTGTTATTGCCATGATTGTTGTTGCCATGTTATTTTGTTGTTTAATCTCATGTGTAATCCTTAAATACATTTAGCAGCAAATCAAGATCAAGACACGATGCGTTAGTCAAGCCTGATTTGATTTACTGATTGATATATTAATATTTTTCTTCCTCAAATTCTGCTCTTGCCTTTTCTTTAAGTTCGTATTTAACCTTATAACCATATAAAACCTTATCACCGCAAGAACATGTACTGAAACAAATGTATATGATAAACTCAAAGGCAATAATCATTAATCATTATAAACCAGTGAGTCAAAGGGTTCATTTTGGACACCGTTGCCAGTTGAGTTACACATGAAATCCCTTCCACAAAGCTGCATCAGTGACATTTTGCCCTGGCAAGTCGTGTATTCTAGATTAAATGTGCAAGGTCCTCGTCGGAAACAAGGTGTTGAAGACTCTGAGTCTGCACCTTGTTAGCGAGCTATTTCCCAAGGATTTAATTAAAAACACAACATTCTCCCATGTCCCCTTTCAAAGAAGTGACATCATAATTACATTTATCAGTGTCATCAGTATTGTTATCACACAGACACTTTCATCAGGATGCAGATGTGAAAAAAACCAACTGCAAAACCAATTTAGAGAAGCAGAGCGGTGCGACTAATCTAATCAGCAGACGCCTCATCCTTGTCCCATGGCACCAATAGATGCTGCAGGAGGTTGTCTTTCTGATCAGTTACATCAAAAGGAAAATCTATGAGACTAGCTTCATGTAAAAAAAAAAAGGAAAAAAAGGCCCTTCTAAAGAAAGGCACCATGCCACATTTACTTTAAGTAAATTTTTAAAAAGATGCAAAAAATGTAGCTTGGCAGTTGGTGGAAATCAGAAGCTATGGGCTTAATGAACGTTTTTGTTTTGAGGGACATACAGGGTGTGAACCTCAAATACATATTAACTTAGAAAATAAATGTATTGTGACTCTTACTACTGTAGATAATGTGCTAGTATGCCACTATTTTGGTAAATCAGGGTAACATTACTGCCCTACAATACTTTTTTTTCTTTTTCTTTTTTTCAAACTTCAATTTTTATTTTGGGGCTGAGGTTTTTAGGTGTTGCTTTAAGTTTATGGTCATATTGGAGGCGGTAGTTTGAGACGCTGTTGATTTGTATTGTGTTATACTGAGAAGTGTGAGTGAGCACAAAACCAGGACATCATCAATTTTATTATTCATGTATGATTTTCCTACGACAAAATGTAAAGATGCCTTCCTATAAAAAATTATTTTGAGTGACTGTAGAATCTTTTCCCCATATATTATAATGTTCATATAATAACGTTGTGATAGTGATAGGATTTTATTGATGATTAATCAATTAGGTAAAACGATCAAATTCTTCCTCTACATTTCACTGCAGATCCACTGGAATGCTAGCATGTCGAAAGGATTTCTGAGTGTCAATGAATGAATGTGATGCCAGTGGTGTGACTGACATCATTCAGTAAAAATTAATATCCATCGATCTTTATTCACAGCAGAGATCTAGGTTTGCGACAGCAGAAAAAGCGTACAGTAGGTGTTACTGATTTCGGTAATGATGGCTCCCTTCTAATAAGCCAGTCCAGGGAACCAGTATCCACAATGCCAAGGACCTGGGACTGGCTGAACAATATTGAATGTAGTCAGAATAATATTTCCACATAAAACACTTTACCTGTTGATCTTTACTTTTGAATAAATGCTTAAATTATGTCGGCATGAATTTAACAATAATACATACATAAAACAATCTATAATTAATAACAATTAATCAAAGTAAAAATCATACTAGTAATCTCATCTTACACACACCTTCAACTTTCTCAATGCAGCGCTCCTTGGCTTTCTCCCTCATCATCTTTGGTATTAGGACATCTTTTTCCACATGTCTTAATTGGATCTCCTCTGAGGTGAAGCAGGGCAAAAAGAAACACAGATCCACATTAAAACGTCATGATCAATTTTGCCCCTATTAGTGTCACTTATAAGTAATACTGTGTTTCACAGTGATGTGTTCTATTTTTTTGTTTACTGGTTACTTTTCAGACTAAAATGTGAACATCTTATAAAATATGTATTTTATACATTTTTTATGCATTTAATAATTTAAATTACCCAGCAAAATATACAAGCACAGTTCACTAATGGATTAGTGAATGGACAGAAAACTCCCTGGCAACTACTTTGATAATTGTTTAAGTAATTTAATATGCAAAGATGTAAACAAAACAGGCACTCGATTTACAAAGAATAATCTGCATGTTATTCCATAATGACAATAATCATTAGTTGCAGTCCTAAAGCAGAGTTTAACTCCTTTAGAGTTTAACTCCTTTATCACCTTCGACAGTAAAGAAATAATCATTTTTAATGTAGGATGTGTGAAGGTTCATTCATGCTCAACCTTAGTTGTGTTCTTTTCGTACGTAGGTTACGTATTCTTTTCAGTGTCATAGTAGTAGTTTTATCTCAGCAAACTAGCTGGATCCCTCCTCCACTGGTTGTTTATAAGCCCAACATTCAGAGTGAATTCACTTTTATCATCTCCCTTTAGGTAAAAATAGGTAGCGAAATTTAGCGGATAGGATTTAGGTAGAGTTAGCTAACGTTAGCTACATGTGTCCACATAAGGTTTAGCAGTCGTTCCATGATGCACGACCGATGCAGGTCAACTTACAAACTTAGCTATGGTTATTTCACGAACAGCGTTTTAACATTCAAGACACAAGAAATGTTTCACGTTTACCTGTGTTAGCTGCCTCCATTGCGGTGGTGTTTCTCAAAACATCCCAGTCTGAACCAATGTGACCTGGCTCGCGTACGCTCAAATGACTTCCGCTGACGTAATGAAGCGGCGTAAGAAACTACAAGTCCCAATGTCGTACACGGACTAAGCCATGCGTCTGAGGACACCTGGCACGCCTACAGTTTATAGTAATAATAATACTATTACTACTAATAAGAAAAACAACAGCAATAATAATAATGATAATAAAAATAATAATAATAATAACAATAATAATATTTACTGCTACTCTGCTTTTTCTTACCAAGTCCCTGAAGACAGCACAGTGCAGTAATGCCTCAAAGGTATACTATGAGGTACCTTCCTGAAAAAAATTTTAATCATCATGTATGACCAAAACCCTCTGCCTGTATTTTTGTTCATTTTTGAGTATTTTGCTGTGTTCAGGTGTTCTGGATGATTGTTGAATCTAATTCCAGGTCTAATGGAAATGGAATGAGACAATCAAGTACCTTTCTCTTGTCCTTGTCCGTTAAATAGTGTGGTTACAAACAGCAACAGATAAATCATAGTAGTGTATCTTTAATGGAAATAAGTCTTGCAAAGAGTACTGACTTTGTCAAACATTCAGTCTCAAATTTTGGAATGCCGATTCCGAGGATATTTTGGTTTTTCCATGAGATGTGTCATTACAAAGCATCATATATGAAGGTGTTCATCTTTATTTGTTCTTTCTCCTGTTGTAGTGGTTAATGGTGTATAGCCATTGTGAATATAGCCGAGTGAAATATCTCAAATGGTGAAATGTTGTCACAGTCAAGAATAAATTTAGTGAGGACCGGTGCTTTCCTCCATTACCATTGTTACATGACTTTTGCTTATATTTAATTGGTTTTATTAAGGTACTGTATAAATCTCTTTTTAATGTCAGGTATGACAGGTAATTTGGTCTATGGACAGAAGCAACAAAACTGTCAGATATGATATCTGTAACATCTTGGACAGTATTACAATATATAAATCATTTTAACTGTAGTTTTACAAGATTTAATAAATAAATGCTTTAATAATCTTCTTTTACAAGCAAAATAATATGCAACAAAATAAAATGTATCATTATTTAGAGCTGGCATAAGATCTATAAGAGTGCTGAAAGAATACATTGTGGTGAAAAGGACACTGACATCCAAACACAGTGTATCTGAGCCTGCACCACAACCTGCATGCTGAGCACAGTGAGCCTGACCACAGTCACTTGAGTGGCGAACTGGCTGTCTAGATCCCATGCAAAGAGGGCCCACCTGTTCAGTCAAAGCGATAGGTACACACACACAGACACACAGACACACATACACTTTGAGCAAAAGACAAGTGTCAAACTTAGAGTATAAGACTAAAGGCGACAATAAGAAGCAAATTTAACACACTCGCCCACAAACACCACTAACAGAGTACATTTCTTGCCTTTTTGTTTGACATTCTCACGGCTCTCTGCCTGTGCAACATTAAAACTGCCCCTGTCCTCTGTGGAGGAGCATGTTCTTTCCATTTACAAATTAAAGGCCATAAAGACAGACAGTGATTTCTACAAGACAAGAAAAGTCCACAGGCCATCGCTATTGCAAATGTTATTTATTTATTTATTTTGTTCATCCTAGACTTGGACACGTAGAGACAGATGGACACACATAGCTCCAAATCCAACCAAACGCTTCCCAGACAGCACACTATTCTGTTTGAATCCCTTCTGACACCAGGTGGGCTTCCGCAGATTTTAATAACAGCAGATCTCTCCAAACTGGAGCTCTAGCCAAATTTCCACAACATGGCCAAATGGAGCTCATGTGAACCAAACATGAGACAAATAACATCTTAATATCCCTTGAATTCTTGACAAAACATAAGCAACATTTGAAATGTTTTATCCAACAAATAACATCTTTAAAAAAAACACTGTCTGTCACTAGACCGAAGTCATAAAGATTTACTACCAACCATAATATTGACCAGTCTGTCAGACACAGTGAACAGCTATGGTAACCTACCAGAAATATGTATATGAGTGTTGATTTCTCTATGAAATTAGTAAAATATAATTAAGAGCAGAGACCTAACAGTGATCCCTAATGAAGTGGAAATATATAAGAAGAGTGCATCACCTACTTTTTTTGTGTTAAGATTTGGGTTACAAAGAAAATCTGCTTCTTTGATCATGATGAATAATTTTTCTCCAGTTCTTCACAAATGCAAAATAAAACACACAGTAATTAAAAATTGACAAAATGTTAGCACATAATAACAAAAGCATTAATTTGGACCAGGTTATGTGCAAGCTAAGCAATTAGATTGGTATATGGTTAAATGGTTCAATAGTTTACCCCTTGTGTTGTGCACAACATGTGTTTAAAATTCTTTTCATCACTATACACAATATCATGTGTATAGTTTTATTGTATGGTAATAATTATTCGGTGTTATGGCCTGCAGGGTTATCTTAGGGTGAGATTTTCTTTGCCAGTTTTGCCTGTTTTATTTAACTTCTATTATATACTCAAAGAAACAAAACTTTCTCTTCCCTATATTCTTGTTTGAACACAGTTTTCACAAATATGTTGGTAAATAATACAGAAACACCAGATGGTTTTAACAGCAAGTGTGAATCTGGTGGGTTTTATTATTAGGTTGTTAAACAAAAGCTATTTTTGAAGAGACTGCAAAATGCGACCGTTAGACAACCATCAGGTAGTTTTAATAATTCACTTACTGACTTATTGTGTGAGAAAATCAATAACTGAAGTAATTGCATATCTTTTTTCTTCTTCTTTTTAAACAAAAATACATGCTGGAAGGTCAGCCTTAAAAGAGAAATCTTCACACCAAGAGGAGTATCTGTTGATTCCCACTTCAGTTTTTAAATTTTGTATCATGGAAAAATAAATATGTCTTTAAAAGGATAGCTTTGTCTTTGAAACTCTGCACAAGATGAAAAAGGAAATCCTCGAATACGTCTGAGGAAGCAGAATAGTAAGCAGGTATCAAGGCTGCTATAATGGAAACTACTCACTACTACTACCACTAGCATGCTGGCTGATATGGCAGAGGCACAGGCTCCCAACACTGATCCAATATTACCCAAGCAGCAGGGCTCCGTGAACCTGGCAGAAGGAGGTTAGCAAAGTTAAACCCTCTTACTACATGCCTCACTGCTCAGGGCCAACTACCAACTCCTCCAACTGTCCACTGATGGCAGCACAACACAGCCCCTGTCAGAGAATGTTGAAGGGTCATTGATAGTGACACCGCTTGCACTTGTGAGTATCCACAAAACAGAGTCCAAACCTCTGCTAAAGCTAAGCATTTCCTCCAAAGGGTCATTTCTATACACACAAATTACATTCCTATTCAGTAAATATACAATGTGGATCCGTCTATAACTTTAGTTGTAGGATGAGCAGCTGTTCCAGAATAGTCAGCATTTCCTCTTCCACTAAGCCACTTTTTCCCACAATTCAATAACCTGTTCCCATCCCCAATGCCCATCTCTGATGAAAGTTTCATGCAAATCTGTCGGTAACTTTTTAAGTTAAATGGCCGCCCTCAGGACTCCTGACTCTCTCTAGGTTCTTCTTTGCTACATGACGATTCCTTCTTCCAACTTTCATCCAAATCTGTCAGATAGTATATGCGTAATTGACAGAAATTTTCAAAAAATAATTAATAAGTAATAAAAAAGTTTTCTTTAACCTGCTGCTTTATCCAGATCCAATCCAAAATGGATTCTTACCGGTACATGCCCAACCCTCCCACCAAGATTCATGACAATTCATCAAGTGTTTTTTGTAATCCTGCTAAAAGACAAGCTAACATTAGTGAAAACAAAGTAACAAACCAAACTAATCACTTAACCTTTTTGGCAAAGGTGATTATTGATGTGTGATTTTTTTTCATGTTCTTGATGTATAGTAATTTAGAATCCACTTGAGGCACAGTTAAAAGTGGGGGGAAATGTGCACCAATATGATAACGGCTTCATGTGCAACAAGTACGTGGACAGATCTTCACCTTTACCACGGAGGAAAGAATAAACAAAAGTCATTGTAATTTTGATTAGCATAATGCCATCATCAGATGGTGCGTTAATGTATATGTGTTAACATGTTACACAGTGAGGACAAGGTGTGCTCGGATTTCCTGCTCTACTGCCTCACTCCCCTCCGTATCTGTGACTTCCAAGACGTTGCACGGCCGGCAGATGGGGTTTGGAGATGAGATTTTAGAGAGTGTTTAAGTTGGAGCCACGGGGACCCTCTTCAGGGTCGATGGAGAGCAGATAATCCAACGGCTCGGGTGAGGGGATTACAAACCTACAGGCAGACCTCTGCTGTTGAGTCCTGCTGTGGGGCACCTTTCACAGGTCACCACTGGGAAATTTGGCACTGTGATTGCTGTCATTGTCAACTAAGTAGATTTTGAACTATCTTGATGTTGGAGAGGATCCTAGGTGGTGGCTTCACCTTTTCTTCTTGCCGGTGTTTGTTACAAGATTGTCAGTATTCTGCGGAAAAAGTCTTGGTGACCGGTGACGAAACAGACTGAAAATAAAGACAATCATGAGCTTTTAGAGTCTTTATACAAATCAAACAATTCATCATCAATCCCTCTGCCTTCCTATTTTATTCAGATAACTCAGCTCTATAACCAGACGTCATATGTGTCATAGACAAATGATATTGAGATGTTTCTGATAATAACGACAACAATTCATCTAATGCATATTTGAAGAGTTAAATGCACCAGTGTGTGCTAGATTGAATCAAAAGACACCTATGAGTAAAATGAATATGATAATATGAGAAATAACACCTATTTCTGGGCAGATCATCCACCTCTCTGGGAAAAAAACATAAAGGTATACCATAATATTCAAATATAGGCCAGAAAGCCTTTCTGCTTAATCTGTCTCTGCTTATGTTGGCACCACCTAAGCAATGTCAGGATGCATTTCCTCTCAAGCAAGTGAAGGGGTCTGCCACTGTGCCACAATCTGCACTCACTTCTCAGGCAGGATAAACCCTTTGACACCACAGTTTTTAATTAAAATTACATTAGGAGTAATCAGCCGGAAGGGCAGGGGATGGAGGTCAGAGAGATCAAGGGAGGGGTAGGTGAGTGGAGTTGCTGTCTATAAAAATGATGACAGGGAGAATTTGATCTGAGTATCTCTGCTGCCAGGTCAGTAAAGATGTTGTTATACATGTCTGGTCAGCTTGTGATTGTTTTTGTAGTGTTGAGGATTTCTGGTGTAGATTCGTATATTTTGAAAAAGGAGAAACAATACATTAAGAAAATATGTCTCACATTAAAATATTAGAGCTCCATCCAAATGGCACATGCACTATTTAGAATTAGAAAATTCAGAGTTCATCCAGTTATTGCAGTAGCCTCCTGTCTGTGTTAATATGCCCGGTGGTGATTCAGAAGATACGTGTGCAAAATTAAGATGTTGAAAGCGTTTTTTTTTTAGACGGGGTACATTTGGCTTTCTTGCTGCATCTGTAAAAAGGACAAGACCAAATGTTAATATGACTTTCTTCTTTCCAGAAACAGGAGAGGGCTGAAGAGAGAAGGGCACAAAGACCCATTCGTTTTCACTTGAGGGGCTCTCGCCAAGATAATTATAAGCTTTATGAAAGTACATAGCAAAAAAAGTAGAAGATACCCACCAAAAGAATGGAGAGACAGGAGAAGAAAATTACTTTTCCCCTCTGCCTCTGCTTTATGCCCCCTTTAACAAGAGATGAAATGGCAATGGATGGAGGAGGCCTTCTTCAGGAGGCATCCTGGGGCTTTTGTGCAGAGGCTAACAGGAACGAGGGAGAGCATTCAGCCCTTCCTCTGTTTCTCCCAGTCATTATTAAGACAGCAAGCCTTTGACCACTCTACAAAGACCAGGACTTTCCCTCATTACATGGTCCATCTAGATGAAAAGATTAAGAGGACAGAGACAGGGAGAGGAGAGATGAAGACCACATCATTTGAATAGGAGTTTGGTATAGAATCCAATAGCACTAAACAACACCAAAGAGAACATCTTGTCTTTCAATCAAGTTTTTTTTCTCCATCTCTCTCCCCTTTCTCTGTCCTTTTTCCAAGCATATGATCCTCTCCAGGCTTCTGTACCCACATTGCCTACACTGCACTGAGTGTCTGAACGTGGTTAATTATCTAAAAGGAAAAGTTTGTACCTGTTGAAAAGCTATCCTTGGTTGCTTGGCTTGTTAATGCTAACAAAAAGCGGCTATAGCGGATGGTCAGAGGACACCACATGCTGCGGGAGCCTTTCAGACATGTCCCTAATAAGAATGCAGTGGTGAGAGCTCCTCTGAATGCACACAGGGGAGAGGAAGATAGGTAGGAAGGAGAAAAGAAAAGAAAGGGGAAAAAAAACATCTTTTTACCTCTCCATCTATAATTACTCCAAATGAAGAATAGGCTGAAGAAATGGCCAGGGAGACTTTCCATTATGACAGGGGAAAAAAGGCCCATCAAGGAGAGAAGGCAAAGCACAAGATCAATAGTTTTTTTAATGGATAAAAGAGTTTTTATAACAACCCAGAAGTAACAGCGTATGTGTAGCAGCGTGTATGTGTGTGCGCTTATGTGTGCGCTCAAGTAAAATCACATTTGCTACTTTTAAATGTACAAAAGCACTGTCCAGACACCATTATGTCCTCACTCTATCAGTCCCACAGTCAGTATGCTTCAGCTACACCTGTCTGAATCGTTGCTTTCTGCACGCGACGCTTCGAGATCTTCAGAAACTGCTCTCACAATATGCAGGCACGCTCTTATCTCTTCTCTGTCTTCACTATTTCTCTGTCTGTAAGAGAGAGATGTCGCTGTCTGTTGGGCAGATAGTAACATTGTGTGTGTGTGTGTGTGTGTGTGTGTGTGTGTGTGTGTGTGTGTGTGTGTGTGTGTGTGTGTGTGTGTGTGTGTGTGTGTGTGTGTGTGTGTGTGTGTGTGTGTGTGTGTGTGTGTGTGTGTGTTAGAGAGACCTGCTAACCTGGGAGGAAGTGTCATCCCGTGCTGTAAATGGCCCGTAAATGCTTTCGCACTTTCACAGGGAGAGTTGTTCTTTTAAATCTGGGCTGGCAGTATTCATCCTGTCATTAGGCCCTTCACACCTTCTAATAATACACACAATACACACACATAGAGAGAGACTCACACAATGTGCAAGTTGTGGAGATAAGTTAAAATGTCATTGTCGCTTTTCATGCTAGGCGACCCCTGGGCTGGATTCTGATCGATGTTGGATTCAGTTCCAAGTTTCTGTTTGCTAAGATCCAGTTCTGACAAATTTAGAGTTGATTTTTTTTTCAGTGACTTTTCCTTTGTTTCATTAGCAAAGATAAATCTACAAAAGTCTGCCTGTGTGTTGTAAAAAAAAAAATGATTTCCTTAAATTTCACCTTATAGTTATTGACTATTATGTTATTCAACCTAAACCTAATAAGCCATTAAGAGACATGGTTTATTTTTTATTTTATTTACAATATAAATAGGATACAATGCTACAAAGCCCAATCATAGAGGAAACGGACATTACTGTCAAGCAGCCCAGCATTATTTGTCAATGATCCTGTCTGAGAAGGTGACTAGCACTGCATTGTGAGCAATTGACAGCGCTTTTATAGGAACAGTAAGAGTGTGTGTACGTTTATAACAAATTACACTAAAAACAGTAAAAAGTACATCTCACACAGGATGAGGCAAATCAGGACCCTAAAGCAGCATGTTTATTCAATATAGACTCATTGATTCAACACTACGTGCGTGCGTGTGTGTGTGTTTGTGTGTGTGTGAAAGAGAGAGAGTGAGAGAGAGAGAGAGAGAGAGAGAGAGAGAGATGAGTGGGGGTAATGAAGAACACAGGCCTCACATTGGGAATAGGTGCTAAAATATACAGTGAGAAAAACTCAGTGAGAATGTGACAGCTGAGCAATAGGGAAGACTGGGGTGGGTATGGAGAAGATGTGTTTTGTCGACAATAACAATCTATTTTTACTGTCAGTAGTCGTGTATATTTTCATTAGAATTCAAATGTATGGTCTGAAATAAAGGAAGATGTTTTTTTTAAAGGTTTTCTCTGGTGATTTTATTTTGATTACAAGTAGTGTATAGAATATCATTCATCTTCAAAATCCTAGAAGCATTTGTTCTATTACATGCACACCTACAGTATAATCATAGGGGCCATGTGGCGGTAAAGTCAAGTACGACTGTTCAACTTTTAGGAGCATTTTCCTACTGCATGTTGTCTTTTTCATCCATCTCTCCTATCACCTACACACACACACACACACACACAGCACAGGGAGCAAGGAAGCAGCCTCTCAATTATCAGCATCTCTCCACTCCTCTCAACACCTCATGTTTCTCTGTTAATGACTGGCTTAGCTCTGATTAAGATGCACTTAACCTATAAGCAGCAGTTCCTGTTCACATACCGTCGAAAAGCCAATTAAAGCGAGCCGGGACTTCAATTAAGATTGGCAAAGGCCAGACAATATCAGATGTTTAGTGGGTGAGGGGGAGCAGATGAGTGTGACACTTAAGCTTCTACCAAGAGCAAAGCTTTGAAAAGTAATCAAATTCAAGGGTGATGATATTTGACTTCTGCTGAGAGGAGCCATACTTTTTATTTTCTTGTGTCAAAGCCCAAGAATAAAAGCACACTGATTTGGTGCTAAAATGTTTTTTGATGAGTACTGGCTTAATTTTTTAAATTGAATAATAGTTTTTTTTACGTTTCCTAAACATGGCAAAACCCTAAAACTGCATGTAATAAGAAAATTAACAAAGTAACTGTGAATAAAAGTAAATGAAAAATGGCTACAAATCATTCAGACAGTTATCTTTGTTTACCTGCTTAGTTTACGGTCATTTGTGGTGATAAACAAGGGATTCTCAGCCACAGATACCGTCGCCTTCCCTGTGGTTACCAATTCAGACTGCATTTTCTACTTTCAAAGTTTCAAACAAAGCCGATTAATTAACTCTCAGGCTGATACCTCTGAACTGTAAACAGCTTACAAATTACCTTGGGGAAAGTGATTACGACAATGAAAAACAATAAATCAATCAATGAATCTAATGAAGCTTGTGTGCCATCGCTGGCATTTCACTCTTACTCTCAGTCATCTATGGAATAACAATGAAAAAGAAAGGGATCGTAGTTAAATTGTTAATCATAATGTGATAACACAGTCAGCAGATTCCCCATATGAGAAAAACATGCTCACGGTCCTACATATTGGCTTAAAGAGAGGACATAATGCAGAAAATATTCTTTCCACCCCACTGGAGAGAGGGACACTCTTCTAAACAATACAGAGAATGTTTTTGTTCTTTTGCTTGTGCTGGGTTATTATATTGATGCTTTATACTGCTGGCTCAATATATAACACACACACACACACAGACACACACAGGGAGAGCAGAGTGCAGCTGGAGGGAAAAAGCCATTAAACATTTGGAAAATTTTGACTGCCAGGTATATTAAAAAAAACAAAATAGTAGAAATTCATCAGAAAATAAAGGAGATATTATGTGGCTTGTATCAGTTGGCAAACTAGAAATCTGAGAGGTGGTTAAATGGGGTTTCTTTGCTAAAACATTTACAATTGAAATGCCAGATATCTAAATATGTATGGGGCAAAATGGATGTTGGGTGGTTTACAAAAAAACTCCTTGTTTCATCAAAACTTTCATTGGACAATAACATGCACTGCTGTCACAAAAACATGGAAAGCATAGTGTACAATAGTTACTTCACGAGGTCATTATAAATGTCATCCAACAGATTTTAACTTGACCAAAAATACAAAAACATTGCACATTAGACAAAAGAAGTGCTTGCCTTGGCAGTGATATCGATAGTCCATGTGCTGTATTTTGTCAAAATACTATTATCATTGAATGCATCCTGTTTAGGTTTTGATGTATATAAAATCTCCATTTGTCTTGCAATGTGCTATACTTTTTTTTTAGCTTGTTTTTTTTAACTAATCCCGGCATACGTTCAAACCTTTCCAAGGGTGCGTTCATATCACCTTTCACTTGGACCAAATTGCTCATTACTATGACCTGAGATGGAGTTGCGTTTTGGGAGGCGTTCTCACACTGGCAGATTGGTAGGCAGGAATACTTAATAGTACAGATTGGGTGATAATGAGGAAGTGCTCTGAAATGGCCCCGACTGACCTGAGATTTCCAAAACTTCCCTTCAGGCAAATGTTTTTGAGAGCCGTAGCCGCCTAGAAAAGCTTCAAGGATGATTAACCGCTTGCATGAATTCTTGTGATTGGGGTGTACTGGCAATGGCCGACTCTGACACTTATTCGTCATTGAAATAGTACGAGACTGACAGTTAAAAAAGAAAAGATTTAAGGTGTTGTATTTTCGATTTGAACAAATTTCAAAGATCACATGATCGCAGGAACCAAGATCATTGATGTGGATGATAGAATCCCACTGTGGTTCCTGTGTTACAAAAAAATTGAGAATCCAAAACTAAAATAATGGGAATGTGTCACAAACACTTATAAATATACTGTAACAAGATCTTTTATGAATGTGCCATTGTTTTGTCTGCATCATGATATTACCACAACGCTAGTCACTTGGCCAGATCTCCCCCTGAAAAGGTTGTCTGTTATCTCAATGGGACTAATTGGTTAATAAAGGTTAAATAAATAGGACTTCATCCTCCTCCTGTACTTCTAAATAGATATTCACTGATAGCTTTCCAGTATAAAGTCATGCAAACAGGATCTCATTAGCAAATGCAAATGAGAAAACACCAAATCTTCGCATAGAGGCAGAAGTGTATCTCCATGGGATAGCTGGAACATGACAGCTCACCAACCGCCCCCACGCTGAGCACCAAATGTGATGGTCCGCTCCTGCTGCTACTCTTAACAGGATGTAGGAGCAAACCATATAAGTAAGCGCAGGGGAGAGTCAAGGAAGTGGGTCACTGGAGGCCTTCACCTTCTGCCATTTGAAGCCCTGCTGTAAAACTCTCATTGGTACCTAATGATAGGTGATGTAATGTTATATACATCACTGCCTCCACCGTTGATTCACATAAAAAGTGTAACTTCAAGCGTTTCGCCTGAAAATTTAGTTTTGATCTGGCAAGAAAAGATTTGCCAAAATGAAGCCTTGTCTTTATGCGCTGCTAACTAATTAGCAAAATGGAGAAAAAGACAAGTTGGAAAAGTTTTAATTACGAATGTTCAAATTACGTCAGAAAAGGGGCGGGCGTGTTTCTGCAGGCAGAAGACGGCAGCTCATCAGTTAGCTGAGATCACATACAATTGAATGTTATTTGTTGTTAAGTAATGTGGTTTGTATGTCTGTAAGTTGACGAGAGGTCATTTCCAAAGAAGTCTGAAAGGAAAACCCTCAGAGCCAATCACAATTCTCCTGTTGAAGCATGTCTGTCGTGACATCACAAGCTGTGACAAGGAGAGTCCCTTATGGAATCAGAACAGACCTTCTGCTGCTAGCAGGGTGGCAGTGGCCTAGGGCAGGGTGGCGATGGCCAGGTCACCAGCTTTTTTCTCCAGCCTTGCATGACATCTGCAGGGGGGGGGGGGTGGCAGGCAGGATGGCAAGATGTCAGAAACGGCCCTTTAGACGTGTCAAAAAGCAGGCACAGCTAGGGGAAGCTGTTCATCAAGTGTGACGGAGGAGAGAGAAGAGTGAGGCCGTAGTGTAGACATGCTGCCAAGTCAACACATGATAACCAAACAGCATTGTATGATGTAAAGTAGGAGTCGTTTCTTTTCTTTAATTTTGTTTTTTTGGTAATGAGAAAAGACAGTTTAAGCAAAAAAAATAGTATGCTTTAGTATTTAAGCTGGAGGTCTATGCCTGTGTTATGGTCAATTCAAAAACAGGACCTAAATGCAGACAACACGAGAGAGAAACCAGATGAAATTTACAAAATTACTTTTAATTAACTCAGGATCAGCACAAGCAGGCACGATGCATAACAAAAAAGTCAGTTAAGTCCATAAGGGAACTAACTGCAACTTTAGAAAGCCAACAATAAATCCACAAAGATAAATCCAAAAAACACATAAACCAACAGGAACCAGAAGGAAATAACTTATAGGGAAACCAACAGAGTAACACAGGAAATCACACAAACTGACAAAGAAGGGCAAAAAGACACAGACTTAAATACACGGGGTAACGAGACAATGAGAGACAGGTGACACAGGGAAGAAGAGACAATTGGAGACAGGTGGAAAGAATCAGACACCTACAGTGGAGAGAAGGCAGAGGAAACTTAAAGGGGAAGACAGATAAACACAAAGAGCATTAAACAGAGAATCCACAGACACTTAAGGAAAGAGAAAGCACAAAAAAGCAAACACAGAACATGAAACATAGACAGAGGGAGTACAAGGGCATAATGCATTAGAAAGGTAATAATAGGAAGTATGTAGCAAAACACATGGAGAAAATAAACTTTTCAAAATAAAACAGGAAATGACGACCTAAATACAGAACCGTGACAGCCTGTCTAAACTGAGGAGCAGCGTAAAACACAAACACAGCAAATACTTGAAAGTTAATAATACATACCCTCCAGACATCCTTCATAATGTAAAATTATGCATAATAAATGAATGAGTTGTGTTTCCACAAAAATGTTTGATTACACCATAATAGCACTCAGTATATAGACTCTATAGACTAGAGCACACCTCTGCCAAGGAACAGTGTTGTTTAGCTAACCTGATCCATGCCCATCCTTCCAAGAAGCTTTGTGGAAATTGTTTTTTGCATAATCTTGTTGACAAACAAACAAATGAAACAAAATAAAATGCAATTTAGAGATATCAAAGAAAGTAGAAAATATATTTCTGGATCTGTCCTTTTATGTGGGTATGTGTTCTTTTCTGGCCCATGTATCATCCTCCCACTAAGTTTCATGGAAATCCATCCAGTAATTTTTATCCTGCTGACAAACCAATAATAAACCAATAACCTATAAGGACACGAGTGAAAACAGAGCCTCCTTTGCATATATTTAATCTTAAGTACTCATCAAAATATGGAGAACCACCTTGATTGATTGATTGGTTAAATGATTAAATAGAGGAAAATTAATCACATCAAATGAATCAATGTCATATGTGAAAG
The DNA here is from genome assembly GCA_037577475.1 of Chaunax sp. Z400. NCBI lineage: Eukaryota > Metazoa > Chordata > Actinopteri > Lophiiformes > Chaunacidae > Chaunax > Chaunax sp. Z400. Next base: position 13,231,160 of record CM075190.1, on the reverse strand, counting down.
TTGTTCATTCTGATTACAGAGATCTCCATTTCTGTTATAAAAGAAAACACAGACACCACTCAGAGAGTGCCATACTCCACCAAGGCAGCTCAGTTTCCCCAATATGTCATTGCATCTAAAAGCATGACTCTTTGACCATGAAAACCTACCCATAGAATTTTGAATCACATTGGACTCATTATTAGTTTGATTCAAGCAAAACAATATATTACTAATAGCGGTTTTCTTCAGGAATATAACTCAGTTAATTGTGAAGATTCATCAAAATTGATATCTAACTAAATCAACACAGTTTCAGGTACAATTTGATCTTAGTTCAGGTCTCTATCATTATTATTTGTTATCTCACAGTAGTGAATTATCCATGAGCCCTATAAATTTTAACATTCTACATCACCAGATCTGGAATATTACTTGGCTACAGATCATAAATTTTATCCAGGCATTGTAGGCATCATCCATGAAGTTAGAAAGAAAAATGTAATCACCCCTATCTCACAATCGTTAAGTATCCTTTGAAAAAGATGATGAGCAGGACCACAATCAAAATCTAATGGATTGTTTCTTGGGCCATACTCTGCCTTACCTCCCACTCAGTATTTTTCTTCTCAAGGTATGTGAAGAATTTTGAAAGTAACCACGATATATTCATTCAGTAATACGAATGCTTTTCTTCGAATGGGAGGAAGGAGGATGACAACTAAACTGTCATCCATAATGGACAATCACTCCCACCCGATGCGGGACCGAGTAACAGCACTGGAGAGCTCCTTCAGCGACAGGTTGCTTCACCCAAAGTGTGTGTAGGAGCGCTTTCGCAAGTCTTTCCTTCCTGCAGCTGTTAGACTGTACAATCAGCACTGCTCCCAGTAGACCTAACTAATTGTAGTAGTTTTTGTTGCAATACTGAGACACTTTTTGTAATAGTATTTGTGAAATATTTTTGAGACACTTTACCCCCCTCCTTTATTGTATTGTATTTTTTAAATATTATTTCCCCTCCTCCTGCTGTGTTTTTTGTAAACTGTGCTGCTGCAATGCTGTAAATTTCCCCACTGTGGGACTAATAAAGGGATATCTTATCTTATCTTATCTTATCTTATCTTATCTTATCTACAGCCTGATATAACTGTCATATTTGTAGCACAGCAGAATACAGAGAACAATTCCGATTTTAAGCCCCTGAGGGGCGAATATTCCGAAGTAAACGATGGGCCATTTTCAAATTCGGTGACGTCACGCGTGACAAGGGCTTTAACAGGTTTCTACATTCTACTAACTGGTGAAGCGGGCAATGCGAGTTGAATATGTCTTGATTTTTGCATTATGAACTCATAAAAACACTCAGTCATACTTACTGGTTGTGGTCTATCTCCCTCCATTATATTTGCGGTAGAGCTTTGGGGAATCAAAACAAATCTCTCCACGGAATTCCCTTTCGTTAGGCATGTTTTTGTTTGAATTATGCATTGAAACTTGACCAAAGAATAAAATGATATTTATTAATTGATATGCCGCATGTTGGGTGGAATGCATTTTGTATGCCTAGGCTGTTAGTTGAGTGGGAGTATACCTTTAAGTCATTATCACAACACATTTTTGGGCTCATGGTGTGTTATTTAATGTTGTATGCATTAAACTTTTCATGTGTCATTGTTTACACAAATGTCTTAGAAGAAAAATGTCTGATGCTGTAGTGTAAAGAGAGAGAAAGTCTGTGTTGGGAGGAAGTTGCGATGGATGGATGGGTCAAACAAACCTAAACAAAACATCAACGAGTCATTAACTTATTTCAATTTACATCTGTGTGCTGACTTACTTGATGTAACATACTGTCCTTAATTCAACCCAAGAACTCTCAGTTGTATGTGCAGAGGCAGGTTTCAAGTTGTATAAAATGTCATACTTGCTCCATGTGATGTCATAAGATCACGCTTGCATAAAAGCAACATGTGTTAAATTCAAATTTGAGGAGAGCAAAGTAAAACTTACACTCTGTGGAAATGTTTCCTATAATGTCAAACTTTGCACTGTCATCATTCAGTGCAGTCAAAGACTAACTTCTAAGTGAAGAAACAATCAGTAAAACACATTTCTATAAGTGAAGGGGGGACTTGCAGCTATATCTGAAGGAAGGTGAATGCAGCAGTGTTTTACAGTGTTTAATGTGATGAGTGAGACTGTGAGCCCTGCACCGCTATGACAAATAAAAGCCAAACAAATAAAAGTCTTACTACTGACTCACTGGTTTTACATCAAAGCATGTGACCAAATGTGTTTATGTGTCAGATGGGTAGAGAAAGAGAAAGCTGGAAGAGGACAGAGAGTTTAGTGCCTGCATTTAAGTCCAATATCAACTGGTACATGAGTGAGTATTTTATTACATCCATGTATTATACATGGCCTTATACAGTGATAAATAGACTGTATTAAATGAGAATAACAGTACAAAGTCTGTCAAATAGTGTGGAAAGGAGAAAGCAGAGACAAAGGCGTCATGTTCTAAGTAAATTTAGGAAACCACACGAGTGATCTGTGAAATCTTACTCTATATTCATGACTTCCTGAAATAATCAAACACCTCAATCAGTTTATCAGTGCAATCAGCATCAGCATTAGACTGTTTGCTGTTCACATAGTTCACTCAAACAGTTGATTTGTCTTGTTTGATGTGCAGAGGTGGTGACCTGCGTCAGTAATCTCCTCACTGTCTTTATCATGTAAACTGTTCCTCAAGCATGCAGCAGCAGCAGATGAGCATCGTCTGGCCTTGAGAAGAGAGTCTTTAAGCTGTTAAAAGGTGACCCATCAGCACAAGTACTGCAGCATGAATTTGGTTTCCTTTGAACTGATGAAGTGGAGAGAATCAAGCAGGAAACAGTCTCAAATGAGTCCCTTCAAGAGCCAAAGTAATCCTTTTTGTCACAGCGATCATCAGTGGAGTAAGGCTGCCTGTGCTTTTCAGTGTTAACTTCTTAATTCACTCAAATATGTGCCATAAAATGTGTCTTTTTTTCTTTCTTTTTTTTTTACATCTTTATCAGTGTCCCTAATGATTGTCATGAACACAGATCTGTCTCCTCACAGTGTTCACTAATTTCAGCCCAATTATAGCAAAACCATTTCTTTTCATGCACCGACTGCTCCTCTGGTTCGGGCTTCTCACCTTAAGGCCAGCACTGATATGGTAATTGATTGTAAAGCTATTTATCTTGAACCAGGATTGCAAAGACAGTGATACCGATGAGTTTCGGGTTCTATCTTTGCAGCTATTGTAGCAAAAACTGAACTGAAACGTTCAGAACCTTTTTTATATATATTTTATGTCTTATTGTCAGTGCCTCTTCTAAGTTCTTACTTCACAGTCCTCCACATTTTGCTCTTCTCATTGCAGATAAAGCATCGTGATATCTGTCTAGGCTCTATTTGATACTGTAACTATCAGCAACATTTGTATTGTGGATTTAATGGATTTTACGGGTAATTTTTTTGTGCTCAAAGTATTAAAAGTAGACCATCTCCAGGTATGCCCCACCTTTTGAAGTCTGAACGTTCATGTCCCTCAGACCTCTACTAAGTCTTTACACAGTGACGACAGTGACCCCAAACAATAAAATCACTTTAAATCGTGCACTACTGACCCCCACAGACACAGCATAAGCCCTCGGGGGAACGTTATTCTGGAATTCACAGATGGATTGGGGAGAAGCCTCCCTCTTATACACTTTGGCCATGATACTGAGGATCCCCTGCCCCTCCCCAGAGATCAGATGTGAAACTGATAATAGGCTCTTATCTGTGCGTCACGGCCGCAAGGAGAGAGCAGCGGTGAAACTGGGAGTACCTCCACAGTCTGATCAGTCCGCCTCCACATGGCTCTACTCTCTTCTGAACCCCAAATACGATATGATGACATATACTAGTATGGGCTGAACGTTGCAGGTTATTTCGCGCAGTGATGTTTCCTAGCATTGTTTTTATTTAGTTATTTTTTTGGGACTTGAACTTCCTTTGCAAAAGGAAAAAGAAGGGAGGTGAGTTCGTATTTTTACATATATATTTTTTACATTAGATATAGTCATTTAAATACCTGAGGTTTTATTACTGTCCGAATAAATATTCAAAATTGCGCCGAGAGAAATAAGCTAAAATAAATGCATTTGTCTATTGGCCTTTACATATTTTATTATATGTTCTTATTCTATTTTTCGATTGGATAATTTTAAATTGTTTGACGTCGTTTGTCACTGAACTGTCTGATCTGAGAAAAATCACAGGTTTCTTCACACGGAAAAATAATTGGCTATTTCCTCTTTTCACGTCGGGTATCCCGTCGGGACACGGAGTGCATCAGAAATGATTGAATGCAAATTCATTAACTCTGAATGATAATATAGGATTAACAACACCCTGTCTATAGGCTAAAGTTTTTGATTTGTTCAACAAATATTTGTGAAGATAAATGCATTATTACGTGTATTTTTAACATAAAAAACTGGGTTTGTCATGTTACTATGAAATTGCACCGCTTCTTTGCGTTCACCAAAAGGTTTTCGGTTTACAAAACCATTGGATGAGATGGAATTCAAGCATCGTGTGCGAGCTTTCACTTAAGTTCTACAGCACAAAACTTCACAAAAAATCAGTGCTTATGGTATGATTTAAAATAAACTGGCTCTTACCTCGAAGATATCCCCATCATATACTCAACTGAAGTTCATCAGGCCTACCTAATTTATCTTTTCTCTCTGACCATATAGTCGCACTGCCCGATTAAATTCAAACTTTTGACCCCTTTGGACATGAGGTGTGGCGCCATTTATTTTATTACACTGAATTGGATAGAATAATTTTCCTGAATGTGATTTTTAGAAAAACGGATTAAATGAAAAAGTAAGAGGGCCACATAGCCTATACCAAAGATGAATGTATAGTAAAGCATTGATTTTTAAAGAGACAACGAAATTTGTATGATTATCAATTCCCGTTTGAGAAACTCCACAGCCACACCCTGATACTCCCACAAAGATTTTCGGCTTTGACCCGCCACCAACTTTACGCACAAGTTGCCATCTTGATACTTGCCTAAAGTGTGGATAACTCAGTGACTGTCTGTGCTGACCCTAACTTTAATCATTCTCTGTCTCAACAACTCAGAGTTTGTGCTGGCAGAAGAAGTTTTGGTGAAAAGGAATAACTTGGAAACAGTCTCATCTGAGATTAAAAAATAAATAAATAAATAAATAGGAAAAAGCAACCAGTATCTGTAACGAGACTGAGTAAAGAGAGCAAACCAGCCATGCTCGGCAGTGAAGGTGAGAGCAGCACCTTCCCGTCAACGAAGGAAGAAGCAGGTGAGAGGTGCAAGTCTCCGGTTGTGGATGGGAACGATCCGACAGCTGGCAGCAGGTACGCAGAGCAAGGAATGGGTGCCGACCGGTACTTTATCCCCACCATGATGAGTAAACAAAGCCCAGAAACAGGGAACCCCTGCTCTTTCGTCCCTTATAACCCCAGTGGAACGGTTTACTCCCCGTCCAACACCACCAGGTACCCTCCATCTCTCCACTTGAGCTCCGTTTTGCCTCCAGCTGGATTTCCCCCCTCCGCCGCCGGCCGCAGTCACTTTAGCTCGCCTTACCAACTCGGGCAGAGCCCCGGCTGCATCTATCCGCCCTACGCTGGCTCAGGGTCGGCTCTCAGCAATATATCTTTACCCACCGCCGGCACGGGGATGAGGGCCCAGGTCTACCTCTGCAACCGGCCGCTGTGGCTCAAGTTCCACCGGCACCAGACCGAGATGATTATCACCAAGCAGGGCAGGTGAGATGAAACAACAATAAAGTCGGATGGCAATTATTGTCACTTCCATGTGTGAACTGGCTTCACTTTCCGTGAGTGACACTTTAATTTGCAGTAGGAAAAATCATATTTCCATTGCTCTTTAATAAATATTTGATAATTATAAATATCCCTTCTGTCATTTATTTCATTTTGTCGTGTGTTTGCAGACGGATGTTCCCGTTCCTCAGTGTTAACATAGCGGGTCTCAACCTGACGGCGCACTACAACGTGTTTGTGGAGGTGGTGCTCGCGGATCCGAACCACTGGAGATTTCAAGGTGGCAAATGGGTCACCTGTGGGAAGGCGGACAACAGTAGTCAAGGTATTGAGACAGCTCGATTTCTAACGTTTATCCATGTTTTAAATTAATTTACCCCTCAATTAAAGACAGAAAACAAAATAGTAAGGATCCAATCATCCACCTGTAAAATTATTCAATAGAAAATAAGCTTTTTATGCATGTATCCTAACTTTTGAAACATTAACATACTATTTCAAACACTCTTTTTCCAATTAATAGCATAGGCCTACTAAAATGTTTGGGGTTGCCTCAAGTTTGATGTTTGAAAATGTCGTATTTCTTTATTTCAGGGAACAAAGTGTACATCCATCCAGAGTCTCCAAACACTGGGGCCCACTGGATGAGACAAGAAATCTCCTTCAGCAAACTGAAACTCACCAACAACAAAGGAACCAGTCACAGTACTTCACAGGTATGCAACTGAAAAATAAACATTAAAACTGCACAAATTAAATGTAATAAATTGCTGCTTTAACCAGTACAATAATGTATATTAAATATAGTATTAAACATAGACCTTTAGTAAAATATCCTGATAATTACTGAGTAACAGACACGATTAAAGCGAAACAAGAAACATTTTACTTTTTTTTAAATAAATCAATTGGGGTTAGTTTTCAGTTTTTAAATTCATATTTGGAAGTGAATTAGTTTGCATGTTTTTATATGCAGCACTCGAAATATGCATTTGCTGTCAACAGAATTGTGCAAATTGTTGCTCCATCAGGCCAAACCGCTTGTAGAAAAAAACAAACATTTTTGCACTCCAGATGTTTATTAATGAAACACATAGTTATTTACTTGTTATAATTAATGGATGATTCATTCATACAGATGATTATCCTGCAATCACTGCATAAATACCAACCAAGGCTGCTCATCGTGGAGGTGACGGAAGATGGGGTGGAGGACATAGGCCTAAGTAATGATATGAAGACTCAGAGTTTCACCTTTCCAGAGACCCAGTTTATAGCTGTCACTGCCTACCAGAACACTGATGTAAGCATGAAACATTCCTCTGCCTTTCTTATATGCCATGATATGGTTTTTTGACCTAGGCTACTGTGGTTATATACTCAAATCAAACAAATATAATTTGCATGTAAACAATTTTCTGATTATTTGTAATGTCTGTTTATTGATATTCTTTGAAATTCTTTATGTTAATCAACTATTTCCTTCTACAGTTTGACATGCATGTGGTTGACTGCTTGATGTTTCTTTCTTTGATGTGCAGCTTACTCTTCTGCTTCCTTTGCTTTAGATCACTCAGTTGAAAATCGATCACAACCCTTTCGCCAAAGGATTCAGAGATAATTATGATTCGTGAGTATTTTACTTCATTGTCATGCGTTGCCGACCAGCCATAAATTACGTAAACACATCTTTACAACACACAAATACGTCAGCTGTCCAACTGTGTTGTGTAATTCATTTTACATGTACCTGCTTTACAGTATGATTGTATGCACTGCCTGTCCTTAACCCCTAGTTCAGTTCAAACTCATGTGTTTTTTAGGATGTACACGGCTCCAGAGCATGACCGCCTCACCCCATCTCCATCGGACTCACCCCGTGCCCCCCAGATTGTCCCCAGCGCTCGTTACGCCATGCAGCCCTTCTTCCAAGACCAATTTGTCGGCAACCTCCCCCAGAATCGGTTTTACAACAGCGAGAGAGCAGTACCACAGACTAACAGCCTCCTCCCACCACAGGCAGAAGACGGAGCATCACAGAGGTGGTTTGTCACCTCCATGCAGCAAGGGGGAAGCGCCACTAGCAGCAGCAACAAACTAGATCTCACACCTTATGAGGGGGAATACTCAAGCTCCCTGCTTCCTTATGGTATCAAATCCCTGTCCATGCAAACATCTCACGCTCTTAGCTACTACCCAGACTCTCCTTTCACCACCATGTCTGCAGGGTGGGGATCCAGAGCAGGATACCAGAGAAAGGCTGCACCCAGCCTGCCTTGGTCTCCCAGACCGAGTCCCACTGCTGGTTTCCCAGAGGACTCAAACAAAGTTAAACCACAGGTAGAAGAGGAGGTGAACAGCAACGGAAGCCTGATCTCCTCCTGGATCGAGACACAGCCGTCAGCTCTGTCTCTAGATAAAGCTGATTCTTATTCCGCTGCCTGCAAACGAAGGCGTTCGTCTCTTAATGGTCCAAGCACAGATGACTCACCCACTGACATCAAGTGTGAAGACTTGGCCTCTGCTGCCACCAACAGCAGCTCCTATGGCAAAGAAGTCCCCTCATCCAAAGGCATGGCAGCTTACTATCCCTTTTACACAAACCCATGAATGTGTTGTCGCTGCAATGTTTTGTATCTCATTTTGAAATTATGGTTGTTCTTCATCTGCCACCATGAAGAAGAAATATAATTTATTTGTCACCTCCACACCCAGAGTTTGCCTTGAGATAATTGTTTTCCTTAACTTTTGATATGACAAAGGAATTTACACATTAAAATAATGACATTGAGTGGCATGTGTCAGATACAGTAAGCATCAGTATCTTGAGATACTGACTTATACCATCAACTCTATCGAAAGTTCATTTTACATACTGGACAACATACTGTTTGAAGACCCCATTTATGTAATTCTGAGTAAGGAATTTTTGAAATTGCCAAAGCATTTCTTAAGTTCCCCTATTTTATAACAGTGTTAAGTATGTTTCATTGTGCATACATTATTGTATCACTGAGGTTATGTGTTTGCAGATTATTTATTGAAGGACTGTTGATATGGAATTTGTGCACTCATAATTGTGAGGTTTAATATACTATACCTGAATGGCAAGGTTCAGATATTTGATAATAAAAGACGTATGTGTTCTGTATAGGATTTGAGTTGTTATTTTAAGCTACATCATCCTTGTTGGATGCTTAAATGCATTTTGATGGAAGGTACAACCACTTAAATTCAGCTGACCTTTATTTATACTGTATATTGGAAATTTCTGTCTTTTTTAAAATGTACAAAAAATGCAAAGTCAAAGCACATTAAGCCATGTCAATACAGGCCTGTTGTAAGGATTAAAGCGCTTCATTCCTGGTCAATGTCTTTGACTCTGTCGCACTCTAGTGGCATTTTATTGTACTCACAGCCACAGTAGCTTGTTGAATTGAGATAAGGTGTACAGTATCTGATGCAAAGTTGGATTTAATCTCAATTAACTACACCACAACGCTTTACAGTCTAAAAATAGATTGTTTGAAGTTTTTATTATAATTATTTTTTATTCTGTAGAATCTCATTTATTTTCTGTCAGTGTCAACCCAGAGATTTGACACACGTTGAAGAGGATAGATGGATGTCCTTCATAATGTCATTTTGAGGACCCCGTGAGCAGGCCTCTCTCTCCCCTAGGTCGTTAGGGTGATTCAGCTCACCTGGTCTTGTTTCACAGCTATATATATATATATATATATATATATATATGAATGTCACTGTCAATGTCACCAGTGCTATATATATATATAAAGCACTGGTGTCTATGCATCCCCTATTGTGCTTGTGAGGAAAGCTGATAATAGCTTGAGGCTATGTTTAGACTATTGGTGGTTAAATGCCAAGACCAGACATGACGCATTTCCTTTGCCACGCATTGATGAGTGCTTTAATGCTCTGCACGGTGCACAAGTTTTTCTCAACCATTTACCTTGCCAGTGGTTATCACCAGGGTGCTGTGCATGAGAATGACAGACATAAAACAGCCTTTACAACACCTTTTGGATCGTTTGAGTACACTAGACTGCCGTTTGGTGTTTGCAATGGGCCAGCGACTTTTCAAAGGCTCATGCAAGCCACCATGAGTGATTTGGTCTTTCAGATCATGCTTGTGTATTTAGATGACATACTGGTCTACTCACCTACTTTTGACGACCACCTGGCACACTTTCAGACAGTGTTGCAGAGACTCAGGGAGACAGGTTTAAAGATCAAGGTTGAGAAGTGTCATTTCCTCCAACCAAGCATACGGTTTCTTGGTCACCAGATCTCAGCTGAGGGAATAGGCACAGACCCAGATAAGGTAGCTGCAGTGAAGCAGTGGCCGGTTCCCACCACACTCAAGGACCTGAGGTCGTTTGGGTTTTGCCGCTATTACAGGAGGTTTCTGCAGGGGTTTTCTCAGCTAACAGGCCCTTGCATGATTTGGTAAATGTACTGTATGTGTTCAGGAGAACAGGTCTAAAACCTTGTTTGACAGTTTATGGACACCAGCTTGTCAAGAGTCCTTTGAGACACTGAAGGAGAAACTTGCCAGTGCTCCTCTACTTGGCTATGCAGATTTCTCCCTTCCTTTTATTGTTGAAATGGACGCCAGCAGTTTAGGGTTGGGTGCCATTCTCTCTCAGTGGCAGGGAGGCAGGAAATGTGTGATGGCATACGCCAATAGAAGGTTAAGGGGTGCAGAAAGGAATGACAGAAATTACAGCAGCATGAAACGAGAGCTTCTGGCTCTCAAATGGGCTGTATCGGAGAAATTTAGAGGGTATCTGTTGGGCTCCACATCCACAGTGGTTACAGACAACAACCCTCTGTGCCATCTCAACTCTGCTAAGCTAGGACCTGTTGAACAGCGCTGGGTTGCCCAGCTGGCTCCATTTGATATTGAAGTGCAGTATCGACCTGGTCGGTGTAACACTGCAACCAACACCCTCTCTAGGCAGCCATTAGCAGGGGAGCCACATCCAGCGGGAGATGATGAAGAGTTTGATGGATGTGTGTCCATATGTAATGTGGTCAGAAGAGAAACAACTTAGGGTCAGACCTAGCCAGTGTAGGTATTAAGTGTTGTCGGGTGAGACAGGCTCGTGTCACAGCAGTTGATGCTCAGGCTGCTGATTCCCTGGATAACATGCCAACTCTGCCTGGTTACTCTAAGGATGAGTTGAGACAGTTTCAAAACACTGACCCTGCACTCAAATCCTTCAGACACTTTTGGGATCGGAGGAAAAAGCCCACCATTCAGCAGAGGAGGGGTTTAGCTAAACCTGTTATCTCTCTGCTCAGACAGTGGCCTAGAGTGAGGGAGGTTGAGGGGTTGCTATAACGTGTCATTGAAGATGGACATTTAGGAGAATGCCAGCAGCTCCTTCTGCCCGAGTGTTTAAAGAAAGCAGTACTGGCGAGTGTGCATGACCACATGGGGCATCAGGGAATAGAACGCACTCAAAACCTACTGAGACAGAGGTGTTTCTGGGTTGGACTGTATAAAGATGTGGAGCAGAGGGTTAAGCAGTGTCAAAGGTGTGTACTTGCCAGGTTACCGCAGCCAAGGATACATGCCCCCATGAAGCCTTTTCTAGCCACACGACCCCTTGAAGTTGTTGCTGTGGATTTTAGTGTGTTAGAGCCGGCCTCTGATAGGAGGGAAAATGTGCTAGTGGTGACGAATGTCTTCACCAAGTTCACACAGGCATTTCCTGCACGTGATCAGAAGGCCGATTCAACTGCCAAAGTACTCCTCCGTGAGTGGTTTATGAAGTATGGTGTATCGGAGACATTACGTTCAGATCAAGGAAAAAACTTCAAATGTGAGGTCATTAAGGAGCTGTGTAGGCTACATGGCATTAAAAAAAACGCTCACCACACCACCCCCAGGGTAATGCACAGTGCGAGCATTTTAATAGAACGCTGCAAGATCTCTTACGCACACTACCACCGGAAAAGAAACGCCACTGGCCTGAGTATTTGCCTGAGCTAGTTTATGCATACAATGTAACTCCACATGCCACAACAGGTCACTCACCATACTACCTCATGTTCGGAGCACATCCACACCTTCCTGTAGATTTTCTACTGGGGCGGGAACAGGTGCAGGAGAGGAGGCATGACTGGTTGGCAGTTCATCAGGAGAGGTTAAATGAGGCACACAACAGAGCAAGGCAGTATGCTGAACAAAAAGCTGCAGACTTCTACCCTGGTTGGAGTCTTCTGGCTGCAGTGGCCCTGGTCATCCCTGTCTCCAGTGTGAATTGTGAGTGAGACTTCTCAACAATGAACAGGGTAAGTGATTTTCAACCATGAAAGAGAGCACAATGTGTACATTTTCTGTAAATGTTCCGCTGTGCTGTCTTTCAAAATGGTTATGTTAGTTTGTTTCTGTTTCAGGTCAAAATTGATCTAAAGAACAAGCTTAAAGGAGAGCACCTGGCTGCATGCCTCAGAATTTCAATAAATGGACCTGCCCCTGAAGCAGACCCATACAGACAGGTATTAGAAATGTTTTTTTTCCAAACCAAGAAAAATCAAATGTTCAAACAGGGAATGCCAACTGTGCAACTAGGCACATGAGAAAAGCACTAAATGACACAAAGCTGGGTATTTCAGGGACACACTGTGAGTTTAAGTGTTTTGTTGTTGTTGTTGTTATGTAAATTATTTATTTTGACATGTTCATCAAATAAATAAAATATTTAGAGTGATTATTCGTTTGCAAATGGTAATTTATTTTAATGTAAATAGTTATTTATGTTGACCTAAGATACTTCTTTTTTGTGGTTATTCATTTGCAATAAATGGAGAAAGTGACACTTTTTTATGACTAGTTTATTAGTGAACCCGTCTGTCATGCTGTGCTGCGCCACCCACCACCACAAGTAAATTCTCTATCTGTGGGAAACACTGGCTAGTATACCTTTTAATACTTACATATCTGTATTCTAAGGATTTGTACAGCTGTGTGGTTGTAAAATGGCTAACTGTGGATTGTGTGCTCTGTGTTTCTCAATTTAGGGCCACTACAGTTATTTCTTTTTGCTGTTTGATTAATTTCTCTCATTTATTTAATTTGTACGCTTTTGCAATAGTGAAGGGAAGTCAACTGATTTGCACTTTGACAGTGAAAGCTGTTAATTCTGTAGATGAATGAACTTTGGAAGGTCAAGGACGGACTAGATTTATTTTACAGAACTTATTTTTGTCAATAATAGCTCTTGTTGATTTTATTTATTGTACCACAATTTTTATGTTCAGAACAAAGAACCCAAAAAAATATTCTTGTGTCCTGAGAGAGAGAGAGAGAGAGAGAGAGAGAGACTATTCTGACCTTTTGCGATAAATAAGAAGTTTTATGCTCTAACTCAGGAAAATCATGCAATGACTTGGTCTTTGAATATCAATAGTCAAAATCTTGCAAAGGTATGATTTAAAGCTTAATAAATAATATGTCTCCGAGCAGTATGCACATACACAATCGTTCAGAGAATGAGCCAAAATCTCTCGGCCTGTTTGGGGGTTGCGTCGAAACCTGGCAACTCTTCTAGCAGCCAGCAGAATCGACGGAGTGTTGACGGGAGCGACATCACTGCTATGAACACGCGTTATTCATGTATTGTTTAACTTAACAAGGAAAGCCTCAAATAGTAACACCAGTGGGGTGACATTATTTACAAGATTAGGCCTACAACAGCGAGATGTGTCATCTGTGTAAGTGGGAATACTTCTTATTCATTGTTTACTGTAAGTTTATCAACTGTACTAGCTACCTTGGCTAGCAGCGAGGTTAGCTTGCTAGCTGACCCGCTAGCGTATTCACTGACGTTACCCAGCGCAGATGGTAGCGTCATGATGATTTTATGCTTTTGAATAACATACAGCTAGCAATCAGTATAGTGTGTTTTGGTTAACACAAGGCCTGGTAATGGAACGGAATGGTTTGCAGCTCACGTTATCTGAGGTCATTTGGCTGCTGAATGTTTTCACTAACCAGAACTGTAAAAAAGCATTGTCGCCGTTCATTAACACAACATAACACGCTGCCGTCGGTTTGAGCTAGCCAAAACGATAAACACCAAACGGCATGGTGAAAGGCCTGCATGAAGGAGTTAGTGGCAAGTGGACAGCTACGCCGCCAAACTGTTATAGCTTTATATCATTCGCTGTTACTGTTAGGTAGCTATTGTAAGATGTTGGTTGACGCTGTAACGGAGAAGTGTCGTTAGCTATTGTCACTAAGGTTAATAATACATTTGGAGAGCACCCTTCTGGAATATATGTGTTAACAGCTGTGAGGTTATGTAACCTAAGATAAGGTGTGTGCAAGGGTCTACTAAGGTGGGACGTCTTGTGTTTGTCTGTTCCACTGACTGTGAGGGTCTCTGTCCTTGCGCGGCACAAGCTTCAGTCAGGTTTAGTGATGCAAGTCAGTTGACTTTTGCCATTTGACTTCATTCTTTAAATAATAACTTTATAACGTGTCAGTGGTGTGTGCAACGTGACAGTATATTTTAATGTAAAACTCCCATTACATGGGTGATTAGAGATTACGTCCTATCGCAGTATTGCCAATAGAAACACATGAGATTCAATGTATAGTGTTTAGTTATTCAGGTTGGATCAGGTTAAAGTGCACTTGGTAAATCATGCACGTAAACTTAAAAAGTCTTTTACAGAGGATGAGGAGGAGTCAAGTCCCATCCCACTCCGGTTCAGCCTCCATTCCTCTTATTTCCATCGTGCTTCTCTCATCAATCATGCTAAAAAGTTGATCAACAATAGTAGTATATCATGATCATGTTTAAACTGAATTGTATCTGCTTCTTTACGTGACTGCTACATGTGAACACCTCATTCACTAAAAATGTATACTCATGTAGCCTAAGATAAATCAACACCTTTTCAAAATAATGTCAACAGAAACTGAACATCATGGATATAAGATTAATTGCAGGACTGCATTAGTTTCAGCTATGTGTACCTTATAAACTGGCAACTGAGTGCATACCTGCTTGGTAGCCCTAAATAACCAAAGCCTCCAAATTACATTTTCCTGGAAAATGATCAAAGTTATGAAAATTGCCTGTAATTCCTCTCTTTGGCAGACACACAGTCAAGTATATAGTTTTAGCCAGTGAGTGAGATCCTTTCACAGTTTGTCCTGCAAATGGAATTATTAAATTTGTTTACGAATTCCGTCATCATGCTTGATAAGCTATCGCTATTTTTTCTTTCAGTTGTGTATATAGCTTGTCTACACCAAGGCATGATTGTGTGGATGGATTTGCATGCTAGTGAGAATTCAGTATAATACATTTTAGTTTCATGAAGCAGAATATATTGTGCTGATGTAGATGATCTTGTGTTCTGCTGGTTTGTACTGTAGCTGACCAAGAATACATGAAAGCATCACACTGCCCAAACAGTGATGACCATATGGTGCTCTGGTGGAAGCAAAATGCTGACTCGCTGCATGTTGCTCTTGAGTTGAGGATATCTTGTTTCACAATGACTCCTGGCCTCAGTGGGATAGGCAGCACTGGCACGGACAGGCGGAAGCTCCTGGTGATGCCAGAGGAGGCCTTGTCCTTCTCTCTGTTTGAGCTTTGTTGGCACAATGTTTAGTAATTCAAAACAAAAAATAAAAAAAGAGAAACACAAGGAGGTGGTTTACAGTGCAGTGGTGAGGCTCGTGGCAGAGTAGTCTGAGCAGCCTTGGAGATGCAACTCTTGTCCTTGTGATTCAGATGCAGTGGAAGCGATAGATACTCTTAAAAGAGTGGTGACAGTGTGTTTGGCTTATTGGGAGAATTGCGTTGAGTCTTTTAAAGACAAACAGGCTGAGTCACCATTTGTTAGTTATTAAGGCCTTGTTGGACTTGGACACAGCCATAAAGGAATTCAACTCATATTTTTCTTCTTTTCTCTAGGACATTCAGTATGCTGGCCTATTGGACTTGAACAGATTGAAGACGACTTAAGAGGCTGCTGTGTCAGTCAGAGCTTGAACCAACGTTAGGTGGAGAGATGGGGAACACAGCGACCAAGTTTCGCAAGGCTCTCATCAATGGGGATGAGTTGCTGGCCTACCAACTGTATGAGAGCAACCAGCAGTTCAGAGAGGCTCTGGATCCCAACTCTACATACGGAGAGTCCTACCAGCACAACACTCCTCTGCACTATGCTGCCCGGCACGCCATGTCACGGCTACTCAGGTCAGGATATGACTCAGATTAGATTAAAAAACATGGATACATGCAGAAAGAATGTGCATGTTCAGAGTTGGACGTTTTTGCTGCTGTTAGTGTGGTTGAAATGGTTATCTAATCGTTGGTAGATGAGCGACTAATTGGTTATTTGCCCTAGCATTTAATGAAATGAAATGATTATTCATATTTGTTATGTGGCACCTGTTAAGATAAGGTTTGCAACGGTATGAGATTTTCTTAGAAAATATCCGAGTATATGGTATTATTATTATTACAGTGACTTTGAAGGGATGAAAACATTTTCTTTTGGTTGAACCAATACTTTATCATTTATTAGCACGGTGTGGCAACTGGTCCCATTTTTACTACATTTAAGAGAACATTTTTTGTCTATATGTCTCTGTCCCATCTGTCTCTCCACGTAGCCATCTGTTAGCAGCTCTCAGGAATGCAACATGCTGGGATGGAGTAGAATGGGGCTCCAAGAGCTTCCCATCCCGTGAGCTACTAACCTTGCATGTGTTCCTCCATGTTCGTCTTAACTCATCTCAGGCCCCTTCATTTTTATGCTAATACGATGCTTGCTCAATTTTACCTTCCTACCCGACTTGGAAAAACTTGGAGTTGGGACTTGGGGTTTTAATTTGTCATCGGGTGAAACAGAAAAATGAAGTGGAAGCAAAATATATGACTAGATAGTAGATGGGTGGATGGATTCTGATTATTTTAGTTTCCGCATGAAGCACTACAATTCTGAGATTCAGACTGATTTAGCTAATTTGGATTATAATTTACTTGAGGTGCAATGTACATATCCTCCTTGGTCTCCACTGTATGAGTCTTTAGATTCAAATCATTTCAATTAACGTGAAAAGCCTTACTTAAACTGCTCGAGAATATCCAGTTACACTCTAACTCAAATTAGTTTTGCATAATAGAAAAGTAAAATTGCTTATTTTCCATCCCTTTTTGGTTTGTCCGAATATAAAATGGTCTTCATGGTATATGTTAGCTAATTATTGTAAACCATAAGAGGGCTAATTTCATGACTAAAGGTGAAATATAAAGTTGAATAAAATCTGTTTGTTTCCCCTAGGTATTAGCACATAAAGCCATTTCTGGGCCAATGAACAAACAATAAATTGTTATTCCTGTCCCTGTCTTTTTCTCTTCTTTTTTTTTTAGGTCTTTTCTCCTCATCAAAGATGGAAATCCTAACAAGCGTAATGTGCACAATGAGACTTGTCTGCACCTTCTCTGCATGGGGCCCCACATCCTGACCTCAGAGGGGGCACTGCAACATCGAATCTCACGGCCATATGAAGACCAACAGCGTCGGGCGGAATGCCTTCAAATCATCCTGGCGTGGACCGGAGCAAAGCTGGACCATGGAGAGTATGAGAGGGCTGATATTAATGCCACTGACAATAAGAAAAACACCTGCCTGCATTATGCTGCTGCCTCAGGCATGAAAACTTGTGTTGAGGTGAGATTCCAGAAATGCCCTTTCAGTCATAGATAAAAGGCTCCTGAAAATGAAGAGCCTCATTAGGACTGGGAACAAGTTGAGTGGAAGGAAGATGAAAGGGTTCAGAGTAACCCCAATGTTAACAGATTATTCATATCTGCCCTTTTGCACCATGAATATTTGTAGAAGAGTGGCTGGTGTGTTCGAACCAGTTGCGATGCAAGTAATTTGGATAATCACATCCATTGCTTAAGTTTGATCAAACCCTTCCCTTGTGAGTTTTCCAAGATGAGATGCTACACGAAAAACTTCTAGTAATCCATGCTGCAGGATGCATCACATACAAAGGTCATCTACATTTGTAAAGGCCTGGGTTCAATTTTGAAATGGATTTTGTGTATAATCTAGCTGTGTAATCCCTATGATGAAGGATTTAGTGTACATGAACATGTACATAGTGAACATGAACAGCTGCAATTATCAGATGGCTTCTATGGTTTCACAGGTAACCGTAAATAATTGCAATGCATTTTACCATGTGTTTCCTTAATCCATTATTATGTAATTTTGTACTGTAGTGTTTTTTTTAATCTTTAATTTTAATGTCCTTGTTAAAATGCTATTTGCACCACATGTTTAACCAAATAGCAAAGTTGGGATGCAGGCAGGCCTGTTGTGATAGAAGAGTGAAACCTACATAAGAACATTGGAAAATTTAGCACAAAGTAGAGAACAAAAGAATGAACTGAAAAATAATTTCGAAGCTTAAATAACACCATCATACTTGATATCTCAATTACATGAAATTGGTATGTCTGTCATAATTATAAAGCCTGCTAACACAGAGTTAGTACTGTAGTTAGTCACTCTCTTTGTATTTCAAGGTGTTTCAAAATACACACACGGTATATGCCTATGAGCTTAACTGCATGTCCAAATTTTCCCCTTGTTTTCACTTGCTCAGTTCCTGGTGCAGAGACAAGCGGACCTGTTTGCAGAGAATGAAAACCGCGAGACTCCATGTGACTGTGCAGAGAAGCAGCACCACAAGGAGTTGGCCATGTGCCTGGAGTCACAGATGGTCTTCTCTCTTGCCCCCGAGGCAGAGGGTATAGAGGCAGAGTACGCAGCCCTCGACCGAAGAGAGGTACAGAATAACATACCATGAAACACAGGGTGTACAACTTGTAGTCTGTCGTCTTCAACTGCTGTCATGTACAATACCAAACTTGCCTGTATAGTAACTGTTGAAAAAATTAAATTAGCAATTTTTGTCGTCGTTCTTTACATAAAATCTTATGCGTATATCTTATAGCCCTTAGTTGCCCCCCCCCTCAGTGATGTAATACTGGTTCTAATCAAGACCTACAATTAAAAACTCCTCATGAATCACTTACCACTTAATAGCGCCGCGTTTGAATGATAAACTCTATTATTTAGGGTTCATCAACTGAGATAATAAAAGAGAGATATTTTGTAATAATTGAAACTTCAGTCATAGCGTTCTGTAAGTCTGTAGTATTCTCTTGTGAAAGGACACAATTTTGTACAGCCTACTGTTTTCAATTTTGCTGGAATCCTGCTGACCCAGCCCACACGTCACACTGCAGATTCTTTGGTTGGACAGAAACAAACATACAAAGTAGTCCCACCAAATATTCGCCCTAGGCCAAGTGACTCCTATCATCATCAGTGTGTCAGCACATATTATCATCATCGTCATCAGATTTTCAGCTCAATGGGTGTGACTTAGTCATGTGTTAGCATATATATTTGATTCATTTTTATTCACTTCCTCTTTGACCCATCTTTCACTCTTCCCCTTATCTCATCCTTTGTTGCTTCGGCATCGTTACTTTTCTCTGCCACCGTGCCCTCCTGTCTTATTCTCCTCTTGTTACTACCCTCTTTTCCTTCCCTCTTGTCTCTGTACTTTCCTCTGCCATGCCCTCCTCTCTAGCTGTATGAGGGCCTGCGGCCTCAGGATCTAAGGAGGTTGAAGGACATGCTGATAGTGGAGACAGCCGACATGCTGCAGGCTCCGCTCTTCACTGCAGAGGCGCTGCTGCGTGCCCATGGTACTATTAAACTATCTCTCTCTCTGCCATTCACACTCTCACTCACACACAAACAATCGCACACATATCTGCTTATCCTTAAAATGGTGGCCTAGCGGTTAAAACATTTGCCATACGCAGTATGTGCAACTTCACAAGTTTGATTCTGGCCAGGGACAATTGTTACATGTCATATTCTTTTCCTGGTTTCCCCATTTTTCCTTTGTGTACCTACACAGTCACTATAATAATAATCAAGGCCAAAATGCTGAGAGATAAAGGCAGTGAGTCTTAAAGTTCAAGGCTGCACACACATTCATTTTAAACCAGAGACATGCTTACAAGAATCTCGAAACGTATTTTATTTTGTATCCCATGTTTCCTCAGAGATTTCCCTCGTTAAGCAAACCCTATTTCACTGTTTACTTGTAAAGAAAGCATTTATTGTTAAATTTGTCTTTTATTTGTGTTGGGATTAGGGAGGTCAGATCTCATAGAGACATCATGCTACACTCCAGTGATTTTCTTGCAGTTAAAGAGGCAGCTTGTGAACAGCCTTTGTGATCTGGAAGAATATCACTTGTATTTCTCTCACAGGAGAGTGTCAGTCTCACATGCTCTAAAATGCTATTTTGGTTTGTCCTTTCCCCAGAATATGTGAGAAAAGACTTCTGCATACACAAATTGGCAATCTATACACTTGGCATTTACTGTAAATAACACTATCCACAACACATACCCTGGCCTTAAATACAATGTAAAGCAAATCCACAAAAAGGAACCATGCAAAGTATGTAATAACACATTTGTTTTTGCCTGTTTTGCTGTTGCAAATATAGATTTGCATTACCATCGTCAACATGTACACTTTTTTGTTAATTCCATGACTTTGTAATGTTTCATTCTATTTTTTACAAGAACATTTCCAATAGTGCAATGCTGCTCACCTCAGCTACATCATGCATCATTGCTAAAAGTAAACATTGCTTGCTAGCATAGACGGTAGCTATCCGTCACAAAGAAGTAATGGCATGCTTGCATTGAGGTTATTAACTAATACGGGGTGTCTTTGTAGAGTAGATGAATCGCCAAAGGGAAAAGAAAGTTTTTAGTGTCGAGTGACAAATTTTAGTTACCTTATTAAATCCAATAGTGTGTGAAGTAATAGAAGCTATGGATTAAAAGTCAATTACAAGCCTTATTAAGAGTATGAGTACAAAACATCTATATCCACTAACAAACATAATGTACACAGTGATACAGTTCAGCTCATATTCAATACACAGTTGTCACTTCTGCTGCCAGGGTTTGGCTTAGGCGAGGTCTTTGGCACAGAAATGAATGCCAACGATGTAGCATGATGACATTTTGAAGTAGTGTGAGACCAACTGGTTTGTTGTCGTCACTGTTAACCACTGTTGACATAAAATTTATCTGGAGTGAGTCAGGCAGAAATGTACACAGACACGAGAGAATGCTTTATTAACATTTTGTCATGCTTGCTGACCTCCTTCCTTTCCATTGGAATGTAAATATCTGGCATTTCCTCAGCTGTTACAGCTCCAAGCAACCAAATAAAATGCACAATCACTTTGAATAACACTACTGATGTCTCTGGGTTTGAACATTGTCTGAAACACTGGGATAATCTAAGTACACAACTCAATAAGATATATAACTTTTTAGACATTTTAATGAGGAAAGGTTGCATATTATGTTATTAAACAACAGTACATGTGATTGTTTCCAGTCAGTTTCAAGTAATTTTTGTATTGTATTTTCTTTTTTGTATACAAGAGACATATGTTAGCTACAGACTAAATCAGTGAAAGCCTTTTATACTGTGTGGAGAGTATAGGAATTCAATGTGATCGCATTCTTCATGCCCACAGACTTCAGCCTCTTGTCCTGAATGAAATAACTGATTATTTATATAATATAATATAATATATAAATATAATAATAAATAATAACTGATGCTCTTATAATTCAGGGTTTTTAGTCCTGGCTAACAGTTTCAAAGTTTTGATTTGATATAGCCCTTAGCCACCAATTCTCTAACTAGCTTCACTTAACCTAGCTAAGATAATGAGAATGGGAAGTGCCAATGGTTAAAAGAATGTGATTTTATTCTAAGCTTTTGAAGACCATTAGCCCTCAAAATTGATATGTATCATTAATTTCTTGTGAAAACTTTCACACATTTCCACACATCCTAACGTTTATTTTTTCTCTCCATATTAGTCTTTTTCAGCTTTCTTGTCACAATTCCCGGTGCTTTCCCATTAAGCTGCCGGCAGGTCAATCTGTCTGTGCCTCTGCCAATTTTTATTTCCAAGTTCATTTTGATACTTAGAACTAAATGTGTAGACTTTTAATTTTGGACTGCTTTTTATGTCCAAAAGCATGAAGATAGGGTCATATTCATTCATGAGTTCTAATAGAATGGAAATGGGGGAAGTTGTTGCAATAGTCATTATCTAAACAAGAGCATTTAAGAGTCTGAGGCATTTGATTGGTGGTGAAATGTGTCTGGAGGCTGATAATGGCCTAATTGCGCAATTGACCGGGTCATTTTCCTTATTTTAGGGCAGGACTTTTTCTTGAGAGGAAATTTGGACAAAGCTCATTCCACAATTCAATATTTATACTGGAAAAACTCCAGTGCTTTTGTGAGACTGAATAGCTATTCTAAAACAGAAAAGCAGATGGCAGCAGGTCTACATTGTTGACTGTTTGAAAGGCCTGTTGCCACAGAAGTGGGATTCTAGTGGGCTTTGGTGGGCTCAGCAATATGCTTACTAAATCTTACAAATTACACAGAATGGAGTAATAAATGTTAACGTTTTGTGTTGATGAAATGAGAATTTAGTTATCTGAGCAGTCTGAATGTGAATTCTTTCAGATATTGTCTTTGGTGTTTGTCCATGCCTGTTTAAGGCCTACATTTATGAAGAGCCATAAAATATCACACATCACACTGTGCTTCTGTTTTTTATGCCCTTGTGATCAAGTAGCTGGTTCTCCTTTTAAAGTACTTTTAAAAGCTTTGTGTTTGTGGGCCTGGTCTATTTGCTTATCACATGGTTTATTAAAGCCTGTGTAGTGGTAAAACAGTGTTGTGTAGAGCTTTTTGTTTGGCCCAACAGGCCATTAAAACTTTAATGTTCTTGGAAGAACTGGAAGAACTTTAACTGCACTGCACACCTCTTACACAGTTCCCTTTTCCCCTCCCTCAGCTTACTTTTACTCTCATCCAAACTCTTTTCTCATATCTCATTGTTATGTGCTCATTACAAAACTGTTAGCTTTTTCATTTTGGTTTTATGTGTTAGCATTTCTTTCTCTTTAAGTGAGTCTTTACTTTATGGCCACAGATTGGGACAGAGAGAAGCTCTTAGAGGCCTGGATGACCAATGCAGAGGAATGCTGCCAACGCTCAGGGGTACAAATGCCCAACCCGCCTCCAAGTGGCTGCAATGCCTGGGACACCTTGCCCTCGCCCCGGACGCCACGCACCAACCGCTCCTCTATCACCTCCCCCGACCAAATCAGCCTCATGCCTGCCGACGAGGACTCTTCTCTGGTGAGAGATTGAGAGTTGCCTTTCACCAGTGTTCACTAAATTAATAGAATAAGAGGAAGCCCCACAAGTCAAAGTGAACTGGTGGGATCCCGAGTTTGAATAAAAAGAAATCAGACAGTTGCCTGTAGTTTTCATAAATGTATGTTTTAAAACGTTTGAAGGAAAGTTTAAATGTAGATATGATAGATGAGAACATTTTAGTGAAGTCGTTTTACTGATTACTTAACCCACAGGATTAGTGTCACCCGGGTGCTGCATGCTTTCTATGTCTAGAAGTTTTAACAGTAGCAAAGGAGAAAGCCAGCTCGGCGGAACACAGACTTATAATAACAAGTGCTGTACCAATAAAAACTGTACAGTGTTTCCTTTAATGGAGTCCCTACCGCCCTACAGATGTCCTGATGTGTTTCTGCTGAGTTCTTTGAATTTTCACTGCTACATCTGTCTTTCCACATAAAGTTTAATTATTTGACAGTATTATATTACTACCATGCATTAGTATTCATGCCAGTGGTCTGCCCCACAAACATAAACACAAGGAAGAATTCCTCTACTCATAGGAGAAGTGGTTTGGTAATTTTGTTGTAGGCAAGCTCTTATCATGAGGGAATATTAAAATACTTACTGAAACGTGATCAGCGTATAAAACTATGCTACCCATAAGCCAGTGAGTGAGATTATCAAAAACAGGTAGCAACCTTCTGCCCCTCTTTCAAAAATGAATGAATAATTGATAAAACAACACAGTCCTCCAGATTGGTTTGTTCAGTATGAAAATGTCATGCTGCTCCCCTGATGGGATGCTGAAATTACACAGCATAGGGTGATACTAAACTGGATAAGTTGCCTTTATGAAAGGCTGCATACATAAGTGTTAATGTAGCTGCCTGCTAATTGTTTTCACGCCACAGTAAACGGGTCAAATATGATAATTTTGTAACGTTTTTGCAAAGTGTAAAACAATGACTCTGTTAACTTGCAGTAACTACAGCTCTCATGAGTCTTAAATGTGACATGCGCTATCAAAATCTCTTGGAAAGTTTACAAGGTCATTATAGAGCCTTGTTGACCTCCTGCTGCAAAAGCCTCCCCACCGCTTAATTGCCCTCCCATTATCCTGACCTTTATCAGGAAATTTCCTGATAATTATTAACATGCTCGACACTTTTCCTCTGCAGTCTTTTGTGTAAGCTGTAGTCAGGATAGACGTTTCACCAGGTAATGTGAGATGTCCATTATACTCAGTTGGACCACTCACAGTAGAGGAGTGCCAATTTAAACTATCAAGTGTGTCTGATAACAGTCAGGGTGTCCCAGAAGGTCAGGAGCATAAAAAGGCAAAGTTTTCTGTCTTATCTTTAAACTTTTTTAAGTACCAAATGCAGTTAATTACCTGTTTATTCCCACATTTAGATTCCAGTGTGGAAACTACTATATTTTGAACTTGTAACATGCTAATTGAGAGCAAAAAAAATATTATCCGCTATTGTTCTGACTCTTGTATACTTAAGTGTTTGCAATGAGTTCTACAAATTGTAATGTACATGTACAGTGAGTTGGAACTTCACTGTAAGCGTAAAAGTGGCACTTCCTTAACATTACAGGTGTTTGTGTATTTTTATACACAATAACGATGGAGAGCTGATCCTTTTAGTAAATTCCATCTACAA
The DNA here is from genome assembly GCA_037577475.1 of Chaunax sp. Z400. Lineage (NCBI taxonomy): Eukaryota > Metazoa > Chordata > Actinopteri > Lophiiformes > Chaunacidae > Chaunax > Chaunax sp. Z400. The sequence goes on along the minus strand of CM075190.1, from coordinate 13,206,294 downwards.
CAGTTATGCCGTAGCAATTTCTAGAACGCTTTTGACACCTGATATTGATGACCAGGGACTTGCAGGGGAAATCTGCCAGGCTTTTGCAGGTCTCTGGAGACTGATTTGATTTAGCTGAAAAATGATTGTTGAACCCGACAGACTTGATTATCTGTTTCTTCCAGTGTTTCCCACTGGATTTCGTAAGACTATGGTGGGTGGACCTCATACCCTATATAGATGGGTCCGGGGCATGCCAGCCCAGGAGAAAAGTGTTCACATTTTAAATACATGAATTTGGTGCACTTAAATAGCAAAAATGCTACACCATAAATATTTTTCAACATAAATAAAAGTATTGTACAAACCATAAAAAAAGAAAAATACTAAAAATTTAACCCTTAGCTTTACTGGCTGATTTAGTCTCTTTTGCTATACAAATGTAGGGTATAGTCAATGTCAAACCATTATTTCGATCTTGTGTTAGTAACTATGGTAACTGTAATTTTAATAATAGTCATAATAACCGTTACTTGTCTTGTTTTAAAATGTTCTGTCAGCATGAGGATTGCCATAATGGCGATATATTGTCTGGAAAGTGTGCTCTCCACAGAGGTGGTGGCTTGATAACGAGTTTAGTTTTGCCCACACACATAAGAATGCATGTAGGGGCATCTGTGGCGGTAGAGTGGTCTTAATTGGACAGTCGGTGGTTCGATGGTGTGAGAAACCTTCCCATGGAAACTGTCCAAACTTTTGACTGGTACTGTAAGTACAGTCCATTTACCAATTATCATATTTGTATGCAACCGGGTTATGTTTTCTGAGCAGCAGTTTACAAATGCTGTTGCTAGTTGGCATTTCTCAAACATAATGAATAGTTCACCCTCACTTTTGTCGGGTACAAAATTACACTACACTGGCTGGAAGTGGCGGCAAGATACATATAGACTAATAGATGTAGGCCTACTGCCTACTGAAAAGACGTGCCTTTAACTCTGCTGTGCCAATCGACCCACTCTTCTCAAGGGCCCCTTTAAAGGTTACAGTTGATTATGTCACATTCTGCTCTTTCTCCAATCAATACTTACATTGTTGAAGTACACTGCCTCCTTTATGTCTTTTGTATGGGTCAGTTTTTCACTGTAACAAGGCCTGTGTGTGAGTGTGTGTTTTTGTCCCTGCTTGTGTCTATTCGTGTCTCAAGTTTCCACAGAAACCTGAGACACACGAGGAAGAAAATGGAGAAAAAAGGTCATGAGAGAACAGTAGTCTGTGAAACTCACACTAATGAGTGGTCATAATCTTGGTTTTGGCTCTTTTTTCCATTAATCAAGGACTACCAGTATGTGTGGTTTACTCACACTGACGCATCAGTTTATTAAAGCACATTTTTCTCGTCCTCCCATTGAATATTACCATTACCACCCACCACCACATTTTGAGCATGCCTGTTTTCAAGGTTTGATGCCCGTGTATGTTTTCAATCAATGGATGATGTAATAATGCATTAATTTTATTGTGAGGTTGTTTGAATTTGAAGAATTAGAAATCAGAAAATTGTTTTTAATCGCAGGCTTCATGTATCAAGTGAGACTTAAAACTATTTCTGTCGCCATTAGACAGAATATATCTCTTTTGTGTCACAGTGCGGTATCTGCATGTCATCCATCTCCGTCTTTGAGGAACCTGTTGACATGTCCTGTGGCCATGAGTTCTGCAGAGGATGTTGGGAAGGGTAAGTTATGCTTTGGTTTGGCCCGCAAACTGCAAATCGGTTCATAGGGCGTACATAATTTCCTTACACAGATTTTCTGATTCTTTTTATTTATTTTTTTCACCTCATAGCCATCTGAAATGTATTTATGTTTCCTCAGGTTTCTAAATCTAAAGATCCAAGAGGGTGAAGCTCACAACATCTTCTGTCCAGCCTTTGACTGCTACCAGCAAGTGCCTGTGGAAGTCATTGAGAGTGTGGTGTCTAGAGAGATGGACAAGCGCTATCTCCAGTTTGACATCAAGGTAAGGAGATGAAAATTCAGCAGTAAGCACTATTTTTTTTTCTATTTTAAGACACAAATCCTGCAGCGCAATTTCACTGCAGACACTTTACTGAATATAGATGTCAGTTTGCCAACACAAAGGGGCATAAAGGGAGCAAACATTGATGACAGTAGAGAGATATTCTTGGACTTGAGAGGAATGTCTTATAGTTAGTTGATCTGAAGAATTAAAAATTGAGGAGGTCTTGGAAACAATTTTTTGTCTTTGTCAGATTCCACTGCTAAGCAGACAAGAATGAGATTCACTTTATTTTGGTTTCAACATAAGTACATTTTCCTTGCTTAAATTGTGCTGTAATTTAAAAGTCTAAGAGGCACAAATCTCAAATCAATGAATGGTCTGTTGGTTGATTTATTATTAAAAACATGGAACATTTACTCATTTAAGCTCCACATTGATACATCAGCTGCATACTAATTTCTTTTCATTTTTTTGTTCAAAGATTGAATTACTTAGAAAATAAGGCAGCACTTTGGAACTGTTATAGTTGGCTGACTGATGATCTCGATTCAAAAAGAAAACATGCATAGTTCAGGGAATTGTTGGGTCTCTGTAAAATAAAGAGTACGGTCTAGACTTGGTCTCTTTAGAAAGTGCCTTGGATAACTCTTGTTGTGAGTTGGCATTATACAAATAAACTGACATGACCTGGCTTCAGATTTTTGATTCTCAGATTTTATAATGATTTGTATGTGCACCTTTTCCAACCTTTGAAAAGGATTGCTCCACTGAAATATTCAAACCTATAATAGATAATGTTGTCCAACTAAGTGTAGGATACATCCTCCCTAAACCACATACAGGTCAACAAAGATTGTTGAATTGCTGACTGATTTGAATCTTTGTTTCTTCTGTCAACAGGCATTTGTTGAGAACAATCCTGCAATCCGCTGGTGTCCTGAGGCAGGGTGTGAAAGGGCGGTGAGACTGAACACCCAGGGCCCTGGGAACTCCACTTCAGACCCTCTTAGCTTTCCCCTTCTTCGGGCCCCTGCCGTAGATTGTGGCAAAGGCCACCTCTTCTGTTGGTCAGTAACTTACCACAGATAGGCTGTTTATTATAATTGACTTTATTGTGTCTTGCAGAAAAGCATTAGTAATAATCCAAGTGTGTGTTCTATATCTGAAGTTCCCAAGTGCTCTATTATTGTCAAGTAGAAAAAAGTATAAAATCACTAAAGCTCATCTGAGAATTAGCTGTCTAGTCAATCCCAGTAACTAGGGCAAAGGGACCATTTTCAGTGATCCCACCAACAATCTAATAGCCTCTTCAAAAGACACCTCTGAACAGCATTCCATTGATTATTTTGTTATGATAGAGTGGCTAGTGGCCACTCCTGAGTAAAATGACATGTGTATGACAGCCTGTCTGGAGTTCACCAAAAAGCCCTTAAGAAAGACTATGAAAACAAAGATTTCCCATCTTTATGATAAGCTAGGCTAAAGACTTCCTACCTCAAGCTTCATACTTAATGGAAAGAAATGAGGTTGATATTGATATGATGCGTATTATGTGTTTGTTTTTTTTTAAATCCCTAAAATGGTCAATTATTTCTTTAAATTACAATCGATGCAGATATATTTTGTCAAAACATTTAGCAATTTTGTCGTTTGGAATGCGTGTGCTGAGGAGTGGATAAAAAATGAACGTCATCCGTTTTAGATCTTTAACAACAAAATGAGATAAATATGAGTGTATGTGGGAAATTTTTTGATATTGTATACAACCATATGTATATGATGAACCATGCCCCGTTCATGCCTTTGAATGCCAAGTTCCAGTCCTATGCTGTTTGTATCTGTTCGTTTGCAAGGATATTCATTCATTTTCTATGTCTACATATTTAAAAATTCATGTTATCTATGTGCGTTTGTGCGTGTATGTGTGTTAGCTTGACAGCACGCTCAAGGGCAGAAGGACCTAGATGCTGTTTGGTCATCCACCTTCTGTCCTATGTAATTACTCTCAGAGCCCTGAAGAATGGCCTGGCAGCTCCACACTTTCATATCATCACCGCCACCACACATCCAATAGTACACACCTCACTGCACCTCACTATGTGGTTCCTAAAAGTGGCCGTTAGGTTCACTTGTCAGGTTTACTCAAGCGTTCAGTTGACATGACATTGGAACTGACACATAATGGAACTAGATGTAACGTGGGACTGACTTTTATAGCTCCTTTGACATGAGACCGGCATTTGGTTGAAAGGCAGATATGACTGGTTCTTGGGTTTGACAGCATCTCTGACAGCTCTGTGATTGGTGTGTTCATCACTTGTATTAATTCTATGAATAGTCCAAGGACAGAATAGGAGCTTTGAATCGGTTATTTCAACTGTCTGCATCACCTTTATTTGTCTGCGTATATGTCAGGGAGTGCAACGGCGAAGCCCACGAGCCCTGTGACTGTGAGACCTGGAAGTTGTGGCTACAAAAAGTCACTGAGATGAGTCCTGAGGAATGTGAGTGATGACATTAATTTACTTATTTTATTATTATTATTATTATTATTATTTGCATTTTCAGATAGACGGTTGCAGCTGAATTTAGAAGCTGCAGCTTTCTGCATGAGTTCTATGCATTTTTATTTTATATTTTCTAATAACTTATTCTTTATGTCAATAGAAATGTGTTAAGCTATCTAGTGGCAAAATGTTACAGGAAAGAAGTTTAGTTTCGACCTGTCATCTCCTTACATGCGGATGACATGTCAAGCAATTGATTAGTAGCGAAATTGCCTGCAACTCAACCACAGTGATTATAAACTGTTTAGCACTAAGTCAGTTAAAATCCACCATGTTGATGTTAAATTATTAATTACACTTATCGATAGTATCCAATTTTTAGAAGCAGTAATTGGACTGTGGGCAACCAAATTGATTTAAGACGGCCCAAGTCGCTCCAGTGTACCACTTCATTAACGTGACAATCGAAAGATAAAAGTCATTATTTTGTCGTATTACTACCTCTCCCTTCATTTTCCCCAGATTCTGTTTTATCTTGGCATTTCAATCGGCACATCCGAGGTGCTTTGATAATAGCCAATTATTGTGTGTGTTTGTGTGTGGGGGTGGTCGCATGAGATGTTAGCAAAATATACAAGCAGCACACATTAGTCAGGCAGGACAATGTCCTACTCAGTTCAGTGGTCTGTTTATACGATGTGGTAATAACCATTCTCATTCTGTCTCATTATGCCTTTATTTGTTCCGTTTACCTCCCCCTCCTCCATTTGAAGTGGCTGGTGTGAGTGAAGCTTACGAGGATGCAGCCAACTGCTTATGGTTGCTCTCTAACTCAAAAGCCTGTGCCAACTGCAAGTCCCCAATACAGAAAAACGAGGGCTGCAATCACATGCAGTGTGCAAAGGTAAGTTAAGCTGGGAAGTTTCACATACCTCTCATACCTACTTATGCATTATGTAATTAGGTGACTTTTTCATTTCAGAAGCTTGTTTGCATTTTAACAATAACAAGAAAAACAACAATTAAAAATCGAAGTTTAAATGGGAAAACATATTTGCTGAATTAATTGCTGAATTGCCCCCCTGGTCTTGGTGATTGATTCATAGTTACTGAGTGTACAACATGGGGATTTTGATCATTGAAATGGCTTAAGCATTGTTTTATTTAAACAGCAAAATATAGTTTTGACATCACATAACAATAAATTGGGTGCGTTATTCTTGATTACCTCTTTTGCCAGACATTATATTTTCATCACAGTGGAGGCAGGGTTGTGAACTGCTACTATTTTTGGACACGACATGACTAACTTTCATGTAGGCACCAGATTTACTTATCAATATGCCCCCATTTTTCATATATTGCTTTAATTGACCAATTATTTGTCAGTGGCAGGGTTGGACTTGGTCTTGTGTGAACAGTCAAGAATATTTTACAAGATTGACACACTAATGATCCAATTAGCAAGTATTAACGACACGTTGGGCGGATAATTACATTTGGGAATTCTAAGACACTGTGTACATCCTTAAACATAGTAACATTATAATGCATAAGATGTACACTGATCACCATTGAAAAGCACTTTGGTCCTTGTTGAGACAGTCATCATCTTCACAGACAGAATTCTAATGGTTCTGGAAAATTGTAATTAAGGTTTTCCTAAGGCTTTTACAAAGGTTGTAGTAGGAATGTCGCTCAGCAAATTGGTTAAACATGAAAAAGGGGAGTTGAAGGCTCAGTAAGGGCACATGCATCATTTGTAGACGCTCACAGATGGTGGTTGTAATTTCAACGAAATGCTGCTGATATTAAACTTTAAAAGCCTCGTTGAAACAATTGCAGCTAATTAAATATTTTCCTCTACGATAGCTGCTGTTGTGTTGTAGCTCTATTTTGTATTCTTGAGGTGATTTACCTTGTAACACAACTCTTGATAAATTTATTCTTGGTTTTTCAGCTTCTGGCAATTCTTTTTCACACATTGCACACAATGTTACAGCGGCTATGTGTTATGTTTTACAGCAGTCTGTTGGGTTATAAGTTGCATTCTGGTCTATCTGACTTGTATGATTAAATAATTGAATAGATGATTGTTTAAATCGCTGACTACATTCTCTCCAGACCTGTAGACAGAAGCTCTCTTGTTCTGAGGAGGGTAACTAACATTGGTGTTGTAATATAATTGTCAAAATGTTTTATCGTATTCCAGCTGCTATCAGCCAGGTATTGCTTTAAAAATATGCAGTTAGACCGTGGCTTCTCTTTCATTGCGACAGCCAAGAGAGAGTAATTCAGAGGTGATTGAAACAGTCAGTGGCGGAGGGAGAGTGTGCGACTTCTAATCACATAGTCATGTTGCCTGACTCTGTCTCTGCTTCTACTACTGTCGCTGGAGGGCAGGCCATGAAAAGAGCACAGCCAGGCTCCTTTTGTCTCTGTGACAGCGCACTATCTACATCCTGGTTAAAGAGCCTGACAAGAGATGGAGATCATTTTGTGTTGAATTCAGCAGCTTTAAAAAGCTGAGAGGCCAAAGAGGGCTCAGCCTCTTTGGCCTGTTATTACCTGGTAGGAAATGGCCTGACCCTGTTTCTTGGTAACACACCTTATGGTCATTGGAAAGGTACATTTAAAAAAACCAAATCATTGCCATTTCCTTCTCTTTAGTTTGGCTTAACATGAACTGTTTTATGTTGAATCTCTTCTTTTCATATGCTGTGTTTTTGTGCCTTTGGGTTGTCTGTCTGTCCCCTTCGTGTGATATCTCATAATGCCTTGAGGGAATTTCTTTAAATCTGGCACAAATATCCACTTGGAGTCAAAACACAGGATTAGATTTTGGTGGTCTAAGTCACTGTGACCTTAGAAAACACATTTTTAGCCATAACTCAAGAATCCACACCCTAATTATGTCAACATTTCACACAAATGTGGCCATTATTCAGCCTCATCACTCAGAAACAGAAGTGGAGGGTGTAACCATATTTCACGTTTGGTCAGATACTACATCGACGACACTAATTTTGGCTGCCCACCTTGAATCTTTGGTGATTTTATAGATCTTCCGTGCTGATGTGTTGAAGATGTGAGTATAGGATCCACATTTTTATAGAATTTGTACCTTCTTCAAAGCCACATCCATATTTGAAGTATTGTACCCTGCTCCAAGCTCTTGATTCTCAGGTGATGAAGCTCTCAGTCAGTCACTAAATATGTTATGAGCCTGGACAGACGTGGATGTATAGGCTGCAAATTTATTGGTGCACTGACGCATACAACCGCTAATTCTAGTTCATTTTGTGTTGACTGTTTCTGAAGTGACACATAAGCATGTTTTTTTTTTCAGGACACCTGAGGTCTAACCTTTTAGGGTTAATTTTTTGCTCTGGCTAACTTGTCATCAAGAGAAGTACTTGTGGCACAGGGAGAGAAATCACTTACACCCAACCTCCAATGGGGCTTGCCGATCTCAATCGTTATCTGCCTTGTAGTGGCATCAGGCCACAATAATTCTCTGCTAGGTTCATACAACTGCCTGTGATTCAGCCATTTATATTAAAAAAAGATAGGAGGAGGATTGAGATGATCAGAGATAAGCATATAGATCTTATGGCCTTTCACACACACACACACACACACACACACACACACACACACACACACACACACACACACACACACACACACACACATATCTATATCTATAGATATAGATATATATATCTATATATAGATATAGATATATATATCTCTATATAGATATATATATCTCTATATATATATCTATATATAGATATATATATCTATATCTATATATATATATATATATATATATATATATATATATATATATATATATATATATCTGTCTTGTCTTGACTCCCCCGCAGGGATTTGTATCTTCACTACAACTGAGCTATCCACTCGACGTGTCTTTAACTGATGATGTGCTGCATTGTCTTGACAAACGTCTCACTGTGGCTGTTTCCACTTGTGCTTTTCCTCTCTGCAGTGTTATTGAAGAAGCTGCATAAAAAGCTCCGCTAATTCAATGTAAAATACATTTTTGTTTCATATTCAAAATAAAAGTCCCCCCATATTTTGTTTTGAAGCAGGAAAACCAGGAAATGTTGGATGTTCACCAGCTGAGAGTGAACACGATGAAATACAATAAAGCAGATACATGTTTTATAAAGTGCAAACAAGGCTGCAGGAGAGACACAAAACTTCATAGAGAATAAGTCAGAAGCTAAAAAGGCAATGAGAGCTGAGCAAACACCTTTAAAAACGCCCCCCTGTCCTCTGCACAGTTGAGTCTCACAACACATGCTTGTCTGTGGGAAAGAGGGCAGTGTCGTCAGGGGTTGTGCCGCAGTAGGCGAGACATCACTGCAACCCACTTCAGGCGGGCCAGGTGTGCTTTGGACCACTTCCAGTGTGGCTCAGCGGTGATCATGGAAATGAAAATCACCACGGTTTCATCTTGACCATACTATGAGTGGCCAATGATAATTGTTCAAGTCTTGACATTTTTAATGCACCACAGCTGCTCATTTTGCTACATCACAGAAAAACAAAACAGATCTATATATTACATAACATTACAATTACAAAACATGGTTTTGAATTCCAAAGGTGTACCAAAGAATGCTTCAGTCTCATATCTTGGAAACATGTGTCTCCACATTGACGGTAACAATTTATATTCACTGTCCAGGACACGGTTTGGGTCGGAGACAGTATTGTCGGCCAGCTTTATTATGTTATTATGGTGAGCTAATACATAGAGTTTCTCAAAGGTACATGTAATCTTCGAGCAGATCTTGAGTAGCATGGCTCATCTGGCTGTCATTGAGCTTCATCTGAAGATTTATAGTCTTGCCTGTTTTCTTTTTATGTGTCATGCATCCAGTTGTCAGCAAAAATGCACCTAAAAATGATCTGTGGTTAGCCATTTCAATACCATACCAGCGTTTCACATCAGTTTCAATGTCTGATTCTGTAAAAATATGTCCCAGTTCAGCAGTGCAGTTGTCACACGCTGCTCTCGCATCTGTGTGTGTTGGCCGTAAGGCAGTAGAGAAAATACGTTCTTTGTTTAGCAGACAAATTCAATATGGTGTTTCCAGGATAACAGATGGTCTATCAGTGCATTATTATGGGTAATGGTTTTATCTGCAAAGTTTTCCACAGCAGACTTGTTTGTGTCAGTGGAGGCCCGAAAAATTGGTTGCCACAAAACATCCAGCTCAGTTCCAAAGTTCTTTAAGAATAAATCACTGTGAGTGCTGTATCAGGCCCTGTAGCTTTTTTTGTTTTTTTTGTTTTTTTGGGGGGTATTTGTACATTAAAATATTTTCCTGGCATCCTCGACAGTCATGTGAGGTAGTGGGTAAAATTGTTTTTAAGTATTCCAGTGAAGAATTATCTTGTTATTCAGATCTGGTGACAAAAGTGTTCAGGTCATTGGCAAAACTACAATGAATTGTTTGTCACAATAGGTTTAGTTTAAAATGTTTGCATGGTAGCCACCACCATCCAGAGACTGTTTGTGCACCAATTTTGCCTCCTTCAATCTGATTTTCAGCTCTTTTGTCTGTTTAAGTGCTCTAGAATATTTGTTTTCGAAAGCATCTTTCCTTGTCTTAATATTTTTCATGTCTCTAGGTACAATTTTAATATCCTTTGTAGGGACAACCAGTTGTACACAAAATGTTTTGTAATAATTTATAACTGTAAGCATCCTGTCTAGTGAGCCCTCCTGAAAAATTCCCCAGTTTGCCCAATCAAAACAGACTTTCAGCTGTCTCTTACTTTCATTTTTCCATGTCAGTATCACTTTCTTTTCCAGTTTCCTTCTCTGGAGTTTGTTAGTTTTTTTTAAGCCCATTTAACAGTAAAAAAAATACATGTCCAGGATATTTTTGTTTCTGGTCTGGGCCTTAACATACCGTGTGAACCCAGGTAACACTTCAGGTGAGCCCTGGTTCAGGTCGCCCAGCATTATTGCAGGGAGGTCAGGGTAGCTTAGTTGTCTTGTGAACACAGCTTTGTGGTAAAGGCTTGTGATGCTTTTCCATTCAAATGTGCGTATATAATAAAAAGAAGGCAAATTAATGTCACCTAGAATTTCTACATTGGGATCACAGAGTGCAGTAGACACCCTAGATGATTTATGTGCACACTAATACCTCCTGCTCTAGTTTTCCCCCAAATATGCACCCTTGTTTTCCTGCAAAAATACAAAATACAAGGATTTCAAAGAGACAATTGTAGAGTTTAACCAGCCTTCTGTGAAGTAAAACAGACACGCCTCGCAACATTCATTACAGTACCTTGGGTATGTGTCTATCACATCCACTTTATTGCTCACTGAGAACGAACTTTTGCGAAGTTTTGTCACTTTTTAAGGTGAAGATAAATATAAATGAACCGTGTGTGTGTGGAGACTGAGGAGATTAGTTATCATTCACAATAGTATAGTGATAAATTATAGCTAGACTAGCATTAATATTTGACTATCCAGTTTTTGATATGACAGCTAACCAAAGCAGATTTTATTCTAATATTTAGATTTTTTTTTCCCCTCTAGTGCAAGTATGACTTCTGCTGGATCTGTCTGGAGGAGTGGAAAAAGCACAGCTCATCAACTGGAGGCTATTATCGTTGCACTCGCTACGAGGTCATCCAGCAGGTGGAGGAGCAGTCGAAGGAGATGACTGAAGAGGTACACACACAAATGCGCAAACGTCAGTACCCAATTTGACTTTCCAGTGGTTGCAGTCTCGCCTGTTTATCCAGTTGGATTAAACAAAAAAATGGATTGGCTGGAATTGATCACATTCATGATGTGTTCGAGTTCACCGACCTGTCAACATGTCCCTTCATTAAAATGTGACATCATGGTGGAATGTGACAGGAGTGACCAGACAGGGTGGGAGCAGCTGGTACGGAGGAAGCCCCTTGTCATGATGTGTGAAGGTACTGGCATACAGGAAGTACTATATGTTGAAGGGAGCAGAGCTTGGGCTGTTTAATTTTAGAGGTAGCTGATATTGTTGCCGATGTTAAGAGTACTCCTCTTAAGCATTTCACTCCTATAACACAGTTAGTCTTACAATGAACAGTTTAAAAAAAGTATATAATATTGGCACGTCAGAACCGGAGCTATATTACCCACAATGCAACTTGACCACTGACAGTTTGGTCAGGAATTACGGTGTGTTATCTTAATAGTAGGTGATGTTGCCTCAGGCAGAGAGGAGGACTCAGGCCACAGATGTCTCCACATCAACAACTCTTCAATTTCAAACTATTTCCCTTCAGACCCGAGCAACGCTGACCTCAGGAGACATCCCACAGCTGTCTCTGGATCCACAAAAGGATGATTTGCTAAACTTGGTACACATGTTCAATAATAAGTGAGGTTTACCTCCAAACACATTTAGCAATAATTAATCCCCACTGCAGTCTGAGCAGGGTCTTATCCAGTTGAACATGTTTTGTCCCACATCCCAAATGAATGAAATCTTAAATTGGCAGGAGGATCAGCTTGGATGAGAATCTCTTCAGCTCATCCAGTCTGATGTGAATCAGCCTATCCCTAATACACAATCTCCCTCTCATTCTTAATTTTTACATTTAAAGGTGCAAGGTCCAAGATTTGCAACTTTTTGAAACATTATGTATGCAGTGTTGTAACAGTATATTCACCCAAACATAGACCTATAGACATATGCAAGCATCCAAGAACTGCACTTGTGTTCCTGTGGCTGTAGACTCTAACTGGAAAACTCTTGAGTCGATGCAGCTTACATCAATAAAATGGAAACCACAGAAATATACACACACGCTCTCAAGCTCGCCTAGACACTTGTCTTGATTCGTGGAGCACTCCACAATCAATTCTGCCTACCTTCACCAAAGGTTAAAGAAGTCCACCCTCAGCCTGACTTCACCTGTGGCACTACTCACTTACGTTGCTGCTGTCCGCTGGAGTACCAACACTTTGCTCTGTGAGGGGGAACAACATGCTTAGGAGTGTATTGTTTGTAACCGGTGTCTCATCGTGGTTTTTCAGGCAGAGAAGAAGCACAAGAGCTTTCAAGAACTTGACCGTTTTATGCACTACTACACACGCTTCAAGAACCATGAGCACAGCTATCAGGTAAACAGGCCCGACTTTGCTTTGCATTATGTACAAACAATCATGGATGTACCCAGTGGAAACTTGTTGTTTAGTGTCGGGGCGGGAATACGCTGTAATGGAAAACACTGACATGGTGAAAGTGTAGTATGTCAGTATTCTCTACATCTGTGATACAACCCAGATTCCAAAAAGGTTGGGAGGAAGTATAAAGCATACATAAAACAGAATATGTTTATATAATATTTGCTAATCCATTTTGACATATACTTAATTGAAAACAGCACAAAGACCATATATGTACCATATACGAAAATATTGTGTAACCTCTTCAACTTTAATGGTTTTTGTGAATGTATGCTTTTTCTGAATTTGATGCCAGACATGCTTGACAGGGGCAACAAAACAGAGGGGAAATTGTTGAAAGCTCAAAAACACCTGGTAAACATTCCATAGGTAAACAGGTTAATTGCTAACAGGTGATAGCATCATGATAGGATGTGAAAGGGGCATCCTTCACAAGTAAGGGTGAGACGAGGGTCTCCTCTTTGTAAAACACGTCATTGTTGTGTGTGTTGTTTTTAAATGGTTTTCAATGAAATGTTTGTTTGTTTTTAATGGTGAGCCATGGGGAGGGGAACAGGTGAGATTTTAGACCTTAAAGCTTATCCAGAAAATGGTATGGATCCAGGATTTTTTTTTTTTTTAATTTAAACTTTCTTTTTAACTGAAGCTTTGGCGGAGGTATGCTCTTCCCAAGTGCCCTCTAGTTTGCAAATGTTCTTTTTTTATTTATGTTTTACACAGTGTCTAACTTAATTGGAATCAGTGCTGTCATTCTGTCTAGCACCTTTGTTAATTTATGTAGCTTCATATTCTGGCATTCGCTCCATTGTTTGGTCAGGCATTTTTAGCTCAACATTTTTACTCTACAATAAATCCTAACAGCCTCTGTCTTCCTGAAAATAGCTGGAGCAGCGTCTGTTAAAAACAGCCAAAGAGAAGATGGAGCAGCTCAGTCGAGCCCTGAGTGAAAGTGAGTGTGCAGACTGCCATAACTGTCGGTCTTTATTACACGTTCAGACACATCTTAATCTATTCCTCCAATATGAGGCTTTTGGAATTGGGCAGGAGGGAGAAAAACACAACGGTCTTTTAATAATGTACTAACAACGGTGAAGGTATGATATAGTTAACATTCAGAACTCATGAGAGCTTTGTCTCATTCTGTGCAGGCAATTGCAGGCTGTTTAGTTTGGCAAAACCTCATTCAGATATACAACACTCAGTTAAAAATTTAGTGGATTCGTATTGTCGTGGTGGTGCTTACATAGTTGTAGATGCCAGCTGACAAATTTGAAATGGCCATAACTTAGTGTGAATGAGCCTGGCTCAGCTGAAAGCTATCACAATTCATCCTGCACAATACATTTGCAGACAGGTCTAACTCTCCAAAATTAAAGTCGGCCATGATTGACTACCACTATTGTTTATTCTAATGTAGAACTCAATTCATTCTTTTCCCCTTAATTTGACCATGACAATCACCTCGGAACCAAAAAACGTTTTTAACCTCACAAGCTCTTAAACAGAGATTTTCAGGTAATTTACACCGAAATAAACTGTGTTCAAAAGTAAAACAGATATTTTGTTACCCAACTCTCTCTCTCTTCCTCTCTCCTTTTCCCTCTCTCCTTCTCTTCCCTAGGACAAGGAGGCCCACCTGACACTACCTTCATTGAAGATGCGGTCCTCGAACTACTAAAGACTCGCCGCATCCTCAAGTGCTCTTATCCTTATGGGTTCTTTTTGGAGCCTAAGAGCACAAAGAAAGAGATTTACGAGCTTATGCAGGTATCAGTCCTACTTATTAAGAAAAGAAAATCGAAGCTTTCTACCTCAAGATCTTCAGTCTGCCCCAGTTATACCTGCACATCTCAGCTCTTTGTTAAAGTTAAAGATCCAGTTTTCTGTAATTTATGATCACCAGTCTAGACAAAGGATGGACTCCCCTGATGTCCTTTTTGTGTTGCTGACATTGAAATACTCTAAAATGAATAAGCAATGCTCTCATAATTCTTGCATAAGGTCTTAAAGGCTTGTAAAGTAGATATGTACACAATAGCCTTAAAAGTACCTCACTTGTTGGACTTGTTCCAAAGTTACATTTTCTTATAAAATAATATGTACCCAGATTGGAATGTTGAAGGACAAAGAACTTCAACTTAGAAATGTTATATTCATACTTTAAAGTCACTCATTGAGTTTCCTAAAAAGAAAAATCACCCAGCCAGCTCTCTTTCTATCCCCAGACGGACTTGGAGATGGTGACTGAGGACCTAGCACAAAAGGTCAACCGGCCTTATCTTCGGACGCCACGTCACAAGATCATCCGTGCGGCGTGTCTGGTACAGCAGAAGAGGCAGGAGTTTCTGGCCTCAGTAGCCAGGGGAGTGGCCCCCAACGACTCTCCTGAGGCTCCCAGGCGCAGGTAACATGCTGACATGTATTAGTGTAATCTTTAAAGTAAAAAAGAAAAAGTGAATTTAAAAAAAAAAAAAATTTAAAAGTGACCAATTAGCTATAAAATGCCAGCAACTAATCATATTCTTACTTCACTGATGAAGTCTCTCTGTCACTTCCTTACTTGCAGTTTTGCTGGTGGAACGTGGGACTGGGAATACTTAGGCTTTGCATCACCCGAGGTAACGGCATGAGCCTTCATTAATTTTCAGTGAAGGCTTCTAAATTAAAATGTCAGCTGTGCTGTTTGAGCCTCATGCTTAAACAAAATGTGCATGTGTCTTTTGAGACTGTAAATCAGTCTGCCAGATAATCGATTTGACTCAAATTCATATTTTTATTTCTGATAACTTGTCTGAATGGATTAGTGGTTCCCAGTTATGGCAAAATATTACAATATTTATATATTAAAAATATACAGTTGAATTACTCAATATCTAAAAATAAATATAGATGATAATAAGAGTTTAATTGTACTTCAACATTACAAAATGACAGAAAATAACCTTAATTTTTACATGATCATTCTAGAGTAGAAATCAAACTTTGTGAAACAAAGATTGGTTTGATTGTTTAAATCAAAGTAAGTCTTTCTCAGTCTGATTTCTGATTTGTCCGACATGTAACTGCATTCGATAACGTCACAGCAGCATGTCGCCAAATTAATTAATTAACCCAGAGAGAAGGTGCACTCACATGAAATTCACAGCTCTCACTAACACCAGTGTTTGAGCCTGAAAGTGGTTAATTATTGTGTTTGAATCAGGAATTCATTCAGACCGATTATTACTTGATTTGATCAAATTAATGCTGGTACTTCTCTGTGAAGTACCATCTCTGCGAATGAGACATTTAATGAGGTTTAATCATTATTCTTAAATCATGGTCATTGTATGACTGAATTATGTATCCTTACGCTACATATAAAGCAACATGCTGGGTTGATCAAACTCTTTTTGATGCTAGTTTTACTTTGGTTGTGTAACTGCACTGACAAACCATGATGACTTAAAGATCACCATATTATTCAGCATACTGGAGCAGGCCAGATGGATCAGTGTTCCCCAGTGCACCCAGTTGGAATGATTTAAAGCACAGTTCTCTGGCAAACACCTAAGCAGGTTGCGCCTGATCATTACACATTAGCAACAGGTGTTTGTAGTTAACTTTTACGGTCATTAAACTGTCGACAACATAATGGTTTGATTATTGATCTGCCTCCTTTTTTGCACATCTTGATGCATGCACTCAATAGTGGTGCTAAGTCAAAACTCTGCAGTCAATACTCTAAGTTTACTTTATGATTTAGTTCGTAGCCTACAGCTGTTTTTAAACGTATACATTTTTCATCTAAAACACTCAGGCCAACAGCTCCATCACTCTTTCGACTTTTGGTGTTGTGCCCGTTTGAAGCGTTAAAAACTCAACACTCATATGCAAATCTTAGATCAGTCCTAAGCCTCTTGAGTTTTTTTGCACTTGTTATAACAGCATAAAGCGGTCATTCCCCTACTTACAGCAAAACAAATGACAAGATCAGTCCACCAGTTTGATGAAGAATTTTTAAAATCCTTATCCTCTTCCTCCTCAGCACCATGCAGTGAGTCATACTGTAGGTAAAGCTTTGTAAAATGTTTGTTATCTGAGGTTTACTAAGTCAATGGCCACAACCGGACAAACTCTTTTTTGCTTTTTTAACTTTGTACTCAGTGTGTTCAGTTTACTATTTTTACCATTTCCAGATTAAAAGCAGTAAGCTACAAAGCTAGCACACCTGATTCCGTAGCTTGTCTGCAAAAGGCAGGACTTAAACAGATACCAATTATGTCTGAAATTATTTATTTAACATTATCCTAATCATAAAAATGGTCCTTTATCTTGTATGAAGTCATTTGAAAATGTAACAGAAAACAGTTCCTTCATGATTTAAGCAGACTTTCTGATGTCGTAAGATTCTAAAATGTTAAGCTCCATGACATAATGTTACAGGTTATCTGCTCTCTGTGGTCGCTAGTTTGAGCTCACTTGAAAAGGGAAGAATTTTCAGTCATCTTTTTGGCAGCAGTCCACCTTTTGCTGTTCTATGTAGGAAACGAATGAATGTCGAGGTTTTGGTCTTAAATGGAAGTACCTATAAATACCATCTGTCTCTTTTGCTAAATAATATTATATCCTTTATTTTACCAGGTAAAATCCTCAGTGAGATTAAAAATCTCTTTTCCAAGAGTGACCTGGCCAAGAGAGCAGTGCAGAAATATCATCTCTGTGAGACCTAAATGTGCATTTATTTGTTCACTGCACTGTGCTGTAAATATTGTTGATTTATAAGACAAATTTAATATTGGGGATGCACATATAGTACAAGTACTTTAACTTGAGTACTTGCCAATAACAAGAGTGAGTATGAGTACTCGATAATGGCATTACACTTAACTTTCAGAGCATGTTTTATTTTCATCAGATGTTGCTTTCTGACTGTAACAAAATCAAGTTGGCTGGGAATCTCATATCTGGGCTCTCGTATTCTGAGAAGACCACAAAATCCAAGTTGATAGCGTTAGCCGTTTCCTGCTGCAAGCATTAATAAAGTCATTGAACTCCGTGCTATGCTGGTTTTTCAGGTCCTAAATCAAATTGCTTGTATCAATGGCGCTATTTTTCACACCGCCTATCGGCAGTTTAGCACAGTATAGTTTCCATTCTGCTTCACTGTAGTCATCATCACTTACATTAAAGTATTTACACACTGCTGATATTGCTCCTCCTCCACCTTCCTGCTATAAAGTTGTATTGCGTGTGTTGGTATCAGAGTAATTTAAGAGTACAAGCACACAAGCCCAGTATTAGACCAATACACAATACTGGTATTAGTTTTGGTTCATCCCAATTTAATATACAAGCCTACTGAAGCACACACAGCCAATAAAGCATACAAGCCACAAGAAAAGATTTAATTAAGTGCAAGCTACAAAGATGTGGCCTATCTTCAAAAGAATAAATTATCTTTGTAAAACTCAGGTGAGATGCTCATCTCACCTCTCTACCCCTTTTTCTTCTGTCTGGATTTAAATCATAAACAAACCTGCCATATATTCTGGTGTCGACATCAAATTGTTTCAGGCATGTGCATCAACATCGATGATGTTCACAGTGAATGTTGGCTCCAGATGCTGAACACAGAGCCATTCTATAGCTTTAGATGTCTGTCTCTTAATTAAAAGCCTCTGTCGCTAAGCTACAGACAGTCTGCTCCATTGTTCTTACACTGCCTGCAGATCACTTCATAGTGGGCCGTTTTTACAATGTTGGAAACATGAAACACAGTTCGAGTGGTAAGCTTTTAATGATATGAATAGGCATCAATGACCTTTTTGCAAATGTATGAGATTATTGAATGGTGAATGCAGCTTGAATATATGCTGAGGTATTGATGTGCAAATTCATTGTATATGTAACCTGTTTATGTTGGTCTACAACCAAAGTACAGAGCAACCATGTGTTTAATGCTGTTTTACAAACCTGAAGTTTGTATTCCGTTTGAAGTTAAACTAAGGTGACGGGCTCATATGCTGTATTGTTTGTATTGTTTCCTTCTTGTTTGACTTAATTAGGCCGCATTTTATTTTCTGAGTCCATTATATCATTGAATCAACCTCTCGATACATACATTCTTAAATTTATAGAAAGAACCATCACAAACACTCAGATATCCATAGTTTTACAAACGTGCATCAGGACTGATGCTGATTATTAGTAATCGAGGAGGCCAATACGATATTTTGAACCCATATTCACAGTAATATAGAAATCTAACATCCAAGGCTAAGAGTAGCCAGCTACTAAGTACAGCTTACTCAAGAAATATACTGTACTTAAGTAAAATTTTAAGGCAGTACTTCCATTTTCTGACAGGTTAAATTACTTTGCAGGATAGAAATATGAAACTAGATTTAACTGCTAATTTACTTACCAGTTTTAATGCCATCAATGTCTTGTTTGATAATGTATTTTGAGTGGTTCTGAGATACACTGGGCACACACACATAGTGTTTTCAAACTTTTCATTCTCAATCCTCATGTTGCTTCTTTTCCCCCCTGCCCTCCCAGTAAGTGTGTGGTCTTCTTGGTTTCAGTCTAGACTGGAGTCTAACGATTAAGAGCAGGGTCTGGAGATGAAAGGGTCTGAATCAGTCTCTAGCTGATGATCTTTCTTGGAACAAAAGACCACATACGATACAAACGTCTTCACTTTTTTTTAAATTCAACTCACCAATTTACAAATGTAACTTAAAATTAAATAATCATAATGAAATTAATATAAATTTAGGAGAGAGTATTACTGTAGCCACAGATCAGCAATAAGGGACGTTTTATGGTCAGAAAGCAATAAGTTGATGAAGACAGTCATGACCTCAAGATATGAGTATTTGTTGAAATATTTTTAATGGTTGATATGTGTTTTGTAAATTTTGTTTTTGTGCGGTTGTTTTCAGGAGTATGCAGAGTTCCAGTACAGACGGAGACATAGGCAGCGGAGGCGAGGCGACATGTCCAGTCTCCGTAGCAACACACCTGACCCTGATGACCCCAGTGACAACACTTCAGGTACTGCAGTGAACATACAGTGCTGTGAAGTATTGGACCCGCTCCTGGTTTCTTCTATTTTACTGTGTATCTCATACTCCACTGTGTCAGATCTTCAAACAAAATTTAACATGAAACAAAGGCAACCTGAGGAAACACATTTTGGGTGCAAGTTTTAAACGGTAATTTTATTTAAAACGACAAAGATGATACAATACTGAAATCACCAGAGTGAAAAAGTATTTGCCCCCTTAGAAACTAAAACCACCAAACGGCATTAATAACTGGTTGCAGCTGGACTAGACACACCAGGCCTGTTTACAGCCAAGTTCATTCAAATCATCACTTAAACAGACCATTTGCAGTAGCAGGAAGTTGACTTGTAGGTCTTGCTGAGATCAAAAGAAATGGACTCCACGGATCCACATCATCTACAAATGGAGAAGACCTGGAACAGTAGTGAACCTTCACAGAAGTGGCCAGTCTTCCAAAATTCCTCCCACAGCACAGTGCGAGTTCATTCAGGAAGTCACAAAAGATCTAAAAAAAATTTAAAAAACACGCAAGGAACTGCAGGCGTCTCTCTTCTCAAGTCGGTGTTCATGGCTCCACCATTCGAAAGACACAGTGAAAAAGGGCATCCATGAGAGAACGGTGCGGTGAAAGCCACTGCTAACCCAGGAGAACATCAGGCATAAACCAAACAGCATTCAACTAAAAAGAACATTATACCAACGGTCAAGCATGGCGGTGGCAGTGTAATGCTGTGGACATGCTTTGCTGCTTCAGGGCCAGGACGACTTGCCATAATTGAGAGAACTATGAATTCTGCTCTCTACCAGAACATTCTGAAGGAAAATGTCAGGTCATCAGTCTGTTATTTGAAGCTCAAGCACAACTGGGTCATGCAGCATAAGAGTAAGTCCACCTCTGAATGGGAATGGAATTTAAGTTTTGGAGTGGCCTAGACAAGTTTGGACCTGAACCCCATTGAGATGCTGTGGCGGGACCTGAGAAGAGCAGTTAATGCTCACAAACCCTACAGTGTTCTGTAAAGAAGAGTTGGGTACTATTCCACCACAAGTAATGTCAGAGACTGATCTCCCGTTATTAAAGCATTTGGTTGCAGTTGTTGCTGCTAAAGGTGGCACAACTATAGCTATTAAGTTAAGGGGGCTAATATCTTCTATCACTAGTGGTTTTAGGTACTGGATAACCTTTTTGCCTCATTAATTAAAATGATCATCTGAAAGTTGCATTTTGTGTTAGTCGGGTTGTTTTATGTTGTTGTTTTATGTTAAAGTTAATTTGAAGATTTAACAGTTAGTTTAAAATACATGCAAAAAAGAAGAAACCAAACCAGGAGCGCATCTAATATCTTTTCACAGCATTGCACCTGACTTAGGTTCCTTCTCAGTGGTGGTCTCATGCCTGGACCTTCACTTGTGGGGTTATTTGTTAGCATTTTTTTTAAGTTGCGCAGTCAAATTATTCACTAACTAATGAATCAGGGCGTTATGAATATATAGATTTATGAATGTATAACTTATTATTGTACTAATAAGTATTTTGACTGTGGGTGCTCTTGTCCATTTCTTTTTTCTCAAAGACATTCAGGATGTTGGAGGTGGACATAGACAAGCTCCCCTGATGGTGAGTGCACAATCTCAACCCAAGGCTTTTCAGACAATGACCAAAAATACAGCTTTAATTGGCTGAACTGATTTCAGAAGGACTTTATTTTCTTCATCATCACTGTTTTTGCCCAACCAGGGTTTTGTTTTTTCCAATTAATACTGTAGATTGTTTGAAAGTGTATCTTAAATATAAACAAAAACTAAAGGACGATGTCTGTTTAATAAGGAGTATAGTCTCCCCTTTGGCGTCAGCCTTCCAAATGTCTTGGGATTTTTCGTCTAGTTTCAGTTAATGAAAAGTGTTGACATTTTTTCTAAAAAGTCAGGTTATTATTAACATTTCTTTCAGTCTAGTCGAGCCAAAAGCAATCATTTTGGTCATTTCAGACTTATTTCACATCAGATTTATACACCTTATTTCTATCTGATGAAAAAAAGGTTGATGAAGAAGGCAGCTTTGCAGAAATTGTCTGGTCTGATGACGTCAGTTTAAGGAATACATCCAGACAAGCCAGTGAGCCAGACTTCTTGAGATTGTTGAGATTTGAATCGCTATGAATACTGCATAGCATGCCAAATCTGCAACTGAAAATACTCACTCAAAAATACATTTGTTACACGGCTGTTCAATGAAAGTTTTTGCTTTAAGAAAAAACAAACTTAAAGTATGCATTTGAATGTATATGGGCCTGACAGCCACAGAAAGAAGCTGAAGTAGAACTAAATCACTGGTATTTCATGCGATCACAATAAAAATACACTGTATTGGCAGCTTTAACTTAGTTTCCTTGCCAGTAGGTGTAGTTTGGATTTAAACTACAGGTGTGAAACTGCTGGTGCTCTACCTGGATGATATTGGTTTAGCATCCATCACTAACATTTATATATGATTGTATTTATATGTATTCTGTATTTTCTTGTAGGGTCTAGGGTCTTTGGATGACGATGACCCTAACATTCTACTAGCCATCCAGCTGTCACTCCAGGACTCGGGGATGTTAGGGAGTGACTCTAGCCATGCCGCCTTTGCCAACGAAACCTCGCTCGGAGCTATTGGCACCTCCCTGCCTTCCAGGCTTGAACAGAGCACTCCAGTTGTTGAGGTCCTCCCCAGAGCTTCCCTAAGTAGTTCAGAACTGGTGGAGCTGGGAGAAAACCTGTCTAGGCTTGGCAACATCAACATCAACAACCAGTACTCTGCTGCCACTGGTGTCCCCACCTCCGCACAGCACTGTGACAGTCACTACCAGGCCTACAAGGCTTCTGTGCCAATACCGGTAGCTCCAGGCAGCAGCAACTTATCCACAAGCTTCTTCTCCTCTTCTACTGACATGATGGATTCGACCGCATGTGGCCACCATGACCCATCCTCGTCCTCTGCATTAGCAGCAAATGCTAACCTGCTTGGCAACATTATGGCGTGGTTCCACGACATGAATCCTCAAGGTATCTCCCTGGTCCCCTCAAGCTCATCTGACACTGAGTCGAAAGTTGACACGCTTCTTGCAGCCGGAGTTAGTTACCCACAGGAGGATGAAAAAGATGGGGTGATCGTGCCTGAAAACCAGACACCCGTGATGTCAGATGGGACTTTCTGCTCTCAGAGACTGAGTGACATGGAGGAGAAGGAGTGTGCTGTCGCTGACAGGCCGACCCAGCTAAATCTAGTCGGGCTGGACCCAATGCCACCACCTTACATGGCCTCCCTTGACGCAAGTGGAGACCATGTTGAGCGTAAAGGCTCCAAGGTCTGCCATGTCGACACACCGCAGTGTGACTCCATATCCGACCAGCTGCCCAGCACCAGCTCGTCTGAGTGGGAGGACCAAATGCACTTGGTATGAAGTGATTGGATGAAATTGGAAGGGGCTTTTTCGGAAAAACAAAAACAAAAACAAAAAACAAAACAAAAAAAACACTATAGATTGCAAATTAAATAGAGTTGAAGAATATGTGTACTAGCTATTCAGGTGGAATGTCTACAGAATGAAGAATGTGTTCATTGGAACATGAGGAAAGAATTACTCAAACTCTCATTTGAACTCTTAGCTTAGTCTAGCACTGCAAACAACCCCAAACAACCAGCCCTCCTGCAAAGAAAGAAGTGACTGAAGGGGATATTACATGGAACAGCAGTTTTCTAGGAAATATTTCCTAAAACGATTCCGTGCTCATAGAAATATGAAAAAGTTGCTTTTTCTGAAATCAGTTTCAGAGAGAAACTTCAACATAGTTCAGGTATTTATTTTTTTCCCCCCCAACTGAAGTAAATGTCTACTGTATGTGTCTGAATCAGGTTTGAGGGAGGTTTTCCAACTGTACATACGAGCAGAAGAATATTTTTGCTCCAATATTCAATCGATGAGGTACAGGCTGGGAGTAGGTTCACTTCTGTCCAAATCTGCCTACTCTATAGGTGCCAAACACTGACTAGCAAAAGCACAATTTGCAGTCACCAAGTGGATTCTTCAAAGTAAATTGTGCCTGCTTATTACAATCTCAATGACTCAGCTAAACTTAATGTGAAAGTCTTGAGCCATGCGTCTATTATTTGAGATTGTGGCGGAGTGATATTTTCAAATCTCACTATCTAAAATCTGTAGTGTGTTGTGTAAAGCTGTAGTTTAGGACCATAATGGTTGCCTACTTTTTTATTATGTGAAACATTCAGACGAAACAATTAAGATTAGTCATGCAAATGTTAAGTTGGTGGCCTGCTCAAAAGCATTTCAAAATGGAGTAGACGGTGGTTATTCATCACAAAGCCTCAATCCTCACTCTTTCAATGGGAAATGTCCTCTGATCTTGAGGAACGCTGACAGACCCTGCGGGGCTGCTTCCTGTCATTCGGATCACTTATACCCTGAATTCCATTGTGACTGGCTGAAATTAATGTTTGAGTACTGCAGCAGAATGTGGAGCACGACAAAGTAGACAGTTGGCAGTCTTTGTTTTATACACCACAGGAAAGGCCAATGAAAGAGATAATCACGTAATCACATTCAGACTTTGGTGGATTAAATAATCAAGCTCCTGTCACTGTATTAGTGTAATATAAGCAAAGCCTTCTCAGAGCTCTACACGTGTCCCGGGCTGCAGGGTAAATACATGGAGAATCCATGAATGTGTATTGCATCTCAAAGAGACACAGTGCCTTTATGTCAGTCACCATTATTGAATTATTTTTCACACACGTTTGAGTGCTAATTATACACAGTATTTACAGTGTAAACAAAACACCCACGACCTGTTATTGCTCTCATCGACTTTTTAGTGTGCAGTCATGAAATCGTGATTTCTTTGGATTTTTTTTTTTAAATCAACATTTGTAGCATGAGGTTTTTTTTTTTGTTGGATCTAGTGATAGTATGTAAATGGATAAGATTAATTTTATGATTTGGTTTAATCGGAAATAGTTGCTGTCATACTTTCGAATCTTTCCCCCAAATAGTTTTTCCTCTGTTTTTTTGGCGCAGAGGGGTTTCTTAGGGGTTTGTTAGGAACTAAAATCACTGTATTGACTTGGGAATGAATTGACCTACTGTATGTGTGTCACGTATCTTACCTGAAGACACAAAAATGGAGGAAAGTTGCAATATAATGTAGGTATTTATTTGAAATAAATCTGATCCATTAAAGAAAATGGAGTTTTAGCAACCATTATGAAATAAAACACATTAATCAGTGTTTATTCTGTTTCTGTACAGACTAATGTCTGATGTAAATCACAGACATATAGAACCACATTAAACCTAAAGATTGCTTTGAATAGTGAAACTGTTAGTGCCAAATGGTTTAGCGGAGCTTGTGTATCGTAAGTGGGTTAATCAGAGGAGATAACATGCTGCCCTTTTTGTGTAACAGTATGCTGTGCATGAAATAGGTAGGAGACTAAATGAAATTTGTACTTCCTTTGAATTTCACCTCTGATGTCCAGGTGATTTATTTTAAAATGACATGTAACATTTTGTAACTCATTTTCTTATTGTAAAGCAACTAATCCTTGAAATGCTATTTGCACTTTCATAGTCTATACTTGATACATTCCCTCTTTATATGAAAAAAAATGTTTGATGTGTGATGCCAATAAACCACGTGTTGAGTTTTAATGTGTGATTTGTGATGAGCGTGTACATATTATGGAGTAGAAATTTCAGATCAGCCACCTGGTTGTATGGGAGTGCTACAGCTGACACATTCAGATCCTTTATTGGAGTTGGAATCTAGCTTTCCAAAAGCATCATTTAAACTGCAGGACCAATGAAATCATTTGATCTTATCACATGAATTATTTCCAGGTAGAAGTACATGCAGTATACATTAAGTGCTGTATAAACATCTCAAATGTAGCCCACTTGAAAATAAACATTTTGCACACAGCATATTTCTGTGCCTTTGGTATTATGTAGGAGGAGCTTCAATGTTAGCGACACAACCCAATTAACTGCAGCAGGAGGAGGAACAGGGTGACAATGTCCAAATAGAGGTTGAGAGCAGCGTACACGTATTCCTCGGGAGAGACTTCATACTTCCTGTGTTTGCCACCCAAGATACGCTGGGTATCAAACACCAAATACTGCAGAGAGAGAGAGATGGGATGCTTAAACCCCGATGTGTGAAGGCGACAGAGAGACAGTTACAAGAGCCAGCCTGAAAGAAAACATGGGCAGTGTTTCTTATCTCGGAGATGCAGATAAACAGAGCACGTAAAAGAAAAAAAATCATGCAGCCAGAGCTGTGCAACTGAAAACAAGTTGTGACTCACTGCTGACAGTCTGCGCAACTCTGTGTGCAGTCGCAGTTAGTTCCACCAGGTGACGTGATTGGTCACAATATTTGCTGTTCATGCCAAAGGCAAGCAGAGAGGTGACAGTGGAATGGAGCCCACTGCTGTTAAGAGGTGCATAATTGAAATTAAAGGGCACAGAGACATCAGAGTCTCTTTTAACACTAACTACTGAGACAGACGCTGGAGAGAGGCTGCTCGGCCCTTTCCTTAATGATTGTTTCTTTCATTTCAAAAGGTCATTTTCAGCACGTTACGGATTCAACCTGTGTTGCAGAAAACCATATTCTGTCATTAAGGTTTCAGTGTACTTACCAAAGAAAACAGGAGGGTTCCCAGGCTGGCGTATAGGATGTAAAGATACTGTTGGAAGAATCGGACACAAAATCAGAGGCAGAGGCAACGTAATTGACTTTATACTAATTTGCGATCGTTCCCTCCACAAATGGAGGTAATATTTTCCCTAAAAACATATTTTCCTATTTAAAAAAGGAAGTGTTTGTTGTTTCATATCTTGAAATGATACATTGTGCTACCTGTAGCTACAGTAATTCCGCCTCAGGCTTTAATATCGTGGCTGAAAAATTGAGCATTCGTTCATTCCTTTTTTCCAATTGTTCTGTGTGGTAAACACGATAGCGAAGGCTGAAAATTGGTGCACACAATGTGCTTAAAGACAGCAGAGTTGCTTTTTCCCTGCCTAAAGCTAAAACACTAATAGCTGTCACAGTAAACAGCAATGCATAGTTAAACGCATCAGTCTGAAATCTGTGCAACTCCTGAAAGGTCTGAGATTGCATGCTCTCTTCGTTATAGCCTGCTCAGTGCACAGGTCAGTCCCGCTACATCCTAACTGCACACCGCTGCAATTCATTTCCAACATGTGCCTACTGCAAACACAGGTGTTAACACAGCTGCTCCTTTTTCTACCTGTGATCGGAGAATCGCACAAAGCAATCCAAAGGACAAGAGGGTCCAGCAAAACACCCACAGGCTCCCACTTGCTGCGGTGAAGTCCCACTAGAAACAGATAAGGAGACGAAAGAGAGAGAGAGAGAGAGACTGAATGTGATGAGCCTTTAAAAACATTTACTCTCATCATTGCCATAAAGGCAGGGCACTCAAGGTCGTCTGCATTGCAGGTGTGTTGGGAGGTACCGCATATTACCAAATGATGAGTTGTTGCAGTTCAACACACACACACACACACACACACACACACACACACACACACACACACACACACACACACACACACACACACACACACACATAAAAACAAACAAACAGAATTCTGGATATAATGATGCTGGATAATTAATCAACAAGCTGCAATACAGGCACAGAGGAGGGAAGGAGATGTAGCCTTTTGGCCTGCATGCCCTTTTAGGTGGACAGAAAAAAATATGGCAGTTGCTGCAGGAGAATTACTAATACTGATCGCCTAAGGAGCGATGAGCTAAATCTCCCAGGCAGTCTGTGTGAGATTTATATCACAGCGACAAAGACAAAAAAGCTGTGCACACAGCATAAAACTGCAAAGCAAGAGGTGCTGAAGCCTGAAAGATGAACGAGGAGTCCTGAAAAATATAAAGCAAAAGAGGTGTGAACACTTTCCCTGTTTATATAGGTCTGCCTTCGCACTGCAGTTGAAAGTGACACAATTCAGATTTCTTCTGAAATCCGATCCTTTTGCCTTGACTGTTCACATTTATCTTTGTATGTGACCTGAATTTCACATCACTGTGAACAGATCTGTAGCATTTGCAACAAGCAAGGTGCTGAATAACAGAGAGTTTCCTTGGTAGGCCAGTTGATCATCAGATTTAATGAAATAGTGGTGCTGGCATTCCCAGTTGTCGTTACGATGATTCTCCATATTTGACTTCGTCCCCCATTGCTGACTAAACACTGGTGTGAGCGTGCTCAGTGGGAGAAAAAACACATGAGAGACTGTTCACACTGCTGTCACATCAGCAGGAGTCACAAACGTATCTGAGCTGAGGACCACATATGAATCAGGACTGAAAAGACCAGATTCCATGTGATTTGTGCTGTTCACACTGTCCTGAAAAAACACAACTGAGTCTCAAAAGTGTAAAAACAATCAGATTCGGCCCACTTTTGCCTGCAGTGCGAGTGTAGCCTAAGAGTACTCCCCTCTATATGCAGGCTCTTTAAACATAAAGCATCTGCCTTCTTTCTACAGATTAATGAGCGAAGAGCATTTATATTCTCAGGGTAACCATTAGACACCTGCTCGCTGGTTTTGCCCAATCCATGCAGTAGAAATGAAAGCCTGCAGCAGCTTATTCAGATGCAACAAGTGACAAAATGTGTGAAATGCCAAACCACATTTAGAGGCAATTAAGAGGGACTCTGACTGCAATTTGTATTTGCCCTACATCGATTTTACGTGACTAATTTTTTGCCCCACTGACCGTATGATTACTTTTGCTCTGAATATGAGCCTTTTATTAGCATGCTGAACTACCAGTGAAGTGATTCTCAGAAGGTCTCATCTGTGCACATTGACTCTTGCTAATATAAAGTTTCAAAATTGGGATGTCACTTGCAAAAACCTACACTATTTCACATAAACCAAATGACATCACTGAGAAATACAGTACTGTCTTAACTCTTTTAAAGCACTTATTATTATGTTGTGTTGTGTTGTGTTATGCTGTGCTGTGTTGTGTTGTGTTGTGTTACAATATGCTAGTTATGCTATGCTGTGTTCTGTTCTGTTATGCTATGCTATGCTATGCTATGCTATGCTGTGTTATGTTATGTCATGTTATGCTATGCTATGCTATGCTATGCTGTGTTATGTTATGTTATGTTATGCTATGCTATGCTATGTTATGCTATGCTGTGTTATGTTATGTTATGTTATGCTATGCTATGTTATGTTATGCTATGCTATGCTATGCTATATTATGTTATGTTATGTTGTGTTGTGTTGTGTTGTGTTGTGCTGTACTGTGCTGTGTTCTTATGTTATGTTATGTTATGCTACGTTATGTTATGTTGTTTTATGTTCTGAATAGCAAACAACAGTTTTAAACCTTTGCCAGTTTGTTTGTTTGTTATATAACAAATGCATGAGAAAACCTTGCCATCAGCTCAGCTTCCCACTTTTCCTTTGACTGCACAGGAAACACAGCTCAGTGTGTGGATATTTAGCACTGACTGCATAGCAAAGTCGCTGCAGCTTATGAAATTTCACTTTTGGATGCACAGCAAACTGAGTTCAGAGTGTGTGACAGATCTTACCTTTGACTGCATAGCAAAGAGAGTCAAAGCGAAGGAAACCAGTGCAGTTGCCCCCACAGCCCATAAAACTGCCTCAGCATAAAAGTACCTGCAGACAGAATTATCAAACATATAAGCAGCAGAGGGAAAGGCACCCCACAGTATCATGTGTAACTAGTCAGCAGGCAGGGTGTATACAGAAACAGTTGGGTTGTGTTCTTTCCTAAAAGGGAAACATTACTATCTTATAAGAAATGTGGCATCCTTTCATTTAATAATCTGTATTATGTGTCTACACTAGAATGATAGCAGGGACCCCCTTTGGATGTGCGTTGCATGATGTATTCCCTATGTTAATTTCATATCAGCTAGAGTACAGCTTCAGTTATGGCAAGGTCCTATAAATATGATAATCTGAATGCATTATTGATAACCAGCCTTTAACTGAAACCTTTTTTTTTTGCCACAGTGACAAACATCTTAAAAAAGACATTTCTCACAGATGGAAAAGGTAACTTGCGTATACACAGGCGCTGGTATCGGGAAAAAATGTGCGATGTATCGGATTTATTTTCAGCAGAGAACTGCTTTTTAATTTACTAAACCAGTCATGATAACATCTTATCAGGATTGATGGCTTCACTGCGGGTCTCCAAACATGCTATCAGATCTGGATCAAATAGAGTTATTATTGTGTAAATGAGTCGGCATCAGGTGGGGATTCATCCTTGGGAGCGAACACTCACACTGTCACAGACCCTAGCATCAGGCCCTCTGCAACAGTCTGCGGCGGAGAGAGAGAAAGAGGGAGGGGGAGACAAATGGAAAGTAAATACATAACCAAAAACACTGAAATAGAGCAGGTGTGGTGGGGGTTCAATTTGATGCCTGGCTGACACTGCTTCTACTCACAAACAGGCCCAGGGCAATGAAATTGAGGGGGACTTTACGACGTAGGTTGGCACAGCAGGACAAGACCAAGATGAGCACCACCACCACCGCCCTATTTGACAAAGAATATAGAGTGTGTCGTAAATAGCAAATAAACAGGCTGGAGAGGGAGAAAAAAAAACTCACTCAGTTCAATATGTGAATTCACTGAATGCATTATTTATCCTCTCTGTAGCTGCCAGGTTGTTGGATTGGGATTCAGACTGGGGTGACAGTTTGTGATGGACTTCCATGCATTTTCAAGAGATTTGGCTAACTCACCACCAGAAGATATTGCATGTGGTCAAACTGGTTGAAAGATGAAAAGTGTGCAGCATTTAGGTAATCTAAGTCATTGTTTCTGACAGCTTACATCATGATGTAGGAGAACCAGTAGTTGTCCAATGTCCATTCCCTCAGAGTGTCCCTGTTATTTGGTAAGAATAAGGGAGAAAGTAGGAGGGGGGTGTTTAATAGAGGCGCCAGAGGCAGCAGAATGATTTTATTAAATATTAACAGAGGACAGGGCATTGTGCACAAGGGAGCTGAGCACAATTTATGAAAAGAAATTACTGTAGCAGTGTTCTATACCACATCCATTATGCAAAACACATAAAGCTTTCAAAATACTGAACGGAAAAATGTTATGCGTCAGAAATGCCGTTTTATTCTCTACCGTTGTTTCTTAGCTTACACAGTTATGACCATTTGAACAGCGCTGGTTGGTTAGCTCAAAATCTTTATGGGGACAGTTATGGTACTTGTGCTCCATTGTGATCTTACTCACTGACAGAATACACTAAATTTAGACAGATCACACGGATCGGTCCCTGACATGGATTCAGCTCTCTTAGGAAGAAATTCCCTCGTGTGATAGTGCCTCACCAGTAAAGAAAAGCACAGATGATCCCAACAGTCACTAGCAACTGAATCATCAAGGTCAAGTAGACCTTCCTTATGAAGCCTGTTGAAAAACATAACACAAAGGGGAAATATAGACAGCAACACATAAAAATGAAGCAGACAGGCAGCAGCAGGGTTGTTAATGCTGCATAAAAAATTCAAATGGTTCAGTTTTTAACATTCAGTTCTCTCATTGTAAATGATTTGTGTTGTGTGAGAGGTGAAAAGGTGACATTTCAAGCCTCCCCCCTTTTTCAGCTTTGACCATGAAAACGCTTCCCTTTTCTTCCCCGGCCAATTCCTCGTCCTTCAAGGCCTCACCTCTTCGTATGGCAGCATCACTGAAGCAGTTATCCTCTAAGCCCTGAGAGTAGTCAGGCGGAGCTTGACCATACTGCTGGCCGTCTCCAGCTGCTGTCATTTGTCCAACGTGGAACACGTTATCATAGGTGGCAGGAGGAGAGACCACTGCAATGTTCCCTTTCCCTACCTGGTTCATCCAAACCAACAACAACAACAATGACACGGGTTGTGGAAGCAACACTTCAAGAAAATTCTAATTTTGAAATCATGAAGAAATCATGATTCATGAGTATTCATGAGTTTTTCTTTTTGAAATGCTCTAATGAAGAAAAAAATCAGCCACCCATGAGCATCAAATGGGCAGGCTGTACTTGTAGACCTTGTTTTCGGAATGTTTTGTGATGATAAAAGGCTGGTAATGCATGACTACAGTTGTAATATAAATTGTCATTAAATCCAAAAAGAACAGAAACAAAAAAAACGTCTTTGCCACTAGAAAACAACACAGTAGAATATTGTCGCTCCAAACCTGATGGCTCATCCCTGTGTAAGGATTGTGTCCATAGTCCTGAGGATTGTACGGAGGGGGGTTAAGTCCGTATCTGCCACTGCTGCTGCCTTGAGTCTGGTCCATTACACAAAAAGTTGTCAGGCCTTTTCATCAACTGAGTCACCAAACTGTCAAGAGAGGAAAAGTCATAATTACAGGTTAAGTTAAGGTCATGGTTTGGACACAAAAGCTTCCCTTTGAACAGCGTCAGCGCTTTAATCAGTGACGTTAATATGGCAAATGGGGCAATGTCAGTGTGGAACAAATAGATGGGTAATTAGAAAATGATGCATTAAACAAACACAGAGTCGTTCATGACTAACATCCACGGTTATGGCCTTAAGCCCCCATTAACTAGAGCTGTATGTATATTTAATAGGTTGTGGTGAGTTGATCTCAAAGGAAATTCCGTTGTAATCAAGACAGACAACCAGGCAGTAAACGGAGAAATTCTATTTTATATCTAGTGAAAACAGGAGAGTAACAAGCTCCCTTTAAGTAAGTAGTAATCATATAAAACTGCAGTAAAGAAATGAATACACTGACTGTAGATAGCTCACACAGTATCACCAGCAGTATTAAAGCAACATCAATATTACAGTTTAATAATTGACAATATATTCATATTAGTAACTACCTACTCATGACTCATGGCAATGATAAACCATCTGCCACCATTAACTACTTATCACCTATGTTTCCTACAGAGTTTCATCGACTAAGCACCCCCCCCCGCCTCAGAAAATAAACACACACAAAAATCTGTGGTGGTCAAAGCAAAGTGAAAATATATTTTAATATATTTCCAAATATTTGAAATGAACTTTGTTTCTGTTCGCTTACATTGCAAGAACGGCTCGAACATCACTTCCAAAGAGGTTATGAATGAAGCACCTCCAAAAGTACCCTGTTGTGTCCGTCTAGTCTTCAACATATGATCAATTGCTGTTTGACATCTGTTCACATAAAATAAATAATTACTGTTCTAATCCATTATAATGTGTCTTACCTCTGCTGTCAGTGCCAGGAACCTGCTGCCCTGCTGCTCTTCCTGTATAGTGTTAGTTCCTGTTCAGGGCAAAGTCTACCTGCTATCAGGTGGTTCCCACAGAGACAGGACTTTGGCTCCCAGGTAAAAAAGGATGTATACCGCTTTAGGTTCAACAGGATATTTAAATAAAGTGGATAAAGTGTCATTAAAGCACCCAGAAGGGCACTTTGTCGGAGCAAATTATGCCTTTATATTTTTCTGATGAATCACACAGGCTTTTGGAATGATACTTGTGCTTTCACAGACTTAAAACATTCTATTTTAATTCCTTGTAATGATTATCATTAGCATACCATATATAACAAGTCTGTAAAATTTCTTCCTGTACAAAAAGGGAAATGCAGCACTGTCAAATCCTGACGTACCTGTCTCACCTTGATTACACATTGACGGCAATATTAGCTGTGGAAACCATCCAGCGAGGGTGTAATGAAGGCCCTCTGCATTACTGAAGTTTTAAATGTTTTATTTGAAAGTATGTGGATTACATGTGGTAATTTGTTTGCCTCAGCTGGGCATGATTGAAGCTCCACTTGTGAAGACAAAACACACTGGGTTGGTAACATCAACATGTGCATTATAATATAAACTATTAACATGTGTTTATTAGGATATATATAATTGAAAGCTATATTAATGTCATAAGTGTTGTTTGTGGTGTAGTGGGATGTCATCTACTCTGTCATCGTCTGGTCAAGTCTCTTGTCCGAACCCAAGCAGCTAGAGACCAGCAAATGGAGAAAGACGTTGGCTGCCAAGAACATAGATGGAAGAGCATGCAGCATCAGTTGCAGACAAGACTTGCATAGCTTGTGTGCATGGGGATGAGCATGTGTATCCTACAGCTGACGTCCCTATCCTCCTTGATCTGTTGCAGGAGTCAGAAGATGGCAGAACCATCACACTCAATCTAGTAAGCAGGGGGGAGCAAGGCAGCCCACAGACAGAAGCTACAGTGTTTCCAGTAACAGGGACAGCAAAAGCTTGTAATATGGTGACCACTAGGGCTCAGAGTTCAGAGGAAGTTCTCAGAGAGTTACCATTTTTTGGAGTGGAGCTGGAGACAGGCAGAGTTAAGTGTTCTAAGTCTAAAGCAGAGAAGAGGGGAGATAAACTGAGGGGTACCGCTAGAATGGAGACAGAAGAGCTATCAAGATATCCATTAGATGTAGATCTTCCACCAGATGTAGGGACACTGCAGAAGGAAGATCCTACTTTAAAGCCTTGGTTTGAGAGAGTCACAGAGATTGAGGGAGTCAAACAGGGCAGTCCAGGTTGTCTAGAAGATGCTACCTACATAATAAAAGGGGTGATTCTGTATCAGTGCAAGGGTAATGTTGAGGCTTTAGCATTGCCACAGCAGTTCAGACACATGGTCATGGATCTGGGGCATTCAGTACCATGGGCTGGGCATATGGCATTTCAGAAAACTTTGTGTAGGATTGCCAGTCGTTTTGTTTGGCCAGGTATGTATAGTCAGGTTTCTCAGTTCTGTAGTTCTTGTGAGATATGTCAGCTTACATCAGGGAAGAAGGTTGCTCGAGCCCAGCTTCAGCCATTGCCAATTATTGGGACACCTTTTGAGAGAATAGGCATGGATGTAGTGGGGCCATTAGAGAGGAGTTCCTCAGGTAACAGATACATTTTGGTAATCAGTGATTATGCAACACGCTATCCTGAAGCCTTCCCCCTAAAGTCAGTGAAAGCCAGAAATGTTGCCAACTGCCTTTTACAACTGTTCTCCAGGGTAGGCATTCCCAGAGAGGTTTTGACAGACTGTGGGACAAATTTTATGTCCAAGTTGTTACAGCAGGTTTATCAGTTGTTAGGCATTAAGGGAATTAAGACCACCCCTTATCACCCCCAAACGGACGGGTTGGTTGAAAGATACAATCAGACACTGAAAAACATGTTGCATAAGTTTGTTTCCCAGACTGGAGGAGATTGGGACCCATTGCCTTATCTACTCTTCGCATACTGGGAGGTGCCACAGGCTTCTACAGGTTTCTCACCATTTGAGATGTTGTATGGACGGCAGGTGAGAGGACCACTGGACCTCCTGAAAGACTACTGGGAAAGTTCCACGTTAACAGGAGAGAATGTGGTGGCATATGTGGTCAAGATGAGAGAGAGGTTGGAGGAAATGTCAGCACTGGCTCAAGAAACGATGAGCGTGGCTCAGCAGAACCAAAAGAGGTGGTATGACCAGAAAGGGTGAAAGGGTTTTTGAACCAGGCCAACAGGTGCTGCTGTTACTCCCAACGTCAGAAAGGAAACTGCTGGCTAAGTGGCATGGACCTTATAAAGTCATCAGACGGGTTGGTAAGGTGACATATGAACTGAATATGCCAGAAAGAGTCAAGAAATATCAGAGATTTCATATTAACTTGTTGAAGGAGTTCCAGGTTCGCCAGGAGCCAGTGCACCATCACCTGTTTGTTCGAGCAGTTCAGGATGAGGAGGTGACTGAAAAGTTCTTTCCAGCTAGCACTGGAGAGGCCAGTCCAGTTGATCTTTCTCATCTGTCTGTCTCTCCCTCTCCTGTTGGAAGACTAAGTAAAATGAACGTCATTTATCCAGCTTATATAAAGTGTGTATGGTTATTGAGTCACAGCTAGGAAGAATAGCAGAAGACATACTGCACTCTGTAATTACAGTAATGGAGGTCAACACAGTCCTTCTCCTTGGAGACCAAGACTTCATTCATGCATGAGAATAATGTCTAGATGGTATTTCAGCCTTTTTTCATGGTATAGCTGAACAATCAACAGACCTCATGCCTCATGTGCAACATGTGCAAATGTTCAATTTTTATTCCAAAGACACGAAGCTGCAGAAGATGCATAAATGATTTAGAATTGGTTGTATCTGCAGTTAAAGTTGAAGTTTCGTGCCAGAAACTAATTTTAAAAATCGCTACATCAGTGCACATGGCAAAAAAAAAGAAAGAAGAATTTCTACTAAGAGTTTTTAATGCAATCATATCATAGCAGCACAGAAACAGTAATCCTACTGTATAGCAAGCAAACACTGGGGGGCACTAGTCTCCCGTGCTTCCTCTGCTAATAACAATGATTTGGTGGTGAATCTCCCCCTTATTTTGCTGCCACCTCTATACCTAACCAGCAGCACCAAATTGTCCAGGGATATCTGTGGCTGCCTCTTCATTTTAAAATCTCTCACCTGTATGTGACATGTGATTTTTGTTTCTTTCAAAATGCTGCAAAACAGAAGGAAAGACTTGTTGTCAGATGACAATATGTACAGCATTATATAAAATAGACAAAGAACATGAAGTCACATATTTGAAGGGACAGAACGATAATCTGTGAAAAACAATTCTTTGTCTGTTCACTACTGATTGGTGCGTCTGTCAAACAAAGGGTGGATTTACACTGCCTGCTCAAATCTGATGAGCTTGCTCTCCCCTCTTCATGGGATATCGGTCGGAATTGAATGTGCGGAGCAACAAATAAAGTCACATTTGAGCAGGCAGTTGAAAATCCAGCCTGTGTTTACTCACCAATCATTGTGGAGACCAGAGTGAGGCTGCATTTAACATAGATCTGATTGTCTCTGTGCTGTCTAAACAGCACCAACGCATGACGCTGGAGCTACATGGAGCACAATGTGTGCAGAGCACAGAGCTGTGTCCAGACCATGATACACAGGATGGGTGGAGGGATGGAGGGAGGGGAAAGAAGACATGAAGGAAGAAAGGAAATATGGAAGACAGTATGGAGGAAGGGAAGGGATGAAGGCAACGAGACAGAAAGAAAGGCTGAAGAAAGGAAGGATGGAAGAAATGAACACAGGAGGAATGGAAAGTTGGAAGAAATAAAAGATGGAGGGATGAAAAGAAAAAGAGAAAAAAGAAGGATGGAAGGAAGAAAGAAAAGACAGATGATAGCCTGGATGGAGGGAAGAGATAAAAGATGGGAAAGAAAGAATGGAAGGAAGAAGAAAGGAAGGGCAGGTGTGAAAATAGTAGGATGGAGCGAGGAAAGGAAAGGTGGAGGGGACAGACAGGCAGACAGGCAGACAGGCAGACAGGCAGACAGGCAGAGACTGTGGCAGCATGCTCTTTGGGGCTTTTGGGACTGGGGATCACAGAGGGGAGGGGGGGAGGGTTCTGGAGTCACTGGGGAAGGAGGGATGGAACCATCATGTGAGTCTCTCTTTCCACTGAATGCAGTTGTGAATCACTGCTTCTCTGCTGCTCTGGCAGGATTAATTTGGAGAATCTGAAATAGTGGTAAAGGTCTGGATGTCCGTGTCAATAGTTGCCACTTCATTTCTAATTTACAACCCTCCAGAAGCTGCTAATGCAGAATTTCGGCAGAATGTATGGCTGATAGGAGAGTTCGACATTGCCTTTCACCACACAGTAGGACTGCATGAGTTATTAAAAATAGCGAGACAGACTGCACTATGTTCTGTTTAATATTATCAGCTAGTCCAGCTTTGTGAAGCTAGAATATTATTTCAGCAATTTAACATTTAAAACACAAATTATGAAACAAAACAAAGTCTTAAGATGATCCATCCACACAGCAACAGTGATACCACATTTTGACATGTTGTGGGGCCAAATCAATGTTGCATTAGTTTTCAAAATGACTTGCATTATCTTGTTTAGCATATGAGTGCAATACAAAAGGCACAGCTCACTCTAACTCAATGGACATAATTGAGTGAATGAACGATGTTATCATTAGTTGATTTGATATATTACGCTACTGTAGCACAGAGCACAAATCTGCAGATGCATTTATCCTTATTAGAGTCAGAGTTTACATCAGCTGTGTCTAAGACTACATTATAAGTAATCTACACGAAACTTCTGTCTAATTATTCAATGAGGAGCTTAATTAATTATCATAACTGTGTTGCAGATATACCTGAACCACAGTCATTGAAATAGTAAATTAAGAAGTCGACTCTGAAATCACTTTGAATCATATCTCACAGATATGTAGGTTTATAGTGCAAGGACAAAAAATAATTTTAAAAATTCATTTCATTTTTCCCCTAAAACCAGAAAAATTTCAAATTATAACCCTAGTGCCAGAAAATTTTGGACGCTTTATTTATTAAAAAGATGAATAAATCAAAATGTGATAATAAGCAAACCCTTTCTGGCATATGCTCAAACGAAAACAGTGTGAAGCTCACACCTCATCGACTTTAATGATTTCTGTAAATATATGCTTATTCTGAGTTTGATGCCAACAACATGTTTCAAAATAGTTGGAACAGGTGAGAAACAAAAAAGAGAATCATCATCAATTTTGGAATTTTTTCTTCCTAACTTTCATTTTACTCTTAACAGAATCCATCATTAATTTTTAATTTTCTTCCATTTTGTTTTTGTTAAAATTAGACACCTACTTCAAAATAGCTAAATTAATTAACTCAATTTATATAAGACATAATTTTCACTGTGCTGATTCAATTTAACAAGCATCTGATTATATTATCTCTATTTCTCTCTTTGTCCAAATATGAACGACGAGCATGGGCATACTTGCAATTACTTTTTTAAGACTATTATCAGGAGATGACAAGTTAATTATGTCAATATCACAAGATACCAAAGGTTAATTTCTCATGATAATGGATTAATTTATCTCACTAATTTAACAAACTAATTTATCTTGATATCAAGATCATTTTATAAGAGTTTCAAAGCCAACCATACATAACCTTAAATTCATATGACATTAAATGACATTTTGCATTTGCTGTGAGAATGTCTCCCCTAATCATTTGATATTGACATAATTCATATTATAACTAATTACTGTAAGCTTGCATAGAGAGGTCACCTTAAAGCAGATGTGTACTGTGCAGAAGGCCACAAACAAAAATCCTCATTGTCATTGTGGAACAGGTAGATTAACTACCCACACTGGTGGATGTTTGAATGGTTTAATAAAGTATCCTGTGATAAACAGAAGTAATAAGAGGAAACAAACTTTTGTTTTCTCATGAGATAAAAAAAAAGAAAATCTTGAGAAAAAAAAGAAGCTAATTTTCTTGATAAAATAAGTGACTTGTTATGTCATTAAAATATTGCAAGCATGGCCATCATCTGTTTAAACATAAAAAAAAGTATATAATGTATTCTGTCATTGCAAAAGGTAAGCTAGTTAATTAGAGTCTACAGACCTCAGATCTTACAACCCAGATGGATCTGAACACATTCTGACTCTTTTCTGATTATGTTAGGATGCTGGGTTTTGGGATTTGGGAGCTGATTTAAAGTGGAGTGTCATGATGCCATGAAAGGATTGAGGGGAGGCTTCTTCAAAGCCCCGGTGGTATCTGACAGGCTGGGCACATGCTGCCAGGTCAGATATAGGGCTGGAGCTCTATGAAATCCCTCAGAGTTAAAAGCAAGCATCATCGTGGAAAAGTTTCCCCCTCCTTATGTCTCCCTGCTGCAGAATATAGGAAATGATTTCATAAGAATGAACGGATGAATTCCTAAACTCCTAAATTATTTAAATATTCAAAATAACTTTATGCTCTCCCTCTAGAGCCACAGTCAACTGGATCACACTCACTCTTTTGTCCCACTTGTTGGCTCTTGCTTTCAGTTAGAATTAAGCCCAGTATGTCTCCCAGCTACTGGTGCCATCATGATGTCCAGCTTTCACTGGTCCTTCCTCTAATGGGCTGTAGTTGCAGCAGCAGGTAACAATGATAGATGCAGTGTGAAGGGAGCAGTTTACAGGAATGAGGGGCACCTCTGAAATGGAACTACCACTAAAACCTTTGACTGAAACCAGCCCCATCCCTGATAATTAGTGTCTATGTTGATACCAACTCTTTGTACCGTGTGTATACAAGCAAGCTGTTTCAACCTTGGCTTGGGCAGGGCTATTCTGACCCAGAATTAAAACATTTGCAACTTTCCGTGGCAAGGGCACAATGAGAAAACCAAAGCGATCGTTATCCAAGAGAGCTGCTGTTATGTTAAATCATCTCAGCATATGTCGCCTTCAGCCACTGCCAGAATATCCCCCTCTCCATCTCAGGAGGTCAAACTCTGCCCTTCATAAACAAACAACCCCTCTCCTGCTGATCGACGACTGGCTACCAGAGATTCGGGGTAACACTGAAACCAATTTAGCATTGCAGGGTATGAGAGTGAAGGGAGGGGTGAAGAGAAGTCAATGTACATTTGCTAACTCTACCAAGCACAGATTGAGCCCAGTGAGTAAGTTACAGAATGTAATAGAATATATATATATATGAATGTAATAATAGAGGCCATGGATGCCTGGAATTACAGTGTAATATTCTCCAGTCCAATACGACAGAAGATAAAGGCAATAGAAGTAACACAATTGTAAGGTATTTTATAGAAAATGAAGCCATTGTGAAAGACAGTGGGCAGTCCAAGGACAGATGGATGCCTCATCTGTGAAGAGGCCATGTAACCATTTGCTGTCAGATGCTCCCTGTCAAATACAGAGCAGAGAAGATTTGAGATTGGGACTTTTCTTCCCTGACAGAATGTGTTCAAAGAGAGAAAATGGACTTCACATGTGCCATGACAACCACAGAACAATGACTGACAGTGGCATTTCACTGCTGGTGTGGCTCCGACAAGAGGAACTACTACTGCCATCATCCTGTGGTCAAATGTCAGCCTGTTCCTCTCTCAGCTTTATGACACAGTCTGCTTGGTTAACAGATTGGTTGTACAGCAGTCATTTTGACATGTCATACTCGCAGGTGTATGAATGTTGGGTGCGTTCGACTTAGAGCAGGTCCTGCTAATGTGCGAGGTGGTTCACTGCCACTGTAGTTGCGACACTTAATGGAACTGAGCCATTGTTACTGTTATTAAGTCCTCCTATGTGTTTCCTGCTGTGACCAGTGAGAACGTCTGCTGTGCAATCAGTCCATAATTTCATAAATGGAAGTCTAAGTATTTCTTTGACTATTTGCTCAATTAGTCAGAATTAAAGTAAGAATATGAGCGATAATGCATTTGAATTAACTTATGCTTTTAAATTAAAAATGTCCAGCATTCTATGTACTTGTACTAATTTTCTGCGTATCTCTAATACTTTTTACAGTATTATCTTGTGTTGTACTTTAAAAAAATCATTTTTGTGGAAATTATTGGGAGAGCACTTGACTGCCAGGTTGGTGCAAATCCCAAATATGACTACTATTACAGCCTTACTATTACAACCACAGCCTTAAATATTACTTCTACTAGTAATAGTAGTTCTACAGCCTTTGCTAGTATACTATCACTACTACTACTACTACTACTACTACTAATAACTAGAAAGCACTCGGAGAGCACAGACCTCCACCAAGGCAGCTCAGTTTCCCCATATTTTCCATTACACCCAAAAGCAGTACTCTTATGATAATTTAACCATCATAATATTAATTTTTGACCCTGAAAACCAACCGCTAGTTTTGGAAACATGTTGATATCACTATTAGTTTGAAAGCGTTAGTATCTCGTGGCCACTGGTTAGTAATGCGTGGCCACGAGATACTAATGCGTGGTCACGCATTATTTATTTTTTTCCCCAATTTCCCAACCGATCAGACCACCTGCAGCAGTGTCTGATCGGTTTTAAGATGTTTAACAACCAGTATCTCTTTCCTTTTTCCATTATTTCAATGCTACCATGGGGGTCAGTGGACAATTCTTCTGCATTTCCAGCAATGCTATCAAAATTGTTTTTCACTGCCTATATTCAAACTACATTTCGTACAGGAAATGCATTTTGTAGTTAAACATTTTCTATGTACATATATCAGCTTTGGTTATAACACAAGAAAGAATTTTGTTTTTGCATTTGACTATCTCTTTGGTTTTACAATATGATGTTCTTTCAGCATTCAAGACGTTTTTCATATACACAGTACTTACATTTGTAAAGGTACAGTATAACAATATAACTTAAATGTAAGGTGCAACAACACTGTGCAAAAAATTGCAGACAGATATGTCACTATGCATTGCTTTACATTTCCAAAAAAATTGCAAATGATCGAAAGGTGCATTGTGCAAATATTGCAGACAAATATTGCAGACAGGCATACCTAACAGTAGATATGACCTTGTGCATTGTTTAAAACTTTTCATTCAGTTCAACCAGACAGAGTGGTGGGAGGAAGGCGGTTATTCAAGCAGCGCAATGGTCTGTGGGTAGGAACTGTCTGTGGGACTTGTTCTGGATTTCACACGGATGTAGCATCTGAGTGTGAAAAGTCTGTGTTGGGGGTGTACACTGTCCCTGATGATGATGTGTGCCCTCTTGATGACCCTAGCGTTGTAAATGTCCTGAAGCGGTGGGAAGGCTGCTCTGAAGATGAATTGTGCAGTTTTACTCACACGTTGGAGGGCCTTCCTGTCCAGGGCAGTGCAGTTTCCAGACCAGACTGTAATGGAATTTATGAGGACACTCGACTGTACATCTATAGAAGTTGC
Organism: Chaunax sp. Z400; assembly: GCA_037577475.1. Lineage (NCBI taxonomy): Eukaryota > Metazoa > Chordata > Actinopteri > Lophiiformes > Chaunacidae > Chaunax > Chaunax sp. Z400. The sequence continues at coordinate 13,163,640 of CM075190.1, read as the reverse complement.
TGAGGACGTTTGCTGGCATACCAAATTTCCTCCTTCTTCTTTAAAAGTACAGTTGCTGCAGAGATTTCTTCATCTGTCGTGCAATGCGAGATCCTCGTTGATCAAAGAATTTAAAGGTTTTCACCCTTTCTACCTGTGTCTCATCTATATATAGTAGTGTGAGCAGCTCTCTCCTCCTCCTCCTCCTCCTCCTCAGGAACAATTATCATCTCCCTGGTGTCTCCCATAACACCGGGCCACATCACCTCTTTTCTGTACATCGTCTCCACACCACCAGTGATCAGTCCAAAGACTTGTGTTATCTGTGCATTTGAAGATGCTGGTGTTGTTCTGGGAGGCCACACGGTCATACTGTATGTGAAGAGCCTGTACAGCAGCGGACTCAAAACACAGCTCTGGGGGTTCCTGAACTTAGAGATTTTGAGCCTGATGTGTGATACCAACTCTGACTGGGGTCAGTCAGTTACAGAGAGGGTGGCATGTCTGAGAGTTAGCAACTTTTCAGCAAGTCTGTGTGGGACGACTGTGTTGAATGCTGAGCTGTGGCCCATAAATAGTCAGGCCATCGTCACTCAAATGTGATCAAACCACACCCAGCTTTTTTGTATTTAACTCTTAATAAGCTACCAATAAAATGGGAAATGGTGTGATGACACACATTATTTATTTATCATAAAATAAAGTAAGAAATAGTTCACATTAAATGAAATGTAACATAGTATTTTTACTTTTAACTATATATATCTATTAAATTATAGTTAGAAAGTCTCAAATTGAGCAGAGATCGTTACACAACTGTCAAACAATCCATAAAAATCAATTGTATAACAGTTCTGTAACGATTATCACCAACCAAATCATTATTTCCTTTTTAAACCGGTGAGCTCTGATGTTGTGATGTACATACCTAAGACTGGAGCAGAGGAAGACAATGTCATTGTACAGGATGTGAAGGTCTGCAAGAACTCAATATATGACACTGTCACTTAAATTGGATTGGGATGAGAGAGCACATGTTGTCTCAATGTTGCTCTGGTCCAAAGAGACAATTCAACTGAATTTCAGCAAAGAGCCCAACAGAAGTGGTAACAGGCTGTGGGGACAGTTTGGGTCATCCATCAAACACTCTCTGACATCTGAAGAGAATAGCTGCTACCAGATGCCTCACTTTGTGCATTACACAAGCACCACAATGCACAGCAATTATATACAGTGACAAAGCTTGAATGAAAAATGCTCTTTTTTTGCATGAGTGATTTGGATTTATCTACTCTGAGATGAAATCTGCCAAATTATCCACAAAACGATGGGAAGCTCTTGAAAAAACATAAGATACTGCTGCATTCAGTACCTTGTGTTTTTATGCTTTTGACCTGGGAATCCAAAACACACTCGTCCAGTGATCCTTGACCCAAAATTTGGATGTCACCTCTTTATGGGTACTTACGCACCATGTTCTAGTGCCTCTCCTCCCACTGCGGCATAATTAAGTTCACGGTTAGTCAGAAAATGCTGAAAGAAGCAAAGAGAAAAAACAACAACATCTAACTAAAAACGTAAAGATGTACAGAAACGTGACACGTAGCTGACATAAATCCCCAGCATGCACAGCAAGTTCTGTGCTTTAATGGACAACTTAAGCCATCCTCTTTCAAAAGGTGCTGCAGGCAGCACATTAACATCAGAAGAAGACTATTTGACTATTCCTCGCAGGACAAATGAGCTCAATCATATGCTTACATAGCATCATATGTGGCACACTTCCCCCTCCCCTTCAGTTTGATGCTGAAATGAGTTGCACTTTCTGCAGAGCATGCATGATAACTAATCCAAAATGTCAAGGTCCTGTGATTTATAACAAGGTCTTTAACTGAGCAGTTAAATATCATGCCCAAAAGATGAATTGTCACGTACTAATTCATGGCTCATAACTGTACTTCCCCCCCTCCATCTAATGTGCAGTAATAATTGTCTCATCAGGGCACAGGGGCACCATCTTTTTCAAAATGTGTCCTCTGCAGGTGGAATAAAAAAGAGCACCTGATATTCAAAGACAGGAAAGAATTTGGTGTGTTATTATTTGGAGTTTTCATTCATAATACAGGAAAAGACAGGGGAGTGAGTCACTGGTTCACTTGGGAGTGTTTGAATATAAATCTGAAGGTTTTTTGTTGCTGTTGTTCTGTGCCTTTGTTGGTTTCCATGTATAAAAGAAACTGTAGGACTGCACATGCTGTACAAATGTAGCATATAACACCACATTAAAGTAATAAATATAAAAAAAATATACATACAGTACCAGTCAATAGTTTGGACACAGTTTCCCATCCACTTGAATGGGAAACTGTGTCCAAACTTTTTATTGGTACTGTATATATTCATAGTGTTTCTTGGAGCCCCATTTGAACTGCCTTCCAATGTTAAAGCCAATGATTTGGTATGTGTTCATTACTGTATTAAGAGAATTTACATAAACAAAGGAAGAGCAGAGATGCTGTTCAGTAGTTCTGGCCTCCTGAATAAAATATCACCGTTTCAATTATGAAGCCCAATTATTCACTCATAAGCCAGAGCGATCAAAAGCAGCCTCTTCTGCTCTGTTGCTGGGTTTCTTTTCTGGGGATTTTCCCAAGGGGAATTTTCAGGGAGCGTGTGAGATTTTATGACTGCTGTGATTGAGTCTTTGAGAGCTGATGAAATTACACAAACACGCTGTGTGTTTTTAAAACTGAGCTCATGCTCTCTGTAAGGCTCATCCTCTATACAGCTGAGTGCTCCAGCAGCTTTAAATTGATGTCTCAAGGATTGGCTTTGTGGGAGAGGTGATTTTCCTTAGTGAGGAATGTCTTATTGTGATTGTTTGGTCAAAAGCATTTATTTTTAATGCAGGAAAAGAAGAAAAAAGCCTCTTATTGTGCTTCAAACATGACATTTTGCTTCCTTCAGGATCTTGTGTTGATGCATTAGCTAAATTTGAAAATTTCCATGATTAATTGCTGAAGACAGGGGACTAATCTTAATTAGATTAATTCGGACACCATGTGAGCAATTAGACTGAAATTGGCATTCTGTCAAGAAGAGCTTTGCAGTGATCACCTCTAGGTTTGTACAATATCTCAAGCTCAAGAGCTGTCAACCTTTGTGTTCAGAAATTATTTATAGCATGTGTACCATCAGTATGATATTTGGAAATGAAATGATTTATCAATATATCTCAGCAGCACTATTAAAAACCCCTTAAGAAGTATACTCAAGTGTCAGGTATAGTAATTGTTTCAGATTCTTATGTGCTTATGGAATGTGTCATTGAAGATGTTAGGATGCAATGTTTCATGTTTGAAACCTGTTTAAATGACAATCTGATGTCCACACAGCATCTAATTCACAAGATTTGTACACATTTATGTATCTTAATGTTGTAATTGTAGACCATGAGAGAGAAAAAGCTGCAAGAAAAAGAGAAGTAAGTTGATTGAGTCAGACAGAAATGGATTAAAATGTTGATTTTGTGCATACTTATGATATTTTGTGATATATTTTTATTTATGATACTTGACTTGTAATACTAGCATTTAAAAAAAACCAACTTATTATTGTAGTTATGCACCAAAATACTAAGGCAAAAACATTGTGTAAAAACTTGGAAATAAACCTGATTCTGAAATATGTAACCATACCCATCAGCCAATTAGCTTAGCTTAGCATAACGACTGGAACAGGGGGGACAGCTAGCCTGGCTTAGTCCAAAGGTAACAAATGTACCAAATGACAATTTGAGAAAATTTGTCTCTGCCTATTGCCTAGCAACCCAAGAGTAATGACAACAATTAGATATGAGACGAGTAACTTCCCATCTCAGAAAGAAAACAAGCATTTCCCCAAATGTCAGACTTTCCATTTGAGCCTCTTTTGGGAAAGTTAGAGAGAAATATGCATCCAAAAATACATTTTAAAATATATTTTTAATTTTTTTAATCATTCTAATTAAATCTATGGCATCCTAGTATAGCAGCAACATCCTACTACATCATGGATTTTGTTCATGATGTGAATGACCTGTTTTTATGGAATCTGAAAATCCAAACACACACACACAAACACAAACACACACACACACACACACACACACACACACGTGTCCATGATAAGTTGCGTGATTGCGCTCATTGACCTCAGTTTAACATCCCTCATTTCATGTCAGCCCAAGACTTCTCAATGTCCATGTTTTTTAACTGTAGATTAAAGATTTATTAGAAAATATTAAAAATATATTCAAGTATATAACTCTTCTAGGTCCTGCTCTTGGACTCTCTTCCACTAAATATTAAATCCATGTCTACTTTCCACAAATGTCATTGATATAAGCAGAGAAAATGCTGCCGCTATAGTGCACACATCTGTGATATTAAAATACATTAAGCTCTGATTTCTCCTGTCAATAATGTGCATAAAAAAGTCTAAAACTGATATTTTGTTGAGGCCTTCCTTTCTCAACAGCTTCCCATGTGTATCATGAACAGTCCACCATCCTGAAGACGTCTGGCCAACGAGAACAGAGTGCGTGAAAATGGCTCATTAGGGAAAAGCTGTGCTGTGAGAGAGAGGCTGGTTAGTAAAATGACAATCCAGCACATTTGAGCCAAAGGATCCATGGAAGCACAACTCATTATGCTTTGACATGTGTAAGGGAAGAAAACCAACAACTTCACCAACTTCTGCTCCTTTATGTAAATCCAACGCATTGTGGGATGCCAGATAAAGTGAAAAACTCTTGTTAGTGGATTATATCAACAATACTCATTCAGATCAAGAAGAGCTGAGCTCCTGTTGTTTTATGATGGAGAGATGTACTATTGTGCACAAAACCCAGTGTTGATTCCATCTTTCATGCAACGTGTCAATATTGCTAGCTGTCCATGTTGTGGGGTGTGATTTCACAGTACACATCCAGCCCCTTGATGAAAGTGGAGGAACGCCACAGGGTATCCGAACATCAGAGGCAGCCAAGAACATCCGTTCATTGTACCCACACATGCACCTCTGCAAATTGATTTTTTACACCAGGCACATGTCTACGCCACATGACCACAAATGCCTCTGTGAAGAGGACAGTGAAATCGGCTTACTGCAGTAACCTGCTCAGTCACCAGATCTCAATGGAGCATTTGTAGGTTGGAGGATGACATGGTACAAACTGCAGAGAGCCCATTGTTGGACACCAGTGAGGTTCCTCAGGGGAAATAAATAGCTCTAATGAAGCTATACTCTGTTCTGAGAGCATCAAATGGGTCAAATCAGTGTTTAGGTGTTATTTTAATGCGTATAGCTGTACTGCACAAACATCCTGAGCCTATTTGACATTTTGGTCGCGCAACAGCTTATATTACATCATCACCCTTTGGGTATAAACCGCTTGATGAAGCTTCAGAGTAACTTCTATGAAAAATCCTTATGGCAAATATGTCTAATCCATACATAAATCCCAGGCTTAGAGTTGAAAGTATAAGCTTAACCTGAGTCAGAAATCAAACCAGGTCCTGCCAGTCAGGTGCACGTCGTTTGATTTTTATGGGGCCTCTTCATACCATCTTTATTGATCCTGTGATCTCCGTCACACTCCCTTGCATTTTCTTCCCATTGATTGCCACTGAGCCACGGACGCTGCCTTCACGGAGGCATTAAGAAAATACAGGGCCTTAAATGGCTCAGCATTCACAAAATACCAGTAAAAACAGTCTTTTTCCCAGCACTTCACCAGACACGATAAATGGTCAATCATGGAAATTGCCTACCGTGAAAATATGTACACTCAAATACCTTTTATTATATGCAACAACTCTTAATTTTCTAACTATTGACAGTGACATGCAGGGTAAATGAGTCTCAAGTAGATCACAGTATTAGTTAGACTGCTCTTGAACGTATGGGGATGCAAAATGGTGGGATTTAAAATCATGCTCCCTTTTCACTTGTTATGTAATGTGTTCTCTCAGTGTGACGCACTCTCAGTGTGTGTGTTAACAAGGATTACTGGTCGTCACAATGCATACCTGCAGGCAGTCTTTAAAGATCAGTGTCCCTTGGACACAGATTATATCAGTGCTATTTTGGGTAAAACAAGCAGTGGCCAGCAGATGGAAAACTCATTACAAACTCTAAAAAGGAAATTATAAAAGCTTTCTGTTTAGCACACTGCAACAACTTTTCTAACATTGCAAATAGTGCAGAGAGGTGCAGAGATTAAACCAAACCATGACATCTCTATTCACAAAAGAAAACAGACACATGGGGGTTCATTATTTTATATTTTATATATAAATTAAGGATTTATACATTGCTGATAAAGAAAAAATACGAAACATTTTTTGATCTTACATGACATTTACATGTGGAATTTTACACAACATATTCAATAACTTACAAATGCTTTTTCTTGCATAAAAAATATATCTCTTTACAAAAGTTTTGTAATATTTACATTGTCATATACACGGGTTTTTGAACGGGTTAACAATTGTGTGGTACATTTAAAAGCATTCTTCTCTAGTCTGATGTGAGACTGACTTGTTGTACACTGTTTTTATAAGATGCATTTCTTTCCTCATCCATAAGAAATATATGAACTCGCAAAATATATTACATATCGATAAGACAAGACATCTTGCCATAGAGTGCCATCAAGTATCAAAACTGTATAAATGTACAAAACATAACAGCTATGACTGGAATCAACATAGTGGTACAAAGTCCTATAGCAGCAATTGCTATCCTGGATCACTTTTTGCCAACATGCACAGGTATGAAACTATGAGCTGCTTTTAAAACACGTCTCGCCTTAGTTAACCTCTTCATTGCTAAATGTGCTGATAGATTACAATGATGTACAGTTTTACTAATGCAAAAAACATATGCCCATTCAGTATTCAAGGCACTGCAATGATGTAGAGATGTGGAAACTGAGTCAAATGCATTTTTCGTTTTTAGAACACGGATGATGTTACAATAATAATGGTGGCTCATGGTTCAGTGTGCAATTTTTTTTAGTGTATACTGTACATTTGTTGGCAGAAGCTGATGGTTAAGTAAGACGATGAAATAACCATTTATATCAGCCGTTGTCAGTGAGATAGACCGGGGTCGTGTATTCATCAGTTGTCTCAGAGTAGGAGTATTGATCAGGTTATTTACTAAGGCACAGTTTCCCAAAAGAACTCAACACTCCTCACTTTAGGAAAAAAAACGGCAATGATGTGGAAGTTGTAGTTGCTTTGTCTTGGAATTACCTTAAAGTATGGCAGACAAAAAAAAAAAAGACAACATCTGTGTTAAAATAAAAGAAGACTTTCCAACTTAAGACTGTCCACTGACATATCTCTGTACTTTGATTTACCAACATCCAGGCTTGAATAAACTTCTGGGAAACCTGGCCAGCTGTAAGTACTGTGCATTGTGGGTATTTTCAACTTTAAATAAAATAATCAATCAGGGAACTCCTACTATGAGATTCCTGATATATACAGGCTCACAAATGGGGTGAATTCAGTATAATTTTGGTTTTTTTGGAAACACAAAAAAGACTCAGAGCTGTAAACCACAGTCAGAAACACAAACCTGTTCTCATAGTAGTTTAAATAAGTCATGAACAGAATAAATACATGGATGATTTGAGTACAGTCCCGCATGAACCAATATATTGAAAGGTACAAGATGCCTTGACAAGACTCACTTTTAACTTTCATACTTAAGGAACATTTCCACCATAAACAAAGTCATTACACGCACTTGAAAATAAAGCCCAACAACTATATCTCTTGTGAGGAATATGTACTCTGTTGTCAGAGAACCTGCACTGTAACATTAAAAGCCCTCGCATTCTCAGCGGCACTCGAAACATCGTACTGCACTTCCGTAATTAAATCCCTGGCCATATATTTTGTCAGTAGGAGGTACCATCCAATTAAAAGGTAAAATCTAACATAAATCTTTGAATAGACTACAGCACCAACACTTTTAAAAGAGAGGCAGCTACTTCTCTGGCTCTTCATCTCTTCTCACATGCCCCGTTTCTTGGAAAATAAACTTTAAAGATTACACTGATCAGCTCAGAGTTTAGAGGCTCCTCACCATCAAAAGAGAAAACAACTCATCAGGATGAACGTGAGACTAGCACAAAAAAGGCTCTAGATCTAAGGGTCTGCTTTCGTGAAAAGAACAAGTTAAAAATTTTCATTTGGCATTATGAAGTAATCCCTCTATATTTATACTACAGAGCATAAAATACTCCTTTATGTTGATATGCCAGAGGCTCTTTTATTCATAAAGCCAACACTCACAGAGTGTAAGGAACACTTATCTTCACCAAACTACGGGAAGATCCAGAAAGATGTGGGACCTCTCCTTCCTCTTGCATTATTCATTAAGATTCTGTATACAATCGTTTGCAACTGCCGTTAAGTGTGGCTCAAAGTGTGCTTTTTTTGTTTCTGATCAAATCTGTGTTGTAATGTTATCAGAAACAAGGAAAATATAAATGTCTTTATATTATATATTCATGTTAAGCAAACAGTGTAAAGTTGCCTCTATGTGTTTCTCTTTCATTCTGTCTCTCTGTCATACTCAGTAGACATCAAACCATGGTGCAGATGGTGTTGAGATTGGGGTCAAACCGGACCACTTTCCCCTCAGCAGCTTTTGTGTTTGTGTTGTACATGGGATTCTCAAAAGTGGCCTGTCCGTTGTTGTTCTCATGGACGGAGCATCCTGTGTACTGCGCTTTGTCTGTTTTCCTGGGGGCGGGGAAAAAATGAGGATGCATATGAGTTGAAAGATACCATCCCAATTATCCATCCTACTTCTAACACAATGGCAATGTTTCTATCCCTTCCACTCTGTCTTGATGTGGACAGCTGCAGTGGGTAAATGAGCTGCATGACAATTATTGTTGAAAAGATAAGTCAGAGGAGGCCTATACTCGTTCACTGGTAACTAACGTAATGAGTGCAGAATTTGCATGTCACAGACTATCTGTGTATGCACTGCTGAGAGAGGTGTGCTGTTTAAATTAGCACAAAACCCACCAGTTTGCACATAAATGTTCATACATCACATATGGACGTACACTACATGTCATATTAAAACAATTCTCATTAAATATGCGGATGTGTGTGTGGTTTGGATGTTAACACATCGACTATTATTGCATCATGCTTTACAGCCTCCCACAGTTAAGCTACTGTATGCAGGCTGTGGAAGTGGGCCACAGTGTACCATCTACCCCATCTACCTCATCTTCCTTTGGATGCAACTCTACAAAAACCTACAGAAATCTGGGTTTACAAAGCTTTCCAGCAACTGATCTGTGGTAGATAGAAACTCAACAGGGGACCACAATCATAGAAATGCACTACTTTCTGTCTCAGCCGGGAGCCAAACAGATATAGAGGACAGTAACAACTAAATTAGGGATCCATCCGACTATAGAAGACACCAGGGTGCACTGCTCACCTCAGTTTGTAGACGTAAAAACCGAGGCCTGCAAAGATGAGGGCAAAGAAAGGCACGAGGATGGCAACAGCAACGGAACTGCTGTTGGTGGAGCCGTTGGTTTCGGGGTCAGTGAGTGTAACATTTTCTCTCACACTCATCCCTGAAGACAAAAAAAGAAAACAGTTGATGAATGAAGAACGTTTAAAATATTCAGATAAACAAAATGATACAAACACTGGAGAAACTAAATGAAATGATAGAAAGAATAATACAAAGATACATCTACTGGTGACGATGATGATGATGGTAATGATGATGGCAATGATGGTAATGGTAATGAAGAGGAAGATGATCGCAATGATGACGAGTCAGGGATGCAGCTGCCAGTTGATAAAGACGACAACCATAATGATCATACCCATAATGACGACTGTGACTTTGATAATCTTGTTGAAGACAATCATGAGAGGATCGCAACAGTAATGATGAGCACAAAAAATGAAGGACCAAGATATGGAAGGTAATAATCCACTTTGTGCCATATGACTGTGGAAATAGGTGTTTGACAGCAGGGATTAGATGCATACTGCAAATGAACTGTACGTATATATGCTGTCACTACAAAGCAAATATGCAGATTTATTCATTACAAAATATATTATACATGGATTATTAATTAAGGATTGGCTTTTAACCTGGACTTCTTACTATTAGAATTGTAATAGTGGGTGTTACAGCGACAGTGAAGGATCTATTTGAACTAAAGGAGGAAATTATGCAAAAAAATGAGAAAATACTAAAATAATCTGTGCAAAATTTCACTCAGGTGTTTTTTTTATTCTAATGTACAACAGGAATCAGGTGTAGTAATATTCCACAGACATATCAATGTCCTCAACTGCTGAATCTTACATTGTATATGCATAGATTTCTCTTATTTTAAATATTTCCACTATTTATATTGTTCAGCTGTTTATATATAGTACCAGTCAAACATTTGGACACAGTTTCCCATTCAAGTGGATGGGAAAGTGTGTCCAAACTATTGACTGGTACTGTATATGTGTGTATATGTAATGATACAAATGTGGCCGTTGTGGGACGAATAAAGGACGAATCCTATCTTAACTTAACTTATCTTCAAGATGCTTCATATTTATACCAACAAAATTTCTTGATTTGCAACATTTTGTAATATCATCTGGATTCTCCATGATGGTAAAGTTAAATATTGTGACCGGACATGTTTTAAGAAATATAAATATTCAATGCTTTCAACAAACACACACAAAGAATTGTATCTATTTTGCCTTACTCATTGAAAAAAAATCAGAATCTTATCCTGAGCATATTTTTTCACTGGTGAACATAAGATGTATTTTCCTTCATTTATAAGTCCATTCTCAATGTATTTATGTTGAAGGTTTCCATGTCACACTGGAGCATGATTGGTTTGAAAACTAGTTGTGATGTCACAAATTGTGTTTGTATGCATCTCCAACTTAGATTTAAGAATGTGTAAACAGACTTCTAGTGTCAAACTTTGCAAATCCATTCAGTCACAACAGCTGAACTGTTATTGGAGTGTAGCAGAGGTTTAATTATAATGGCTTTCCTTATTTTAATGACAATGGAAGGTGAAGAGGAGTGACCAATGGTAATGCGACATGTTGTATTGTAAAAATAATTGTAATTGTACCGAGTCTCTGTAGTCCAAACTTTCCATAGTCTTTACCCTGTATGAACCCTTGGAACACATAGCTGCCACCCTCAGGCTCAGCAGACACCTAGTAGAAAATAAAAACACAGATCTAGAGGAACAGTATGCTTATTTTTCAACTGCATGAATAAAATCAGACTTTTTTGGCCCCTAAGACTGTTGCATCTATTCCATGCCACGTCAAAAAGTACATAAACTGTATTTAGTATGACAGGAAACACAATCTTGCAGGCTCCATTCAAAAAAGACACCTTTGTTTATTGAGACCCTGCTCCAGAAGGCAGTGTGCTATTAATAGATCAGCTGTGTGCAGTCACCTGTCACACATTGTTATTAAGGGGGACTTGAAGTTTATTTTTCGAAGATGAACTCCAGTTCCACCATCAAAAATTGTTCTGCTGTTTTCCCAGTTCCCTTGGATGTCAGGTGTGTTTCTGACAATATTCAGCAAATTGTTAGTTGGGGAATCCTGAAATAGTTCACACAGAGCACCTGTTGCATCTGATGTACAGCTCAGAGTGGAAATGGGGGGTTGATGTAACCTTGATTATTTGTCAATTCTATCTATTAGACTCTCAATTAGGACTGCCACTCTGGGAAATATGTCAATTTGCTGTCTCAGCCATATCCAGACAACATTAATAATTTAATCTATCTGACTCAAGCACTAGTTATAATTCTGTGAGTGAAGATAATGAGAATTGTGACATCGATACATTCTTATTCTATGGTAATCAGAACACCAAAATGTAACTTTACATTAGAGCTTTTAGAGAGGAGTGAGGAGAAGTGAGGAGACAGAATACAGTGGTGAGAGGAGAAAGACAGAAATGTCGACCATATGTTTTTAATTTATTTCATATTCATTTTCAGATTTTCAAATACATACGAAGAGTTGATTATAAGTAGTTAAAATCACTAAGAAACAACAAACTTCAATTCCACATTATAAAATGTGACTAGCATTTATTTGTTTAAAAAATTGTGTATGTAAAAACATCCTTAGGGACGTATGTAAACAAAAACAGACAATAAATTGCAATTCTTCTATTCTTCCTCAGTTTCTTCTCATGTATTTTTTCTTGTTTTCTTTGGTTTTTGCTTTGTGGCATGGTAGGATACTAATATTTAGTAATAAGGAAAAATTAGTTTGAGTCAGTGTGACAGGGAATTGTTTTTTGGTTCCCCTGTAGTTACAGGGGAACCAACTTGTATTTTATTTGTCTGTTGGACTGAAGAAAAAATATATATAATAAAATAAAAGACAGTCACAGCTCTTGGGTATTTTCAAAAGACCTCTGGATAGCTGTTTCAAATTCCTGTGTATACTCACAAATCCGTCCATTGCCCAGGACTCATCAGTAATCCTGTTCAAGGAGCTGTGGGACAGGGCTCTCATCTGGTACAGCAAGAGCATTAACCGAGCCTCCTGTCGCTTGTACACTCCTACAAGGTGGAGGACGAGAGGCAACATGAGAAATAATGTGAATAAAGAGGTGAGGCAGGACGAGTGTGGGGGGATGATAACAAAGGAGCAGAGAGAAAATAAAGAAAAGCAAATGAGATGAAAAGCCGTCAGAAAAGATGAAATAAATGCCGAGGGAGGAGGGGAGGAGACGAGTGACTCTTGAGTGGGCAGTTAGTTAGTCACCACAGACTAATGCATCCTTCTTTGGAGCCAATACTTAATTTCCACTCTCACGCATGAGATCATTTGGTGATAGACTGATTGACATGAGACAGCCTTAAAATAAATGGAAGCGACACACAGTGCTGGTGAGAGGAGGAAAGGGGAGCTGGAGGTGAGGAAATAGAAGAGGGATGATTTATAGATGACTCACCAGAGAGCAGAAACTCCATGCTACTGTCGGCTAAAGTTACATTGACTTTTCCTGTTGTTGCATTAAAGCTTGTGACTGTCAGAGTCATCGGCTGCTTCTGGCCTTTGTAATCGTAGGAACCCTTCCAGACGAAATCAGTTGCAAATATGTCATCAGGAACTTCAAGAGAGAAAAAGAAACTAATTAAATAATGTCATTAAAATAATAGCATGAAGGAACGGAGAAAGTTTGCATAAGAACAAAAGTGTCGAAGTTATCATTCCTATTAATCAGCAATCTTTTTTTAAGACACATCATATCAATATTATGTTTTGTTTGCAGCGGAATCAATACATCAACCTATCAATTTGAATAATATGTTCCTTATACGCTTTGACAATCTCCATTAATCATAATTAAATACATTCTGAAAGAGATAACTCTGAAGAACTTAATAGTGTTGGTAAAACACTTTGTTCCACTTAAATGGTACATTCTCTATTTACTGGTAATTATTTTCAAGGAAATTATGAGTCAATTATCTTTAATAATAACAATCAGAATAATTACCAAGTGTTTACTTGATCATTTTCAGTAATTGCTATCACAACAGCAAGTGAATGTTTAAGAGGTAGATGTATTACTGACTGTCCATTCCAGAAATAATACAGCAATGCTTTGAGTTGTGTGCTTACTGTATGTATGTAAGCATGCTAACCTACATTATCAGTCCTCACACGCTGATAGCATGCAATGTTTACCATGTTAACCATCTTAGTTTAGCATGTTAGCATGCTAAAATGAGCTGATTAGCATTTCTAATATTTGATTTTTTGCATTACAATCCTCATGGACACAAATTAAGTACAGTAAATATTTATATCATAAACACTGGGTCATATTTTGTACCGGTTACATGCGTGTATAATCTGAAAATAATTACTTTTTTTGCACGAATAATTTCTAATTATAGACTGATTACATTATTTCCTGGTGCTTATGACAATTAATTATCTTCTTCTACCAGTTTTTCACTATTAATTACTTAGAAAGTGACCCATAAATAACAACAACAGAGGGGTCAACAGAGCTATACAAATGACAAACATCAGGTATGATCCTCCTCTTAAAAAAAATGATTCTCCTTTCTTGGGTAAATTTAGGGAACAGAACTAAGACTGAGGAGAAATCAGTGAAACTGCTGTGAGTTTGATGACACAGATTGTGTGTAAGATTAACCACAGAAACTGGCAGAAACTTTGCAACAGCTGATGGCAATGTCATCAAAAGACAGATGCAAGACCGCTGACATACGTGGTTACCAGATAAACAGCTTGTGCTCACCAATTATTTTGGGGCTTGGTGTCCCTGGTACGGGTTTCACAGTTTTCTCATGTGATTTGGAACCGGCTGCAAGAGAACATAAATAGGGTGTGTTTGTCACCAAAAATGTCGTGATACAGATTAACAGCTGGAGGATGTCAGAAAATACTGCTCAACTATAACTTCATCCCTCCGCTAAACCTTGGCTCGATGGTGGCTCAGTTCTAACAAACATTTACAAATCAACACAAAAAAACAAACCGTGCAGGCATATTTCAGTTTGACAGCATATCGACAGTATTTACAGAAAACAGCAGACAAACCACCGTGTCTCATTACATTTAAAGCATGACATTTGACCTCACTATACATAAGCCATCTTCACATTTATGCATGAGCACTATATTCAATACTTCATCTTTTCCTCAATTTCCTGCCTCCTCATCAGCTCCTCCATCACCTCCCCTCGCAGAGAGCCGTCCGATGAACACGTACCTCTGCAGACAGGCACCTTGCCAGTCCAGCTGCCGTCAGAGCGGCAGACACGGTGCTCTGATCCCCCAGAAAGGAAATAACCTGGCTGACAGGTGTACACCAGGGTGTACCCGTAGGAAGGCAGGTCTAGACCCAGGACGTCAGCGTTGGCGGGGCTCCGCGGCTGCTTGCAGGAGTGAGCTGGGGAGCGAGCAGAGGGCAGACGCGTCAGCACTCGCACATCTAAACCCACACACGCAGACAAATAGGGCCAGATGCACACATGGAGACACACAGGCTAATGCAAACACACACATACAGATAGACAGGAAGATAATTAAGGACTCACTGGGGGCAAAGAGAGAGAGAGAGAGAGAGAGAGAGTGATGGGGGAGGTCAGAAAAAAGACGATAAATCATGAAGCAGACATATTTTACAATTTACCTCCGTCAAGGGAGCTCTGAGGCAGCATATTGATACTCAAATATGTCTAATTTGCTTTCTGATATGAAGATAGACACTTGTGGATTGGGACACAGACTCTTGAAGTCATTTTTGTATCTCTTGAATGAGTCAAAATTCAAGGTTGGAGAATGGAAATCAAGTTTGGGACCAAACTGGACTGAGCTCACCGGTGTCCTTGCAAAACAAAAAGAGCTTGAAATGAGTGTTAGTCATATGCCAGTGTGTTTTTCATAATGAGGATGTCCATATAAATTATGTCCTATGATACCATGTCTTGGACATTTGGCTATCTGACCTTATGGAGTTTTCTGACTCAAGCATCAGGAAGCTTATGTCATGCTGATTTAGGATATTGTTGAATAGCTTTCGCTAAATTGGAAAACTTGGTACCAAACGCTGTTCTGGCCGTGTTGCCAAAACACCAGCCTCTTCTCACAGACCAAATGAAAAGTTTTCTCATCATTAACACGCTCTCGACAAAAGAAAAAGTTATGCAAATCACAGCACACCACCCAAACACTGAGGGGTTGAACATTCAGGCTCTGAGGCGTCAACAATAATTTGAAAAAATAGCCAAATAACTTCACAGAACCAAATCGGTCCTTCATGGCATCTTAATGACATTAGTGGCAACAGGGTGTGGAAGGCATGCCAAGATGAAACCCAGAACACTACAGGAAATTCCTCTTGTTGGATATTACTGTTGCCAGCGTTTTGATCTGCTAATATTACCTGTGTGCGTGTTTGTGCACCTGTACTGTAGATACAAATTTGCTCTAGACATCACCACATCACAGCAGGTACGGAAATCCAGCAGGAAATCTTTATTATTCATCCTATTGTCAGGTACAAAGGCGCTATAACAACTGGGTAGATGTGAGGAAAGACTGATGAAGAAAGCTCAAGGACAAATTCATCCACGTTTTCCACTTTTGAAATAAACTGGAAAAAAAATCTACCCTGTCCAGAGGAAATCTAATGTGGTATCTATTCACACTACACGAAAAGAAGAAAACCGCCTCAGGCTGTAGGTTGTAGGTATACAGTCTAGAGAGCTAAAAAAAAAAAAGAAAAAAAAAGAAAAATAGTTAAATAAACCCCGTTCTCGCCTCCACAGCACAAGGCTATGTAAGACATTTAAGATGACAAACTGTCAGCACATGTCCAGGGTGGTGGTAGAGTTTGTAGACCATGAATACTGAAGACACTTACAAGGTTGACGAAGTGCTGTATCAAAGAGACGTCATATTCCTCATCAAGCTCTGTTGGCAGTTCCATGTTTATTTACACTTCAAACAGCACAGTGGGCTCTACTCCTGAGATAAGACACTGTCACTTTTTCTGTCACCCAACACAATGTAATGTTCTGAGTTCAAAGTTGTTATCCCTGATAGAGAAAGACTGCATTAGTTAGAGACACAGATAGACTGAGGCAGATGGAGGCAGACACAGGGAGACAGCACTGCTGATGGAGTTCTGTTGGCCAAATACAGACAGCAGCAGCCGGTTACAGTCAAAGGGACAGACTTAACTTTTTAATGCTATAGCTTTTTAACGGGTAATGCAGATTATTGTTAATTTGCACTGAAGTTACACTGTTTTGGAGCTCAACACTTGTCATTGTTGAGTTTCATAACGTCAAAGTAGGCTGGAGAGAAAATTGTGGATTTGGGTTGTGTCCATAAA
Source organism: Chaunax sp. Z400 (assembly GCA_037577475.1). Classification (NCBI taxonomy): domain Eukaryota; kingdom Metazoa; phylum Chordata; class Actinopteri; order Lophiiformes; family Chaunacidae; genus Chaunax; species Chaunax sp. Z400. The sequence goes on along the minus strand of CM075190.1, from coordinate 13,146,666 downwards.
GCAAAAAATAATAATGTGATACAAAGATAATGTGATTAAGATACATCTGTGTAGTATCCATTGCATCTATTACATAGATTGTGCATGTCATCCCTCCGAGATTGTATTGCTTCACTTTCAAATCCATTTAAGTGGCTTCACAGGACCAGGAGGAGCATTTCATCACAGAGAAAGGTGGTTTGGAGGATTTATGACTGTTTTGACCGAGGGTCAAAACAGAATGTCCGACCCATACAAAGCGCCGAATACTCAAATACACACACAAAGCCATAGCTTTACCCCAAGGCATTTTGGGCCAGAAAGCCCTCTAGCTCGGTGTATCCATCTTCAGGACTGTGCAAGTGAAGCATTAATAAAAATCTAATGTTATACATGGACAGACTGAAAATGAATACAGAGTGTTATTGTAAAGCAGAAACAAACCGCAACCTTGTGGCTTGTACCAACTAGATATAAAAACAAGAAGACTTTGTCAAAACCCAGTATATGGCTGGGTTGCAAATGGCCAGTGAGCAAAAATGGTAATGTCTATAATATGTGAATTCTTGATATTACACTGATATTCTGTACGGAAGCAGCAGATCACATGACGTGGTTATGCTATGGTTGAAATCTCATGTCTTGGGATGTTTTGTTTAAAAGTCATCGCTCCAACTATTCCAATTATGTTAACTCACCCTGCTCTCCTATCTGTCACTATCTGCAGATGTATTGAGTGTTTTGTCAGAGTGATTGTTTTAACTGTGCTACCTCCCTAATTGCTCTTGGTGCATTGAGAGTTGTTTTCTTTGCTGGTCTATACGGCACAAATTTGAGTCTTCAAACTATCTACTACTTCACATGATCCTTCACGTGATCTTGAAAACTGACTTTTGAGGACCCTGGACTGCATGTAAAAGTTTTAAGTAAAATTTGAAAAAGAACGAAAATAGAACTAACTTTTGACGTAAATTGCTATTTTTAGCTGCCTCTGCTCATCAGGCTATAGTATTATGAAATAAGTAAAGACAATAGAAAATATAAAGATACAATATAAAGATATATTCTGCATGTTCTTAGCTTCCAATGCCTCCACCTAGTTGGGGCTGTATTTCTAAACTTACTGGAGATTTTAGTTTGAGTTATTTGATCCTTTGAGGTTGCTGTAGCTGCTCACTGTATTAGTAGACTAGCAAATTGAGTTAGCATAGTGAAGTCAAGCAGCTATAAATTTGTTTCCACAGAAAACAGAAACTATGTGGCTGCAAGTTTGAACACAAACATTGTTTTATGTTATGAATGTAAAGCAATTTGATAGATAGGGTAATAATATCATGGTTGCGATCCTAATTTCCGGTAATTCATAAAATGGTGCTGCTGTCTTTTTAAATAAGATTCTCCCTGTTCCAAGAGTTCATTCATGCTGCCGTTTTGTGTGCCCTCCCCCCTCCCCTGACAGTCTTCACCAACTTAATTTCATTTGCCTCATCAGTCTCAGCAGAGTCATCAGCCACCACCACCATTGTCTGGACTCCATTGGGGGATTTATCTTTATTTTGCTGCTGCTCGGGGTGGATGCCCTTCAATCACAATCTCCCTGAAGAGTCTAAGCACCATAGAGAGACTAATTATTACATATTGTTTTTTGCAATAAACAATTATCTTTAATTCATTCATTTGTCTCTCTTGATTGAAGTCAATAAAGGCTTCAAGTTTGATTGCTTGCGTTATCCCCCGATGACATCATAGAAAACAGTTGGCACCAATTAAATATAAAAGCACAACAGCAAAGAGGGAAACACAAACACTGGGAGGGACCAGTCATATAACCTGCGTCACTCAGCTACTCAGTCAATCGTGGATGTCTGCATCTGTTGTGCAGGCATGTGGCCCAGCCAAAAAAGTAGCAGTCTACACTTGTATGAATGTGTTATTTAATGACATATTTTGTTAGAGTGCAGCATTACAAATTTAACAGTTAAGCCAGCAATGTCAGAGTAACAATGTTTAATGATGTATGTGCAGAGCTTTAAAATAAGGAGGATGGTTTCTTCAACGCACAAATATTCATGAAACATTAATACAAGAGCCCTGCAAATTTAAAGTTATCAAGATCTTTACTCTGAAAACAGAGTGTGCAGTACAATATTAACAAAAAGCATCAATTAGATGTCTTTATCACTTGGTTAAAGAGCACAGTGCAAATTAACGCCATTCAAAGGATATCTGTATTAAGAAGAAAGTAAACTTTCCAGGTGGCAACATATCAACATTAATATGTTATTCTAACATTAATGAAAAAAGTTTCCTCAGTCATAACTTTTTTCGAATTTATTCATAAAAGTTGGGGGTGCTACAATCCGGTGACCGTCAGAGATGCATTTCTCTATTTCATTTCTATCGGTAGCAATGACGGGACAAGGGTAGAGGAAAATTAATGCATTTTTCAAGCCACCACAGCCACTGGACCAGAGCCAGAGAGCAGCTCCTAAAAGGCAGCAACCTCAGCAGAGACAGAACAAACCTGGCTTTGAAACTGCACCTGCGGAACAGAGCGAGTCAGGAAAGTTAAAGGCTCAAAACATGATGCCTCTGAAAGAAATCCAGATTGGTTGTCAGACTGCCATTTTGATGGGTGGATTTATAACATTATGGGAACACAAAAAAGTTTGAAAATGCTTATCACTGTGAAAACAAATATGGCTACAGAGATGTTTTGTACATAAATCCAAAAAGGTTGAAGAGAGGAACCTTTCTGGCATTTCACTGGGTTTCAGTGTAACACTTACGTATTAACAGCTACAAAATGTCATCAAAAGTAAAGTACACAATGGCATACAAAATGTAAACCCAAAGAATAGGTTGTGGTTGTATTTAGTACTTCTTTAGTACTTAATCAGATCAGTAAGATCACAACTTTGCAAAGTGAGTCTTTCACACCATCACAAAATACACATATTTGTGCAGAACATTTCAGCACGTTTACAAATGTTTATATGTTGTTTAGCATATGCACATTATAATTTATTTGTAAATCCACATCTCAATATTTTACTGACACTGAAAATCTATATAATTGCTGAAATGTTGACTTACATCTCAGATATATGAGACGTAGGTATGAATACATTTGGATGGTTTGCTTTGTGAGCCTGCTGTCATGTCAAAATGAACCGATTGTTGCTTGACAGCCTTTTGAAAGAATTAAAATCATCCCACATGGAAGCATTTTGATGAATCACTTTGTATTTCGATGTATTGTGACAAGCGATTTTGGCCCACATTCTGATATCAGCTGTTCAGTCACTTTTTTGTTTTGTTTTATACAGATCAATATTACAAACCAAGTCAATCTACATATGTAACCTTTACAACTGGAAGTCAAATCATCCACATATCATACGTTCTCACTTTTGCTTTTTTCCAGCACTACCATGTGTTTACAAGCCATAACCTGAGCAAATACGAGTCTATGCATGTGAACAACACTGAATTTGTGATATAAACTAAATCCCCCCACTGACTCCTGACCATGTGTCTGTGCATTGCCCAGCAGCAGCACGGTAAGATGCTCTTGATACAGTGTCAAATATTTAATTTTTTTTAAATAATATCGGTTCAAACATGTATTTGCATAATGATGAAAGTTATATTATCATGCATCATGTTTCCAGATTTCCTTGGAGGAGAAAGTGGATGACAACAGTTTGAAAATTACATTTAGAAAAGATTACAAATGTATCTTAGTGGTTTATATTCCTTTTTTGTTTTGATATGTCATCTACATTGGCATTTTCTCTTTTCCTTAGAAGGTCCAAGAAGAAGTGTAGCTCTCACAGGGCCATGCCATCTCAACTTTTCAAAGATTTTGACAGCAGTGCATGCAGCCCTGCAGAGGAGGTGACGGTGTATGATCTACTCTGTATCCGTCATTTCTACCCAGAGAGAGAATATCAGTTTCTGGTTATAACGAAATTTGTACCAGTGTGAGGAGTTTGCTGGAGGGTTGACCTAAAATCCTGTTGACTTTAACTTACCCCGACTGCTCTATTGCTTTAAAGGACCTGTCTAAGTGCTGGCAATGAGTACCAATTAGGAGCGAGAGGATGTGCATTCTCCTGGATCATTCGTCATTGAGCATGATGACAGGACAGCAGTTTGGAAATACAGGTGAAGCAGAAAAGGTTGAGGAGCTTTCAGGTGAGACAAATCTAGACAGGAATATGTTGTTTTTTCTCAGTTCTTTTCTGCTGACAGCTGCTCAAAGGAACATTTTATATCAATTTAATTAGAAAATAAATTCAATATGCATATATTCAATAATAATAAGAGCAGCGAAGTGTCAGACAATTTGTGACTACTTTGCTGTTGATTTTAATTATATGCTGCATGTCTATAACTGTTAATTATAATCTGCAATAAGCATATAATTTTTATTCTATTGTTAGCAGAATTGCTGTACACTGTATCTTATATTTGCAGCATAATGAAAAGTATGTAAGTGATTATTAAATAAATGGTATGTGCTTGCACACAATCACACACGCTGTCTATTTTTTCCAATGAGAAGAGACTAAATATTGGGAAAAACTCGGTATAACATGACACAATTCAACAGCACCACTAACTAAAGCCACAAAACGATCACAAAGTTGAATCAACGCTCAACAATAGCAAAAAGTTTGAACAGCAACATTGCGACAAAAAAACATTTTCTTTGTGAAAATACAGTGGAGTAATGGCATCCCGCCTCCTGTGTGTTGTTATCTGAGTTTCTCTGTTCTTTGCTCTGGTAGCTGGGACAGCTGCAGGTGCATGTTACTGCATGATAGCATGCACATTAGTGTATGTGAATCTCTCTCTGTCCTCCTCACATCAACTTTCAACATGGCAGCCTGGTAAGAAACATTCTCCTATTATAGCTAAATGGTACACTAAAATATCTTTCTGGAAACATTTGAGGCCAGAAATCTTAATTCATGTTTGATTGGCATGCCCTAATTTTACAGTTTGAGTGAGCAGTGGGCATTCAGATGCGGTTTCTCTTTTTTTCCCCAACTTTAAATGACGGAGAGATTTCTTTTCTTTTCTTTTGAAGATATTGGTGCACTCCTAGTGACAGTCAACATGGAATATTTAGCCTTTAACAAAACCTGAACACACACACATGAGCAAACTTCTCCAGCAAATTCCAAGATTTGAAATAACATTACCATGAAATGTGCTGTATCTAAAAGGGATTACGTTGAAATTGTGTATTACAATGTGCCATAGATTACAGTTTAGAAAAGCACTTGGCTTATCGAACTGACTGTGATAAACTGCACACACTTAGACTGGTGTTTGTTGACAGTTCAGGTAGTTCAAACAGAATGACAGTAATCACGAACAACACCTCTCTCAGAATGACTCTGCTGGCAGATTAATTGAGGTGCGAGCTACAATCTACAGGGAGGTCAAAAGTTGTGCCAGGATTGAGAAAATGATAGAAATAATGCTGGAAGAAGACACAGACTGAGAAAGAGGGAAAGGGAGAAAAGTGGTTGAGAGTGAGAAAAGTGTCTTAGTAGGCGGCGATGCAGATAAATAGTGACAAGATGCCAGAGGGGGAAGTGAGTAACAAAGAAAGACATAGTGATGTAAAGATATAGCGAGAGAGCACGATAAAGCGTCACTCACGGATACAGGTAGGCTGGATGCCCGTCCAAGTGAGATCGGGCAAACAGAGCCGGGTGGTCGAGCCCTGCAGTAGGTGTCCCTGTTGGCACTGAAAGTCTACTCTGCTGCCCACCTGTCCACAAACAGACAGCATACAAAGTGGAGAGAGTCAATACACCGATGCAAATGCCAATAGGCTCCCAGCATTAAATCTGAAGAGCTAGGAAAAAATACTGCACACTTAAGTTTCCCCCCCCCCCCTTTTTAATGATTATCTGTAGTGTGTGGAGGCAGATGGGGACTATTCCTAGAGGCGATGGCCCATGTTTCTGTTTGCAACCGATGCACAGACATTATAGTGAGGAGGCTGACTTTCTGGTAAAGACACAGAACCAAAGTGTTCTCTGTTATGTTAATAAATGACTTATCTTCAGACATCACGCCAATTGACTGTTTGAAGGCAGCACTGAAACAGAACTTTCTCATTGGCTGGTGTCACAATGTTGCAGAAGTTATTCAGTAATGCAGAAAAATGCAAGAGTGCAGCCATTTCAAGCAGTGATCCAAATAATAAGCTGTATCTGCTTTCATTTAGGATACATTTCATATCAGATACTCGGCTGAATGCTGTGGAGAAATGGTTTGCATTTAACTTGTGACACTCTAAAAGCAACGGAGGGGAAATAAAATGAAATATACTGGCTGTTACTGTCTCAGGGGATCCACTGAGCACACACCAGTGATCATGATATCAACATTTTTGACCATGATGTATTTTGCTCATTTTACACACATGCTCAAATTATATACAGCGGACATTATTAAAGAGTAAGATGTGCACTATGTCTTCTATGTCTTCTATGCCCATTGGTTTTCTTCTGGCAACCCTGTGGGATGGATGCATACATCTCCGTTTCATTGTTGCACCAGCATAACATCATTCTAAAGGAATACATGATGATTCCGCCTGGAATATTCAATGGAAACTACCCATTTCAAAGCAGATAAAGTACAGGTAACAGTGGAGTTGTGGGTGTTCAGTGGTGCTTTTGTGCTTCTTGTTCATGCCCATCCACCACTGCCTCTCAGGCATCTTCAAATGTTATTTACATGAATTTGCATTTGTTGTGGAGCTGAATAAGCATAGAGTATAGTATAGTCCACAGAAAATATAAAATGCTGCGTTAGTTTTTATTGTCTATACCTTAAAGGTCCATAGTGGAGGAGTTATGGTGTTTTAGGGGCAGAAATATAATATAATATTGGCAGAGATGGAATATAGTAATTATGTTTAATTAGCGTATAATTATCAGTCTGTCTATTATAAGTGGAATGCTGCAAAGCCATGTTTCTACATTAACCCCAGAAGGGACGAACCAAACATTGGCTCTAGAGAGGGCTTTTTTTTAATACTAACCATCAGTAAGGGTGAAATAAGGGGTGTTAACTTGGTATCAATCTCCAGCCACATTAATTGCCACACACGCTGGTCATTTAAATAAACCTGTCTCCAACAAGGAACATCATTTTTCTGATCCTGTCTGAAACGAATTTCCTGGGACAAAGTCACGTCAGAATTAAAGAACGCAACGCCCTCCATTTATAAAATGGACGGTGTAAAATCCACAGCAGGTTTTGCTCATTTTACCTTAAAGCCGGTTGTGTAATTCATGAAGCCATGCTCCGGTGTCCCTGGATTTTCACAAGTGGTTCTCGTAGGCTCTGGAGCAAGAAATCATCGTCATGATGAGCAGGAAAATTGCAGGACAAAAATAAGAATATGACCAGTAATCACTGATAATGATGAAGCAATTTCCCCCTGGTTTACCATGTACCGGACATCCTGAAGTGGCATTGTAATAGGTGCAGAATTAGGCTCTCCCATCTTTAGTCTCTTTGAATATGAATTCCTTAGATTCTAAAAGTCTCAGAAATAGGGACCTCTGAGACTTCTAATCATTTTGGAGACTAAATTAAGGCACATTTCCAGTAACAATAAATTCAACAAACACACAAAACAGCATTCCTCTGGTGACAGTATGAATTATTGTATTCTCATGATTTAGGCTTGCATTAATGCCATAGAGTAACACACTGATTCTTGTTCACTTGTGTTTTATCATTTATCTGTGACAGTACCTGGCAGACTTGTATTTAATTTCACACTACTAATTAAAGTAGTAGTCTGTTGCATCAAGGATGAAATCATTTGATGATCAATAATGCAATTCAAATATAGTTGATTGTTTTAAAACACAATTATTACTCCCAAGTCTGAAAGCAAAGTATTTTGTGGATAAGCTAAATGAAATTACAGGCTTATATTTAGTACCTATACACCGAGGCTGAGATCGGCTCCAGATGCCATCCTCCTGGCACATGCGTGTTGTTGATCCCACCAGCACATAGGGGGCACTGCAGCTAAACATCACCTCGGACTTGAAAATGAAACTGCGTCCCTCTCTCCGTCCTTTGGCAGGCGTACCAGGGTCTCCGCAGAATTTGGCTGGAAATAAAAAATACATAGCAGATAAAAGAGATTTGTCTGGAAACAATGAACAAACTAGCAAATAGTGCTGAGGTGCTAAGCTGGTAGCCACCAAATCCAAACACAAATGTTAAACATTCTCCTGCAAGTATTCATGCAGCCTTCCTTCCAGTTTAACCAATGCACTGTTGCGCTTCCCCATTTTTACAATTCAAACATTCATCTTATTTTAACCTCATTAAACATAAGGAATACTGCCTCAGCTAATCAAATGAGAGGCATTGGGGAGACTATTGAGCATTTAATCCAGAAATAATAAGGTGTGTAGGCTGCTGCCGCTGTACCCATACAAGATCAGACCATGAAGAGGAGCGCTGCTGTGAGCTCTACTCTTTTCAATGGGATTTTTATTATATACTATTTATTTGAGTACCTGACTGCAACAACGACTTGATAGAAATGTCTTTCCATAAGATTTTGTGTATTTTCCATGGATTGAATTATTCAAATTCCATTGATATTATACTATCAAAGGCTTCCAGGCATTTTGTTTTTATCGCATGTGGGCAGAGGTATTGACATCCATGTCTCTCGATGAATTGCTCTTCTTTAATTTTTATTTCCAACAATAAAACTTGCTGGTGACTGGTTACAGAAGGTGGTGAATAGAAATGGTAGTGAAGGGAAGTCATGCTACTTAATATTTGATCAAAATGATTAGTAAGTGAAATATTAATTTCCCTGACAGGGCCTTGAGGTTAACACAACTGGAGCCATCTGCTGCTGCCGTGCTCTCCAAGCCACTTGTGTAATATTGCCTTTTTAATGGCACTCCAACCAAAACCTGGGCAAATGAAGCCTGTTGGCTCATCACTGCTGCTGCTTAAATTCATTGCTTATAGAAATCAATCAAAATTGAATGGAATAAATCAGGCTGTCTTCCAGTCTGCCACTTTAACTTCTCATCTATATTTATTGTATATATATCAATACATTATAATCAGCAAAGGTGACTTGTTAGCCGTAGGAGGCTCATAAATGCACAGTGTGAGAGAGAGCAGAGGTGAGGATGAGAGTCGCAGCATTCAGTCTCGCAGCCAGAGCACTGTGGAATCCAGCAGTAATAAGGCAGGCTGCTCCTCCAGACCTGACATACAGTATGCTGCTGTGTGGAGGTCTGGAGACAGAGATAAATTCTCGCTTGCTCTCTTTCTAGAAATCAGCAACCAATGGGGGCTTCCCACAAGCCAGGCCCTGACAGAGAAGATAGCTAGTAAAAGAGATTAGAGATTATAATCTAGGCCATACAGGAATGGATGAATAAAGCCATTACTGCCAATACTGTTATCTCAGGGACAAATCCTTGTATTCAGAGACATATCTTTTTATTTTTCACTCAGAAAATATTTAGCTCTACAGTAGGTTCTGGCTGAATATGATGCATGGTGAGGTCCAGCCTCCCAGCACCCACAGCTTGAATCATGTTTGATATGGCAACAGTTAAAGATGTGAAACTCTATCTGGATCTGAAATGGGTACGTTGTTACTTTTCCAACTGGAAGTAGAGCAAATACCTCCTCCAATGCCAAACAATCCTACACAGCATCTACACATCTTATGTGAACCAGATCTGGGCCCACATCAAAAATCACAAAATAAATCACCCTAACCTGTTTATATTTGTACAAATGTGAACCAGAGCTACACGGGTGGAACGTGCATGTTTCAAGCCCTATTTGTTATCATGCGGCAGCTTAGCAAAGATCACCAAATAAATATAAATATTTTGATCCAGCAGATCTGGATTATTATCTGGATCTGCACCATACTATACAGACTCATAGATATCAACACCATAAATGTGACTATTTGTACACATTGTGATTTATGAATTATTTCCCGAGAAATAAGGGAAAATGTCTTGCAATGCAAAGGAAAGTTACAAAACGTTCCCAATTAATTCTAAGAAATCTGAAAAAGGAAATCCATAAAGAAATAGCAAAATCCAGCCCTCCCTCTGGATCGGCAAGAACATTTTCATGGATTTTTACCTGCCCAATTTCCCAGCCCTCCACAAAGTTTCATGGGAATCGGTTCAGCAGTTTTTGTCAATTAAGGGAACACATTGAAAAAGGCAGTATCTTGAAAAGTTAAGCAAAGTTAAGCAAAGTTCCTGGATCTGTCCCTATCGTTTGGCCCATGGCCCACACCTCCGTAAAGTTATTTCGAAATCAGTTCAATCTTCTTCTTGTAAGACTGACAGACAAAACAAACAAAGCAACAAAACGAGACAGGTGAAAACACAACCTCCTTGGCAGAGGTTATAACATTTAGTATTCAGATGTTATTTTCTGAGGGCTGACAACACAGGCCAAACAGGTGACATGTACATCAGTCACAAGTTTCTAAGCTGCAGAGAAATAATGTACTGCTTCATGGATATATAAGAAAAATCGCCCAGGGCCAAACCAAGCTCAGCATATTTAATGTGAATCTTTGTGCTGTGTGTGTGAGGGGGTGGATGAGTGAGAGAGAGAGAGAGAGAGAGACTAGTTAAACTTCTTTCTCTCTCACTCTCTCACAGCCTCCTTCCTTGATGAATTATCAATGCTTTGAAGCAATCAGTATGCAGAGGCCAGATTCAAAGTTAGGATCACAGTTCCATCCCTGCAGACACATGAACTTGCATTCGCAGACAATGAATTTCTCTGCTTACGGTGCCCTGTGTTGTGTTGAGGAACAAGAGTATGAATCTTAATCCTGTTTGCCGGCAAATGCTTACAGACGTACAGATTTTAAGACATGCACAGATTTATTTGCTTTTGCAGTGCATGGGATCTGAGCTGTATTTCATCTAAAAAATACTGTTTGAGTGTAAATTGCAATGATCATTTTAACTACTACGATGTATCCAACTCTGATTCCAAAAGAAGTTGGCACGCTGTGTTGAATGTAAATATAAAAAAAAGAATGCTATGATTTGCATGTCCTTTTCAATCTGTGAAGTAAATATACAGCACACAGACAAGATATTCAATGTGCAAACTGATAAACAGAGGCGAGCTCAACACCACTTGATACACCTTCAGATGCTCAACCCTCCAGAGTCTCCACTCCTGTGTTTTGTGCTTTAAAATGTGCAGCACATTTTCAAAGGGAGACCTATCCGGACTGCAGGCTGCATGCTGAATCGTGTGCAGAAGGTGGAACGTGTGGCTGAAATAAGCAGTGATGTACTGTATATCATTACAGATGCATTAAATGCACAGATACAAAAACATTTCTGGCCTGTTCCATAATAAATGTATGTGTTTATAAGTAATGAAGAGTATATGTAGAGCGATGGTCAGTCCTGTGGCCACATTGTGAACCAGATTCATCTTAATCTCTTAATAATGACTCAACAATTGATCATAACTAGTAACTAACATTGCGATAATGTGTGTGCTCACACTTGAATGTTTAGATAATAGCCTTTCCTACAGCAAATGTGATCAGCGCTTTCTTCCCCATTGTTCCATTTTCCAGTCTCAATTATTTGCCTGTGTAAAACTCAGTGATTCATCACAGGCTAGCTTTAACAATATGTTCAGCAGAGGTGTGTTCTGTACAGAACCTGGTTGTTGATTATACTGAATTCATAGTGTATGGGACAATGTGACCTATTTGTGACACTTTTGCACTCACATCGGGAACCTGCAGGTAATTGAGCTGATAGCCGCAATTAGTAGATCAAGCAATTCTATGTGAGGACACATAATGTTACATCATAGTACATAAAGGGTCCTCCCTCACATATCTGCTGCAGGTTGTTTTGGGGGGTGCTGATGTGGAAAAATTATTGTTGTGTGTTGAGGGATGAAATTGCCCATCATAATTGCAGCAGACAGTCAGTAGGCATGGTACATTTACCAAGTGGAACCTTATCCATTTCATGTGCAGGTGACATCTTTTACCCATTATAACAGCTCAGGACCAGAGATATAGCAGCGCACCTCAATAAAACAGGCAGTTGGTCACTTAGTAGTGCTAAAGCGCCTATCTGTTCATAACAGACAAATACAATCCTTTAAAGTTAAGCAGGATATAAATCAGACAGCAGTGTGAATACTGATTTACACGAATAACAATAAACGCCTGCTATGTGGCCATTTAGAGGAGAAAATGGTCGCATGACTGTGCCTCCAGTCACACAGTCACAAACACTAGCAGTCTGTCAACTGTATCTAAAATGCTACGTTCCCATATGGGACCATGTTGCCTGACTGAATATGGCCACAAGCACCAAATTCTGTGATTAGCATCAATTACAAAAAGTGAATGTAGTTCTTTTTAAAGAGGCTCAGGGGTCTCTCTTTTTTTGTTTGTCATGATTCACTGTTTTACTAAACCACCAGCTGGTGTGCATGAATATTTCTTTAGAGGCATTTGTTTTTATTCTGCTTAGTTTTGACTAAAATTAAGAGCGACTTCAACACGTGTACAAATAAAAGCTAAGAATGATTCTGATTTATTGTGTGACAATCTGTGACAATCTTGAGCAGTCATTCATCCCAGGGGTTATTATTATGCTTGCAATGATGATTCTAATTTAGTAAAGAGCATCACACTGCCACTTGTGGGACCACTCAGACCATCATCTTCATCATCAACATTGTATCTTTGACTCTAGGGCTACAGATTGATTCACTTTTCCTTCAATCAAAATGTAAATCGGAGGATCCATTTAACGTATGAATAATGAAATATTAATTTGTGTGCTTAATGAGCAGGCAGGATGAAATATCCTTCTCATGCTTTGCATTGTTCAGTAATATTTTCAGTGAATTCTGAAGGTGATTTAATGGATTAAGTTCAGATCACATCTTAGAAAACAAGACCTTTGACGTTGCAAGTTGGAGCAACACTAATAATCCCTGGTCCGCATCTCTGCATGACCGTCCATTTGTGTTGTAATTTAGCTTCTCCACATACGCCCTGATATTAAGTTCCATGACTTATTAATGACTTTCGTTCATTTCATTAATAAAAAAAGAGGTGAGTGGAGGGAGGGGTTATAATGAGATGGTAATAATGAGACGCATTGTAACATACCATGGTGGTGTATACCTGTCAAGAGATGTATTTGAGAAATGGCCAGTTGATTCACAACTTCCCAACAAATGTTTTCCATGACTTTATCTGACCTTTAAGTAGCACACAATGGGAACGGTGGTAATGTCACAATCAGATGCATGAGTCAAAGGTAATCTTTCATTTTTAACTTCCACATGATTTGATATAAATTCATGATTAATAGATTTGCAAGAGGAAAAACAACAGGATGTGGATTTTAATGATGATTCAACCATTTTCTGTGGCTGAAAAGATCAAATTTAGCCTACTTTGGAAACACCCATGTTTCGGATGGTGACAGAAATGTCACCAAGACCATTTGAGTCTAAACATAAGGAGGCTTCCTCTAGAGACCTCTATAATTATCACTATAATTATACTGAAATAAATAAATCATAACTCACGCAAGCACTGAGGCAGGTCTCCGCTCCATGAGCCATTCCCTGTGCAGGTGAGCACAGCAGGGAAAGCCAGCTCATAGCCATGTAGGCAGCTGTAACTTATGCTGGTACCCCACTCCAAGACTGAGCCCTCCAGGAGGCCGTTGGGTATGGGTGGGGGTGTGGGACACATCACCACTGTGGGGGGAAAAATGAGGACAAAGAAAAGCTTATTGGATCGATTAACAAAAATCAGACATGAGAGAAAATCAGTTGACCAATGAGTTTAAAGGGTTTACAATGGATTACATAGAAAACCGACTGAAACACTATACTACAAATAAATAATACACTGACAGCATGCAGGCTCTATATAATGTTAAAGAGTGAATCCAGAATTGCTGACAGTAGTTGCAGCACTGGGGGTAAGGGAAAAAAAGGAAGGTGAAATTTAAAACCCGGGGTATTGTGCATGGACCGTACTGCATATGGAGTCTCATCCAAAATATCTGCTGTGGATATGTGATCACATGAAAAGTAAGACATGTCGAAGACAAAACTTTAAAAAAAAATAATTAAAGCAAGAACACTCCACGGCGACAGTTCAGCCACGCTTGAGAATATTTGCATACAAGAATGAAGGATCATACGAGATTCCTAAGAAAACACTGCTGCTTTCTTCCATCTGATACAATTGAGCCTGAAGCTATTGGATGTAATTCAAAGATAACAGACTATGTTAAAGCTTAGAGGCAATTACTATGATTTATGTGGATTTGCAGGGATATGAATATATCCTGGGTCTTTGGGTTTCTAACCACAATTCTGATAAATGGAGGTGTTGATGGCAGTAATTTGGACTAGTGGTGTTAAAATGTTTGACCCACTGTAATAAAAACACTTTTTAAGCCTATAAATTGTCATTCTTACAGTTTTCATCTTCCCATTTATACCCAGAATGATAAAACACGCCAATGCCCCGGAGCACCAAAGTACTGCTCCTGTTTAAGACACATCGGATTTAAATTTAACTTTTCATTCAGTTTAAACATGTTGAGTCAAATCTATCATTACATGCTTCAAATTATAGTAGCATGAGTTATTTTACTTTTTTACAGATGTCAAGAAGCAATAGGGGTGGCCCAAATTCAACACTTTACATAATGTGGATTATGACTGAATGAAAACTAGGTTTTTAGCCCAGAGAAACGGTCCCTCTTTTGACTGTGACTGTGTGGGATCTTTCTGTTGTGACTGTTTGGAGTATGCTGAATAATATCTGTAAGAATGGAGGGGAAATCTTGAGTCTTTGTAAGCCATAAACATTCTGCTCAACAAATGTAATAAATTAATGCATAATAAAGCTCAAAGTTTGTTCTGACACACTTGGAGATGAACCCGTGGGGACACAGATGGGATATGGGTTTTAGGGATGTGAATAAATTACAGCACTTGTTTTATAGCATTGCTATCGTCCCTCTGCACCCGTGGTTTCCCCCGGTCTCTCTTTCTTTAAGACATACTCATGCATGTTGAAACACCTCGACAAAGACCTGCAAATTGAAGCCAGGCGAGAATCAGCCTTGCAACCGTCTGGCAGGTTCACATTTTTAGTCTACAAATCCAGTTACTTAAGCTCTCATGTCCGCACCATGGCTCTCAAGTTGAATGTGAGTGTTTAGTGCAGTAATTGAACTTACTAAATACATGACACAAATATACCAGTGCAGTCATGTTTGTGGACTTCACACCACAGAGACACACACACACACACACACTGCATTATAAAGACAAAAACATGTTGGACTACTTGTCACCTAAGGCACAGATTTGAAATTACTTGACCACTTCAAGCTTATTATGTTTTTTTTTTTTTTCATTTCCAGAGCTCCAATCCCTTCCTTCAAAACAGCATCACTCCCACTGCACATACACGGATTTTAATCTCTTCATAAACATGGGCCAACAGTTTCATAGGGACGGACTCACATGCACAAAGCGACCAAGGCATCAAACAGAGATGCTTGAATTACTCACACAGGTAGTGTGGCCCCAATATCTTTACATAGAAAACAGCTGTTTGCTGTTATATTAAGGTTCAAAATCTATCTATATATATATAGATAGATATATATATATATATATATCTATATATATATAGATATATATATACATGCTATATTGTATCTTTAGACAACGTCTTGCCTTCTAATTTGACTCGTACATGACCTGCTATTTAGTTGTAAAGTACTTATTTAAGCCTGAAATAACAGATTTTAGCTTTATTTAAATTGAATATATATTCCTTTTTTAAAAAGTTCTTATTATCAATATATATTCCTTTTTTTATTTAAATGTTTAAAAGAATTCTTATTATGAATATATAGTCCTACTTACAAAACTAAAATACCATTACTGACGACCAGAACAAGGCTTAATTAAATCTAACATCTTGGGAAATTAACACTGATATGCTGTGCAGTAGACACAACCGGCTCCACCGTCACCCACAAGTCTCCCACAAGCCATCAGGATAGTGTAACTACCAAGGGATTGAATCATCTACTCCTAGGAATAACTAACATTTGTTATATTATTAATTTAGAAAGCAGCATTCTGGTGTTTACAAGCCAGTTTTTCTCATACATGAAACTTTTTGAAAATGAGTAGGTTTCTAATTCTGATTATGATGGTGTTACTATAGGAATGGCACTTGATGGACAACTTTCATGCCTTGTGAAGTTTAGTTCACTTTCCTTTTTCCAAACAAGGCTACAGTAAATGTGGAGCAACCCACAGTGGGCTGTTCTCTCCTAGGTGGAACCATCGTTTGTTCTTGGTTGGCAGTGGATCCAAAAAGATTTCCATATGGACATGTTGCAGCCGGAAACAGTATATGTTTTAGATGTATGCTATATTTAGAATGATATTTAGGCCATGATAAATAATGTGCAGATGTTAAAGGCAAAATCATACTGATGTTGCAATCTGTTTTTTTTTAATGTTTTGTTTGATAATGTAATTTGGTTTCTCCAAGTTCAATTGAAACGGTTTCTCTTTGATGTTAATGAATTAGTAAAGAGTGCCTTCAGTTTGGGATTTCAATGCTGTTGCACGGGAGCAAAAAAAAAAAAAAAAATCCACTTCATTCTGAAATACCTCGCTAAAATGCCCAGCTATACAATAGGAAGTGTGTTTGTATGTGTGTGTGTGTCTCTCTACAGTATGTCTATGTGAGAGACAGAAAGGGAGCAATAGTCAAAGACAGATGGAGGGAAAATGTGCGAGTGCAAGTGTGCAAGGAGGCAAATTACGCTGATTATTGTAGTCTGCCTACTAATCCCATAAGCACTGCATCAGAACTTACTTTAAATAAATGAAAATAAAACCGAGGGGAGGCAGAACTGAAGGAGAAGCAGAGAGTGTCCCCATTTTCCTAAGTAGTTCTAAGCAGCATTAGTGCCTCTTAGCTGAACACGGCAAACCTGGGATTCACGCTGAATTCTTACTTGGTGAGGTTTAGGATGTGTCATCGCACACGAGCAGCATGGCGAGCAGTGATGCACACAGATTAAGTGCAAAATTATGCACAGGTTCAACAGAGTAGGTGAAACCTCTTTGTCTCTTCATGAATGATCTCTCCCTTTGCTTCGCTCTCTTTACAGGGCCCTGTGGCTCACTGACTAATGCATACAGGTCAGTGCGAGCGGAGGGGATGCGAACATCTGCGTCTATGTGTGCACGAGAGAGAGAGTTGCGCAATTGAATGTCCCTATGCGATTGCATATATGTGCATGTGTGTGTGCGTGTGACATGTGCAAGGCTAAGCTCAAGGGTTCCTATGCTCTCCACACCACCTCCATCAAGCATAGAGGCATTGAGCCCCGTCCCTGAGACGCTGCTGTAGCTGTCAAGGATTAGAGCTCGGAGGTTAGGAGATTCACACGGGCACACATCCACTCACTCACGCTTCTGTGTGGGTGTGTGTGTGTGTCTCTCTCCACTGCCTAGGGGTGACAGTTGTGCGACCACTGGTTCATCCAACAGCTTCAACATGCCACACAACAGGGCGTATTAATAATGAAAGACACCCATGAAATATTACAAATCAGTGTCAGTTTGGATGTTGTAAACTTCAAGGGAAGGTCCTTGGGAGCTTGATGAGGGCAAGACATGTGTGGCTTAAAAGCACAGTTGAGCTGAGCTAAGAAGAGGCTATGGAAGCGACTACTGAGTGTGAAAGCGTTTTATGTCCAGCACATGTTGAAATAAAAACAGCCAATTACATTGAAAAAAACCCAACAGGCTTCAAGGTTTTACATTCCCTCATACTCACGTCCTTTCGAGGGATATGTCTGTGTGTGTCTTTGCCTTCCTGTAACTTGACAGTGTTCCATCTCCTACCTGTTGTTCTGTTTGTCTCACGCTCTGCTTCTCTTCCTCTCTCATTTCTCAAGAGGCAAACACAAGGCCAGCTTGCTTTCTGTGACTGAGACAGTCGCCAGAACATTTCTTTAGCAACTATGTGCCACCATTTGCCTTGTGGGCTCTTCACTCCTCTGGTGTACTTTTGAACTGTTTGCTGCACGAGCTAATCTTCCTTGCAATACTTACATTCGGGTGCCAGTGGCAGACATGCTAATCTGCGCCTTCACTCGAGCGTCATAAATCACAGAGTGATGAAGTGCTGATGGGCAAACAGCAACTGGTCCTCTTGGTGGATTTTCTCACTTTGATGTAAATCAAGAGCACTGAGTGAGCAAAAACTTCTAGAGAGAGGCAGCGAGTGATTAACAGTGTTAGCTGGCAGTACAATTAGAGGGAACATTGCTGTGATGAAGAGGACTTGTTTGCCATCCATCACAAGTGTCAGAGCAACTTTTAGCCTTGGCTCTGTGCCACCACAGGTGCAACCGCAGATGAAGTTGTGGGTGAAATCATTGTGCCCTAGATCAAGGGCTCTAACATTTCTTTTTTAATGTATATGTATTTTTAAACCCAGCTAAGTTATCTGGCGATTCTTCAGCTCTGAACATAATTTAGAAAAGCATATTCAAAATTTCATGTATTGGGTGTACATACTCAGGCATGCACACAGATATATGTGCCTGTTATGCATGTGCGTGTCTATCTTGTAAGACATCCAGTTGGCACTTACGCTGTGATCACATTGCATATGACACTATCTGACCACATAGGAAGCTCTGTGTCACCTTGCTTGCTAATCCTCTTAGATCTCAGAGTGTAAGCATGTGCCTTATATTGTGCGTGACAGTGTGCTAGCATGCCAAGGTTGTTATAGCACGGTCTGATGGTTATCAAGGTTGACTGTCTACCGCGGCACGTGTATGTGTCTGCGTGCGATTATAGATGGTACTTACCTTGGCATGCTGGCATGGTGCCACTCCAGGTGCCATTGGTGGTGCAGGTCCTTGTGAAAGCGTTGTCCCCTCCTATCATAACATACCCTGGCTGGCACATGAACGTCACATTCTGGCCCACTGTGATGTCATCACCGATTCTTAGTCCATTCGCTGGAATGCCAGGGTCGCCACAGGTGATCACTGTCATTGGTGGTCAAACAGAAGCAACTTGCATCAGAAATCATCCTAATTGTTGCTGTTGAATCTTAAACTGCAATATGAAATATACCATACAGTATGTTATAAATAAAAGATCAAATCAGTGTCTGATGTAACAAACCCTTGTGCCTCCGCATGTTGAAGCAAGAGTTGTGAGATTTTTTTCCTTTACTATTTTTTTTTTTACATGATTTTGTTAAACAAATGTTGGTTGTTATCTTACATTTATTCACTTGCATCCTCATCAGGGCATAACAATGTGCTGACATTATTTTCCTTCATTTTCTACAGTGTTGGCAAAAGTGATGATGGCCACCACACAGGTGGTCATCAGTACCTACAAATTGCTTCCGTTTTGTCTTGTACTTACTTGTATATGATTTAAATAGTTCTCTAAAACTGCAAATAGAGTTACATTGTTGATGCACAATACATAAATACATCTTCCTTAGATATCCTGAGACGGGCGCACTTATAAGCTGTAAACATAGGATCTTTTCCTGTTTTTAAAATCAAACACTGTATTTTTGCAGGACACAGAAGCTCTGTTGTATTGACACCTGGTTAAAGTGATTCACACAATAATGTTGACAAATTAATAACCGAATACCTCCAAAATGAAAAACAGCCTTGCTTAAAGCGTTGCGACAATAACATTTTTAGCATACAATGGGTGTTTGGAGAGGTTTTGCCTGACAGGGGATTTCTATGAACTAATAAATGAACATTTATTCAGTGAGAAATATGGGGAAAGAATGGTTGTCATTGGACAGCAATGATATACATATTTACTAGACAAAGTTATATACAATCACTCAATCGTCATAGCCAATATAACAAATAGCAAAATATA
The DNA here is from genome assembly GCA_037577475.1 of Chaunax sp. Z400. Classification (NCBI taxonomy): domain Eukaryota; kingdom Metazoa; phylum Chordata; class Actinopteri; order Lophiiformes; family Chaunacidae; genus Chaunax; species Chaunax sp. Z400. The sequence continues at coordinate 13,126,611 of CM075190.1, read as the reverse complement.
ACAAAAAGTAATATAACTAGAAATAATGCCTCATGGTTGTATGACTCCACACTAGACAAATTACATCCATGTCTGTCCAGACTGGTGTAATATATGTAAAGACTGACAGAGAGTTTCATCACATGGTGTAACAACATTCACCTGAAGCTCATTATCAGCAAAACCAATGAGCCTGTGTGGACAGCAAGGCTTCAAATAAAGATGTTGCTGCAGAGAAGCTACGGATTCTAAATGCAGATGCTTCAACTGATCAGCACAGGAGATCTATACATCACCAGGGTTTCAAGATGGGCACCCAAAAATAGTATCATAAAATCACTATCCAACCAAATGTGAAATATAGTCACAGTCTGTTGAATAATGGCCAGAACACTGTTTTTGCAGAGCACCGTGACATCGCAGTGTCACTGTGAAGTTGACCCCGAGACTTTTGGATGTAAAATGTCATCAGTTTATCCTGTTAGACATTTGTGTGAAATTCTGTCAAAAGCAGCACATGAATTGTTGAGTTATCACTTTGTGAAATCACATTCTAATAAATCCAACTGGATGTTTGGGCCAAATTTGAAGAAATCTGCACGATTTTGAGATATTGGTGAGTTTTTGTCCAAATCAAAGGAAGAACCTAATTAAAGTACTGGTAATGATGGGGAGCTTTCTTTCTCAAGTCATTTTTGTCCTGTGTCTTTTTATTCTTGGCTTCTTCTCATGGAACAGCTTCTCCAAAAGCAGACAGATGGCTTACTGTTGGCCCAAGACACTGTCAGGTCTTAACCTAGTGCTATCTCTGGTGAATTTCTATGTTGCCAACATCTATTTGATTGCCTTTTCATAAGCTTTGTTTATCTTACAAGCCTAATTTGTGCCTACTTATCAAAAAACATCTTTCCTGACTTGTTCACCTTAATGTAAGAAGCCAGTTTGATGCATATGCCTGTCCTTATTAATTGCAATACTCTTAAATTAATTCCTGTTTGTTTATTACCAGTTGCTGCCAAGGACTCCAACACATATTTGTCACTGTCTAACTTGGAATCTTGAACATACATCTGCAAACTGCTAGTTGTGAGTCTTCACTTCCCCACCACATGAGGTTTTGAATTGAATCCAAAACTGATTATATAATCCGAGATACTGCATATCTATTTTCAATCAGCTCAAAACTGCAACTCTGATAAGCAAGACAGCATTCCACAAGAAATCAGATGAAATAGAGAACTTGATGTTTGTCTGATGTGTGGCACAGATATAGATATTTACAGTATATTGCACTTTTCTAGTCTTATCTACCAGTGAAAGTTTTTTGCAACAGCCATTCAGACACACATGAAAGCGATGGAGTTCATATTGGTGTCTTGTTCATGAGAGACAGGAAGTTGGGTTTGGTGCGGAATCAAAAGTAATGCAGCCACTGTATTGGACCATTGTAGCCAGAAGACAAAGCTGTCATTATATCACCCAGTCTATGTTCTAACCTTCACCTATGATCATGAGTTTCTGGGAAGTGACTGAGACTGCAGATACAAGCCGCCAAAATGAGCTTCCTCCATAGGGTGGCTGGGCTCAGTGTTAGAGTTAGGGTGAAGGGCTCAGGCATCGCAAAGGGAGCTCGAAGCCACTGGTCCTTTGCAGTGAAAGGAGGTAATACACAGCTCATCTGAATATGAACACACTTGGTATACTTGGTATTCTCCAAGTCGGCAATATGAAGTGAAATCCTCTCGTCTCCTGTCAAATGTGCAAAAGCTTGTCAGCATTAGTGTCTCGTGTTCCAATGGGTCTAATAGTCGTTTTGTTTGCTGGTCTTCAATAACTTCAGACTTCCTACATGTGATACCCTCTTCTTTTGCCAAGACCTATCAGAGACTAATAATTGGTTTGTTTTCTGTGTGTGAAAATATGTGACATACATGGTGCAGGGATGTCGCCATATTTGTTATGAGTGGGCAGAAGGCTAAGCTGCCCTCTGATTGGTCAATACATATAGTTGCATAATAACGGTATAGTAAGAGGGATTACCAGACATAAAGATAAGTGTCTGAACTTGCATGTGTCAAATGGGGGTGAATTACTGAAAGTGATGGATAGTGGAAAAAAAGAAAACACAAAATAGTGAGTGTGTGATGTCTGGACCTACACATCTGAAAGTCGTTCCCCACTACTGTATAAAAAGCAATGCTATTGGCCTTATTTGTTTTGATTGACAGTTGAAGTTCACAGAATTCTAAGATATAAATAATTAATAAAAATACTGTATGCACACAAACATGCATGCTGTACACGCCAGTGGGAGGAGGACTGACGTCTACTCTGATTATGAATGATGTCTTTTAGAGTCAGAGGATAATGTGTCATTTTCGTCATGTTATGCTCAGCTTCTAAAATGAACTTACTATACCTGGAACGTTTTTGTTTAAAATATCTCAAACAGATAAAAACAAATGAGGTAAAGATTCAGGTATCTTAAATCATTATGATGAAAGGAAATAGTAGACCGACTGTCTCTGGAGCCATTTCTATGTACAATACATTATATATGTTCATGTGTGCATTAACACATTATTGTCAAATGATGTGGATTATTACATTGATGTTACATGTTCAGTCTCCCTTCACATCAGCCAGAACCAGCTGACATGAACGAAAGACAGCTCTTAGTATGTGAGAAACAGAGAGGCAGAAAAACATGTGTTTACATGAACGTAAATATTTATATGTCCCTGTGTGAGTGAAAACCCAGTCAGCCAGCACAATGCCAAAAAGCTGCAGGCTTAAACGTAGCTCTACAGCTTTTATATTATTCAGTATGAGATCCTGTGTGCAGCTGGTCAGTAATCAATTATCTTTATCTATCTTTATTGATCCCTTAATGTATCATATTTTTGAACCATGCTAATATATTTTAGGCATGTTTCATTGCTGCAATGTGAATAATTTTTTTTTTCCTTTTAATCACAGCACAGGAACGCTCACAGCTCAACCAAAAGACAAGAGACTTATTTCATTTCAATCAGACCTTATTTAATTTAGTCATTTTACATGCATATATGACATCTTTGTGATTTGGGGTACCGCTTTATTTGTTTAAATGATGTTTAAAGACTGCGGAAATCTCACAGTTTCCTGGTTACTTCATTTATTTTGCTCTGACATCTTCATTTTTAAACCCTGTCCCTCAACCCTACAGCCATGAGGAGAATCCAAACACTACAGTGTTTGTGTTTAGACAAGTGGACTGAAGAAAGCATTTCTAAAAACAGCAGGTAGAAAAGTCTCCCTAAGTGTCTATTGTTTATTTCATAAAGTGCCTTATGGCTTTACCTCACAGTTCACCAAACAAGTCCCTAATTCCTCCACATGCCCTCTAAATTTCATTCATCAACCGTCAAGAATATGAAGAAAAAATTAAAAGAACTTTTCTCTCTCCCCTTGAGAATGTTGTGTGACTTTGATCTGGTAACCCACATGATCGATTACCCATGAACCGTGAAAATGATTGCCTCTTTAATGAAGGCAGACTGGGCCAATCTTGGCATTTTAAGTGTTGATGTCCCTGAACTGACCACTAAAGTTTGATGTGAAGTGATAGCATACAGGAGGATAACGACAATAACTTTGGTGATGAGGCTTAAAAGTAGGGAAAAGAGGCAAGAGGGATATTCTGCCTTCTGCATGTTCGATCATTATTCAATCCAATTTCTAATCTCTCTCTGCTTCCTTCCTGCCTGCGTACATCCCTCCAGAGATTCATTTCACTCCAAAATTGAAAATGATGCTCATACCATTTATCTTTTCTTATGATTCAGTAACAAGCAAAAACAAAAAAGAAAGATGGAGGGAGGGAGAATATGACGATTTTCAGAGAGAAGAATAATGTGTAATTTTGTTTCATAGTCATCCTGGTGCAAATTGAATATAGATCGGCATACTTCTTAATTAATGGAAGGCTCATTTCCTGAGATACAGGCAATACAAAATGCCTGTGTTTTGATGCTTTGCATGGAGACAGGCTCAAAGAGATTTATGTGCTATTTGAAATCTTAAACTTTATTTCAGCACCACTGTGGATCGCTCAGGGCACCTCCTTTTGGAGGAGAAAGGGAGCAAAATCATTTTCAGTCAGGGGCTGATTCTTTCTACTGTGCTCACAATACAACATTTATTGGGACTGACAAGCCTGGCCATGTGCAACTGTTCGGCAGCAGCTCTCAGGATAAGACTAAGTTTGTTTTGGTGCACCTCTGACACCCATGGGAGTATCTTATCCTCTTATTTCTTTTACTTATGTTTCTGTTCTATTTCTGAAAGTGACCATAACACATTCTGTGACTGCCATTGCTGGTGTAAGTGTGACAAGGCTAGACAGGAGCAACCGAGAAACACTGGATTGCACTCTCTTGAATTTTTCTGTTCACAGCACTATCAGTGGGACTATGCCTGACCAAACCTTACTGGAGACAATACATTGCCCTGTAGAGTAGCATTTCAAGTTTATTCTGCAAGACCCAAGAGACATGTTTCCACCATTCCCTCACATTTCTGTATACATAAAACTCCATTGTAAATAAAATTCCTTTGTATATAAAACTTACTTGTGCAGTTTGGAGCTGTGCCAGACCAGGTGCCATTTGCCAAACACTGGCGTGTGGGTGAGCCGGTGAGGAAATATCCCTCCATACATGAATACACGATGGAGTGGGAGAAAATTGTGCCATCCACGCGGGAAATGCGGCCGTGTGCAGGTGTAGCTGGGTTACTACACTGGACAGCTGGAAGACAGTGAACAAAAGAGAGGAGTGAAGGTCAGAGGTGTAAAATAGTAATGGATTTCTCTATTTTCCATATCAGTGACTCACAATCTGAGGGTTGGGAGCCCCCAAGGTAGCTGCAAGATGACTGCTGCGTCTCAAGGTGATCAAAGGGCTTTGAAAAATGCATTCCCTCCATATTGTGTGAATATTTGTTTAAGAAATAACTGCTGCTTTACATTTGACCTGATGATTAATTGTAGTTTCCTACTATGTCTAATTAGCATTCAGGTGGAACAGTCTGGAACGGTCGTTGGCTTGTGTCAGAGATCCCCATCTTGTGTGTGGGCCCAACATCAGCATAATGTAGTATCACAGCTTTATTACGGGGGCTAATGAGCAGAGTTGGTGGAGTGGTGCACAAATCCCCATCGCACTATTGATGAGTCATCAGTAAATAAAGTGCAGTTTGTGTAATGCCAAGTCCCACAGCACATCCATAGAAAGGACATTTAGTGCTGCCTAAAAACATGAGGAGGCTCATGGGAGTAATGTGAGTCTAAGAACTCAAGGTTCAGTTCTAACGAACAACAGAATGTTTAGTCAATATATTTTATACAGAAATTAACAAACAAAGTTGTTATGAATGAAATGAAAAGGACTGTTTTTATTATTTTAAATAGCTTTCCAGGTCAGAAGATGAAATGTTTCATTTAAAACACAAACTGAACTGAATCTTCTTGCAAATCATAACTTTAGACTCTCAATCTCTAATATATGATTCTGTTGTGGACTGACTGGTTGGACTTACGCCAAGTAATTATAGCATTTTCCAAAATATGCAACAATAATTATTTCAAACAAGAATATTTCTATTAAAGATGCAAAAAAAAGACAAACATAAATCATCTCCAATTGTAAATAGTACATAACATCTTCCAACCAGAGTCCCTGTGTTGGAGGTGATAATTCCTTTTGTTTAAATGAGAGCCTTCTGGCCAGAAGTGAAGAAAACGCAACAAATTTGCTCTATTTAGGATGTGAAAAAAAAACAAAAAAACATTATTCCTGACGAGAAAAAAGGACAGTTTGTTTCATGTGTTTTTCTTCTGCTCCAAATCATGTCTAATTATGAAACTGATTTGCTCTCTCAATCACCTAATTGCCTGGAAAATTTGAAACAGTGAGTCTTGCAGAATATGGACGTGGCGCGGTGGTGATTTCTCGATTACCACCTGTGCATACAAACACAATCTCATCGAGGTGCAAACGCATCACTCAGGCAAATACCAAAACACAGCAGGTGCAAACATGCTCACAGTACTACCCTGCATGTTAACACCCAAGTGTATGCACAAAGTATGATGGCCTCTTTGGCTTCTTCTTTTAAAAATTCAAGACTGACATAGTTACTGAAACACTGAACAGACCTCGGTGGTATTGGGAGACAGATAGAAGCTAATTATTCATACTGACTGTTTTCCATAACTATAAAAGGCTGGATAACGGATAGATAGGCTTTAACAGTACACAGGGCTTTAGATCACAGACAGACAGAGCTGAAACTCATTCAGGCTCCACTGAATTCCTGCCCCCTCCATCCTACGGTGGATATAACAATCTTTAAATCAAGAGTTCAGCAGGGAGATGGAGAGATAAAAAGGTCGTGAAAGAGAGATGTGGAGTGAAAAGAGAGGGAGAGAGTAAGGTTGAGCAATGGAGAGCGAAAGGCAGAGGAGGGACAGATGGAGGAAATGACAGGGACGGAAAGACAGCCAGAGAACGAGATTAAGACTAGATTAAAGGAGACAAAAAAAAGCTGACATCGGGGGAAATGAAGGATAGATGCTGAGAGTGAAGAGAGAGACAGAAAAAAGAAGGGAGACGAGAGAAATGGAATGAAAGATAGGCAGATACGCACAAATTAGACTGGCATTGTGCCAAGCAGGTGGACAGCAAGTAGAGAGAGCAGGACCAGTCAAACATTTGCCTCAAAATCTGTTTGACCCCTGGGGGGTAATTTATCCAAGATGTGGTGTTGACGTTCTGCAAACTAATATCTTCAAAATCCACAATGATTAATTTCTCACACTCCAAAAAGAACTTAGCTTTAGGTGACTAGAATTAATTATTATTTTGGTTGAAATCTGGAAGCTAGTCACAGCATCATGTGTTGGCAGAAAACACAAGACTGCAGCAAAAAGATTTTTATCCATCTGGGGCAGTGATGTGTGAGGCTTTGCAAATTTGTGTGTGTAGGTGTGTGTTTAAAGAAGCATCTCTCTGTGCACTCAATGCACGTTCAGGGTTGTATACAGCCTGTGTGTTGAATACAATGTTTGTGTGCATAAGATAAATAGTATCTGAAATTGTTCCATTTCGATTTCATATAATTTAGGTGACTTATAAGAGACTGAATTTAAAAGGGAGCATAAAAAAACAGGCCCTAAAATATCTCGTCTCTAAGTCTCAAGTACAGGATAACACTAGATCCTCCCTCTCCCACAATGCAGCTCATTAGCATCCTTTGTCCACTTCCTGTTATGTATAGTATATTCCTGTGTCTTTCAAACAGCCTGCACTCAGTTTGTAACACAAGTGCCTTGCTGAAAATATGTGACGATGAACACATCATGGTTATTTTGTCTGACACTTGAAAACTCCCTCCACAGTCACAAAAGATCCTTAATCAGGCTTTCAGGACAAGGAGCTTGTTTTTTTTCTCCACATTGGTTTTTTTGTTAGCAGGATTACTTAAAAAGTTATGAAAGGATTTTGATTAAATATTTTGGAGAGATAGGGTATGGCTCAATGAACAATCTATTAGATTTTGGTGGTGATCCTAATCATCATCTTGATCCAGAATATTTTAAAAGTTTCTTTACTATTGTGCGATAGGAGCAATTACAAGATTTTTCCTTCTGACTTCATTGATAATACCGACTAAAAATGACACAATGACATCCCCATAAGATCTGCCACACATCACAGTCTGATCTGGAGCCCAGTAATATTCCAGATCTGGTGATCCATGGAAAATTCACTACTGTAAGATAAGAAATAATAATACCACAGACTTGAACTAAGATCAAATTGTAGCTGAAACTGTGTTGATTCAGTTTGGTGTCAAATTTGACGTATCTTTAAAAGTTACATAGCTAGATCCTGAAGAAAGCCACTATTAGTGAAACATGTTTTTTCAAAATAACTATCAACGTAATAATGATGGAGTCATATTATGATTATCATGGGGTTATTGCTTTCAGGTGCAATGGCATAATGGGCGGGGGATTGTGCTGTGTAGGTGCTGTCTAGTTACAAATGTGTTGGTATGTGTTAAGTGAAATGTTTCGAAAATAGAAAATCAGTGTATCATGATAACATTAAACTGCTGATTACTGCTCTCTGTGAGTACACTAGTAAACTAAAGCAGATTTGTAACTCTGCCTAAAATGATTTCCAAATTAATTAATAACTATACAAGACTAAGAATCTGGCAACAGGCTGACCAGGCTAACTTCTGCATACCTCTCCTGGCCTTTTTTGCATAACATCACAAAGACATTTTAAAGATCTTCCTTACGTTTGCAGAAGGGCTGTCTGCCCGACCAGGTCCCGTTGGGGAAGCAGATCCTCTCCGCCGATCCGTACAGTGTATGTCCCACGGCGCAGGTGAAGCGCACCTTGCTGCGCACTTTGAAGTTCCCTGCCTCCCTGCTGGCATGAGCAGGTGTGCCAGGATCCCCACAGGTGTCCACCGAGTCTCCTGCAACGGGAGATAACCAGACGAGGAGCAATGAAACAAGAAGCTAGAAATGCCATCCACTGCCATTCAACTGTCTCTCTGCGTGTGCATTCACAGATGGGCCCTTTTAATTTTGGTATTGCAATGAACTAACACAGTGTTCCTGTCTGTCAAGCAGGGGGGACAAGACAGAAAGGACTTGGACTCAACCTGTACATCATTTACTGTAAGTCCTCCAGGAAGAAGCTATAAAACAGGCAATGCACCAATGAGCAGTTGTCACCACGCCAACAACCGAGGGCCAATAGCTTTCAGTGCTTTGACACCAGGAGCTTTCTTCTATAAAAACAGCGAGGGCAGCATTAAAAGGCAACCAGCTGTGGTTAGGAGAAATGAATACAGTTTGACCTCTGAAGCCAAATGCATATTCATTATCCTGAATTATCTCTCCTGTCTTTTTTCCTCTGGAGGAACATTGAACCCTTTCACAGTCTAACACCACCTGTCTCGCACATCTATGAAATAACTCATAAAAAAGATGCTGCATGTCTTGTTAATTCTTTTCTCATGTCCCCATTAGGGTTGTCTCCGGTGGGTGAGCAATAAATATAACACGTTCTCTATCGACGCCATAGGAAACTGGGGGGGAGATGACAGCTACAGAGTCAGAGCTGTGCCTTGAGTGCTGAACGTTTTATGTTGTGATGAACAACAAACTAAGGCAGAGTCTAGAGGGTGGGATGATTTTGAGTTTTGCGTTAACTGGGAACATCTTCAGCGTGAAGAGAAAACACACATAATGCCACAAACCACCTCTACTGCTGCTGCTGCTGCTGCTGCTGCTGCTGCTGCTTCCATTCTCTTACAGAAGTGAAACCAGCATGAGAAAGAAAAGAGAAAAAACGTTTAGAATAAGACGGCTATAGCAAGATGGATAGATTGATTGACTTTGAAATCCCGGTCCACGAGCTGTGCACCGGCCCCCGCGGATCACTCTCCGTGTTGGCTGCTGCTGCTCTCTCTCTGCAGAGCAGCAAACAGCTGCAGTAATACTGTACTTGCTTACAAAGCCTTCCTGCGCAAACACGCTGCTCATATCTTCTATACACATCCCACTGCTCACACAAACATGATTTGGCAGGTCAAGGGCTCACAGCTGAGGGGGATTCGTTTTTGTGTGACTGTGATTGGCAATGAATGTTTGAGTACCCTTGTCCTGCGTGTGTGTGTGTGTGTGTGCATGTGTCTGTAAGTGCACTTGCATGTGAGTGTACATGCAGATATATGCACTTGTCTTTGTAAGTGCATATTTAGTGTGCTATTTGTTGCCTGTGTGCGCGCGCATATGTGTGCTTGCATGTCTCACAGCAGCTTTCAGTACTTCATTAGTCTCCTCTGGTTGGGTGAAGCAGCTCGGCTGGGTATGCACTGTGACAGCTATAACCTCACTAATTGGGGCGGTGGTGAATTTGGTTTGAATCTGAGTTAATGTCCATTCACCAGGCTCACTTTGTGAGGAAATAACAAGGCCTTCATCTCCGTCATGCAACAGACGAGGACATGAGAGGAATAGCTTGGCAAGCAGTTTTAAGCCTGCTCATACTAATTAAAAAAGGACGGCTGATGAGAGAAAGGATAGATGCATGGATGAGAACTGACATTAGGCTTGACTTCTGAATAATTTGTAGCCCAAATTATGTTGTTGCTATTGGTGATGAATTCAAATGTGCCATTTTCTTCATTCTAAGTCCTGCAGATAAGGCTGGTTATAGACCGTGCAGCAATATTTCTGCAGAAGCATCTTTTAAGAAGAAGCTTAGACAAAGTTATGGGCTATGATACAGTGATTTTTTCGTTTCTTTTTTTCTAAAGTGACAAACATTTAAAGATAAATGATTACTTTCCAGATGGCTAACTGATCCTGCTAATATTGCAGTACAAATGGTATCACATAAATATTCGCTAATGTGCCTGTGGAATCTAGGTGTTAAAATGTACACTGTCACTAATTTAAACCTCTCCAGGCTGCATCAACTGTAGTTCTGTAAGCAACAACTGAGCCCCAGCTGTGTTTAGATTCTAATTTTGTCAACAGCACTAACATATGTTCACTGCCATAGGTCTGAATTTGTTTCTTAGAGATGAGCAGATCATTTTCAAAGGAATCTTCTTTCCACTCTTTTTCAGCTGATGTCAGAGTTAATCAGAAGCACTGACGCAGTACGAGCCTGAGTGCTATGTGAGGACAATGCATTTACACTGGAATTGCATTACACTGATAACCAACATCACAATCAATATAATCTGAGCCGTATGTGAATCTCACATCTCTCGTAATCGTACTATTTTACTTCTTTTCTACAACACCTGCAAGTTATATGATCATTGTCATGACCATCTAATCCCTCTTTAGTGTTTAAAAATCATAACACCACATTTTTCTAGTGAAGTTGCATTTTTGTGACCTGATTACATATAATCAAAATTAGTATTTTCTGCTGTAGCTCACCTCAGCACATCCATTCTCTTTATCTTGGTAAGTCACAGCGTCATATATTATGATTAAATCCTCTGGTCACCCAGGATTCTTATTCTGCTGTACAAATTCCTCCACATGGATTTACTCTCTAAACAGCAATTGCTCTTTGACAATTTAAATACTTAAATACACTTTTCAAGTGATGGGTTTATGTTGATTAGGGTCTAGACGAGTTAAATTTAGTTTTATTCCAAGTCAATCTACCAGACTAAAATATATAAGAGGCAGTGCCTCCCAACAGACTCATGCATCAAATCATTTTAACAATTATACTAAATAGTTTTTAAATAGTAGGTAATAAAGAGGAAAAATACCTTGTACCTTTTTTTTTGTGGCATAAGCATTAAAATAACCTGCTTTATTAGACTCTACGGCCATAATTTCAGGCCTAAAAAACTGTTATTAGGTTTTACACAGCAGATAATTATGGAGAAGCAAATAAACCACCACAATTCTGTGTCCTCCTCTCTATTCAGACCAAAGAACAAAAAATGAATGGACACTTTGCTTTGCAGACAGGTTTGAGCCTCTTCAATCATGTGCGTCTCATTGTTCTGGGAGTCCCAGCATCACTACTGCTTCACTACTTTCCAACTGTCTGAGTAAATGCAAAATGTTGAAGATGAGTAGCGAGTTCACACTCCACTTTAAGAAGCAGAAGAAAACATATGTCGTGCATGTCTGCTTGTAAACATTATTTCTGGGTCAGTGAGTTGAACAAACCAAGTGAACATTCAGTAAAGAGAATCCACTTAAATCGTCAGGAAAGCCGGGATGGGAGGAAGGATACAGAGGGGGAGTAAGGGGGCAAGTTTGTACTTCAGAAGAAATACACAATAAGACACACTTTGTTCAGGTTTTCAGAAAACATTAAGAGGAGAATCTGCACCTAACAATGGACACAAAAAAGTCTATCTCAAAACTTTTTTCCTGAATGTGATATCGCTCACTCCATTGATAGTTTTATGGAATATGGAGTCACAACTCAATACCAACGAATCACAGAGGAATAATTGGTAAGAATTTATTTGGGTCCGCCATCAATGTACTGTTCATTCACCAAGCAAATGCAGATACATACAGTAAGATGAACCTCAGGAGAGCCTAGTATAAATTAAGAGTGAAATGCTGAAGCTGCTTTGGGTAGAGTGCAAACGTGAAGGACAAGAATGGTCAGATATTTTGGCATGTGCTCTCAAAAAAAAATCCTGCAAGAGCTCCACAGAGCTCTGGTTTGAGCTCATGACTATGTTCTGTGCTATGGCTTCTAACCAAATATTTAATTCACGGCAAGACTCCCAGGTACAACACCACTGTGGAGCTGTCTCTTATTTTCTTTGATATATTTCTGGCGCTCAGACAGAATGTTCCAGCTTGAATTTTGTTTGTGGTGTCTTCAGCATTGACAAATGACGTTTAATCAAATTATAAGGAACTCATTAGAATCTATGTGCTGTGGAACAGTTGGAGGAAACGTTCCTCCTCCGAGTATTAAGAGGAGGAAGTCCACTTTTGATAATACTGAATGATTACGAAATAAAAACAGTTTATTCATACAATGCACCTGGTTGTCTGTTAGCATTCTTTTAAAATGAAGTAAATTAAGTTGTATTGGCTCGGTAGCCGATGACCTGAGGCTCCTCTCTCCATTGGTTGCCTCAGATTGTGTGTGTGGTGGGAGGGGCACAACATGACGTTGGAAAACTAAGGAAATTGTTTCTGATCCCAGGACTGTTGGTGATCGTTGCCCAGTTTAAAACAGTGGGGAGAAGTCGAGCAGGTAACAGTTCATAAGTACTTAGGTATTCATTTTGATTCTCAGCCACAATGGACTCATGTGGAGTTTGTTTGAGCCATTATCAGTCAGCGTCTGCATTTTCTCAGGCTCAGGGTTCATTGAGTGGTGGAAACATTATGTTATTGTTTTGTAGGGGAGCCATTGAATTATTCGTTATATGGCATCACAACATGTCCAGATCACGACTCCAAAACCTGATCAAAAGAGCTGGTAAAATAATCAGCATGCTGCCCCGCCCCCATCTTGTCTTCAGGAGATGTTTGAGGAGGCAGTGTCAGGATTCACAAGATACTGGACCCAAATGCAGACAACACAGGGGGCAGAGTGCAGGTCAAGGATTTTATAGAACAAAAGTACAAACATAACATAACAACATAACAGCCCACAAGGCAAAATCCAACAAAAAAACCAAACACAAAGGGCAGGAACACAGGAGGTAACAAAAATCCAAGGCAACATCCAAAAAGAGCAATCAGCAAAAAATAAGGCACAAAAAACAGGCAAAAATCCAACAGAAAGAAAATTTACTGATAAGCACTTGCAGGAAACACTGGAACATATGATAGAACATCTACAATGAACTGGCAACTAACAGGAATCACACAGACTAAATACACTGGGATAATGAGGGAATGACAAACAGGTGGCACAGGGAGGAGGGGACAATCAGACAATCACACAAGACACATGGAGGATACAAAGAAACACTGACATGAGACAGGGCCTAAAAAAGACAGAGGGAGAGGGAACAAACAAGAACTGAAAACAGAAGACTAAAAATAAAACGGGGGGAAACAAAAGGTCAAAACAGATCACAAGAAAAGACAACAGGAAGCGTAAAGCAAAACACATGGCATGGAACAAAGCTTACAAAATAAAATGGGAAACAGTGGCATGAAATCATGAAGTGAACCTTTCAAAATAAGAGGAACCAAAAACTGGGATCAGATCATGACAGGCGGGGCCTTGAATTCACCTGTGACCCAACAAACATCCTTCACAATAAGGAGTATGAGCTGATGCCCTCAGGCAGAAGATACAGGTTACTGTACCAAACTGTAAGTTGAATAAGAGAGGGGTATTACTCTGTGCAACATGCTTAGGACGGACATCAGTGTAACATTCTAGTGTTTGGCCATCTGTGCAATACCCGTGTGTAGGGCAACTAAGCAATATTTTTGATATAGGGTACCTCTGCAATGTTTTTTTTTATGTATGGCATGTGTGCAATGTCTGGTGTGGGGCATTGGTGCAACATTTTGCTCTAGGAAAAGGTGCAATATTTTTGATCTACGCGGGACACAACATGTTACAGTACTTCGATTGCTCATGTGTGCTGGTATGTTGACCATTTTCTCGAATGCCGAAGACAAATTTCTCCCAAGGGAGACAATAAAAGGCTAATCTAATATAATCTAAAAGATTTTATCACCAGCTGCAACTGTTATGAAAACTGTGGAAACTGCAGAGTATGAATGGCATTGCTTTTGGAAAAGATGGTGCGGCCAAATTTTTCAAAATAATCTTTTAACACTGTGAACACTATCCAAACACCCATCCATTTTCTATGAATCCACTTATCCTTTGTAGGGTTGCAGGGGGGCTGGAGCCTATCACAGCTGACATTGGGCCAGAGGCATGGTACACCCTTGACAAATCGCCAGTTCATCACCGGGATAAACAAGCATTCACACTCAAATTCACACCTATGGGCAATTTAGAGTCACCAATTCACCTATAACCTTACAGTATTTTGTATCTGTTTTGGACAGACTGATGTGGAAACAGATTGAATATGCAAGCTCCACACAGAAAGGTGGATTACTGCCATCACTGGGATCATGGCAGTAATCTCAGACACAAATATCACAAATCCTGGGTAAATAAAACTTAAGCTCTTAACATGATGTAACTGATAGACTTATGTATATTCGTGTGAATGTATGGCAGGCATGCTTCCGTGTGTGCATCACTGTGATTGTTCATGTACCTGAGCAGTGGGGCAGTGGACCGCTCCAGTGTCCGTTGAGTTGACAGGTAAGTGATGAGTCTCCTATGAGCTGGCGGTCTCCAGAACAGGAATAGCGCACCGTAGAGCCAAAGGTAAACTTCTCCCCGCTCATCACTCCGTAGGGAGGCGAACCTGGGTGGCCACAGTCCACCTCTATGTGACAGAGAGAGGAGAGGGAAGGAGATTATCAGCAGATGAACAGAGGAGAGATAAATGCTTCAACACACTTGATAAATTCATAATGTAGCCAGGGTTGTGTTGAAAAGAACCATTTAATTTTCATTATTATGTGTCATAAGACAATAGCTGAACTATTATGTACACATACAATGCTGACTACACTATTTATACGCACTTATTATTCCTTTGACTTTAATGTACAGGTATGTGTGTGTGAGCTGTCATTTAATCAGCTTATTGCTATAATGCAAGGAAAGTTTCCTTAATTTCCTAAAGCTAATTTGTTAACAGAATCAGCGATGCCTGGAGCCGTAAATAAACATTTGAGACACTGCTGCATATCTACTTTATTGCTATTGTGTTTGATACAATACATTCAGTGCACCGTCTCTCTACCATGAAATTATGTGCTTTCTGAGCCTGTGTGGAAAATGTAGAGGTTTGCTCTAGATAATTTCACTAGAAATAGGTCATTACGATTGGTGGCGCTGCACAAAAGAAGAGCGCACAATGGGCCAGGTGTTTGAGAGCAACATCACAACCTCACATAACCCCCTGCAGTTCATAGACGGTTGTTTTTATAATTTGAACACTTGTTTTGAGGGAACATTGGCTACAGCCTGAACAACTGCTCCTATGACAGTCTCCCCGTTTCTCAATTAGCCGCAGTGCAACATAACCATAAGCCACTGGGTCAATGAGTATTACACAGATGCTCTCAGTCACAACATTTAGCAACCATCTAAACTCTAGAAGCGAATGAGGACACAAGCAAGGTTGTGGAGAGTCAGTTGGGAGCAAAACTTTTCTCTTAATTCCTTGTACCTCTTCTTCAGTGTATTAATTAACTTTTGTGTAAAATGAAAAAAAAACCCATATATAATAGCATTAATAATTACATTATTTTTAAGTTGATGGCAAAGATAATAATGACAAAATAAACTGTACCGATGCATTCTGGTAGAGGTTTGTCCCAGTGGCCCACCGGCTGGCAGGTGAGCACAGATGAGCCAAACAGGTAATATCCGGGGTTGCAGTCATAGAAGACCACGCTGCCGAATGTGAAGTTTCCATGCTCAATCTTGCTCTCCCGAATGGAATTGGCAGGGATACCCGGATCCGTGCAGTTTACCACTAGATGAGAACGAAGAGGAAAACATACATTTTCACTGGTTTATTTATGACTGCTGAACATACAGACAGCAGAACACTGACAGCAGTCCGATTCATTTTTAATGATACACAAATAGTTCAGTAAAAGACAAACATTTTCAATATCATGTCAGGCACATTTCTGTTATTGGAACTTCATAATCATATGACTACGTGTTGAACAAAAGTTAGTAAAAAGGCTTCCAATCTCTGGGTATATCTGCTGCCCTTAATGCAATATTATAGAGTACGATTTATGGATCAGAATGCTGTGACATTGCAATGGTGAGTTGATAGTTTCATACATTTCTAATGGTTTTCAGCAATAAATGACTTATTGATGTGCAGAACATGAATGTAATGTTTACTGCTTTTGCTGAATCTGTCTAGTGAATTCTGTATGAACAATCATCTCTGTCTTTAAGGTTACCCTGATTCTAGATGTTTATTGTGCGCGTCACACCAATGCACAGCAGGAGATAAAAAAAATAACACAATGATTCTTAAATGGATTATGGTAACATAGACGTTGTTTTTTAAAGACTATTTTTACAGCTTTTGTGCTTTTAGTTGAGAGAGACAGTGAAGAGACAAATTTATCTATAAGTTTCAAATTTCTATAATTGCCTTTACATATACAGTACACTACACCTATTGTAGTCATGTATGCTTTAAGTATCAAGTTGACATGGCATGAATAATGTTGCCTCAACATAGCATGGAATAATAAACAAGAAAACACATAAGAGTTCTGTTGCATTTGCGTGATTGACTCCACCTAGCAACATCGCTGGGGATCTGACTTTTCTTTCTGGAAAACCGTGCAGCTTTTTTTTCTTTGGTTGTAGCCTGATTTGCATAAATGCTTTCTGTCAGCATGTTCGCTTGTGAGTTAATAATAGAACTGTTGATATGACCCGATCAGTGAAGTGTTTTGTTTGTTCTACAAACATGGTGACACGTGAGTCCGAGCTATATTTAAACATAGTCGATAATGACAACACTTCGCGCTTCCTCCTCCAAACAGCAGAACCAAAGGCACGTCTATTGTCACAAATGCACAAACGTCTATTTCAGATGGGAAGAAGTCTCCAAAACCACACTGCTGACAAGGTGCTTTAACAGCTGAAAGGAGATGAGGGTGAAATTAAGTTCAGAGCAACATCACATGAAATCAATAATTCAAATGTGCAAAAACGCTGGCTCAATGCAAGAAAGTCTTAAAAAATGACAAATGAAAAATGAAAACATGACAAAGGTAGTCATGAGAGTTTAATATGATTTTACTCTTTTGATCTGTTGCGAGGTCTGTCTCTATGGTACTATTCACTGTAATGAAACATCACATTAGACTGCCAAACAAAATATATGCCAAAAGTGAGAGGTGTTTTCATTTGGACACAGTCTGGAAGGTCTAGTTTTGGCTAAATAGATCCAATAGCATCAGACTATTTTAATGATTGCATCTTGAATGGTTACCATGTTTTATAGCATGTATTTATATATAGAATTGATATAATTATAAGGCAGGAAACATCATTTTTACCTGCATTTACCACATCTTCACACATTCCACATTTTTGGTTTAAAGCTAGAAACATTTTTGAATAAAAATACTTCCATTCATTAAAAAGGGAATGATTTTGGGAAAACAAGTCAAACATTTCACAAACATGCCAGGATTGCTGGCGATTGTAAGCAAACCACTAATGAGCCTGACCTGAAACTAAAATTGGACACAACTAAAAGACAGCCACCATTCAACACTCCCAGTAAGAAGTCTCTCAGTAAATGTGCTCTCCTTCAAAGGTAACATCTCGCTGCAGCCTCTTGGTAAAAAAAAAAAACTGGCAGTAAACTTGTAGAAACAAATCCACATTTTCCCATCCCATGCATTCTGCAGCAAGCTCATTATTTTCCCCAGTTTTTGCTCTAAAGCCAGGGATCCAGATGATTTTGCCTGATGCTCCATCCAGAGAGGTAGAACAGACAGTGCCTTTTCCAATTCAAATCAATAGATATGCGAACACTGCTTCTATCCATTCTGCCTCTGTGTTTACAACTTTGCATGGTGGCAGTCACTAGTTGCTGGATACTAAACTTCTAAACCTAAATGCGCAGTGATTTAAATGTTTAACAATGACTTTAATTGACTGATTGATTGATATTTTAAAAAATGCAACCAAAATGTATCTTTTTGAATGAAACCTTCTTTCTTGTGAATACAAATGAACAAATTCAAGGCTTCCTTAAAAAAAGAAAAGAAAAGAAAAATGAAAACCACAACTGTCTCCATCAGATCTTTTCCATCTGAGCAATGGTGTCTATGGCAACAAATCCCTGAGTCATTATAAAGCACCTGCAAGAGCCATTTCATTCCATTCCAACGCTTAGGTTGGTCCATACTTCTCCTCACTAGCAGCTATTTGCTTCACTGATGGCTAACCTGACTCATAGAAGCAGGATCTAATAGAAATGGCTCCTGTAAGTTAGTTGTACTGATACACTAAGAGGTACCCTCTTCAGAAATCATGATTAAAGATGCATGTGGATGACTTTCATCTGCTGGCTCCAAATTCTTGCTTTTAATTCCCATCTGTCTGACCCTTTGCTAAACATGCTGGCAGTGACAAGCAGCGTTTAGGTTCAACTGTCAAGATGCGTCTGCATCTCTCTGATGCTTTAAGGCAGTCCAGCTGCCAGTCATTCATCCATTCTGCAGGAGCTCTGTAGCTGGACCATACCTCTGCATGTTGGTGGCTGCTGGCTCCACTGGCGGTTGGCCTGGCATTGGGCTGTGGGGGGTCCTTCCAGAGTGTAGCCTTTGTTGCAGGAGAAGCGCACCACGTCATTGTAGTTGAAGCCATCGCCTGTGGTGCGGCCATAGATAGGGCTACCAGGGTGGCCACATGTGACAGCTGAAGTTGAAAGGAAGAAAGGGGGGAGGCAGAGAAGGAGATGGTAGATGAAGGATACAAAGAAAAAGGTAAGGACGGGAGTAATAAAGATCCACAATGTGTGGAAAGAGAAAAAAAAATTCAATAACCATGATCAATAGGTAACATACAGTGACAACCATCATAGGAATATCATTATCATATAATTAACCTTTGAGGACAAAGAGGGAATTAGGGCTGAAGACATGATTGATTGGGAAAGGATACACAGCACATTTCAGTGCATCAATAGGTGAAGAGGAGATTGAGAATCACATTATGAGGATAGGTATTGACAATTGACTTCAGCGCTTCTCAAACCGAAGGAACAGGATTCTTTGGGCATTGCAGGATGCTTTTAAAGAGTGATTTAAATTTCTAAGAATGCTCAAAACATGTATTCATTCATTTATTTAACTATGCAACCAACTAGTATCTTCTTTCATGAGGATACAATCTTACATACTCAAATTATAATCCAGAGATAAAAAGCATAACTGTCTCTATCAGCTCTTTTCCATCTGAGCAGTAGGGTCTATGGTGATAAATATGAATTCCAATATCCATAGCGTGTCTTCTTCGTTACATAAATGTGTAGCGAGGACATTCCGCAGCTTGTTTTAACCAAAGGAAAACAGCTCCACAAAGATTGTCCACCACCTCAGGGTGGGACAAATGGTTTCACCACCACGAATGAATAAACAAATATATCAGCAGGCAATGGAGAGGGGTCTCTGTTTACAACGGTGATCAATCAACTTGTGAGGCTCAGACCTTCCAGTGAACCCATCATAATCTGCCCACGGATTCATTTGTCACTCCTGTAAGATCAGACCTCCCCACCTAATCTGACTTCTTTTGACGGGTTGGACTCACTTGTCCCTGAGAGAACATAAAGCAGACTGACTCTAAACTGTTCACGCATTCCTAACAGCGAACAGCATGATTTCTTTCCGTCTCCAGAACAACACAAAATGAACGTTTTACTTTTCTGTAGCTGTGTTATTGTTATTCTTGACATAGACTCCCGTCATATACATGTAACTGATGTGGACAGTATATACTGTATATCCTCTAAAATGAAATCCTCTTCGTTTTACTTGCTAACTCTATGTGGTGTCATCTTCAGGCTCAGAATAATCACTGAAGAGATTTGTGTAATATTAACTAATCTAACTTCTACGTCAAACCTTTATTAATTTCTTCACTAACTTATGACTGCAGTCATGTAACTGTTAGTCCTAGTTATTAGTAGTAGTAGTGGGAAGTATTAATCATTCAAATGATGCCATAGATTTAGACTTTCCCAATATCAAACCCGGTGATGACTCTTACATCATCCGTTCATGTTACTAATGGGCCATGGTGGAAAATAGTAGCCTATTTTGTGCAGACATTAAATCCACATTAGATTAATAAAGTTCAGTGGGATAAAGTCCTGACTCCGAGACGAAGGAAGCTTTCTCTGCCTCTCTACATTCCCCAAAGATATAAAACTACTTCCCACTCTGTGTCCATTCCTGATCTGAGTTTCTAAATTTCGTATCTGTCTTTGAAGCATGCCATTTTTCGTCTTTTCTCTTTTGTAACAAGTCAAGCAATTGTAAGCTGAACAGACCACTTTATAACTTTTCATTTTTTTAGAAGTCTTGTTGATAATTTTTGGAAATCATCATCTGGCCAAGAAAAAATTTTGTCCGAAAAGTAGTATTCTGTTAAAATGAATTAAACCGACATTAACCAGTAGAGGTAGGCGAACTCCATCTTTGTCTGCTCATATCAAGGGTTTCTGTCTTAGAAACCAATAACTTTATAAATATAAATTATACAGCTTTATAGTTTTTCCTTTAGCTCCGTTTTCCTCTTGTCTTTCATCATCACCCTTTCAGTGTTTCACTTGGTTTAATTCTCACAAATCAATCCTGTTTATCTTGCATAAGTAATTATTTCGTTTAATAAGCTATTTCATTTAGACCAAGGACTTGCCTTGTCGGTTCCTTGTTTTATGAGAAAATGAAGGTCAATGTGAATGTTCTGGTATAAGACTGATTAATTTGATGAACTGAATAATCAAATTGATAATAAATTAATCTTTCCCAGCTTTAACTGGGTGGCGCCCCTATTAAATGAGGATAGGCGGCTCGACCGAAGCGGCACAAATGCATCCTCGAACATAAACACAGACACACACCCATGGAATCCCTCTTGCAGCCAATCGGGCAGTGAGAGTTGCTGTTAAAGTACTTACAGATACAAACTGGGAGCTGTCCGGACCAACTGTGGTCCTGCTGGCAGATCCGTACTGAGGAACCAATGAGCCTGAATCCAGGATTGCACTGGTAAACCACTGTGTCTCTATAGCCAAAGTTCTCTCCGATCACCTGCCCATTTACAATCTGCTCTGGAATGCCACAGTGACCAGCTGTAGGATGATGGAAAAACAACAGAAACATGTCTTACTAATCCTTTTTGCTTAATGTCTGTCTCACTTTCTCAACAAGAGTGTGAATATTTTTAGTAACATCCTGCAACACTCTTATAGTACGGTCTTTATATCACTATGCACTTATAATATAGACACTTTTAGCACATTTGAAGGTCTAATGTTTGTGCAACAAATCACAATAAATGATCTCACACAATGATTCATGTGCTACAAGTTGCATGTGTTTGAAAGTAACAGCCTGCAGTGTTGCCCACAGAACTAATGGAAGATACAAATTGACTGTGTTATCATGTTTGAGTAACTTCTCATTTTGACAACTGTATCATAAAATGAAAAAAAGGAAACTGGTGATTTAAAATGTCATGGAATCATAATACTGGCAAACAAAATTAGTTAGAGTAGTCATGTAACATATTGGATTTTTGAAAGCATTTCCCAGCTCATTATCTCTGAATTATGTTTTTCTAAATTCGAATTGGTTTCGGCTGCACTTGTGGCTTTCTTTTTCTATAGTTTAAAAAAAAGAGAGATGTGTGTGAAACTCCCCAAATTCTATGCAATATCCTCTTGCACACAACTGTATTACTTTCGGCTTCTATAAATCCCTTTCAAAGAGAGGGAATCTTGTTGAGATTTCCGCCGCCACTTAAAACCTGGGAAATTGCCGCTGACTGTGAGTCTGATTTCCCTAATTCACTCCTGTACCCAGAAAATCAGCCGAGTGTTTTATTATCACAATCCAGTTGAGAGCAGCCAGATTCTGTGAAGACGGTGCTGAAGTAGGCAACAGTGCCAAGAGGTCCTTGCCTTTGCTAACCCTGACAGTCATATTATGAAACAAGAGAGAGGTGCCCTTCTTTTAATGAACTGTACCACCCTGGAGCCAACCTTGGAGTGCTGGTGCCACAGGGTTGATAAACGGACTACGGAATCTGCCACATTCTGCTGTGTGTGGGTTGAATGCTACTGAATTAATAACATATGTCAAATCCTTCCACAGTCCAGAACTTTGGTATGCTTGTAGCATATTTTCTTGTTTATATATCTTAACAACAGCTCAACTGTGGTGGTGCAAATTGGCAAGTGTCTCTTAGGGCCAGCTGTGTAGCCACTCTCTCTCATATCATAGAACACTGACAGACTCCGACTCTGAGCCTTTGCTCTACACCTCCACACTCATATCAATCGTTGCTGAAAACGATTGTCTATTTACACAACAATTTCTTGATCCCTGCAATGTTGGAGAAGTCTTAAGTGTGCCAGCATAAAGGAAAATATAATGTCATGTCAGAAACAGAGAAAAACGTCTATCCTTGGAAATATTTACAGTAATTGGTTGCAAACAGAATCAATTATAGCCACCCTCTATGTACCCGTTTGGCTCTATCCTGGGCATGTGGGCCCAGCCAAAGAGCTTTGGATAAAAACACCAACAGTGTTTGCCCCGGGTCAAGGCTGTCCTTTATACAGTTAAAGGGAAAATTCAGAACCTGCTTACCCAGGCAGTGAGTCTCCATCCCACTCCAAAGGCCGGACAGGAGACACTCTCTAACTGTTGATCCACTCAAAACGTAGCCGAGGTTACAGCCGAAAATGGCTGATGCTCCAAAGGTAGTTTGAGTCCCAATTTTCTTCCCATTAGGAGGAGTGGGAAGATCACTACAGGAAATGACTGTGATAAGGGGGACAGTAAAAAGAAGAATAGGGCAGGGAATGGGAAAACAACACACCAGGAGAGAGAGAGAGAGAGAGAGAGATGAAGAAAGAGGAGAAAAGAGTGGACTTACATCTTCAGAGTCAATGGGAGAGCAGAGTCATTTACACCCATAATACTGACCTTAATTCAATAAAAGAGTAACCTGTACTATTTCATGGGGAAGATAATGATGGTGTTTGCCTTTGTACAATCTTTCCTCATGCAGGCTCACATTTTCTTTAGCCATTACACAAGCTATTTAGGTCTTTTGCTTCTCAAAAAGTGGTTCCCAAGGCAGCATAGATAGGCTTTTATTTCCCATTCCTACAATAAACAATATCTAACCATGAAAGGAAGAGGCGAACAGTAATAATGGTACTGAGCTGCTGACTAAGTAAGCTGTGAATAAGTTATTCATCCTTCAAGACTTGCAATTTTATAATATTTTTTGACTTTGCTTTTTTTTTGTCCAACTTTCAACCTTTTCTATGAAACTGATGAAACACATTTACAGTCTGTCTGTGGGATGGGACTGTATGCTACATGCATCTATGCATGTTTTTTTTCATGATAATGCAATGATAAACTAGGAGATAAAGGAACATTATCATCTTGGCCGAGTTGAACTTTCAGTTGATCTGCATTAATGAATTTGTGTGACCTATAAATGATTTTCTGTGCTGCTGCAGCAGAAGTTACTCACTTCTACACCGAGGCCTCTCGCTCCTCCAGCTCCACACCCCATTAGCCAGGCACTTGATGTGGGCGGGGCCAGCACGGTAGTATCCAGGGTTGCAGGTGAAGATTATTTTAGTTCCGTATTCATAGTGTGAACCGTTGACGATCTTCCATTTCCCGTGATCCAGAGAGAAGGAGCTGAGGCTAGGGCATGTAATGACTTTGACAAGACAAAAGACGGGAGGGGAGTGGACAGTGTTGGTTTTGGATTATTAAAATGAACTTCAATTTCTTCTCTTATCCCTTGTACACACACTGCTAAGTTAAAACCCATAAACACATGTAACAACCCAGCAGTGTGGAGGAAAAACAAATAGCCAGCTTATCACTGGAATAAACCCATCCATGTAAAATGTAAATAACTTTTTTGCACTTATGGTATACAAATTGTCTCCCGCAATTAAATTATTTATGAATCAGCCCTCTCAAAACCAAATGAGTTTCAAAACAAACACTGTTTCCCTTTGTGCTGTGAGATGGATATACAGCAGGGGATAAACATTGGTCTCAAAAGTAAACAATGTCGTCAATCACTAGTTACACTGACTTTCAGACTGGAGTTGCACTGGAATGTATAAGACACTCACCTCAGCAGCAGCGACAGATTTCCTCTCAGTTGTTATTCCCATTTTCATCCATCTGACTAATAATCCCTACCCTAAAAGTTTGTGTTTTTGTAATGAAACAACTTGTGGTTCTGTTGGGACTGCAGTCCACACATGACACCCTCCATTACAGTACAGCATCTGGTTACATTTCTTTCTGTTTGATGTTCCAAAACATCTCCAGAGGATTTTATAAAACTCTTCTTGTGTCTCTGACACTGCTGTTCAAAATGTAAAATTACTCTCCTCTCCACAACTCGTTCTCGTCCTCATCTTTCAACTTCTCCTTTCCACCGCTCAACTGGCCCAAACTTTAAATCCTTGCAGTTACCCTGCTCTCTAAATCACTCTCCCTCCTCCTTTACATCCCGCCTCCTCCCTCCCTCCCTCCCTCTACTCACCGATGCATCGGGGTATCTTGTTGAGGTTGCTCCAGGTGCCGTCTGGCTGGCAGACGGTGGTAGTCAGCTCTTTGGAGGAGAGCCGGTAGCCGCTGTTGCAGAAGTAGGTCACCCTTGTGCCGACGGAGTAATCAGCAGCGAGCACACCTCCATTCACTGGCGCGCTAGGCACACCGCATGACACAGCTGCAGGCAGGATGATTGTCGACACAAATGTTCATGTGCAACATAAGACATATACTAGAGAGATTAACAGAGAGACTCTTGATCAACACAGGGATTGCAGACATGTACATATTCGCTGAACAGTCTCACTCTAGCAAGCAAATGTATGGACTTCCACCTGCATCAGGAGAGCAACACCTTTGCGGTACAACGGCAAATGTTGGTTTTACACTTTATGCGAGCAGCTATTTCTTAGTGTTATTTTACTTAAATTATTTTTAGATATCATAAAAATAATTACCACTACATTTATTTTAGCTCAGTGGCAGTCAGAGCCGTGGTACTGTGCACGCAACCTGAAATAACTTACTGAAGCATTTAATAGAATTAAACTGTCATTAACAAAAATGAGCTGTATCCCTCTATGACAAGTCTTAGACAAGTCTTTCGTCACAGCAAAAACGATGACATGTCTTAAATTGCAAACAGCATGCCCACCACTAGCATACACAGTTTAGCCATTCGCTTTTCAGCATTTACACCAATCTAATGCATTTATAATAATGACGAAGGAATGCTTTTGTCGTGTCAACTCGTTACCAAGCAATTTGCTCGCCCTGAATACAGCTTTATTATTAAATTCATACAACTATACTTTTGAAATCTCACTCAGCCACGCAAATCCATGGGAGTGAAATAGAACTGGCCCCTTGGGGAAAAACATTTTCAGCCACCTCAGAGAGTAAGCAGCTTAACTCACTGCAGAGAGATATTTGATCAAACTACAATTCTCCATAAATATTACAAGGTTATAAGATGTTTTCATGTAAAAACAAAAAGCAGCTATTCAACCAAGTCAATGAAACATACAGAGATATTTGGGATGATATTTTATTCTCATTTTATTTGTCAGAGGGGAATTTGCAAACACACCAGTGACTCACTTTTAATGAAGACTCACTCAATAAAGTGTGAATAGTGTGTATAAGCAAATATTTAACTAGTTTCAACAATAATTCTTCATAACATATAGAAATATGAGGCAATTACAGATAGAAAAATCCCCATGTTGCACTGTGTCCTTGTGCCTATACACAAAATCTGGATTACTAAGGCCTCAGAGTTTAAACCAGATAGAAAGCTCAAGCTCACAGGTTCCAAGGTGTGTATCAACAGGGCCAGGTTAGAGGGTGTGGAGCTAGTGGGGAAACCAACATATGTAGGTCAGCGCTAAATGGGAAAAGGGATGGAAACAAGCGTACATCATAAAATGGAACAACAATGGTAGCTGCACACTGAGAAATATCAATGCTAGAAATCTGACAATCTGTCCTGCGGCAAGTACATTGGCCTGTTTGACACCAAAAGAGAATCAATCAACAGTCATTTGTGAGCACTATGTTTCTTCTTTTTTTTCTTTTTTCTTTACCATGTTAACGGCGGTGCATGCAGACATGCAGGGTTTGGCAGCAGATTGTTTGGGACAACCAGCTGGGAAGAAAGACATCCAGGAGGGGAGCTATGCTACCCAAGCTTGGATTTAAGGCTGCTTCCTGGCTAATGTCCAGTCACAGGAAAATTAATGGATACAATTTAGGCTCGCCAAGCTACAAAGAATCAGAGACTGGTGCGCCCACATAGAGGCTTGTCTCCACCACAACATCTTGGATCAAGCTGTTGCACTCAAGGGGCTGAACTGCTGTGTTCCAAGCTGACAGAGGGTGTGTGTGTGTGTGTGCATTATATCATTTTATATATTGATCTATTTATCTTTATCCACTTCTCTGAACTGAATTAACTGCGTTTATGTTGTACATGTGTAGAATGAGGGGGGTCTACAAACTTTGATTTTGTTGTACAACCCGGTGCTGCACATAGAGCAGATGAATTACCTTGATCCTTGGTCCTTGACAAGCACTAAACACCTTTCTACGCCGAAGATGAAAAGTTCCAGTGTTGGAAAATTGAATTGTTCATCAAAGCTTAGAAGGTCAGTGGGCCTGAAACATTACTTTAGGTCAGTGCAGTCCCTGAGATGCATGAGCCAACAGTGATGGATTAATAGACGAGACATTCTCAACATATCATGGAATATGGATCGGAGAAAATTAAGTATTTGACATACTGTTATGTATTCTCCACTATCTTACGGATAGCAGATGGAAAGCATCTGTGTGAATATATTATTTATTTGTGCTTTGAAAAAGCTGTGTGCAATTACCAAACTGACGGGATTAATTACAGGTGTGAAGAGTTTTTAAATCATTTTTAAGTACACGGCATACATATTTTGATTTCACAGCATCATCACGAAATGCATTTGAGCACACCATCTGTTGCAGTTTGCTGCTGTGTGTGTGTGTGTGTGTGTCTGTGTTAGAGCATGCAATCATGCGCATAGCAAATGCACACATTTCACATGTGTGCATCAAAGAACCCAATTAGTTGAGTGAGAGCCAACAGCAGCAGACACTGAATGCTAATGGAAAGTTAGCCAAAGTAATTTGAAGAAGTGGAAATTGACAGAAGAAGGGGGGGATTGATTTCTGTTTCGCTTCCACCTGACAGGGTACTGGTTCTCAATCAGGCTAGGTTCAGTTCAGCTGTTAACAACACTGGAATAGAGCTTGAGCTCAGAAACTCAGGTGCCTTAAGCAGCTGTCTGTCTACCTGCTGAGCGTAAGGCAGATGTAGTTAATAGAAGAACACAAAAAGGCAGGCTGAAGTTGGAAATAAAAGGCTGCCAGGGCCAATGTGCTCACCTTGACATGCAGGAACTGGCGCGTCCCAGGCGTAGTAGCCATAGGTGGTCTTCTTGCACACAGCTGTGCCCTTTCCAATCAGCTTGTACCCTCTGTCACAGGCCCAGCGCACCATGCTGTTGAGATGACCCCCAGTCTGACTCACTACAAAGCCATGTTGTGGGGAGTCTGGCGTACTGCAGTACATCGCTACAATCGATGGAGAAATGACATGGGAGAAGATGGAAGATGAGTGGCGAGGCAGGGGACAGGAGAGACAGTGAGGGCAGGTGAAAATGAAAAGGGGATAGAGAAGAGCAGATATTAAAAGGAAGATGAGAAATGAAGCAGAGAAAAGAAAAAAGGCATTAGCAGAGCTCCTCCGGAGAAAGACTCAGGTGGACATTTTTAGTTAAAGTAAGGCTTCATTTTAAATGCAGAGAGATAATGAGGGGAAATGCCTGAGGAGTGTCACATCTATTTAGCACTCAGGCTGTGTGCCTCACAAGTCCTCACTATTGCTATTCCTGGCCTTTGGGGAATGCAGATATTCAATTTGCTTCAACACATGCAATAGTGGTGCATTCGCCAGTTGTTTGTTTCACAGCCTTTTTTCCCTCTTCATCTTACAGCTAATAGAAGACGGAGAAGCTAAATTTGATTTTCTAGAATGTGAGCACAGAATAGCCGAGGGGACAGGAAATCAGAGAGAGGGCTGTGTGCTTCACAAATGCTGTCAAACATTCCTTCAAATCAGCATGGATGGGAGATAGCAGGGATCTAAGATGAAAAGACACACTCTGGAGTTTACGTCAGTTCCTGTTCAAGTCAATCAAGATAAGGAGGAAGTTTCCTTACAAAATTCATCACACTGACTTGCTTTAACTGTAACACTCCTGTGTATTAAATATAATGGAGAGACACATCATGAAAAATGAATGTCTTTTGTACTTTTTCATTATTATTGATGCATTTCAAATGGAAAAAAATACCCTATGCTGCCCTTTCTTTGCACCACTTTCTTTATTAAAGAGCCAATTAAGAATTTAAAGCCTTTTTAAATTCAGGAGTGCAAAAACCTTCTAGTGACTTTCATCCTGTCTCGTTGTTTTTGCATGTGAAAACATCCCCTATTGTAGACATCATCATTTCTGAGGTAAATCAAAGCATTTTGTAAATGAACTGACAATAAAGCCCAAGAAATATTACCAACAAAAACATCACAGCACGCTGAGAAAAATCATGGGTCACATCGTGTCCACATTAATTTACAGGCGCTGGAGCAAAGAATGTTCAATTAATATTTGCCCTAATGTAGTGTCAACAGGTTCAATTGAAGTATTTCTTGCCTTGTACTGTAAACCCATGACTTTTATCACTTTTGTGTAGTTTAAAAACTAAATACATTCAATAATAACCACTAATAAAAAGGAGAATATGATTATAAGCTGGATACATACTTTGATACTCACCCACGTATGTAATGTGGAAGCCCCGGCGGTTGGTGCCATGGTCAGAGGACCAGCGTAGCAGCAGCTGGTGGCCCGTGGTGGTCAGGTTGAAGGGTGTTTCGATGTCACCGCTGAGTGATGCCATGCTCTGGCTGTAGATGTTGGGACCTGAACACAGACACACACACACACACACACACACACATGCAGAAAAAAGACCTCGGTCATAAAGAAGCATTAATGTAGACAAATGTGGACACATCTTCTATTCTTTTTGTTTTTTCAATTCTAGATATACAAGTGAGAAAAACATCAAATATTGGTAACATTTGAAAATAACATTTAATCATAACATCAACTATACACTAAGATTTATTTTATTATTATGATTTATTCTTACCCATAATCAGACTTTCATGTCTAGGATATCATATTCAGAGCATGAATGAATATGTGATGTGAAACATAAGAATAAGAAAGTATGAATGCTTTACAGAGAAGAACTAGAATTCACAATATAAGATGAACAAATGAAAAATTTCAATTATGGTAAGCAGGATTTTTTGTGCGTCTTGCTCACTAAATGTCTACTAAAGAACACAGACGCCAGATTTCCGGTAAAAACTCACCATCAAATATTTCTAAGATGTCAAACTCCTTTTCTGTCTGGAAGAGCTCAAAGTACAGAGTGATGTTGTAACCCTTCTCCACGTTGATCAGCCAGGAGCACATCTGGAGATTGGGGTAGTTGTCAGGGTAACCTGGACTCAAGATCACCCCCGTTGAGTCAAAGCGCACCTCATGGGCCGGACATTGGACTGGGAGAAGAGTAATAAGGTATTAGATAAGGGTAAGGGAGCATTAGAGGAAGGAAAAAGGGACCAAGGAGGAACAACAGAGAAAGAGAAGAGGGGTCAAAAAGGCAGAAAACAGAAGAAACAGAGCTATAAGACAGGACTAGAGAAAAGGCAAGATGTGGTGAGGTGAGAACTGTTTTCCCTTTCCTCACCTTAACACGGTGACAGCAGAAATTAGATTGAAAAAATAACTAGTCCTAAAAACAATTACATTTCAGCCAGACAGATTTTGCACCTAAGGGCTGAGCTGGTGGATCTGCCGTCGTCACCGGGCTCCCCTGATATCCATCTATCAAATAATAAAACTCAGTGGGTGAGACAGCTTACTTTGTATGGAAAAAATGGTGTTGTGTATAAGGCTGTGCATGTTTTTATGTGTGTGTGACTTCATGTGTATCGGCTCATAGAATTCTCTTCATTTCCTGTAAGCTGGCATGTCTGAAATTATGACAGTGCTTGTTTCCTTCTTTTCCTTTCCTGTTTCTGGACCGCTAGTGAAGAAACATGACGCATATAAAAGGTTAATGCGAACAACTGTTGGAGATTAAAAGGTCACTGGTAGCAATCAGACATATATCAAAAACAAATATGGAGAGGGTAAGAGTCGTAGCACAAAGCAGCATGACTATTCCCACTGGTGATTCACTGCAGTATTTGCAGCCAGCCTTTGAGATCTCTAAAGAGCCAAATTAAGTGATTTACTACATAACAATATATTCTTTAAATCACACAGCACACCAAAAGCCCTTTGTGCGCACCAGGGGTCAAAGCCATTTCTTATTATATCAATGCAGCAGCAGAATAAATAGTTGAATCAGAGAAAATAAAATGGGAAACAGGATTTGTGCATGGCAGAATCAATATTTATAGATATAGTGCGCATTATCCATTAAGAAGGCAACAAATAACAACTCACTCTATTCAGAGATTAAATTAGGACAGCAGTTGAATATGAAGAGCAATATTTATTCACTAACGTTGCCTGACTGTGAGAAACATGATCAATATTTACCGGTGAGGAATTTTCTGGTCAACTGCTTTTGTTTGTTGCATTTCTTGAAGCAGTGTCAAGTTTTTATTTATTTCCAATCACTCTGCTCTCTTCTTTCAATAAATGCTCTATATAGGGTGTATACTGCTGAAAGTGTTTGGAAGAGAGCTAACCTGCATCCCGTCTGTACACGAGTCAGGACTAGATAATTGTTGAAGAGCAACGTGCAGACAGACTTTCTTAAAAAAAACACTTTAAAGTTCATGAAAATGATAGAAATAAAAACATCAATCTGTTACAGGCCATAACAACAACACATACAAAGACCCCCCAAAGAGCAAGTTTTTTTCACACTACACTGACTTTACTGCGCAAAAGTAGGTGAATCAAGTCAGTCTGTCATTTTCTGCCATTTTCATTTCAATTTTACAGTTTTGTAAATGGTTAGTTATTCAAAAATGTTCACACTTTGTCAAGAAGTTAATGACTCAAAGTGCTTTTGGATGCAGCTGAGACACTTGGTTTTGCGTTTGAGATGAAAAAAAAAAATGATGATGATAGGATGAAGTTCAGATTGAGCCTCTGCTGCTACTGGTGACAGCAAGATTATTTGTAGAAAGCACAAAGCTGCTCAAAGGAAATTGGAGGAACTTATAATTTATAGCTAGGAACAGTCTAAATTCTACGATTTCAATTCTCATATTCTTAGACATTACTATACTGGGGTGACCTCCACAAAAACAGATATAGAAATGAAACTGCCTCAATAACTAACGGACTGTACCTGCAGCTATCTATCTGATAAGTGTGTCTTATTGGAATTATTGATCCTAATGTTGCTAATGTTGCCAGGCAAAACAAAAAGAAGTCTATCCAGTGAAGTGCAGTTTGTCTTAAACTGCTTTACGTCAAAATTTAGGTGCACAGATTAAAAAACTTAATCATGTGAGGCTTTAAGATGTTTCAGACTCCTCATACTTCTATATTTTGCATGGGTTAAGAATACAAAGTCATCCTAAAAGCAGACTGAAGTTCACAATGTATTCATGTACTGGTTTGTTAGTATAAATGTAGAAAAAAATGTTTAAAAAAATGTAAGGCAGGCATACATATTAGTATACTGGCTCATATATAATAATATTATAAATATTTTATGTAAATGCTTTAAAAGAATCCAGTAAAAAGGATGGTGATATATTGCTGTTGGTGACATTGACATAAAATAAAGCTCAGTTAGTGCTGAAATTGTTCTTCATTTGATTTTCTGACAGACACCTGAAAATCAATGGGAAAGTGAAGATCAATACAACAACATTTAATGGGTTAGCCTCAAACTCCAATGTGGCAGATGGTTTACCAAGTAAACACAGCAGTCAACTCAACTCAAGTCAATTATCCTTGATCAAAGCTACTGTACAACCTTCCTCATAAGCTTTCATAAAGACAGCGTCTCTGTAAATATCTTAAAAAAAGAGGGACATTTGGGAGTGAAATTGCCTTGCCATGCAAGGACACTTCAGTCTTATCTTATGAGCATAAAAAGACAATTAACAGAATAGTTGACAGCAAAGAAAAGCAGAATCAGGGAGACACAGGAGAGTGCTTTTTCCTGCCTTATTGGCAAACTGCAGACAGGAAACGGCCACCTTTCAAGCCTACTGTAAGGAGTCTACTGAAAGTGAATAGCAGGTCAGCTCAAAATAAGTTCAACTTTATATGTCCCAAGGAGAGCAATTACTTTCCTGCTAGCAGTGGCACAAGGACATAACCTATCCAACACACAGATTTTTTTTAATGAATTCTTGACTACAATAACGAGGTGATCCATGAAAATGAAAAGCTACAAATGACTAACCCACATGTCCTAAAATAGTCTAGATTTAATGCTCAAGGCAGGTTTTTAAAGAACAATTATGTGTGTGTGTGTATATATGTGTGTGTGTGTATATATATATATATATATATATATATATATATATATATATATATATATATATATATATATATATATATATGAAAGGAAAATATTGGGTTCTTAAAAATATGCGTTTTTAAAGTTGCTCAGTACTGTATATATTTTTTTTTTTTTCTGACATTATTTATATGTTTTCCATATAAAATATTTGATTTGCTTAGTTTATCATTCAGCACAATCCGACAGAGAGGAGCCAATGGAATTGCAGTGTACAAGTATTTATTATGATGTATGAGAGTCTGCTCTTTCCAACCCCTCAAATTCCAATACAAATGATTGCCTTGAACAAGAAATCAGTTGAACAGCAGGGTTACACTCTACCAGAATATTTCCAACATGCTTGGCCCATCTGGATTTTGCTGGTTAAATTATTATAGCCTCTTAAATTATTTCAAGTACAGTATGTTTTTTAGTTGATAGGAGCGGGCAGAGCTCTGTGAGAAGGTGAGCTGGCCAGACCAACATAACAAGGGAGCTGGAATCATCCTTCAGTACTCGCAAGTGAATTACTATTCTTGGCACAAAACCTGATAATATTATTCCAAATCTAGCGCGGCTGATCTGCTTAGTTGGTCACTTCCAAACAAACAATAAAATAAAGCATTGGAAAGCATTTAACTGTAATTCCATTAACGTCATGTTTAATATGATTCCACACAGGTATGATGTAGTATGCAATGATGCAGTCTAGTTTCCTATCTCTTTTTTCTCTGTTCTGTCAAACAATCAACAAACAAAAGCTGCAGGATTTCAGACCACTTTTGCCCTCATAAATTATTAATTAAGAAATATGCGGCGGCCCTCAAAATATAAAAATATGAGACGTTTCTAGGTCCTGGATTACTGGTCACTGGACCTGGTCTTTCAACATATGCTTTGTCATTACTATTTTATTTGTTGGTTTACTTGTGGCACTTTCTGTGAGTTAAATCAGCCAAAATCTTTTTGCTAGAGCAAAACAAGGTCTGCTGCAAAAATTCTACAGGGGAACCAAGATATCAAGTCAGACATCAAATACTGTGATAACAGCCAGTAATGAACAAATCACTAGTCCGGTTCTATGATTCTTTATGAAAACAGGCTCTGGGTTTGTCTATTATCTGTCATGCATGGATCACACATCCAATGCGATTACTCACATTGCTCATCAATTCAAGAATTGTAGACAAAAGGACTACAGGGCCCTTCAAAAGATGCCTTTCCATTGGGAATAGAAGGTTTCACAGCGCTCTGATGTCTGTGGCAGAGATCTATTGGCACGACAGCCAGGCTGAAGTCATTTGTTTTTGGTCTGATCAAAATTTCTGATGAAAAAGACAGAGACATTTCTTTTCCTTTGCTTCTTGATTTATAATCCATCTTCTGAGCATTGGAAGATGTTTACATCAATCAAACCCAAGGGGCGATTTGAGCTGGGATTAAGGGGTTACATCGAAGCTCTGATCTCTCCATGAAAAAAACCACAGCTATGTCTGGCCTCCGTCTACCTTGCTACATAGCAACACACTTGCCAATGAAACCTGCTGATCTGTAATCTGTTTCACATTGATCCTTCACAGTCGAGTGTTGGTTCTGGGGGTATGCAGGTCTATGATCTTCAGCCAGTATTATTCCGAGTCTGTGAGTTTTGATGAATTAGAATAGAGATGCTGTTTGCCAGGAGCCTGCTAGAAGGAGCCCTGCTGCCAGGCTGTTAAATGATGCATCAACAGTGGGTGCTGCTCATTGCAACCAGCCTTGACAGAGTTGTGTCAAGCACACACACACATAAAAGGCACACATAATCGAAGATGAATGCACACAAATATATATGCAGCTGCATGTGCACACGCACACACAAACGAGAACATTTATTAAGTCATACAAAAACATGAAAACATGCCCACAAACACAAACTCACACACTGAATAAAACCAACCTTGACAGACTGGTGTGGGTCCATCCATCTGTAGCCTCTCCCCAAGTCGACAGGTCAGAATCTCACTGCCCACCAAGGTGAAGCCTGGCAGGCACGAGTACCGAATAATGTCCCCTGTGATTTACAAACCCCAATCGCACACACACGCACGCACACACACACACACACACACACACACACACACACACACACACACACACACACGCACACACACGCACACACACACACACACACACACACACACAAAGGGAGGGAATGGACATGACAAACACATCCATCCATTCATCCACCCACCCAACCACGAATACACACATACACACACATCCCCACAGAGCTATGTTAGTAAAAGTGAAACCAGGACAAGCACTTGAAACAGTAATCAGCATCACATTTTGTAATCAAGATTGACATGCTTTTAGCTGGTTGGAGAGCTGAAGGCACGTCATTACATCACGAGCACACACACACATGCATCAAGGATTTAAAATACGGTAGCCACTAGCTACATGATTTCAACTTCTGATTCACTTCTGACGGTGAAAAGACAAACAGCTTTAAAGGAGACCTAATTAGCCCTGCCCTCAAGGAATATGACAAAATAAGAGGGAGGTGCAAAGGGTAAGAAAGAAATAAGAGAGAAAGAGCCCTTTGCAATACATTTGTCCAGCAGCAGCATTAAAGATAAATTCACTTGCTCAAATGAACGTGTACAACAGACAAAGCTGTTTCATTTGTAAAATGCACAGATGGATTAATAAATAAATAAAAAGTGTAAAGGCTAACAGCAAATATATAAACATCTAACAATGGTTTCATTGCAGAAATAAATGATTCAATTATAGGATAATGAATGAATGAATTAATGGCTAAAACCATTTGATACGTCCATTTGCATTTTTCCCTGCTCTGTCCAGGGCTGTCCAAGCAAATTACCATATGTCTGGTGCAAATTTATTTAATTATGCATTGTCCGTGGCCAGTAAACAAGCAAAATAAAACAAGACAAACCTATTTCAAACTCGTCATCATCAGTTAGGATGGTGGCGTTGGCGACGGGAGGAGGTGGCTGACACATTCTCAGCTGGTATGCTGTTGGGGAGGGGACAAAAAAAATGAAATCTGCAACAGCGTATGTGTGCACTCAAGTAAAGGAGAGAGAGAGAGAGTGAGTGTATTTCATATTCATTAAGGACATTCTTTACATTCTCTCATCACACTGAAACTTGATTAGATAATAAATTGCCGCCTTTCACTGTTCATGATCATCAAAAACCAATCACTAATTTAGCTGAAATGTGGGACATTTAATTATTAATCAGCTTCTTTTCAAAGGGGTGTTTTAATAGCGCAGAAGAAAAATAGGCATGAGAGGAGAGTCATCATTTATCATTGCACAGAACTGGAAGCAACACCACATGACAAAATGAGAAAGGCTAAATAATGACTCACAAAAAAAGGGAAAATTACAGGCATTCTCATATAGAGACACTGGGACACTATCCTCCTGTTCAATTGCAATCTTCATTACTACAGCAGGGTCCAAGCAAAGTGACTGAATAAGGGTCATTACAGCAGTGTACAACAAGGTCTTTACTTAGCTGTTACCAAAGGGGAGGCTACCGTAATAATGCAGCACAAAGAAGCCGCTGGTGCTGAAGTCGCTGTGGAACTTGATGAGGATCTGATTGGCGGTAGTGGACACACCCTCCTGTACGGAGTTGCCGCTGAACTGACCGATTTGAGGCGAGGCCTGGTCGGGTCCATCCCTGATACAGAGATGTGGAGAGATTTAAGAATTGTGAGGTGGGGTGAGAGAGATATTGAAACACTTGAAGGGAAGATGACAGAGATAGCACAAGTGATTTGAGAATAAACACCAGAAATGATTTGCTGGAAGGAAGAGCATGTTCTCTTCAAGCAGTCTTCTGGACCCAGCAGTCATTACGACGTGCCAAGAAAAAGTTTCACATTCATCATAAGTGTCAAAGAAGAACTTGAAAATATGTTAACTGATGAGGTACTATAGTGCTGAAACTTCTGCTTCCTTGCAGCCATCTTTAATACTGATGGTGTATAAAAAGACAAATCAATGAAGTGAAACAAAAATCAAAGAATTCTGCAAAAATGTGCAAAATCCAAAAGAGCTATTTTTCGTCTCTTTTCCCTTTTTCAAAAATATTCCTTTAAATTTTTGTTGAGACTATTAATATTCTCAACGTGCATATGCAAAATGAGAGTTTATCACTCGATTTCAGTCCTCACAACCCTGGAGGGAAAAAGCTTTTAGAAAATGTATGGATGGTTATCACAAGAGCCTAACGCTCTTAACTGAATAAAATTACAAGCAACTGTAGACCTGGGAATAGAAATGTTATTGAATCGTAATGACCTCTCTGAGCTTCACCCTTAATGCAGGATAGGAAGACTGTTGTCTGTGGAGGGTGGATATATCCATGGGACTGCCATTCCCACACCTACATCATTATAGAAATATTACATGGTAGTTTAATGTCTGCTGTCCAATGACATTAATTAAACTTGATCTACACTAACTGCCAATATATGGCCGAGGTATAACAATATTAATATACTCAGCCGCCAATCTACATGATTCCAGAGGTGGATGAGAACCTGAATGTTGTCAGATTGAATTTTTTATGAAATGCACCCTATTGCAACATAAAGCTACATTTACCATGTCCATTTCTCCACATCCAATACCCCGAGGTTAATAGAAGGATGGATGGCTGTGGGGTGATAATAGAACTTGTCATCTGCAGTGAAGCCATTTATGAGGCATGCATTAGCTGGGGAATGCATTGAACACAGAGACATCTCTACCAATGAGAGCAGGGGAGAACTTTTAAAATGCTTTTAAGACTAATGCCATGATCTGCATTTAAAGTAATAAGTAGCCTGGATATGTTTGGGTGTAGCATGCTACTTTTTTCTGAGGATAAAAAGAAAGATTAATACTTTTCTACTGTATATTATATATATAAATATGATTTCAATCAAAGAGAAAGGTTTTCATTATTGGCACTTTCAGGTAGCTCCGGGCATATTTACCTGAATGATGTACACAAATTTTTTTGGTATGTGTGTGTAACATCTTATATATTAAAAAATTATTATTGCAGAGTGATCAGCAAAATGGGGCACGGCAGTCAGGCAGGGAAATGAAATGTTACTATCAGGGGAGCGATTGTTTACGTGCTATTTCACTTGGAAACAGTAGTGCCAGTCGCCCCCATACTATGAATGGTAGCCTCAAATGCTGACAGACATTCCATCCCTCATCACCCATGAGGACAGCTCCATGACTGCCTTAGGCTCAATGCACTATAAAGAAGCAATACGAAGGTATGGAGAAGGCGAGATGGACAGCTGCTGGAGTGATAACCAGCAGGTCATAGAAAGTTATTTACTGCTGTTCAATTATCTGTCTAGAATGGAGGTTTCTGTACGTCAACAAACATACTAAATACATAGAGCTGATGTTTTCATGCTCGTACATATGTCTTTCTCACTTTTAAAGAGCATGGGACACACTGTGACTCAGGATTTTGCTTCATTTTCTACGTGTAAGTTGTCGGTGGTTGTTGGCTCATCTAATACAGGCGAAAAACTGTGAGCAAATATGTCCAACAGGCCTATGACCCGAACATTTTGTCAGTTGCTAAATCTATTGTGTGCCAAGTTCATATTTTGTGGATCACTGTGTAATATTTTTTCAAAATATGTGTGCAATTTTTTTAAGCTGAGGATGAAATAAGAACATTCAAAAATTCTGTTGTTCTGGCAGCTTAAGAGTCAAAAGTAGATGGAAAAATGAAAGCAAAATAGAAACTATGTACACTTTATGCATATTTCACTTGTGCAGATATGATGGGTAATTGCATACACACACACAAACACCAACACACACAGATTAATATAAAAAAATATATAAATCATAAACATATAAATAATAGATTAATGAACTACATTTATTTAAAAAGATTGTTTCCCAATAATAATTGCTATAATTGCTAATAGATTTCTGCATGCAGCTCTCAATTTCTGTACACGCAGACAGTGTGTGTGTGTGTGTGTGTGTGTGTGTGAGATGATGTCTTACTCAGACAAAAATAAGAACTCACCACACAGTGATGTAGTCGTAGATTGGCTCCGTATTGATGATAGAGAAATTTATGTAGATGCCATACCCAGGAGGTACTCTGACAGTCCACATGCAGTCCTGGAAGTGTGGGTACTCGGCTGGGTGTCCAGGGGAATAAATCGTACCATTCATGGATGTTATATTCCCGCCACAGAGAGCTGGAGGGAGGAAAGGAAGTCAGAGAGGCTGGATAAAAATAGAAAGCCAGTCTTTGTTTTACCTCGAGTCATAAAATTTGCTTTTATGATGGTACTGCCACTAAATGTTGATAAAACAAACCGTAACTGCTTGTTATTGGGTCACCACTGTGACACTGGGGGGAGGGGGAGGTGCACTAGATGCCCCAAACCTGATGACACTGAATGGTTCAGACTATACAAGCCCCTGCCCTTGGGATAAAAACAAGACTGAAAACCTGATAGTGATAAAAAAAGGCATCTTCAGAGTAAAACTAGTCCCCACTTCCTCAGACTGTGTTGGACTTGAAACATATGTTATCGCTTCACTTAACTGATGACGGGAAAGCCATAATTTATTGTACCTGAACAACATCTGACGAGTCTCCTTGAAATTTACAATAGAGACAGGCCTAATCAGCTTTGTAATAAAGGCTCGCAAATGCTCCATATATCATTATAATGGGCGGCATTAGTTGATAGTTCAGTAACGTGGTGCTACATTGGCAGTAAAACTGAGTCAAATGCTTTAATGTGCTTGAATAAAGGACAGGACTAAACACAGACTATAACATATATTATTCTATACAAAGTAACTTCAAAGACCTTGTTTTTAGGCCGGGATGGTGATGGAAAAGAATCTGTCTTTACTTAGTAGGCAGCTAATAAGAAAGTGGAATGTAGGACACATTTATTTATATATTTTTCCACTATGTTTGGGGAGAAGAAGGAAGAAAGAATAGGCTTTTCATGATCGATATACAGTTTGTTGATACTGAAAATGTAGCCTGTTTGGATGAGATGTTTAGGTCTTGGTAGCGCAGTAAGAGGCATTTATTTCTGCTTTTTCCACAGTCTCTCAGCACATGAACAACGCTGCCAGTAAAACTCCTGTTGTGTTTATAAGAGGCACTAGCCGGTTACCTTCGCAGCGCGGTATCGGGTGATTCCAGTTTCTGCTGACTCCATGCAGACATGTGAGGGATGGCTCCCCGAGCAAAGTGTAACCCAGAAGGCACTCAAAGGAAATGGTCATTCCCACGCTGTAGTCCAGACCGATCACGATGCCGTTACGAAACGGTCGTGGGTCCGGACACCTCTGCAGCTCATATGCTGTGGAAAAAACAACAACCCATAAGCAGCAGAAGAGGTTCATGGAAAAAAAAAACCTCCACAAAGAAAATAATAGAACATTACCACTCTAATACTATACAACATCTATGACAACCTCAAAGAACCAATGCTTGGCTTGTCCCCTGCTAATTTTGCATCGCTGGTTAAAATCTAGTCACCAGACTTCCTATCTGTTCTTTTATTGACCGAAAACATCCCTCCTATGACATCCCTTTCTAAATCTTGATGAACTGAACACAGTCTGGTCATTTTTCTCTCTCCATTAAATGTTGAGCATTTTGAAAATACAAGGATATGTATTGTCATATTGTTAGTCACTAATACTTTATTCAACATTGGCTTTAAGGCACAAATTACCCTTTGACAAAGCTATTATTTTTAAAGGATATGTGCTATTGAATATCTCAGTGATTTCCTTTTCTTTATTCTGTAACCATTTTTTGTGTCTGTCCATGTGACAGATGCTCTTTTGTGTCTTCTATTTGCAAACCCTTCAATCATCTTCAGCTTTTGAGCTGCTGCTTTGATGACACCCCATCTGAACTTCACCATGAGGGTCAATCTTTGCTCCTCACCCTGATAGACAATGTGGAAGCCAGGCTTGTTCTGGGAGTAGTCACTGTGGAAGAAGAGAGTGGTCTCATGGGTGGTGCTGAAAAGAGAGTTTGGCATCACGGGGCCACTGAACCGATCAATCACTGTTCCTGTCTCCAAACTCCCGCCGCGCACCTCCAGATAGTCATGAACAGGCTCTGTGGAGAAGTTCAGAAACTGGAGATGGATCCCTAAAAAAGCAGAAAGAAAGAATAAATGTAAGAAAAAAAAAGCAAAGACTATGAAAAAAGTCCATGTGAATCAATGTGTGGGTTCAATTGTAGTAGTTAGAGATTACTTAAAAATTCAAAGTTAAAAGCATTCGTAGACATAACGTTTTTTATAACATGGGATAGTATAGCATAGCATGGGAGAGGAGTAAACAATTAGATGGAAGAAAGCAGCAGAGCAGGCATCTGGGCTAGCAGAACAAAAAAACAGAAAATAATGGCGGGATAGAGAAGATAAGAAAGACAGAGCGGAACGACATACCAAAGCCAATCGGGAGTTGAACTCTCCAGCTGCAGTCCAGGCTACTCTGGTAATTCCCTGGAAAGCCTGGGCTAAGGATGACACCACTGAAGTCTGTCATAGAGCCACCGCACTGAGCTGAG
Source organism: Chaunax sp. Z400 (assembly GCA_037577475.1). Lineage (NCBI taxonomy): Eukaryota > Metazoa > Chordata > Actinopteri > Lophiiformes > Chaunacidae > Chaunax > Chaunax sp. Z400. The sequence goes on along the minus strand of CM075190.1, from coordinate 13,084,838 downwards.
GGAGACGAACCAAGGAGAAAAAAAAACACTTCACACTTCTCCACTGAGAGGATCAATGGGAAAATAAAGAAATCACTGACTATAGGGTGAAAATGGAGAAAGAGCAAAGGGCACTGTGTGGGGTTGTTGTGTATGGGTGCGAAAAGAAGGAAGACTGGCTGAGCTGCTTATGTGTGTTTGCCACGTATGTGCTCATAAGTATTTATATGCGTGTGTGTTTGTAGACTGTTAAAGAAGGGCAGGTTTGTGGGCGAGAGAGAAATTGAAGTGATGTGAGTGGGCTTCATGTCTTTGTGTTTGAGCATGTCTGCATGTAAATCTTTGCTTGACTGTGTGGATGATGCTGTATAAAGGCATTCGTGAAAAGATAACACATCCGCACATAATCCTTGTTTGTTGGTGCTTTAAATTAAAATAAATGAGGGAGTCAATATTCAATGCGGTACCACAGCTTTGGCCGTGATTACCCTTCCCCTGCAATGCTCCATGCATCTCTGTGACTGTGAACACTTCAGCTTGCTGTGAAGGTTACACTCACCCCCCTCTCCTGTGGCACATATCCTATTCTTACATTAACACCTGGGTGTAATGCAAGCAAAGCCACCAGAGGCATCAATGTAAACCTGCACTTACTCCCTCCTCTTTTCCCATTTCAGTCCCAAAAGGCCCATTTGTGTAGCAAATGGTTGGAATCACAAGGAGCGTTGCCATTCCTTTCGAGACTATGCACCAAGGCTAGAAGGAAACCAAAAACCTCACAGGTTTAATTGTGCTGCTGGTGGGGGGAAACCTGCTTGATGTGTTTATGCATGAAATGAAAGAGAACAGAAGAGGACCGGAACTCATGAAGATTTATGCTGTTTGTGTAGGGTCACGGCATCACTTTGATGTGAGTTTATCGGCAACAAAGTGAATGCAGATCCCGAGGTGTTGAAGTGAGCGTATGTACTGTAAATGAGCAAGGAGTTGAGCTAATGAGCGAACACAGAGACCTGTCAGCGGTAAAGCTGGGATTTATGTCTGCAGTGAACTGTGGAAACTGTAGGGACATTTACATGAAGACTGCAGTGCGTGTCTGTGTGTTTATATGTACCGAAAAGGTGTTTTTTGCACTAACGTAAGAGCGTGTAAATGTGTATTTGGCGACAAAAGGAAAAACAATGTAGCACTTCCTTAGTAATCACTAGAATATATCACTGTAGCAATCAACATCAGGGGAAGTGTCAGGGAAGACTAGAGCCTCTCATCAGGAGTATCAGAAATCATAAGACACACTGAGATGGTGGTAAGCTTTATTGATTTTTAACCGAGGGCGAAAACTGAAAAATTCATAATCCCCACCCTAGAAGCCCTCCACACCCACCCATCATCCCCAGCCCTGATGTTTCAATGAAATTATTGTTTTCCCTAATACAATAACAAATCCTCTGTGAGAGCACTCACCTATGTCTACTCAAAAAAGTGGACTTTGTGAGTTGTTGAATTAAATAAATGCACCTATATCCAGCTTTCATTAACATATCGGTGTTGGCTTTTTAAACCTAGTCCACTTCAGCATGTGGAACTTGAACTGAAGACTTGTTAGAGCCACAAAATCCACTTGATTTGACAGAACGTTACAGTATTGATTGAATCGCACAATCAAAATGGCACGTTAAGAATGTTCTACATGAGTTCCCGTGGGACACAAGTTACGCACGCTAAGAAGCTAACACCATGAATGAGGAATGATGGGAAAGTGAGTGGCTTTCCAAGTAATGGTGCTCTCTTCAGTCCTAGTCCAAGAATGAAGTCAGGCTGACATTCTTGAGATTTTTCACACAAATCATCAAATATAAAGCTTATCCTCAAGTGCTAAATTTGATGTAGTGGCTGAAGCACTAGTGAAGAAGCAAGTATCTGAACTGTAATATAAATAAAACTGAAATATCACCTCATTGAAAAACCCAGTTCACTGCCAATGACAGACTATAAAATAATACATTACCTAAACACAGAGGTACGGGGTAATTCCACCTTCTGACGGGACCAGGCATGCAGGTAATATATGCATTACCCTGTTCAGGAAAACACAAAATATAAAATTTTCATCATTTCCAAAATACTGTGCAATAAAAATGAAAATCAACACCAACAGAACAAATTGACAGGTGTTCGCAGTCGATTTTATCGCTGCCCTGTGGATCTTTGGAATTAGGTAGTCAGATTTTTTGATTTCTCAAAATCCTCTTCTCAAGGCCTTGCGTGTAAATATTTGATGGTATCAAGAGAAGGAGGGAACTCTTGATGCTTTTACCACCTGGGGTTTGACTACAGAGAGATTTGCTAAAGTGTGAGAAAACTGGAAAAGACAAACATCCGCTTCCAAATTTGTGTTAGATGCGAAAACAACCTTAAAACTAATGATGGACATTACAGGTGAAAATGTAGCCAAAATGACTATAAAATGCATACGTACATGTTAGGGGTACAAAGGTACAAACAAATACTCACAGTATCTGTGCTCATCACCATTCATCTAATATACGTATTACAATTTATTCATTATTTATTTTTATTCATGTATTGAATAAAACCATGTTTGTATAACATTGTAATACAAACATGGTTCCCACTCTGCTCACTCAATGCCCCGCCCACAACACTATCTGATTGATTATACATCGCAATTAATATCGACACTGAAAGTTTAAGTGCTTGACAGACAATAGGAGAGCTGTGTGTCAAAAGGTAAGCAGTAAGCATCCCAATCTCTTGATCTGCCTCTATCTTGACAAGCACGCACAGTTTTCCAGTTACACCGCTGAGAATGCCAATCACAGGGATTTCAGTCAGTGCAGGTGAAAGCAAGGGGCTGTAAAGCTCGATGAGCTTCAGAGTAAGGGTGTTTTTACACTTGGTCCAATTCAGCCCTCAAAACGAACTCAGGTCAATGACTCAGCATTTTTTGCACATATAAGAACACTCCAAATGAGGTTTAAAGTGTTCGGTTTGCTTCCTGGTCCTTGTTAACCTGTGCATTTTTAACAGCACAGCGCTCCAGGATCACTTCGCCCTTTGCCACTGTATTGTAGCAAGGCTTACTGTAGACAGATCACATACACTGGGACACTCGGCACACATGCAAAGAACCATGGAGGCTGTGAGTGGACGAGGAGTAGTTTCGACACACAGAAACGCTAAGGTTTTCCTCAAATTTTCCGTGCAGATGGAAGTGAGGGGCCTCATGAGGACCACACTGCAGTTCTGTACCAAAGTAAAAGAAAATCATCAGAAGTACTTTGTTGCATGTGATAAAATGAGAAGAAGTGTAATCCAAATATAAGAATCCAAAGCAGGTCTGAGCTCCAGATAGTGTGAACAGAAAGAGAACTGACTCCTCTTTCAAATGAACTGACAATGTGAACACGAACACAAAAATAATAGCCTGTTCTGTTGGTACCACTTTAGGGGACCGAGCTCAGTTCTCTTTAAAGAGGACTATATGTGAAAACACCCTAAAACACAGCTTGTATCTCTTCTCTCTATCTTTTCACTGTAGCTATGCATCGGAATTTAGGTACTGACTTACTATTAGCATGGCTGTAAATATTTCAAACTATGATGGTTATATTTTGCACAAACCGTGGCGTGCAACTAATTTTGGTTCACAAATGAACTCTGCACCATTACACCACTAATGCATGTACATTCTCCACTCAGCACGTACACTAAGACCAACCCTTAAAATAGACACCTATACCAAAGCATGGCTTCTGGTCTGTTTCTGATGTTCAGACACTCAGCCTGAAGACATGTGTAAGAAGTTGCTGGTAGGTCCAGAGAGACTTTAAAAAGAAGCGAATGGCCGAGATGGGAAGACACAACAGTGTGGGATGAGTGAGGCAGGCGACTGTTAACACAATACATTGCCCGTGGCGTTGAAGGGTTTTACAGCTGGAAACCTCACGACTACAGTATCTACCCGAGGAGGACTGGAAGAAATTAAAGCTGTTTCACAACAACACTTGAAAAAGCAATGAACACAGCCTTTAAAATATGCATCAAATACATACAAAAGCGTAAACACTTCGTTCCCCACACTTGTGTATTTCCTCTTTTCTTTCGTACACTTCCTGCCCTGCTCACACAAACGTTAATGCCTAAAAAGAGAACTTAGTAATGCTGCTGAAAGACTCATATTTTGGGGTATTCCCTGAAATTGTCAATGCAGACAGCTGATTATGAGTCATGCATCATAACCATAAGAGAGCCGGACAGCTCCTTTACCAGCACAGCACAGCACAGTTTCACATACCTGTAATGAGAAGCCTTGATCGCACTGGAAGGACACCATATCACCCACAGTGTAACGGTTGCCCACCTTTTGTCCGTTACTGGGAGGCAGCGGTTCTGGGCATGAATCCAAACCTATTGCTTAGGACAGAGTCACAACACACAAGTGTGGACAGCGATCATTCTTCTGCTCAGTGCAATTTATATTGATTAATTATTGATCCATAATCCATTAATCCATTGTGAATTCAAATGAAACAATGACATTCAATCACTAAATACCTATGGAGAAAAAGGAATAATCAAATTAGAACCATACATTTTAACATCTAATTACACAGTGCTCGATTTTAATGCCAACAGTTGTAGTGAAATAATTGGGTATTCCCTCATCATAACATTTACAAACTAGGGCATTTCACAAAGATATTTTACTGGCAGCTGTAATCACACAGTATGATTTGAAGCAATCACTGTGAAATTGAAAGCAGTCCCTAAAGTATTGCATATCAGAGGTATGGCGTGATTACAATACCACTTGTCAGGTACTGACAGGCTGGAATTTCTGTTTTGATGGTTTAAAAGTAGGGCTGTCAACATGAACACATTAACACTCGTGATTAATCCAAAAACCGTAACAAAAACCTTAACTTAATTTTGTTTAAACACAAATTAATTAAATCACCAAGTTTGAACCCAATTTCTTCCCATAATTGATTTTCTAATTGATTTTCTAACTGATTTTCACCGGGGCATATTAAACGCAGATAACAGAATGATTGAGGAGACATGCCTCGCTTTGAACGGCAACTTTCGCTTTGAAAAGTTTCCACATGGAAGTTTAGATCAAACTTAAGTTGTGTGCACACATTGCAAGGATGAGACGTGTCTCCGCCGAAGCACAAGTCTGAAGAATCATCTTCGATAGTGTTCGCAATATGATCGCAGCAGCAGCAGCAAGGAGACTAACATTCAAGCATAATTTGCCCTTTGTAGCACACATCACGCAGAGGGTAATCACAGTGACTTGCCATGACGGTGCCTTTGTTGGCGCTTTAGCCAGGTTGGACATTTTAAACACAGTCCTGCAAACAGTTAGATTAAAGTTGAACGAGCCTCTCACTCATTCAGGATGTACCCACATGTGGAATTCAACTCTCAACCCATTGGAGGCAATGTTGCCACAGCAGAAGCACAACTTAGCCATGCTAATCTCCGGTGAATATGACAGGCTGCCAATGTTAGAAACAATGCTGGAGCCATGCAGGTACAGTGATATCCCTATCCTCTGACAAATACAATTAATACAATAGTCAAGTTGTGACAAGCACCCCCCAAGACTTTGTACTGAGCCAATTGTCCGAATTCTATGGAATCATCAAAACTAAAATGAGTTATATTCTGATCCCTATAACCAATTTGTCATGCATTTCTTTATTCCATTACATTTGTTTAACTCCGCCCAAAAGTACAAGTAAGTAAATACTAGTATTTTAAACTTGTGATTGACTGTGATTAATCACAGACGATTATTGGGATTAACTTGATTACATTTTTTTAATCGATTGACAACACTAGTTAAAAGTGGTGATTCCACCTTAGGCCTAAATTAATGTAGGGAATTTGAGGTGAATTTGAGCTATTTCACTTTTACAAAGAAATACAGTCAAGTTTCACTTTAATTTGTCATGGAGATGACTAAACAAACAGAGTATATAAAAACGCTCATCTACAGGCAGAGAAAACCACATCTCACTTTTCACATCATTATAGATTCATCCATTATACAGTTACTGAGTTAAAAGCAGCATTCGAATTGCTTATTTTGTGTGTTATTCAATTGACCCAGGCCATCTGTCAATAGGTTGTTTGAATACTTATTTGAATACATTAAACTGCTTTTAAATTGGCTGCTGTGGCAGTAATTTGTAATATGAATTGAAAGAAAGGAGGCTTTGCAATAACTTATTTAAGCCTCTTCTTGATGCATAATTAGCAAGCAGGCCATAGGGTGAGAGCAAGAAAAACAAAGACAAAAAAGTATTCTTACCTACATTAAGTCAAAGATAATACATACACACACACCACTGAAAAAAGAAATACACAAACAAAAGTACAAACACTCCCACAGAAGTGCATTAGAGTGTTAACTGTTCCAAAAAGGTAAGTGGGTGGATGAATGCAAATACAGCAGCAGAAATGAAAAGACTCAAAACAATGTCCAGGTTACTCTTCAGAGAGATGAGTGGTGGGAACGGTCACTCTCCGTGTCTAGTTAAAGGTGGTGTAACACAATAACTACACAGAGCAAGAAACAATATATGAGCTCAGCCATGGAACCACAAAGAAGAGATACTGTTTGTACAATGTTTGTACAAGATTTAGAAAATTTTACATTGATTTCAAGGATAGTTGGTGAGATAAGATAACACAATGCAGCCATAAATAATCAATTTTGTAAACATCTAATGTTCCCTAACTGCAGGGACCAATCACCCTCCCCCTGGCAGTGGTCTTGAGCATCTAAGAGTATATAGAGGAATAAAAGAAAACCTTTAAATGTATATCCAAGGATACACAGAGCAAAATAAATTCAGCAAATGGAACATATGAAACCTTCCTGAGTGCAGAAAAACACTTTGGTGGTTAGCATGTAAGCATTTACCTGTCATATCAAACAGGCAAAGTAAGGGTCCAGTTTACACAGATAGATCTACTGTGGCAGATCTTGACTTATCACAGATTTTTGCACTCTGGTCACACTAACGGCAGGATTCTGAGGAAATATAGGTTAATGAGTCTCATTCTTACGTCACCAAATACCTATGGTACTGATACAAACCAATCAACAATCAATGAACCAAAAGTGTATTAGAGAGGTACCTGCAGCCTGCAGAATGGGACAGGGTTAAATATGGAATGCTTAATCCCACCCACTGTGGTTTAACTAGACGAACTAGTGAATCTGAGTACGGTTAAATGTGGATTGTGACTCAATGTTGGCTCTGAGCATTGAGTGTCAATCACCCCAGCATACTAAATAAATTATTCATATAATGATGAGGTCAGGGAGTCTGACCCTTTTGGCTAACCTTGTGAATTCTGCTACCCTATTAATAGCTAGCACCAGACCTTACTATAAAGTGAGTGTATTAAAATGTGGATGATAGCCTATATTCAGTCCTACATTTGTTCAAATCTAAATTTGTAATTTGACTGAAAAGATTTTAACAAAAAGTAATGGGACATTTATGCTTTTTTCTCTATACTGGCAATAGGGCAGTTTTCCCAATGACATTCATGTAAGTAGCATATAAAAGCAATGAAATCAATATTTAACTCCCATTGAATTCAACAGATAAACCAATAAAACCATGGTGGGTGGGATTAAATTATGAACCCCGCCCTATTATGCAGGTGCATAGTCAGGTATACAGGTTTGCAGTATTTATATGTGGGAATGAGACTCAAATCAATCAATCTTTCTCCAGAATCACTCAACCCAGCTTTAAGTGTGGGCAGCCACTAACAGATGGCACTGACAGTTGTATCTGGCCAATAACATGTCAGTAGTCTGTGTCACCAGTTACTGTCAGATGATATCTACTTCAGTAATAATAATTTATTAATATAATTTATCTACTCATCTTCAATTTAATGTAAATTTACATTAAAATAATTATCATAATATATAGAATAATTGAAGTTGCATCAATCACACACTTCTGCCTCATCTAATTTAAATTTTGTGCAAAGATCAACGCTATCTCCATACTAATTATCAAACAATAATTGTCTTCCATGTTATGCTGTTCACCACCCTAATTCATCAATATAACGTTGCTACCATCATAAATAAATAGAACCAATAAATAAATAAATAGTAACCAAATAACTTTGACAACTAGGTGATCTGCAATAACTGATAGCATCAAAATCAGGTGCATATTAATTTGCAAACAGAATATTATAGATTTTACCGTCATGACATTTATAAATCAATCAAAATAAACTGACACAGTGGCACAAGTACTGTTGCAAATTTGTGTAAATGTGTGAGGATGAAACTTTGATGACCAGAGGCACAAGAACTGTCTTGTCCGGGTGCAGCAAAACTACTGCTCTTAATCATTTTAAAAGCAGTGGGTCAGGAGGTGCAATAAGACTGAACTGTTGTGCATCTAGCTTACAATCTGCTGAAAAGACAAGAGTAAAATTGAAATAAGAAAATAATGTAAATTCTGAATATGTGACACCAGAATAAAAATTCCCATAGACTGTAATAACACCAGTCCCAGATGGATGGAAAAAAGCAGTGCAGGGAATTGTGAACAATGTAACAACACAACTAGAAAAACTTTCAGCAACCCACCTAAAAACGACACATACAACATTGTTATATTGCATGTGGATTATGATGATAAATTGTCTGTTTTGTATTTTTTATTCTTCGTAACTACGCTGCCATCTTGACCAGGACTCCCTGAAAGAAGAGATCCTGTATCTCAATGGGACTTTCCTGGCTAAAGAAAGGATACATTAAAAATAAATAAATAAATTAAAAAAATACCATCCACTTTCTTCCATGATATGAAAATTGAGAAGTTATATCTGTCAAAGGAAGAGGGAGATTTGGAGAAGAGGAAGGGAATCTGGCTGTCTAAACTGGACACTTAAAGCCCAAGAGGATTAAATGGGGAATTAAACCAGAAGCCATGTCTGTAGTTGACAGGCTCTCTGTTAACATAATTACTTTGAGAATTATAGGATTTATAGTTATTGACTGGATGCATTAAATTCAAACACAGACGGATTGGAAATTAGTTATAGGGTTTGTAACATTAAGTGATGGAGGTGAGTTGAATACACATTTTTCAAAGGGTAATCTGATAATTAGTTTGAAGTAATACAGAATATGCTTACTTGTATTGAAAATGGACACTCAAACCTTTTTAGGAATTGATGTGGTAAATGATAAAGTGTATCTGTATGAGAAAGGAAGGGTCCATTGCATCATACTTATCATTTCTGTGTCACCTGAGGGCAAGAATATTTTCTAAATAGTGTTTTTGAAGAAAAGGATGAGTGTAATGTTTACCAGATAGGGCAATAACAGAAAAGCATGAAAATATCTTGCCTGGTTGTTGGCCACCATCGCTGGAGAAATGTTACTACACAATACACCAAGGTTAGCAGAATGAGCTACAGAAGCAGATGTAGCATGAACATGTTCCCTGGACCAACCCACGTACTCCTGGTCCAGTACGATTTTATACATATACAGACATGCATATATTTCTTGTGAATGATCTCTATTTGTTTTCTGTTTTTCCTTTATAGACTTACAAAAAATACTATTTTCACAAGATCCCTACCTTTACTTTTCTATTAGAAAGTGGACCCTACCGACACTAAAAAGACATAAATGTAAAATATTATAAATAATAATATACTGTAGGGTGTGAAGGAATTTCTTTGGTCAGGTCAGCTCTTCACACAGAGAACAAGATTTGTTTGGGCTTTTCCTCGCTTTTAGTTGATCTGCTTTTATTTTCATCACAGCGATTCTACTTCCTTCATTAATTCATTGAGGTTTTTTTTATTTGGCTTTATAATTTTTAATTAAATTTAATTAAATTATATTTTTTTATTTTCATCACAGTGATTCTACTTCCTTCCTTAATTTATTGAATTTTTTTTAAAATTTGGCTTTATAATTTTTAATTAAAATGCTGGATTTGGCCTGGTTATCAGTAATACTACATCTTACGCCTGACATTAACTGGATTTTGATCTTATTAATGTTAATTGTTAATCTGCTTTACGGTTGTTATGTTTGTTGTTTTCATGTGTTGTGTTTTTGCTTTGCTTACTTTAATACCCCCTTCCAAAACAATCAAGAATTAAAAAAAATTTCTAGGAACATTTAATGTCATTAAAGTACTCAATTTGAACATATATGGAATCCATAACCCTGTAAAAAAGGTTAAAAAGTTTGATCCCATTTGAGATGTCTGGAGTGTGGCATAGCAATCTTTAAATTTAAAGCAACACTGGGTTGGAAACATATCCTTCTCTCCAGGCACAAATGGCCCTAAAGGAGGCAGCTTTAGATGTGATTACAGGATCACAGGAGGGATAATGGGTGATAGTTTCATGAAAATTGCAGAATAATAAAACATCCCTAGTTCTATATGCACCAAATTTGGCACAAGGCAGCCTTCTGTCCTCATTAAATATTTTGCTATCACAGTAAAAAAACAAGCAGGCAATGTGCTTGTGGGTGGTAATTTTAATTTAGTGAGCGATGCTTTAGTAGGCCACTTTGGTCACCACTTACTAGATGATAAATGTGTCTCCCAAGGCTTCGAAGAATTACTAGAGATACAGTCATTAACTGATGTGTGGTGTCTTATTAACATACACTACATTTCATTTGAAGACACATAATTCCTATTGCAGAATCCATTGCCTTCATACTCCTACTAGTGACAAGTGTTGCCACTTATATTCATGGCGTCATTGTATCGGACAATGTTCTAAAAATATCAATGTAAATGACAGAGCTTTAATTAAGTGTCATTAAAGGGTAACAAATTTGTCACTTTATTACAAAGTTATACAAAATATTTTGTTTGTATCACCACTGCAATCCCCATTCAGACAATCTGGAGGCCTTTAAAGCAACCTGTAGGGGAAGATCATTTGGTTTTCATTCAGTAAGAATTGAACATAAGGAGTCGATCTTTGCACTATACAATTTGAGAAGACATTTAGAGATGTCTAAAGATAACTTTATGAAAATGTGGAAAAGGCAGGGTAAATGCTTGTGTCAGAGGTCAGTGATACCTTTAGAAGTTTTTTCTCATCCATGTACAAATTTGAATGAAAGAAATATTACTGCGAGAGCTGGATCTTTTTAAAAACCTACCATTATATCAAAGTAAAATGAAGAAGAAAAAGAAATACATGTGGCCTCCATCTCAGAGGCAGAGATTCACAGCGCTCATAGATGCTTATCAAATTTTAAATACCTAAAAGGAGATGGTTACACTATAGCGCTTTCTGCAGGTCACATCCATCCAATAGCACCGTGACACACCTACATTGCTGGTCTATCATCTTGCTGCTGTCTTTTCAAACATGATTCTGTTTGTACCTTTAGTTCCTTCATGCTGCCGTCATGCATGCCCCCAACCTCCCCATCACCGCCCAGTCTTTGCAGATTCACCAGCTTAATTTCATCAGCCTTATCAGTCTCAGCAGGGTCAGCAGCCACCACCACCACCAGTGTCTACACTCAGTGGGGAGGAATTATCTTACTGCTGCCAAGGGAAGATGCCCTTCAATCACAAACACCTTGAGAAGTCCAAGCACCAAAGACTTTCTGACAGACTAGTCATCATATATCATCTGATGTAAGAAATAATTATCTTTACTTCATTTATTTAGCTCTCCTGATTGAAATGATATTATATAGAGGCAATGTATGCCACAGACAATGCGTAAAGTCATTATACTTTTGCCAAAAGCATGGATGTAAGCATTTGAAATGTGGGTGCAACAATGAAACAGGACTTTGAGGGTCCTCCAGCAGAATTATTATTATTATTATTATTATTATTATTATTGTTAAAGAGTAGATATGAGTTCCTTTATTATGGTGCATTCAAACAGGTAGGTGTTTTTTAAACTTAAGGATTGCTTTATAGGCCTAATTTTGTGCAATTGCAATTGGTGCCAATTAAGTTTTTGTACATTGTCAAATTAATGAGGACAACTGTAGTCAAAGTTGCCCTATGATTTCTATGATTACCTACATTCATCGACCAATCATTTCTACTACTATGAAGATTCAGTGAGGATTGTGTCTCAAAGATAGATTACGTTCTTAGCCAGTTATCCTGGTGGCTTTGTTTATGCACACATATGCAACAGTGCTACAGAAAAGCACTCCAAATATATGAATATAACAGCCATCTGCCACCTTTCAGCAAAAGCAATACTGTAGGTTTGAGTATGAGCATGTGTGAGCAAATCTGTCAACTTAGCTGGAACTCATGTAGCTTTGTGGCTCAGGGCCCTGATACATACTTTTTTTTGGCTAAACAATCATATTTGCTGATATTTCAAACACATCATCAAATATATATAACAATTAATCAAAAACAATGACTTCAGGGGTTTGATGCTTTTTTCCTGTTATAACAACCTTACACAGCTATAAGGTGCTCAGTTGTATCAATTATGTAATAGCGGCACTGGAGTAACAGTAAAATATTTTAAGATAATAATAAAAAATAAAAGCTTACAGCTGCAGAATCTCCCTGGTTTGGTTCTGCCTTCATTATTTCTTCATTGTTCCACCTTTTCGCTTGTTGTTTATTTGTATATTTCACTTGTTCCCTCTTTACCTCTTAATTTCATCCCTTTCTTTCCTCCTTCTCTTTTAGTCTCATTTGCCATCTCACTTCATTTCCATTTCCATTCAACTCCATTTTCTGTCACGATCTCTTTTCTCATCTCTGTGCAAACAACCTGTTTGGTTGTGACAGTCAACTTAATTCAGCTACCTGGGAGCAACGTAGGAATAAAATGTGGTATAGAAGTTCATTGATCGGGCATTCTCTCAATAAGCAAGCAGAAAGTGTTTGATAATGGAGTACTGGGGTAAGAAAATAGCGCTGAGTGGATAGATGCATTTCAACATGGTGTATATGTGACTGTGTCTGCTGGGATTAATACCTTATATAATAACTGCAATGCCAACAGCCTAAACCTAGGAACCATCTTTATGTGAACAACTATAGGCCTATACATTTTCTTAAAAGTGAATATACACTTATGTTTGGAAAAAATTGTATCCACTCTAATTCACCTGGGTCAATGACCTCTATCCCTGGGCACCTTTTATCCAATAATATGAGGAGGCCTCTACATATTACAGGCCAGCTTCCTCCAACATCCAGTGGTAGCAGTGTCACTAGGTGTTGTTCAGAAGGGAAGGAGATTAATGTGTAACACACATGCTTTCAGGTGGGTCATGGGCTGTATTATGGAATAATACATGAGCTGTGTTGTTCCATCGTACAGTTTCTGGCATGTCTTGGCAGTGTTAGTCCCTCCATGATTTATAGCCTATAATCTCAAGAGAGCCTCAACCCCTACATGCTGGCTATGCTGCTGTAGAGGCACTGGCTCTGGAGAAGAGGGACCCCTTAAAAGGTATGTGGGCATAGCCCACCTGTGAGTGGACCTAGCTGCACATTGATCCCTACACTATGGCCAAATAGCCCTACTGCCTGTAGGAGCATCTTGACAAGATCGACAAGATCGATGGTGATTATGATTTCAAGCCAAATATGTATGCACACTTTGTCCAACCCATCACACTCATATATATATACATTATTGATCTTTGACCAGCTCCTTTTATCTGGAAAGGAGAGAGAATGAAATGTTTAGGTGTAATGAACACCTAAAAATATTTGGTTTGAACACACAAGCTTAAGTACATAAGACCTTAGGAGGTGGTCCATCCTGCCTTTGTCCTAATTGGGCAGAGCTGAAGGACTAAAAATGAATTTTCTTTCCAGATTAGCTTTTTGATCTCTGTTCCTTTTTTTTTTATTCCAAAATCTCAGTTTAACATGAATGGACTGTTCTACACTTGTTTTTTGGAAGGACAAAAAGAGCTGCAAGATAGAGGGAGTCAAGGGTCAAGTCAATTTTTGAAACCATGGTTCCATGTGTTTTATGTACAGTATATGATCAAAAACACAATATGATAATAAAATGAATAATTTAATTGCATTGTATACTCATCCATGCTATATTTCTTGTTTTCTGTGGCCATCCATACTTTTTTTGTTGTTGATGTTTTTGTTTTTTTCGTCCCCCCCCAGCCTGGGGCGAGCCAAGTCGAAAAGATACACTAGCCGCCAGCGCAAGGGAAGAGATATATACATTCAGATGAAAGTGGCACTTCGGGTGGCTTTGCACGAGAACAAAATTCTAATGAAGTCTAAGCAGTTACTGACTGACACTTGAAAGACCACAACATAGCCATTTTACATTGCAGTGCAGTATTGCAGTACATTACTGCAGCACAGCATGCAGTGTTGGCAGTATGCTGGAGATGTAAAAGAGCCAATTGAGGTGGTTCGGGCATCTGCTTAGGAAGCCTCATGGGGGGCTTCCCTTCGGAGGTTTTCCAGGCACATCAGAAACCCTGGGGTAGACCCACATCTCACTGATTACATATCTCATTTTGGCTGGGAATGCCTCAGGATACCCCAGGAGGAGCTGGGAGAGGGAGGTCTGGAACGCCCTGCTTAACCTGCTGCTACTGTGACCCAACCCCAGATAAGCTTAAGAAAACGTTTAGATAGACGGATACAGACATGGAGATTGACTTTACTCTGGTTTTAAACGCATCACATTTGACGCAGCCTGACTCCCTTCTACAATAAATACAGTCCTGCATCTTTAATGAGCTTGTCCGCAGCCATGTTTTCCATCTTCGTTTTTCAACTATGACCCGTTGGCTTCCTCACTTCTCATCAGACCTTGACGTTTCCGCTCCTTGCACTTCCAGGGCTGTCCCAGTAATTAATGAAACCCTTCGGATCAATGACTACATTAGACAACATAGATGGGAATATAAGAAGGCCAAATTTAGATGGAAAAAATTCAACAGATTCAACCGTTTCATTTGGAGCAGGTATTGTTTAAACTGAGCCAGACTGTTATTGATTTGTGAGCTGGCTCCTTTACCGGACTGAACAATAATAAACACAACCCAATTGTTCTTTTTAGTACTAACAGCCCTATTGCAAATCCTTCTGTTCCTGTTATTAGTACCTTGTCTTCTAATAACTGTAAAGATGTCTCTTCTCCTTTTGTTGGCAGGACAAATGGGCTGAGGTCCAAATTTCCCTTGACCGTTTAAACCTCCATTGGATCAAGCAATCCTATTTAACTGTCAGACTTTGTTCTTATCTCCCACCAGATCCTTTTCAACACTGAAGCTCGTAGAATGAACCTCTATCTCACCCAGTAGAGAGTGTGCACCATGTCCTGAGGCTGAGTCCTTACAGCGGTAGCTGGAGTTCAGTTCTAGCCCTTGCCCTTTGCTGAATGTCATCCCCCCTCTCTCCCATTTCCTGTCTGTCTTCAGCTGTCACTATCTAATAATGGCATGAAGTCAGAAAAATGCATATGCATCCATTTTCCATCCCCTGTGGAAGAGTTCCCACAAAATGTGCACTTCCTACATTAGGGCCCTTTCTATTATCAGCTACTCTCTTGCATCCAGGTCCATTTGTGGCTTTATTTTCCTTCTATTTTTTTAAATTACCAGTTTTCATCCACTTCTCAGAAAACCCTCTCTCATCACAACCTATTTAGAGAATAAATCTCAAAGCTACTCTCTCTACTCTCAACTCCTGAAGTTTGTTGAGGGTCATAAAATCAGTAACAAAGGTGAATAACAGAAATGAATTTCTGTTGCAGCTTTGAACTACTTTTATTCTTATTTGACTAATAAATATTTTAATGCTTGTGTCAACATGCATGTTTCTTCAGCTCCCCTGCTGTGTGGAGTCATTCAGGGGTCGGTCCTTGGACCAATCCTCCTCTCACTGTACATGCTCTGGGCCATTTGTTCACATGATTTCGAGTCATGTCTATTCATTTTCTAGTCACAATCGCCCCATGCAGCTCATGTGAAGAATTATATAGACTAACAGCTATTCGAGGACTTTATGTGGGATACAAGATGTCATATTCCCTGTGAGAAGATGCCAAATTTGTTTTCCATCATATCATCCATCTTAGAAGAGCCGCTTAAACGGTTCGTTCTAATGAAGTTGTAGTGACAAGGGTAGGATTTCTATGACTCGTCTCGAGAGACAACAACAATCACCCAAAGGAAACATTTTAAAACTGATGGTTGACTGGCTGACAACCCCTCTATCCCTTTTCTTCCTACTGTACTGAGCATTTACGTAAATGGATGCTTCAAACCATGCACAGGCTACAAATAAGATAAAACCAACTGGAGGACAGAAGAGAGGATTGCAGTAATTTGACTAAATCAGTCAGAATTGGAACTTTGCTATAAGCACTACACTAACATCAGAAAATTAGACGGAACAACAGACCACACAAAAAGAAATGATAAAGGATCAGTTTCAAAGAGAAGCAACGTGGCTTCATCACACATCCCAAATGTTTGCCAATAGGCAGACAGTACAACCATATGGCAGGTATAACTAAACAAATATGAATTATAATAGCAAAGGCTGAAATGTGCTGGGCTGGAGACCGGTTTAGATGCAGCATCAGGGAATTCACTTTACCAGGGCCAGAGACAAAGGGTAAGATAGACGGAGAGAAAAGAGCTGCCTGTGAGACATGAAGTGATTCTCAGCAGTAGGTAGCGATGGTGGTGGTGTTTGGGGGCTGGTGCAGAGAGGAGCCCACAGAGAGACACAGCTAGAGTGGTTCCGAGAAAGAGAAGAGGGCGTTGTGGAAACGAAGCACCGACTGTGAGAAACATGACTCTGAAGTCATCCTCAACAGTAGAATGATGCTCTCGAAGTGACACCACTGACAGCGAGGACAGATTCAGTGACAGCAATGTTTTTCATGCTTCTTTTGTTTTGCAACACTTTTGTGGAAGACTTTTGTGGAAAACTGTTTTTACTCCCAACATTCTTTAGTTGCTATGCGTATGAGATCTCAAGCTGGTTAGGTTAGCAGGGCTCTTATCGCAGCTTCTCCTTCCTGTCTTACTGGAACCAAATCCTCCCATTTTACTGAATCATTATTGAGTTCATGTCTTCTCCCCTCTCACCACCCAGCGGTTTTGCTTTTTACACTGTCCTTGATGTTCTTTATTGAAAATAAGTGACATTGAGTCACAGTCACACGTTTTAATAAGAAAATTGCTGTCATGTGTGGGTGAGTGCTAAGTAACAAACAAACAAAAAGGCAAATGTGAGGAGTATGAACTTTAAACACATCTAACCTTACAGTAGAGAGATGACATATAAGAGAAAAATGGCCCTGACATGAAACGTGAGGAAAGTGATTGAGATGTAAATAAAAGCTGCATTGGTCACAAAGGACTGTATTATTAAATGCACGCAGAAGAGCTTGTATCTAAGCATCACCTGCAGATCTGCACCCCTATTTTCATTACAGCATTTTTGAATGAGAGGACTTCGTGAATTAATTGCCCCATTGAGGCTGGCTACACTCCTTACATTTTGGGCAAGGTAAATTTTAAGCACACTTCATAGCAAATATGCCTCTAAGCGTATAACCCACTGAGAGATGAGCTGATGTATCACCGCTATGAAACAGTATGTGGGTCCAGCAACTTGAAGAAAAGAGAGGACTTATATTAAGACTGAATTTAAAACTAACTTCTTAAAACTAACTTTATTTCCAACTGTGTCACCCAGCAGCAGTCCCTCCTATTCGTATACCTCTGTTCAGCAAGTGGAGGCAAGTTGCAAACGGACACATAGGAACAATCTGACAACAGAAAAACTAAGAGGCAGGGAGAAAAGTTGTCTCTTCTCATACCTGTGTACTCCAAGTGAAAGCCCGCGGCAGACACACTAATGTCCGACTGGAAGGTCAAGTGCATGTTGTTGGAGGTGCTGTTCAGCAGTTGGGGAATTGTTGTACCTGTAATATACAACACAGTTAGGATCATGTCTATCCGTATGTCCAACAATTAAACATCCATTGCACCTCAGTTACATGCAGTATAGATAATAATTTACACACAATAATACTAATAATAATAAAAAATAATAATAATAATCATGATAATAATAATAATAATAATAATAATGATAATAATGATAATAATCATGATGATAATAATAATAATGATAATAATAATGATAATAATGATAATAATCATGATAAGTCTGGAGACTTTGGCTTTCAGCAGGAGGGGAGGAGGCCATTTAACCTCGAAAACCTTGTTAAATGAGAGTTGCTGTCTGTATCTGCAGGTGTGAATGAAACTATGGTGACAGACCGTGTCTCACATAATACAATTAATTATAGACTATAACTCTCATTAAAATTAAAATAAATCAAGTGCAGAGTCTATTTTAAAAATTCAAAAGGCAGCAGATGTAATCTGTGCCATCCTTGGTCAGAAAACATTCTAAATTTTGGATAATCTGCTACTTATGTATGATTTTTTGGGCTGACCAGAAAGGACAGCATTAAAATAGATGGTGATATGGAATGACAGATCAAAATTTCATAGAGGCATAAAATGTGTAACAACTAAATTATAGCTACTAATGTCTTAGTGTGAGCAATAATCATTTATCTATATTGACCACACATGCTCTCTCTATTGCACATTTTTAGTTATAAATTATTTTCCATACACTTCAGTCAGACCTACAAAATAAAAGCCTTTAACTCAAGCATGCTCTTTAATGGTAATTTATGTGAAAACACTGGGGGATCTGGGATCCTTTTCTCTATTCCCGGCATGTGTCTTCTGCAATTTGCATGCATGCATTTAAATATATTCATAATCAACTCCATCAGTTTATCCCATGATTAAATTGATTGCTATCTATTTAAAATACCAGCCCTTTCACACAGCACACTGCCCTGTATAGTGATAGCTGTGCTGTGGAGCCATTGCAATATGTAAGAGTTTGCTCCGAAATGAGATTTCCAACACTTGAGAGATTTGACATCTATTCTCATAAAACTCATAGCCGATAGAGGCAGATGTCATTATGTTACACCAGTTCCTTTTATGCAAGGACTCAGCATCTAAAATTATGTCATGGCCTTTTTCTAGTCGGTTACCATGTGGCAAGAGCACCATTATCATTAGTGGGAGCCCCAAGGCAACACTACATTTGTAAAATTTCACACTGAAACAGGAGCAACATGATACAGATCTCCAATGCACTGACAGGAATAATGTGTAAAAGAGGGATATTTTCTTCTTCTTTGACTTCTTTACCGGTTTTTAGACAGCATTCTCAAAGGACATGCCAAATGTCATCAGCTCCATCACCACCTCTGTCTAACGTTGGAGCCCTGTGTAATTCAATAGCGGCCTGACAGCTAAAATTCAGTTGTATCAGTTTTACCTGAGTAGCTACCAAGCCTTGGAGCATTGCCATCAACCCCGTCAAAAAAATCCAACGAGTCCCAGTTGTGTTCTGTGGCGAAGGTCACAACTTGAATCTGAAAGAGAGAGATAACTTAATACAAGCAAAAGACAGCAGGTAAAATACTCAAATACAAAAAATAGACTATTAATGAACCCAAGAGGTAAATTGACTAGTTGCTTACTAATTAGGCTATCTCTAAAGAACTATTCCCCCCCCAAAATATTTTGATCTGTCATAAAACATTAACTCTAAAGCGAGGAATCCATTTGTCTGTCTTTCTATATGTCCTCCACATATCTTCAAAAACTGTTTATCCAATCAACTTCACACTTGCTGGGTGTATTACACGAGAAAACAAGGTCATGCGATTTGTACATCCGTCACAATTAATAAGAAACCTTGAATAACCAAGTGAGTGCTCTGTACAGCAGTCAGAGTGAGGCTTGAGGGCTCGATTCAACTCGGAGAGATGAGAGACAAACAGTCAGAAAAATAAATATAAGTCAGAGGAAAGTAATTTCACATGAAAGGAAGGAAGCTAAAAAAAAACACTTTTAGTGCTGTGGGGCAGAGCAGCAGCAAAACACGTTTTAGGCATTTAGATGCAGGCCCACCTCAAAAGTAAGAGAACATCAATAAGAAAATAAAATAAAAAAATAATATCAATTTAAGTGTACAATTGCTTCTTCATCAAGCCATCAAGCCCATGTTAAAAGTTAATTTGTTATTCAGGCATTTTCTGTTTTCTGTTTTATTCATTGGCCATGTATGAGATGTAGAAATAGATCAAACTGACATTACAGATGGTTATTTAAATTATTTTATAAACCCCACACTGATCGAAAATACATTTGTCAGTCATCATCTAAACTGCATATTACTCCAACAAATAGGGTATTATTATTATTATTATTATTATTATTGTTCAAATCATAAAACAGCAGCAACATACCAATTACAGGATGATGAGACGATTGAACTAATATTGAAATATTAATAATGGTTTTTACATTTAGGCTATTTGGGGTACATTAATTGCTATACTGTATTTAATGCCTAATCCAAACAATAAATTTAGAATAATCAATAAATTAGTCTTTAGATTAATCAAGTAAATGAAGAAACAATAAATGAATCAATCAACAATAAAAGTAATTTTTCAGTGGTCAGTCTTATACAAGTGCAATATACACATGCTGCTCTCCCCTGTGCTCTCATATTTAATTATTTTATCTATTTTATCTGACTGACATTTTATGACTGTTTATCTTACTATTGTCTATTTATAACAGTTTTATATATATATATATATAACTGTCTGCTAATTTGAGTTAGGTTAAATGTAATATGCAGTCAGTGTCAAATGTGGAGCATTTTGGATGAGAGGTCCTAGAGAAACCCTCAAGCAGCAAAACCAAGGGCTGAGCAATCAGCCCGTTCCGATCAGGCACGTTTTGAACAGTCACTGCATCGTCACCAGTCAGATCTACATCTGTGTACGCTCACTTGGATTCCGGCTCCTTCTGGAACAGAGATTTTCCAGGCGCAGTTCAAATAGTTGGCGTACGGCTCAGGGTATCCAGGGGAGAGGATAGTGCCTCTGCGGTCAGTTAACATGCCACCGCAGGGAACTAAATGAAGGACAAGAGATTGAGAAGAGAGAAAATGAATCAGTCATGACAGAGTTCAGATCCACAGACACACCTGCAGAGGAAGGAGTGGACAGGGATCCCAGTGGGGAAGTAGAAAACTGTCCTTTAAAAACATCATTAAACCTATAAATACCTTCTAATGAATCCGTTTTAAATGAGCATCTATAAAAAAAATCACATCATGTGATGTAAATATAATGTAAACAGGCTTTATTTCTGAACCTGATCATGCATCCTTGTTGACATGACTCATCATTTAATACTCAGGGGAGCTTTACATGGCAGAATTCCCTCCTCTCTCAAAAACAGTCCAACCCTGATGTGTAATAAAATCTCTTTCTGGCCGCACAAATCACATAATCAAGTTTTGAATGCTATTCCTCTGTAAGCACACCTTGTTTCTATCTGTTTCATGTCATGAGTAAGGTATTTATTAAGCCTCTCAGCTCTCAGACGAATGTTGAATTGGAGTCACTAGCCAGGTTGTGCTGACAATGTCCGTGAATGACAGCTATGGTTTCTTTATTGCTTTTCAAGCGGGTGCCATTTGGCCTTGTATCCAGTTAGCTAGTTTCCAGACAGTGCTTGGCTCCACTTTATGTCCATTAAGGATTGTGGTAACCCAACCTTGCAGACCAGAAGCGTTTGGTTTATCACAAACAACAAAACACAGAGCAAAACCCTTTTCCTTTTCCTTCCTTTCGAAATGGAGTTCTAGGCTATAACAGAAACAAGCAAAGACTTATGAGACTTATTAGCTTTTGCTCAACAAAATCCCTATCACAAGAAGAGGTCTAATTCAAGAGTGTGTGTTTTTCATTGCTGCTTTGCTCTGTTTGCATATATTGTTCTGCTGTCAGCAGATTGAATGTTTTTCAGACATCTGTTAGGCATTACTTTAATGGCAGATACGCAATCCTACAAAAAAAGGTGAAATAAAAGTTTAA
This sequence comes from Chaunax sp. Z400, assembly GCA_037577475.1. NCBI lineage: Eukaryota > Metazoa > Chordata > Actinopteri > Lophiiformes > Chaunacidae > Chaunax > Chaunax sp. Z400. The sequence continues at coordinate 13,062,788 of CM075190.1, read as the reverse complement.
GTCTAAGCTGAGTGTAGAAAATGCACCGACTCCATCATTCCTTTTTTTCTTTCACTACAGATGCAGAAACAAGCATCCCATAGATTAAACTGCAGATTAGAAAAACATGGACCTTCCATCTTCATTTGCATCCAACCAAGTCATTGTTTTATTAGTTTTCTGCTATTCAAGGTACGTAACAGTTTTCCTGTAGGACCAAGCAAAGCTTTCACTCAGGGTGCAGGAGGTACTTCAGATTTCTGTTGAGTAGTACAACGTGTTCACACAATGAAGAACAAGATGCTATCTGTAAGGACAAAGGTTTAGCCTGTACAGGTCAATGGTAATCAGAGGTTTCAATACCCATCAACCACTGGATGATTCAGTGACAAGAAGACAAAAGGAGACACGTTAAAAAAAAAACCCACTTTGAGCTGTCAGCTTGCCACAATTTGAAATAAGTCAATATTTTACACACGTTATGTGTAACATTTAACGTTGCTCCATTCATTGTGAGAGAACTATTAGAGAGAATTACTTTACTGTACCTCACAGCAATCAGAGTGAAGTAATGACACTGTCACATAATCCCTGCCTCAGTGAAGTCAATGTTAGCCAGTTTATGTCAAACACAAACAATCCAGTATTAGAATTAATTTACACCTTCATCAAAATTGAAGGGAAAAAAAAAAGCTTGTGTACTTTTTTTTTCTATTTCTATTCTATTTTGCCTAAATTTTTTCTGTAAAAATCAACATCAATGCCTATGAAATCTTGAGTATTATAGTATTTCTTAGAGTATTTCATATCTGTGGACGGATAGTAACATGCTAGCTATACAAATACTAGTTAAACAAAATTAAGTGCAAAAGCAAGAGATACACAGAATGAAATAGTTTAATTTTTCATCATCAGATCTTTATTGATTTCAACCTTCGATGTTTGAACAAGGATAATAATAATTATAATAATAATAACAGAATATAGGGCTATTTTATTTTATTCTGGATCGTAGAATTAATCAATTCATCATCAGTTCAGGATCTTGACAACAAGCAACAGACCCATTCAAGAGTGACACCCAGTATTTCAGTGTCATTTTACAGCTCCTTAAGAGCTCTCTGAGATGTCAGTTAATGCAATTGCTCGAGCAAGATTAGAAATCATGACACTCATGAACGCTCCACACTGATCTCAATCAGAGGCAGGCTCATATGTCAGAGTTACCGCAGGTAGACAAGCACTGGGACAACACACATTATGAGACACCTAGTGCCATCAGATACACAGGGAATTCACTCTGTAACTTCAACTTTTAATTAAAACTGTTTGAATCGAGATTTCAAAAACCTATCTGCAAAAACTGCCTTTTTCCATTTCTTTGATAAAACTATATACAGCAATTACATCCTCTAAATGTTGTCTTACCTTTCTCTTCATTAAAAGGAGGAGTCTGACTCTTCACTCTCAATGCAGAATTAAAGTTTTGATAGAATAATTATGCTTGAAGTGGAAACCCCTGCTAATTTTCCAAGGTAACGGTGACAAACTCAGCTCTGTAAGAACTGTGTAGGATATATATTAATTGGAACTGATCATGGAGGAAATGTTACTGCTCCCACTCTCAAGGCAAAATTGTGTTCTTTGAAGGCTAAAAGAAATAGTGAGGAACAAACAACATCTTATAATGGAAAAAAAATCAGTTACAAAATACAAATTGCTTTTCGTATGTGGTATGGGAGGTGGATTTGTAATTTTTTTTTAAATTGTTTTTTTAAAATCTCTGTAATGCTTAAATGAAGTACCAAAAAAAAAATATTCTTAACCAAACTGGCAGTAATGTGCACCTTCATTCCAAAAACGTAAGTAAACTATTTGAAGTGGTATGACCTCAAGAGTAGCTCATCTTGCTCCAAGAGAAGAACTTTGGCCTGGCCTCATCACACAACCCCAGACTGAGACGCCATAATTGGTCTTGGGAGGCTATTTCGAAAATAGATTCAGCTGCATAAAAAGGCTCAGTGCAACACTGTGTATTTGTTAACACCTCCAAGAAAGTGTTAAAGTCAACAGTGAATTCTTTGATATGAGCACACTGAATCATTTCAATCTGTGATCTTATATAATATCAGTCAGTCATGATTTTCTCCAATCAGAAATGCGTTTTGTGTGTGAGATTCAGCTGCCTGCTCTCAGCTATGCGTGGAAGAAACCAGAAAATGATGCTCATCTATCAATATTTACCCTTACTTTCATTGTAACCTGTAAAAGAAAATGTTCTTTACTGCAGTTTATTGGTGCCATAAGCAAAGAGATTCCAAAATGTACACATGGTACTGAAACATAGATCCTCTCAATTACTAGAATTTTTACTGTAATGGACTTTAAGCCAAATTCATCCTAGAGACACACAAAAAACATCAATTTATTCAAGTCAACTATTTTCCATAATATGCCAAAAAAGGGTCATCCTAAAATTATGCATCCAGTCAGGCGAGGTTAATAAAATCACAATGAATCACATGAATTGCTGCTGCACCTCAACAGCAATTCATTGGCTTTGTATTTATGGTATTTAAGGAAAACAAAAGCTGTGTTGATGATCTAGGGGCTGGAGATGTATATTCAGAAACACAGCCACCTTACACGAGATGTCCCATAAAGAGCGCTTGAGTAATTGAGCGTAGTGTTTTTGTTGAAGCTTCCAAGAAACTATATCCATCATTCAGGGTGAGGACACTGCAGCTGGGGGAGATGATACGGCCAGATTCAATCTCCAGATAAAAATCACTTTGTTTAAAGTGGAACCACGCGTGCCACTGCTATTCCCTTTCCACTTGGCAGCAAACTCAGATGAACCCTGGCTTGAAATCTCCCAAACTCAACGGCTGGGACTATTTGCTGGCTGGCACAAGGCCTGACGTCAATAGGTTTCACCCAAAGTCATCTGTAGCTCTTTATCTTCACAAGGGAGACATGTGGGTGTCTTTGCGAGAGTCAGTGCATGTCCTCTCGTGTGTCGATAAGTTTGTGAACAAGGCATATAACTTTGTTCATGTGCATGTGGTATACTTATGTATGCATGGTTGTGTATACGCAGCTCAACAAATGGATGTACACTGCAAATTGTTCTGTACTTGCCAAGATCTCAGATATGGCACCACGAGATAATTATCTTGTTTTTTAAAAGTAATTTACCAATCTTTCATCTAGACTACTTATTTCTAGACTGAATCAACTTATTTTAAGATTTTTTGATATGTAAAATTATCTTGCTGCATGGACAGATCATTTCACTGATATTAAGCCATGTTCTCCTCAAAGCTAGTGTTTATTTCTTGTATTTTAGCTACTCTTGTTTGCAGGTAAATGCTGGTCACTTCGGTTGATGGCTCAAAACACCACATACCATCAAATGCTGCTGTAAATTATAGGCTTTTGGGTCATACCAGTTCCTTGTATTTTCTGTCTAATGATAATAAATGATTTCTGGTTCCTGTCTGTCATTTTGACTTTTCATCCTTTATGTGAAACAATGAAATCACCAATATCACAAGCATTTCTTTTTTAAAGTTTCTCTGTGAAAATCAATGAGGTTATTCATTTTAGGATTGCCATTTATCTGTTTTTGCAAATGAGCTCTTGACAAGTAATAAGGGAGCAGCAACAGAATTCATTCACTTCCTTTGTTTTTTTAGCCAGTGGCATAAAAACTTATGTATGCACCCAGCTAGACAAAGAAATTAAATATATATATAAATATATATATAGATATAAACATTTTTTTAAACTTAAAGTAGACAATGAACTGCCATAACCCTTCTCTACATCAATTATGGTGACAATTGCTGATATTAATTGTAACTCATTTACAAATATTGAAACATGGATAGAGGGATTGTAAATGGTTGAGAAACCTAGAATAACTGATTTTTTTATCCACAGCAAATAATGTGAACACATGATACAGTAAAATTGATTTGTTGTTAGCAATCAGTTGCTTATTAACAAAATTCAGCAGTCACAGATACAATACAATACAATACATACAATACTAGCTCCGTGTTTGGTCTCTACCAACTCCTGATGGAAATGTCTTGGCTGCTGAATGCTGCACTGTGATTAAAAGCTACAGTGGCTGGTGTCGGTTGGTGCAGAGCAGGTACTGCCCAGTAGGTTTTTAGACCTTTTTCCATTGAGAACAGCCACCTGCTGCAGTCAAATATGAGAGACCGGAGTGCAGTGAGAGTGAACCAGAATGTTAAACTTGCAGGCAAACAATGAGCTGAAAAATGGTTAGGTCTATAAAGCCTGGAGGAGCTGCAGAAACGGGGGGTCATTTTCAAAAGGTTAATCACAAGCAACCAGTTATTTAACATTGTCACGTTGTTTTTACATTCGCATTTATTGCATTATTATTATAAAGATAGTGATTATAGCCACATTAACATGTAAATGTATAGAATAACGCCTCAAATATGATGCTTAGGTTCACAAGTTTGGATTTATTGCAGGGTATTGTATTGTGCAAATGAACTTCAAGCAAATGTTTCATACAGTGTACCTGATAAACTATTTGCATTTGCATAATATCGTATTATGATGCCAGCGTAATACATCACGAGGGTAAATCTTTATTAAGCCTCATTTACATATGGGATGACAGTGTGTTAAATACACCTTCCACTGGAAGTCTGTTGTAATGAATTGCATGAAACAACAAACCTTTAACTGAGTGCATGATGTGGATCAGAGATGAGGGCTATATAAAGTAACCCAAAGTGTTTTTCTGCTGTTGGACATATTCACTTTATAATGCTATTTATTTTCCCATCAGTCTGGCCGTGCACAGGAAATTCCTTGTCTGTGCAGAAAATTTATGGGCCACTTTGTTTTTCTTTTCGTCCTTGCTTCTTTTCTGCTTGTCAAGACCAGAGATAGGCGGATGCTTTGCAACGGGTGACAGACATTAGGATAAGTAATGACCAGGAAGAACAGACATCAACCGATATTTTGCACCTGCTCCATCTATTTGGACCTGAATGTGTGTGTGTGTGTGTGTGTGTGTGTGTGTGTGTGTGCATGTGTGTGTGTGTGAGTGTGTGTGCATGTGTGTGTGTGTGCATGTGTGTGTGTGTGTGTGTGCATGTGTGCATACATGCAGGGGGTGAGAGACGAGAGTTGCAGGATGGGGATGCTTACCAACACATGTGGGCACAGTGCCGTTCCACTGGGCCAGGGCACTGGGCACGGCCTCACACCTGATGGCGTTGGAACCGTGCAGTGTGTAGCCTGGATTGCATTCAAACAGTACCACCATTCCGATGCCAAAGTCGTTCCCAATCCGCTTCCCAAACCGGGGCTCAGGGACAGAGTTACACTGAATGGCGCTTGTCCTGGGGACAGCTAGGGATAAAAGGGGAGGAAGCAAGCATGAGAGGAAGAAAAACAAAGACAAAGAGTGCTGGTGGGTGTGGTAGTTAGGAAGACAACAGGGAGAATGAGAGATGGCAAGTCAAAGGAAGCAGAGAGAAATGGTAAAGCCCTTGTTAATCTCTTTGCACGTCATTAGTCACTCTTGTTTGCTGTGCCAGGATAGGCTATTTGACTCCACCATCCTGCTCTGTTCAGTCATGCTCAGCCACAGGCAATGGCACTCTGTTCAACAGTCATTTGTGTGATCAGTGAAGGCTAAAGTATTTCTTTCTCAAAAGCAAGCAAATGCACTCAAAGAATCACATCAAAGTTCTTGAAACATGTCGGAAATAGTCTTACCTTGGTAAACAAAATGAAATCCTTTGGCTGTTTCTGTTCCATTTGCAGTAAACTTGAGTGTTATCTTGTTTCCCGAACTCAAAGGGAGTGTCTCTCCTAAATTACAAAATCAATCAGTCATTATCAACTCTTTTCGATGATGGTGTTTCTACATATCTGCAGATAGCATACAAAGGCATAAATAATTGAACATGAGCCACCAGAAAGTGGTTTATCATAAGGAACAGTCGTAGTAGCAAATTGGTTTCCGCCATAGGTTGTTTTCCTGATGATGTGTGCACAGTAGAATTTATAAATACACTTGTCATAAAAGTCTGGCAGGACACAAAGTCAACCTAAATGAAAATACAACACAATGTGACAAAAATTCTAAATAGCAAAAGCCAAGTTGATGAGAAAATATTCAGTGGTTTGTGATATATGCTTTGTAAATTTAAGATTTCAGATGTGGCAAAATGATTTTTGTAAAATTTTATGGAGGGGGAGGGGGATAAAAATTGTGAATATATGGCCTGCATGACCTTATGAATTATATTCTAATTCTAATTATATTATATTCAGGACTAATTAGGAAAAACATTATCAGTATTCATTTATTTAGTTATATTCAGTATTGTGCAACATGTGTCTTGTAATTTGTGGGTATCTATGTAATTTTCAAAGTGAAATAAATTTACAGTCTGATCTTATCGACAGTGCATCCTCAGTGTTGGAGCTGGAAATGGCAGATCTGACTAATCTGTATGTTTTTAACATTGTGTCACAGTCTAATCAATTAGTATGGCAATTTACAACAGCTCTTTTGCTTTTGTTATTTCACTTGGCATCTCAGGAGTTTATTCAACTGTAGTCATAATGTGTTATGCATCATCATTGTGTTTCATTATATCATCATTACACAAATGCAAGAGGGGAAGCAATTATCCTGGATTTTAGATTTTCAATTTATCCGTTAAAAATAGCTATTTGATTCGAATTTTCTTAAATGGATGATGAGAGATGGATGTGCTGTCTTGCACACAGTGAAAATGCTGTGCTTAGTAGAACTATCAAAACCCATAAGCCATAATCATGAATAAAAGTAGACCACACTTAAGGAATGCAGACAAAGGTTTTTTTTTTACCTGAGTGTGAGCCATATATGGAGGAGAGAAGGGCTGAATCTGTGGGGGACCCGTCATAGATCTCGACCACATCACTAGCCAAAGTCTGGAATACCACAAACTGACCAAAGAGCACTGCACAGAAAGAAGTAGTGGGAGACAAAGAACAGAGGACAATGTCAAAAGATGAAGGCGGATTCTTTGGGAATCTAAAATTACATGTGAATATTCAGCCCATTAACTGGGGGTTTTATTCTCACAGTGAGGCAATTATCAGATAGGAGAATATTTAATTGGCATTAAAAGTAGTATATCTTTTCAATCCCTCAGTATGCTTTGACAAAGCTGACTTCTTAAATCAGTACCACTGAGGTTAATATTGTTTTGACTGGAACGCTTGCTTGTAGAGCCATGTATCAAATCTAATTTGCATGTGTCTCTGCAGATGGGCACCATGGGCACATTTCTACCCAACCAATTAGTCATAACTCTGTTTAAAACACACTTTAAATAAAATGTGATGAGCAGAATTTAAAGACAAAGTGTCTCTTTTCCAGTGTAAATTGGGCTTTAAACTATATGACCGATTCTCTGAAAAGCAGAGCCACAGTTACTGGCTCAGGAGTACTGGGTGGACAGTGGGACAGTATACAGACTGCAGTATAGAGCAGGTGTCTTGCTAAAGGGAGATTTTTTTTCCCCATCATAATTCTTTTATTTTAACTTAGTATGATCCTCTGTTGCACATGCTTAATTAAGCCATTCTCACTTTAAATAAATCCTAACATCAGCATCTATCTGATAACACCCTGGCCAGCTGAAATAGTAAATATTGTATCTATTGCTATCATGAATTTCAAAATGTTTTGTTCCAGATACAAACTCTGGAGCCATTTCATTTAGTTGAATTGTTTTATTGTTTGTTTTTTTAAGGCAGACTTACCAGAAACGTGATGGAGATGTATGTTATTAGACAAAATCGGAATTTGAAATAATGATATGATTACAAACAAATCTTAAATGACGAAACAGGAAATCGGTCATATAATATGACTTTCATGTGTTGCTGTGACTCTATTTGTGCATGTGAGAATCAGAGATAGTTTCATGTATCTGATCCAAGTTTTTTGGTTCCTTTTAGTTTGATAGGTTTGTCATTATATTTTGCCTCTATTTCCTGTTTTATTTTGATATGTCTATTTCCATGCTGTGTGTTTTTGCTTTGCATTTCCTGTGTTTTTCTGAGATCTGCTTTATTCTTATGGTTTCTCTGTCTGTGTCTAGTCTTCCATGTTTTTAGTCCCAGTTTGCTCTCTTTCCCTCTGTTTGCTCTATCTTGTTAGTTTTTCTTTGTATCCTCCTTGTGTCTTCCCCTTTAATATATTTTCCCTCCAGTGTGTGATTGTCTGATTATCTCAACCTGTTGTTGATTGTCTCCTCCTCCCTGTGCCACCTGTTTGTCATTCCCTCATTATCCCAGTGTATTTAGCCTGTGTGATTCTCCTTCTGTTAGCTGCCAGTTCTTCATTTTAGTTTTGTCATATATTGTCTCACGTCCCAGTGTTTCCAGTGTTTTCTCCCAGTGCTTGTCTGTAAGGTTTTTTTTTTCTTGGATTTTGTTTCTGCCTTTTGTTTTACTGCTGTTTGCTTTGGACTGCCTTTTGTGTTTTTTGAATTTGGACTGTTTCTTGTTTTGTTTTTTTGTATATTAAATCCTTGAACTGCACTCTGCCTCCTGTGTTGTCTGCATTTGGGTCCTTATTTGAACCACACCCTGACCTAAAGAGGTTGTAGTGAAATTTCATGGATGTGCTCAATGTTCTGATCAAAAACTTCTTGTCATTATTTTTCTAGGGGTAAAAGTAGTACTTTCTGGAGTTCTAAAGTGTAATGGAGCCAAAACCTTTTCATCTAGACATGAAATTAAATGTTTTTTTATTTTTTTATTTTGCCAGTTAAATAGCTATAGAAGATTAAGAACAAAAGAAAAAATTTAACCTGAAGAGCAAAGAAAAAAAAATGTTCGGGTTACATCACACATCTTTTCTAAGGATGCCATTATTCCTCTTATCTTTACATAGTACATAGCTGTGTAAAGTTTTTTTAACAAGAGGTTGAGCATGTTTTTCACCTACCTCTGCCATTTTGCTGTAGGCCTACTGACCTGAAAATGAGCCATGCACTTAATATGCATCATGTGCAAAGCTGGGGTTTAGTCACAGCTTCTTTAGACCACAAAATACCAATTAATTTCACTCCAATGTTATAAAAAATTCATAAATCTGCAGTAGCAAAAAATGGTTGTTTTTTTTGTAAATGTACAGTATGACATTTTCTTTGTAAGCCATTATTAGAAAATTCCTTTAAATACTTGTGGCTTTGCCATGGCATTTAAGATTTGGAGAATAACCTTCACCCCATAGATATTGTGTGATTTTAAAATTGCATTTATGCATTCCTTTTCGCAGTCAAAAATAATGTCAGTATTGCTGTAAATGCAATGTTTTTTTCTACTACCAAGGGAAAATGTGATATTTCAGGAAACAATTACAAATGATCTTTTTCCTCCCAGCCGCTGATGGGCTGACCCCAGCAGGAAAACAAGTTACAACGTAAGCTGCAGCCTACATGTCATGGGCAGACAGCGTATGGTCAGTGGTATTTAAAAGTGAAGACCACAGCAGTATCTAAATGGACACAAGTGTAAGTTTATGCTCTACAGTTGTTGTTCCATTCACATGCAGTTGAATTCTTTCAGTGGTTTTGTCTATTCTTCTGGAACCAGTTCATAGTCAAGCCAGACTGCAGCCTTGACAGCGTCATAATGCAACCTGTCTCCTAGATGGAGCACTTTTTTTTGTATCCCCTTTTCAACTGAAACTTCTAAGTCATCATTGTCTGACAAAATTGACTACTGGTCCACGAGGATGTATTGGAGACACTAGAGGACGGTGCCCCTTCTCACAGCATGGTGAGGAAGTGAGCTGTTGAATTCAAACGTGACAGAGACATTGGAAGGTGACCTACTGTCACCACACAGGAGACAAAATATATATGACATGATCTTGACAGATTGACTAGTACTACAGCAATACATTGCAATTGAGCTGGGTATCCTTCTGGAACATGGAACACTGGAAACACCCAAAGCCTCCAATTCCCAATGAAGACAAATCAGTAAGGTCTGCAGACAAGGTAATGGCCTGGGAAAGGGTCACACTATTACAGGGGCCAACAACGCTGATCAATTGAGACAGCTACAGGAGAAAATCAAGAAGTATTGGCATGGTAAGCCGGCAGGAGAGGTGCTCTTCCTCCAGGACAACGCTCCAGCAGCTACAAGTCCATAGTGGCATTGGCTGGCGTCCAGGAATATGGATTTGAACTTGTCCAAAACCCTCCCTATTCACATTACTTGGCCCAATAAGATAACTTCTGCTTCACCGTCATGAAGAAGGAGCTCAGTGGTTCGCATTTTGATTGTGATGACATTATTCTTGCTATAGGCCACTTTATAGATGCATAGATGTATGCTCCACGACAGCTGGACTGAGTCTGTAAATGTAGGAGATGACTACAAATATGGGTATATCATAGATAAGTTCACCCAGTGCATACATAATGAGAGCAGTCCACTTTTCTCCAGTGATTGTTTGGCCACCTGTTCAACAATCTAAGGTGCAGTCAAGTCATATTAGATTATGATTATGAAGCAGTTTGATTGTCTGATTGGAACCGAGTTGTCTATCCACCCTAGTTTTCTGACAGATTAATGTAAAATACAATTTCTCCCTTTTGGTTTCTGATTTTTAATCAAAATGAGTCCAACACAGGACAAGTGACTTCCAGAGCCCATATGTAGGCTCTGTAGCAGCCCCAAAAAAAATCCTATTTAATTTCATACGGACTAATCATGAGATAACTGCAGGCGAGTCAACCAAAAGAAGCACTAGTGTAACTCTCTAAGGTGAAAGGGTATGTAAATTATGTCTTTGTGGAGTCTGATCATTATTTAATTCAAGAGCCTAAAAGGAGAAGAAGGGTGATTTGTCAGTTGTGGTTTGTAGACCAGACATTCAAAGTCGGCCTCTTCTTACCGGCTCAACAACACCAGAGGCACACAGTCCTTGATGGCTGCTGCCAGAACACAGGCCAGTGTACCAGCTGCAGCCCTTACATCCTGCATGCTGTTATTTGATGGGGTATAAATATCCACTGTTTAGAGGGACATGCTCAAAAATGCTCCAAACATGGTAAAACAAGATAATCAGGCACACTGCAGGATCTCTGCAGATACATAGTTCTAGTGCATCATAATAGTGCATAGTGCATTATTTTTGTATGCATCTCTACTGTATATAGGTATAGGCTATATATTTTTGGGAAAGCCCTACTCACTGCCTTTAATTACATGAGTGTATTAGAAAAGTGAAAAAGAGTATTACATAAGTAATAATTAAATCATTTATCCTTTGCAAAGAAAAAAAGAAAAACAGTGACTGAAACTTAAAACGAAAAGAGAATTATTTAACGAATGTCCTGCATTAATATTTCCAATTAAGCATTCCAGATTATATCAATGTGTAAAAGCCCTTAAAAATAATCTTATCTTTCTCCAAACAATAACTAGAAATGTCCAACTGGGTCACTGCCTCTGTTAGAAAGAGCCGTCTCTGTCATATAGAAAAGCACTTGCAACGTGCCAACATCACAGGCGGCACCATTGTCTGTACTCAGCTACGAGAAAGAGATCACAGCTTTGATGAGCCATGATTAATAAGAGCAGCAGGCTTTTTCTATGAAATTGACATGAAAATGAAAATTATTGATATTCTAGCTTTCAAAGAAAATGAATTCCCAACTGTCTCATATCGTTTCAGTGACTCAGTGGGTAGAAAGGGTTTATTCTGTGGGATCTCAGCTTACAAATTACTTATGTGTGGCTTCATCAGCATTTGAAGAAAATTTTTCATTCTTTCAGTTTAGTAACAAATAACAAATCCTTTTGAAAGTGAGAGTAAATCTGTTTAAAACATCATATTTTTGTATATTAGCTAGAAACCAGTTTAAAACTAGTGAAAGTGACTGCTCTAAGTGGTGCATTGTGGTGAGGAGCACACTTCAAATGTTTGAAGTGATTCTTTGGCTAGTGGCCAGCTACATCCACATGTTTCAGAAAGAATTAAACACACACACACACACACACACAGACAGTTTAAATGTGTCTCAAAGTGTAAAAATAAGCAAAATAAGAAGGCAATTATGTGATGTACAGCTTTAAGGCCCCTAAACCATGTGTGAAATTGAACTGATTTCTGTTTAGCTCTTTCTGAGGAGAGGTGGATAGATCACACTCCTATCAAACCTGCTATATACGTGTACGTTCAGACTATGGTAACCCTATGTGCCCCCCTTTGGCCAGGGCATAAAAATGCCTGGATATGATTGTACTTAGGGCTATAAACTATGGCAGTGCTTCCTACTCTCATAGTAAAACAGAAAAACACAGAAAAACCATTCTGCCTATCCAATAGAAGGACAGAACGAGATAAAGAATGAAAAACACCCCCAAAAAGCCAGTGGCGGCAAAGATGGTGCTTTGGATTGACCCTCTTATGTTGGACCAAATAAAGGTCAGCGAGAAGGAGAAGTAGGGGCATGTGTAACCGTCTCTATGTCTTTATCAGAAGTGTGCCTTACTATAATTCATTGCGACATGAAACAGATCGAACACACACCTCAACTAAAGACAAATGACAGCCAAAGAAGTCAAACAAAAAAGAAAATACACATGTACAAACACAACATGGTGTAATCAAAGAGAGCAGCACAGACAGATCTATTGAGTTGTGAGATGATTTTATCCTTAGGGACAGCTCACTGCTGTGGTATTAGCATACGTTGAATTGGCTTTGTGAACACACAAACACACCCTCAAACCACAAGTGCATGTGTACACACAAGTACAGTGTCGCTCATTTCTACTTCTAATCCAAAGCCAGCCATGTATGACTCCAATCTGCTCCTTTGCTGTAATCACGTCCAGATATTAAGTCAATAAATCATTGTAAATGTGTTACCTAATTTATGCAGGGGTATGATAAATGATTTGTCCACTGGGCCTTATCATGGTGGTGTTACACAATGCACACGGACAATGGACAGTTCTTCATGCCTGCCTCTTTGCACCTTGAATTATCCCATAGCAGTTAAGCTGTTTTAATCACATACCTCTTTTGGTATTCGATCATGATTTTACAGAATTACTGTAATTTCATACCCTATGCCTGCTGGGCTTAAATAATGCATGTAAAATTATGGTTTGAACCCACTTTGATTTGATGGTATTTTTCTTCAGTTGAAAAGCAGTCAGTTTGAAACATCTGACAACTAGCTAGCTAACTTCCTTCTTCACAGATAATAATGGATTTATTTGAGTTTTAAGAACAGCACAGTCACATACAGTGAAAGACTCTGAACTAAAATGACACAAATTAATTTCATGCGACATGCCTTTCATAAGAGAAGTTGCATAAGAGAACTCAGCTTCAGAACATGGTAAAATCTTTGAGGAATGAATTCAACAAAGTAGTGGTTCCCACTTCTTTGTTCATTCTAACGCAATACACACAGTTCCTGTGGATACTGTGTTTTCTAGTTCAGACACATTCACTTTGAAAACCCTTTGCCACCACATCTCAAAGCCACTCCAATGGGCCAGGGTCTGGAGAAAGTGTTGGAAAGGTGAAGTAACTTCAGATTTCCGGGAACCATTTTGGTAGAATGAGTGCTTTGCGATAAGGCTCTTCTCATCCATTAGAAAAAGAGTGTAGAATGCAGCAATGAAGAATGTCAGTATCAATCCGTCAATGCCTAAAAATAACACTTAGTGTGTTCCAAGTTAAGATAACACCTGACACCACCTGTATTATAGTAGCCATTTTACCACGTCCAAATTTCGAGGCCACTTAATCTGCAATTTATCTTAGTTCTGACTCGTGTTCCAGTCACACTTTTGCTGTGAAACCCAATGTACTCACAAAATCAGGGGGCAGGAGGCAGGGAAAACGTTGCTTGAATATTTACTTGACTTCACACAAAGCCATGGTCCGTTACCGACTTGATGTTGTCTTCCAAAATGTATCCGTTACACACACACACCTGCTACACGTTAAATTATACACTTTCAAAAACTCGTTTCGAACCAAACTTATTGCAGATTTCTCTACATCCTTGCATCACATATGTTTAGGGCATTATTGCACATGCGCACTACCACACTTTATGGCCCAAACTGTTAACAACACAATATTATATTCTATAACTTAAACCACAAAGTTGCAAGTAAAATCACCAAAAATCCTCAAATGAACTACTTGACCTGCACATACACAACACAATAGGAACAATTTTCTAAATATCAATATGCACCTAAATGGCTCTCACATGTCTAAATGACTAACACACTGGAAAATGTCATGCAAAATTATACACAATTTCTGTGTAACATTGCAAATAGTAATGACCAATCCAAAGAAATACCTCTTACCTAAAACATTTTTATAGTCTTTCATTTCTTGTGAAGAAAGATTTCCTCTGTAATCCTGTTTGCTATATTTCTGTCATCTTACTGTAACTGTTAAAGAGGCATTGTTGTAAAACAGCATGTCTGCTTGGCCAATCTACCAAGTATAAAGGAAGAGTGAATTAATTAGAGTCCTCCATCTACATGGGGAGTAGTTGGAAGCCCATGCATCTACAGCTGTCACAGTTTGGATGGACCATATGGTGTGGTTTTGCTGTTCTAATGTCTAATTTGTCCACATGACTTCTTTTCTTCCAAGATTCTTCGTAGAAATAACAATGGGATTTTAAAATATGAATGACTTGGATTGCAAAGTTCATACTGTGATTTATGTTGACACATAAAAACTGAATATCTGAAACTGAGCCATCTCCTTAGTCAGCAGTGTTTAAAAGCAGACAAGATGGTGTGTTTAAGATTGGAGAATTCAAGGAGGAAGCAAAAATGTAAGAGCTCCCTACAAAGAGAAAAACAAGGGCAGAAGAAGCAACATATCTGATTGACTTTATGCTAATGTGCCTCTATTACGAACTTTTCCTGGCCGTCTCAGCTATCATCTGACTTCTTTATTATCTCAGCTTTTAGGATGGAGTCCTTTTCTTATCAAAAACAAGGGCTTGTGCTGCAGATGGGATCATTACAGTACAGCGGGAAAGAAAATCTTAGAAAGGCTGTTTAAGGCTCCACCTCTCCTCCCTCTGCTACTTGATCTTTCTCCATCAGAATGAAGGAGGATGGCTCACCGGATCACTTCTGAGTTGTGTGTAGTTGATGGATTATCATGCAAGTCATTTTTGCCAGTCGGGATGAAAAAAAACAACAAAAAACAACAAAAAAAACAATCCAAGTTTGAGAAAGAGAAATGGTCTTTAATTTTCTTGAAAATATTTCCTTAAGGAGTGGAAAGACATCGACTAAAAAAGACACAAAGACTTCATTTCTAGAATGTTGACTGTTAGCATCATCGATAAATGTATGTCTCTCTAAGAAGTGACATAAGCCCCATTCAGTCGGCATTTTCATTTCTGGCCTGATGCGCCTTTATTCCGCCCCGATGTTAGTCTGAACGCACTAAAGGCGTAATGTGGTGTCAGTTTGTTCCACCTCTGTGACGCCTTGGAACGTGGTAACAGCGCCGAAACAGGCGTCTGTCTAAGTGCTAAGGCGTTGCGGAACGGGTGTGACGTTATAGTAATATGTTCAGGTGTGCGACCTGCCCCGGGGGATTTAACGATGAGGTAGCAACAGGAAGTCTGTTGTTTGAAGAACAAGCACAGTAAAATGACAGCTAAATTGGGGAGATAGCAGCTTTTATGCTCGCTGTTGCGTCGTACGGCACGTTGCGGAACGCCGGGATAACCGTGAATGCACACACCGACATGCCGTTGTGACGCCTTGGGCTGCTCCTGTCTGAACGCACCGAAGGGGTCACAGAAAAGGGAATTTGTTTCGGTGCTGTTGCGCAATGCCTGTCTGAAAGTGGCTGCAGATGCTGAGCTGTCTGGGCTCCACGATCTGCACATGTCTGTAATACCTGTGGTCGTAATCTTAACCTGAACAAACCAATCTGCTCCTGGATTTCCTTTGGGTTATGTTTTTCAGCAGAATAACTTTGAGTCACAGGAGACAGCAAGACGGATTCAAATGTTTGTTTTTCATGCCGTCAACATATCTTTAGAATATACAGTAAAACATGTTTACGCAGCTCATAGTATGGATAAGTGTACAAAATATACTGCATATTAAACATAATCACCCACACACCATGCTAAATGAGTGCCAGCTCTTTAAATATGACTCATCGTTGGGTGCTGGTATTAAACATACACTTTACTCCACACTCACATGTTAAATTAGACATAAGTGTTTAAGATGAATAAAAACAGGCAATGGTAAGATTATGTTTACATCACAACAATTCATGTGAAATTACATCCTAATGTTGCAGACCATCTCCGTTTGCAGAGCTTTTTTTTCCTTAAACTTTTTGATGTTTTGAATAAGGCGACTCCCTTTTATCATGAGTTGATCTCCACATTTCTTTCCAAAACAATTAGGCTTGTGAGCTTTCAGTTTTTACAGGAAATTAAGAAAACAAAACCAAAAAAACCCTCTTGTGACAAGTTGCAGTGCAGAGTTAAGCGTTTTGACAACAACTAAAATGGCGGCGGGAGAGGAGGTTGTGATAATGTACCTAGTTAAGCGGCATGACGATGTAATTGGCGGCGGTCTGTGAGACCATTAAGTATATTGGGGATGTGTGGATGGAGAGTATTTTATTTTACTTTTTCACCTCAAGTTTTTCTTCTTCATTGTGTCCGTACAGGGCAGCACCGTGGCATAGTGGTTGGCAGTGTTGCCTCACAGCAAGAAGGTCCTGGGTTCAATTCCACCTGAGGACCTGGGACTTTTCTGTGTGGGGTTTGCATGTTCTCCCCGTATCTGCATGGGTTCCCTCCGGGTTCTCCGGCTTCCTCCCACCACCAAGAACATGCAATATAGGTGAATTGGTGACTCAAAATTGACCGTAGGCGTGAATGTGAGTGAGAATAGTTGTTTGTCTTTCTATGTGTGGCCCTGCGATGAACTGGCAACTTGAAAATAACCCCGCCTCTGACCCAAACTCAACGTGGATAGGCTCCAGCCCCCCTGCGACTCTATAAGCGGTTACAGAAAATAAATGAATGAATCACGAGAATATGCTTTCAGTTGGAGTTAAATTCAACAGAAAGAGTTTTGGTCAGTCAGGCTACAAGGCCATGAAAGCAGAAAGTTACATCAGAGGGAAACAGAGTTCCTACTGGTACATATCCCCATGGGCAACGTATCATTGGCCCATGCTTTGAATCGTAATTGTTCAGGACACCACTAATGAGCCTGAAGGTAATGCAAACCAATTTCTGCCCACAGCCACTGCATCAGGTACATTTGCCTTCTGGCAAAATATGCACAAAGCCTAGATAAGGTGTTAGAGAGACTCACAGCGCAGGCAGCAGAAAAGGGAAGGAAAATGGCAGCATATGTTTGTCCTTCTGACTCTAAATTATGGAAGAGCTACCTGTCGTCCTTGCTATGTGGCATCAGAGGCCTTCTGAGATTGTGGCCTCTGACAGCATACACAGGCCTCATTTACAGAAACCAGAGGGATGCTATGACAGCCCAGACACATATATTTTTAATGACCTATTATCACAGTGAAATTGCATCAGCCTTTATTTGGCAGGGGGTATGTGGCTCCACCTTGGCAGAAGCAGCAGCAAGTCCATTAGGCTTCTACCTTTGGTAAAACCTCCTCCCTATGGATTATTGGTCACTCGAAGAGGAAGAGAGAGAAGAGAGAGGGAGAAAAGGATAAGTATAAGTAATTAGTCTCTTACTTACTTTCTCGCTCTTTTTCTTGTTGAGATATCAAATTTCGTACTCTTCGGGGATGTATCTGACAACCAGCACAACCCATTGCTCACAAGGGATACCAAAAATGTAATCACCTTGAAAAACCACAAGCTGTTAGATCCTTTCAATGGGGTCATTCAGGTGAGTGCTCAGCATTGTACGAGTTGACGGAGGCCTGCTCTCTAATTACATATGTACCTGTGCAGCCCCATAGGGGGAAAAAAAAACCAACACATTTTTACATCAAGGTGGGGCCTGAGCAGAGTTCACAGTTCATATTAGGTTAAACACACTGGGGAGCATCTACACTGTAAGCTCACACAGACAGACATGGTAATGCTTTTTGTGTGAGAAGTAGCAGGCGATGTACTCGATTGGCCCCAGGCATAATCTTACTCACAAGCGAACATCACTGATGAGTCAACAATCAGCCCCCCGGGGTCAATGTTTTTGTGATCGCTCCTAGCAGCACTCCATTTCTCATTCCCTCTCTTCTCATCCCTCGTCTCACTCATTATAACTCTCTCACTTATTATCGCTCTTGCCATCTTACTTGTTCTCTCCGAGACTATCGCATTCAACCAAGATCTATGGGCCTCTTTCTCTTACGGTCTCCACAGTCTCTCACTCATTCTCTGTCCATCTTGTTACAGCCCAGATTTATTACTGCAATCTGTCAGCGCTCCTGTCTTGCCTCCTGACACGTTCTGTGGCAACCAATATGCATATGTTGTTGTTAGTATTATATAAACACATCCACTGGCGCTATAAAAAGCCTCAGGCAGATAGAGGTGACTGACTGTTGTGTCTATGAAATCAAATTCACCAATGACTCATTATGAGGATCCTTCCAGGGAGAGACTACCTTAGGATGAAATTCAACGTTACCCTCCATCTAAATTTTATATATATATATATATATATATATATATATATATATATGTTTTAGATCTACACTTCATTTTTGAAGGTCATATATACAATATTAATGATATAACATTGAAGGTCCAGTTAATTGGAATGAATTTGGCTCACTACTAGGATACAAACTATTAAAAAAAATCAATTCACCTTGAAGCCTCCACAGCCACAGCCCCCCACCACAGCCCCCCCTATGAAACAGTGTACGCAATGGAGGTTTATCCTGTCAAAATATCTTGAGTGTCTTTCTGTTTGCATGTAAGAAAATATGATCCACTTGCGGAAGTTTAGGACATAAATAGCTGTATGCTAGCCACTGACCATCGAGTAAATAAAGTAGAGTCAAATCCTGTAGGGAAATGCTTCTATGTTTACAAGCATTGCCAAAGGCAAAGGTTGAATGATGAATAATTCATCTCTTCAAGACACAAACAGAATTATTGTTTGAAATATGACTGCAACCATTATATCTCTTATTAAACTTTAAAAGGCAAGACAGATGCACAGACATTCGAATGGTGCAAAGTAAAATAAAACTATGTACAGACCATACATATGAATGCTGAGCTACTACTTTCAGTGGGTTTTAAGCAGTGGTAACAACGTCCAGCTCTTTTTTTTACTATATTTGTTATGTTTATGATCAACTGGAATACAGTGCATAAAATGCCTACTTGAGTATGTATGCACAGATCAAGAACAGAGCAGAAGTGTATTTGTATGATTGAGGTGATACTTCAGGCACATTTGAAATAGATTAGCACAGTGGTGCATTGTTATGTAACATATTATCTGCATACATTATGTTATTATATCAGATGCAAAATGTGGCATGGCAAAATACAGTCAAAAGGCCAACAAAGACACATGCAGAGGGGTATGAACGTATATCCACAGTGTTTGTTCAGTCAGTCAGACGGACAGAGACACTGCCAGTAAATCAATAAAACTGTAATATGATTCCACTGAGCACAATATCACCCTATAACACCCAGCACATGTATACAATCCTAAAACATTTTTGAGCAGTCATAAACTTTTGTTAGAGAATCTTAAGACACACCATAGAAACCTATGCCTTAATTAAGAAAAACTACAGCAGAAGAAAGTCTCGCTGATTACAGTAAGTCATATTAGTTATATTGTGAGTGTGCATGCAAGAATTTAGCTTGAAAAAAACAAAACAGAATCAAAGCTAATGACTTGTACTGCAGGGCTCAACAAGAGCAGCTGCACTGAAGATCGGAAGAACTATTAACCGGATCTTGTTGCCCCTGTTGGCTTATAAAAACAAAGAACTACAGCATATAAAGAATACTGAATTCCTCAGAAGGAAAATGACAGTGCTGCTGTAACATTTATTTACTTTTGTCGACCACCACAGCCAGGGGGTGATGCAACAGGTGAGCCAAATATAAGACAGCAAAACAAAACAAAACAACAACAAAAACATCACTGACTGACTTACTTTGTCACAAATGGCAAAACTGATATTTGTTTTTTTTTCACTCCCTGTTGTACAATAATATTAACATCTGTGAGACAACTATTATCATTATTTTTTTTATTATTAAACTCTTATTTAAAATGAACAAAAAGAGAACGTTTCAAAAGTGTTTAGTATTTCCTCAAATATAAAGAACATTTTCCAGCCTTGTCTTGCTTGATGATCAAGTGTAATTGTGCTATGGCTAATGAAGAACGGAGCTGATGTGACTTACAGGAGGTAATTATTCTCCCTGTTGCAATTTACCTCATTATACCGGAAGCTAACATCTAAATATGCAATTAAAAAGAACATCTGTCTATCACTGTTAATTTTATTTTACATTATTGGTGACAATAAGTCACTTGTTTTTTCATGAAATCCAAGCTTAATATTCTAATAATTATGAATACATGGTTAATTAATTTCAAATGTACTACTTCCAAAACGTGTTCAGATTTCTGAGAAGCCAGTGTGCCAGTAATTCAAATATTAGGAAACATGTTACGATATAAGAACAGGCCTTGTAGCTATACCTTGACAGCAAAAGATATGCTGTACAGCCATAGACTTCTTTTCCCACACTGACTGTCCTGCCAGCGCAGGTTGACACAATGTCTCAAAGGTTTATGGGATGCCATGGGCCACCTGACAGACTTGGATGCATAAGTTTGATAGTCTACCCTCTGTGCTCACAAATTTCAATTACCTGTATACTGGACACTGAAATGTGATTTCTGCTATGCACTCAGCCTACAGGCTAAACTTAGCTGCAATGCTGCTACAGAGAACGCAACTTCTGTCCATACTCTTTTATCTGGAGGTTAAAAACGATAAAATCCTGAACAGAAAATTACTGGGCCTTATTTGTGATAAAATTTCATTCACATTATTAGTAACAAGGTAAGTGCTATAAAACTCCACCAAAAAGTTTTTTCAGCAGTAATTTCCAAACTTATTCTATCACAGTACATATTAAAGCTCTCCACAAAATTTAATTAGCATTTTTCTTTAACAGGTTTTGAGAACATTTTTTTTTACAAAAACAAGGACGGACGGAACCCATTCCTATATCATCCCCCGCCATGAAGAGGGCGAATGACGATAATGCTAGGGTGGTGCGTTGGTTGCAGTATACTGTACTGAATCACAAGTCAATGTCTTGTTTTCTAAGACCACACATCTAATGTATGGAAATAAGCTCAGATTTGTCAATTATTATCACAGCAGCTAAAAAAAAAAAAAAAAAAAATGCTGAAGGCTTGTCACTTGCACAGTGAATGGAATTCATTAATGGTTCAGGCTTCAGCTTCTACGTTAAAGATTCATACATCAATAGTGAAATGAAGGCATGTGCTTATAATTCAGGACTTCTTGTGGCATCATAGTTTGAGCTGTAGTCCCAACATGCATAATTTCCTCTGTCCAAGTTATGAACACCAGCTGCTTTGTTAGACTACATTTCCTTCAATCCACACCATAGCAATCGTGTTGACCATCAGTGGGACTCTTCAAAAGCGTCTGCACTCGCTGGAATATATTTCCAGGGCCAGATGGGAATGTTGCTTGGCAATTTTCACACTCCATTAAGCCCTTGCAGGCAGTTTAAGCAAAGGCTGCATTTGTATGCAATATTTATAAAATTAAAAAAGACCTGTGGGTTCCTGGACACCGTGAGCAGTTGGAGATGGCAACAGAGGATGTAAACTGTCAGGCTGGATCATCACACAGGGGATTAATCTGTGTTTCATAAGCACGGGGCTTTACAGAATAAAAAAAAACAACAACCTCTGCCTACGATTTCAGCAGCTCTTTATGACTAACATGGAATATTGAACGGAAGTGCATCAGGGTCCTCTGCAGATCGTTGCTGAATTATGCATATACAGAGGCACTTGGGATAAACTGAGCATCTATGCATTTGTTTTTGCTCAATCTATTGGTTATGCCTGACCTTCTGCTCTGCTCCCTATAGTATGGACCATTTTTTTTATGTCAACACAATCAATGTCTGTTCTCTCTTATCCTACAATATGGTGCTTTCACACATCTTGTTTGTGCCCAAACACTGCCATTCTTCAGCGTGCATTTCAGGTCATAGATTAGAGGGAACAGTCATAGGAGGGGCAGCAGTCTCCCTACTCTATGGTGCTATGGAATGAATCATGTCTGCATTGATTAAATGTGATGTCATTGGAGACACACACGTGTGAGGGGTAGCAGTGGCCTTAACTAACCTTAATCTATTCATAGTTTAACCATTGGCTTGATTTCCGGTCAATTCAGATATCAGATATGAAAGAGGTATACAGTATGCATGGATTGAATACTATTTCAGTATCATTTAAGTATTTAACCTAGTGTCAATGGTTGTAACCAATAATTCAAACCTAAATATTTTTGCTTGATAGCATTCCATCACCTATGACCAGTTCTCAGAATAAGGCTGTTAGTTAATTAGGCTGCACTAAACTCACAGAATCAGAAATCATTATCCGTCTTAGCCTCTTCTGCTCACTTCGTGTTTGAAGTAAAATCATTTCCTGAAACTCGCAACATATATTGGCAACATGCAACAGCTGAACAGACAGTAAGCAACGACTCCTTGCATTTCTGTGAAAACAAAGCTTAAAATGTTTACCAAAGTCCCCAGGGACGAAGATGTCATAGACACAGCTCTGGCTTCTGGTGTAATTATGTGGGTAGTTTGGGGACAGCACAGTTCCCTCTGAACCTGTGAAGTGACCTCCGCAGGGAGCTGTTGGAAAAGGAACAGAAGCAACAGAGATGCACCATTAACAAATGGATACAACCAGCTTATAATACCTGCGGAAATGAGACAAGAAAATACAATCAGTAAATCTATATTAAATGGCACAAGTAAGCAGTTCATATCACAAAATGAGATGAAAAATCACCTTTGAACCTTGAGCCACTGACAAATATAATTATTCTCAGCATGCCAAAATAATATGACACTTGCAAAATACTTTGGGGACATTTCCAAAAGGAACGTGTGCCGCAAGTACATAATGGAAGTCTGAGTTGTGTTTGCAGGGTTAAAACCTAAAAGGAAAACAATCAGCGAGGGAAAGTACTTTTTTTCCTTCAGAAAAACATGAAAACGCCATCAATCAACAAAACACACAATCAGAAAAGTTCCACACGCCTCTGACTTTAATCAACCCATTTTGCCCGGCGGTATGTTTTAAGAAACTCAACTCTTCACTGCTGAAATGGGCTTTCAGTCAGCACATTGGGTACATAACATGTCCAGTTGGTGCTGGATTTACAATCTGATGCATTAGAACTTTGGAACACTTTTGGAACATTGCACTATTGCACTATGCATTTCCTGTTAGTAAGCATTAATGCAGTTGTGAAAGCCACAGTAAGGTACGAGGACCCTCATCCACAGGAGAGGGGGGACACATACTGTTGAAAACTATTACCTCTAGACAAAAGGTGTACCATGTTCAGAAATGTTTTCTTGCACCATCATCATAGTGTCAGTATTAATCAATATAAGCTGTGGTCTGTCCTGCACCTGTGTCACATCTAGGACTGCAATTTGAAGTTGTTAATGATGTACCTAATTTGCAAACAGGCCTTCTAATGGAGTCGCCTCAGACCTCAAGGACCGAGCCATCGCGTGGGGAAGCCTCGACTCTAAATAAACACACACTCATTTGTTGGAGGGAAGCTGTCGCCAGCTGCTCTGTACCCCCTGTGGCCCACACAATGCACATGCCACTGCTGTTTCATTGAGCACAGCACTGGAGAGGATGAACAAAAGTGTACAGAGACGCTAATGTAGAAAGATGGATCAGCAATTCACCCACATTTAGTTGTTGGAGTAGCAAGAGGCATGTAATCAAAAATAAGTGGGACTCTAATTCCAGCTGTGAGCTACAGTGACATGGTGGGTGAGGAATTAGAGAGTACTCGTGTCAGAGAGAGAAGGTGAGAGCAGCACTAAGGGAATGAGGGGATTCTCAAGATCTGCTTTAATGCTTCCATTCTGACAGGTGGGTGTTGTGCTAAAGGGAAGTGGGAAGACAGCGGAAAAAAAAAACCCCACATCAGTTTGTTTTCTTTAAAAGACTGAGGTAGGAAAACAAGTAGGAATAAACTAGATGCCTAGATAAACAAGCATGTATTTTAGAAATACAATATCTTACTAGAAATAAATATATAGTCCAGAACTATATTTTTGTCAATTCAGCACTGTATATTTGGTGATGAAAAATAAACTGTAAATGCTTAATTGGCTATGTTTCAACCAATTTATGTCAGCCCTTTATGAGGCTACTTCAACTACTGTACCATTAAATTAAACATAAACTAATTCTGCAGACCAGGTAGACTCTACATCAGTGAAACACTGTGGCTTTTATACTTCCATTAATTCGTTTATTTTACTTCACCATGAAAATTGCCTCACTTTATGTGAACATATAATGTATTAATATTTGTTTTTATTTGTTATATTTGTTTAAGATTAACTGGAGCTGCAGGTTTTATGTTATAAGGTACATTTATCAGTACATTTATGGGTTGCTCATTTGATTACCTTAAATTTTTTTATTTAACCTTTATTTCATAAGGAAATCATAAGGAGTTTAAAAATCTCTTTTGCAAGAGCATCCTGGCCAAGACAGGCAGCAGCACACAAACGAAGTTGCAAACACACAGAATATATACAGATAGCAATTTACACAGAAATAAATTAAAATTATGTGCATAGATACACTGTGTTTAATGTGCTGAAAGAACAATGATTTAGTTTTTATCGGGTTCAGCTGGTACCATTTGAGGAATCTGGTTGTGTATTGGAGAGAAGTACAAGTAGTATAAAAACTGATTTTAAAAGCAATACATTAGCCTATTGGCATAAAGCCAGGACAATTCATGCTTTGCTAAAAAAACATGCTGTTTCATTATGTGACGTACAGCAGAGAGTGCATTTCTGGAATGGCCACATTAATATGTTTTGGGAAACTGATGTAGCTTTAATTGTATTTCAGTCTGCAGTGTATGAATGTGGAATCTCTAAACTTCTCTGCTTATTTCTCTAATGGCCCCAACTTACATACTACACATCACATAGTAATGTCCCTCTGATATAGCATGTCCTCAATACCTTTATTATTATTTAATTTGCACCTATAAGAATGCATAAATGATCTGCATTGATTTAAGTGTTCCACATCAATAACAGAATTCTCTCCTCTGAGCCTTCTTTGCTTGCTATCCGAAAGACACAGCACAGCCCTGGTAGCACATATTATCAAATATTGACCAAACAGCTGCAGTGCCCGTCTCTGCCTGTCTGTTAATGCAGAAGTGTTGCATCTCACCTTGACAGCTTGGTTTGGCTCTGTCCCACTCTGGTCTCTTGCTGTTGCCCATGACACATGTCAGAGTGGAGTAGCCCTGAAGCAGGTAGCCAGCTTCACAATGAAATGTCACCATTGAACCCAGCTTGTAGTCAGTGCCCATTCTAGTGCCATTCATCATAGTCCCTGGATCAAAACATGCTTCCCGCAGTTTTGCTGCCAATCGAAAGAGCAAAATATTTAGAAGTGTGACAAAAATCTAAAATGAGAGAAGTTTCTACTTAAACAGAGATAGGTAGAAATAGCTATAAAGACAGCAAGGGTGTGTTTGTTTCAACAAAACTGTGTTATTAAAGAGTAACATGGTAATCATAGTGGAAACAGATAAAGGTGAAACAATACTTAGAAGATGTTATTTTCTAATTCCTAATGTATGCATCCATTCTGTGAAAATGTATGTAGAATCCCACATGCACAGGCCTTCAGAGTACCTTTATATTCCAAATGAAAGCCGGTGTAGCTCACAGAGCCATCGCTGCGAAACGCCAAATACATGAAGTTAGAGGTGCTCTCAATCTTCTCAGGAAGTTTGCTGTCTTGGAAACTGCCAATCAAGTGAGCGCTGCTGTCGGGCCCATCGTAGATATACAAGAAATCATAGTTGGGCTCAATACTGAAGCTGTGGCAAGTCAAAGAAAGAGACAAATGAGAAAAAACAGTTATTATTTAGCCAAGTCTTAACCACTAGATTGTGCAGATCCTATGTGAGATTTAGAATGCATCAGGGTTTCAAAATGAGAGTGTGCACCGCAGCGTTAGAAGTGAGTCATGCCAAGCGATTTGTTTTGCATCTCAAGACAAAGTGATAAAAAAAAAAGATATCTCCCTCAAGAGGTGAGAAGAGATTAAATTGTTGTGACACTGCACTGGCACAAAATCTTCCCAGACGGCAATGGCAGTGCAGTGTGAAAAGATGGTTTCATATTGTAGCACTGTATATCAAATCACATGCCGCAGTGAGGGAGCGGGGAGCATTTGTTTTCAAAATAATGAGCGTGGTTTATGACAAAAATGTAAATAGCTTGGAGATAATTGCATTTGAGTTGGATCAAGGCAACTCCAATTTAAATTCATAACTCTATCCTTTCATTCGGCATTCCCAAGAGAGAAGGCTACATTGTACTAACTCTATTAGATGTTTGTTTTGAAGGACAAAGTTGAAAATGAAACATGGTGGATTTCTCTCCTTCACATTGAAAAGAGGGAAAGTGGGTGAGGGCACAGAAATGGCCAATGCACCAATTCCCCTTCTCAAGAACTTCATGACAAGACTATCAAAATAAAATTCAACAGTCAAGAGGAACGCCATGAAGAGTGCCCTCAGGCCCATCGGTGAGTTAGCTCTGCTGCGAAAGGAATAGATTGCAATTAATAATGTAATATTTACTCTCTTATCATTAAGCCGAGAAAATGAGCCACACTTAAATCGCACTTATGCAGTATCACCCTAAAACCTTGTTTCACCACATTTCAGCCGAGTAGCAGCAATACCTGCCTTCTAGGTGTTTGTAGAGACGCTGCTACTCTCCCCCTATCTCCCAACACACCTGGACTCAAACTCCGGTCCTCTGCTTAACACACATGGCCAACTTTGCTCAATACTGTGATGTTATACCTCGTTCCACTGCAAAAAACAAGCAATTCCATGGCACAAGCTGAGCCACTGTGCACCCACTAAGAACTGACTCCATTCTGTTACAGGCAGGTCACAAACATACCCTAGGTTTAGGGAAAACTTCATCTTGTAAGCTACTGGACCATATACTTAAAAGGACAGAAGAGTTTTCTTCACTGTATTTTTTTTTCCAATCCTACAGAGACCTTATACTTCTTGACTTTCCTTTTAATAATTGCTTCAAATGACTTTTATGGATAAACACATACAGTATAAATGATGAAAGATTGTGCTTTAGTCTGAATATTTGGACAACTAGTGTTGTTGTTTTTTCTGATAACTAAAAGCAACTTCAAGTGAAAATAACAGCTCATATTACCTGATGAAAGCCAAGGAAATGACATAGTCTGAGTGAACGGTAATGAGCCAGTCACAGTCTTTGCTGTGTGGATAGGGGTGTGGGTAGTTGGGAGAAAGGATGAATCCAGAAGATCCGGTCACATTCCCACCACAAGGAGCTTGAGAGATTAAAAAAAAAAAGAGAGATGAATGAGAAAGATGCACACAAAGAAACTCCCCAAAAAAGTTTCAGTGTGTCTGACCTCCTGCGAACATCTTTGGCTGAACTACATTCAGTTTGAGACAGGTATAAGGAATGAACACTTGTAGGCCATTAAATATAATTGAGGTAAGTTCAATGACCTTTGTCAAACTTTATCAAGAACAACTATCAGGTACTACAGCCACATCAGGCCAAAGAACAAGGCCATTAGAAAGACCTTTCCATTATTTCTCCACAAAATGATTAGAAGTATTTTTCCGTGACGTGTCGTACCAAGGCTTTGGATCTTTTTGGTATGTTTTCCAATTGATTCCTGGTGTAGCCTGTCAAGTGGTCAGTTTTTCTCTGTGTGTACTCGTATATTAAAAAGGTCATAAAATGAAACGTGTGGAGTATAAACATGAATTTTGACAAATATGGAGAGTAAACTTCCTAGCAATAGATTATTGAAACAATAAAATGTATCTCAGTTGTTCCATGTATTCTATTTTCTTGCAATTCTTTAAGCAATCCAGCTGGTAGTGTACTTATTGCTCCCCCCTAAATATGTAATTTTCTTCATGTTTTCCACCGTTCGATTATTTTGATTATTATTTTCGACTATTGGATCCCATTGGTACTAAAAAAAATTTCTGCTATTGTAGTAAACGTTATAGATTATGTTCCTGTAGCGCCACAGCAGTTTGAGGATACTTTCAGTGCCTGAATCCTAAAGCCTGACTTGTTGATGTCATGTCTTACTATGAAGTGTCGGTAACACACATGCTACTATTTGGTGTGCTAATAATCTCGCTGACATAGATTCTTTGTATTCTCACATGAAAGTTGTACTATTGTGTATATGTATGTATGTACGTATTGTATTATGTCTATCTAATTATTGTAGCAGTTTCTGCACTGCTCTCTTAGCAAGGTCACTCTTGGAAAAGAGGTTTTTAATCTCAATGAGGATTTTACGTGGTAAAATAAAGGACATAATAAATTACATGAAGTTTTCACTCATTCAAGTCTTGCTTCTGGTGTCATTTTATGCTGAGTTGTGCGACCTTGTAATTGCATTGTAAAACCTGTGAAAGCAAAGCTCTTTCCTGACCAGACAAGAAAGAAAAAAAAAAAGTTAGACTCTGGCAGCAACTCAAGAACATCTAGGTTTCTTTGGACCTACTTAGTGTAATTATTTCTAATTGCATTGTTAAGTAGTTAGCTTTTAAGCTCTAATAAGACAATGTTTTGTAAGACCTTAGAGAACTCAGTCATTGACTGACTATGGATTTGTCCACATAAGAGCTGGCAACGACTCAAAAATATATGAAGAGTCTTGTTTATCCTCAACAGATTTTAAGACATCAGTGATGGAGAATTTTAGTTTCTGCAACAGCCAGTTAATCAAAAAACAAACAAAAAAACGCTCCTTTGCTCCCTATTCCTCCTCCCTATTCCTCCTCTTATAACTTTCACTGATCCCCTACATATATGCCTCTCCGTCTCCCTCACACATCCCTCGTCTCTCTGTATCTTACACCATCTCCCTCCCTCTCTCACCAATGCAGCTTGGAGGGCTGGGCTGCCAGTAGTATCTATTTTCCACTTGGATGCAGGTGATTCTGCTCTCCCCCTGCAATTCATATCCCGGATCACATGAGAAGGTCACCGAGTCGCCAGGCTCCCGCCCTTCCCCGTTGCGACTACCATTCATGGGAATACCTGGATCTCTGCAAGCAGTGGCCAGTGAACCTGAAGGGCAAATAGACACACGAGACACACATACATAAGCACACGTGTGTGGAAAGCACGGGTAATCAATGAGCACAAGTGACAACACACACAAGGAGTTTCATATCACACGATGGCCAGCTGTTAAGCTGAAACTGCAGCTCTAACCGAGTTAAAGCACAGAGCCGATTACAGACTGATACCAGAGAAAATCCTGCCGTGTTTTCCCAATCTGTTTTCTTAAAGCACAGCTGTGGAGCAGCCCAAAGCTACCAGAGTGATCTGGTAAAATCTGATGGATTCTTCAAATGTCCCCATCTAGACAGACTTTATTGAGAGACTTAACACAGTTAAGTATATTGCACTTTGCTGTTGCTTTCATTTAAAAAAAAAAATACAAATACATCTGGCAAAAACACACCAGGTAAAAAATGTTGATAAAATACATATGTAGAATTAGAAGGCGTAATGGTGATCATCGTGTATATCATGTGATTAATAGATGACATGTGTTGCAGTATAGTGGTAGTTTATCATCTGTTTTCAAAATGTAGGAGGACAATAATCACTCATTAAGAATGAATGTCTGTGAAACAAGGGATCACAATAATCCACATTGTAATAAACAGACCTTTAAACTTAATTCTACATTGAGAATAAAAAAAACAAACAGAATTATGTCTTAAACAGTTTTCTCTAATTCTACTGCAAACAGCATAGAACCCGAAAATATACTGATATCCTTGAAAATGTCCTAGCTGATGAAAGTTGGTAGAACTTCACTTAACACAAACAGATTTGTGGTTCTGAAAACCATTAGCATTAGGCAAACTGGACATTAAGCAAAAAAACCCATTTCGTATATTTTTACATTCGGCCTGTATACCTGTATATTAAAGAAAATGAAAACATCACAAACTCATCATACATGATTTACACTCATGAGCTGCATTCATTAGCAGTAGCATCAGCATGTAGGCAGCAATATTATCATTATAGCAGCAAATGTGCTGCAGTAAGACTGTCAGCACTGAACTGTGAAACACCTGAAACTTCAACTGCTCATCAATATATGGTTAAAGATGACATGAAATATTAGCCTCAGGTGCCAACCTGCACTATTCTTCAGTTTGATAACATTTAGGAACATACGGATTAGAAAGTAAAATGATATCAACATTTAAAATACACAGAGTACCTATACATTACCTTACACATACCTGTATGTTTAATGAATGAGATGCCTGCTATATTCCTACTCCTCAGAGGGACTTCCACCGAGAGCTAACAAATAATATTACATATCTTCAATACATGAACTGCTCAGAAGGAAATACTCACTGGAGAAGTCAATGGCAAAGCCAGACTTGGTGATATAAAAGTCAGTCTCAAACTGGATGGTAACCACGTTGAGAGTGGAGTGGATCCCTTCAGGCAGCAGCGAGCCGCTAACCTCCTTCAGAGACATCTCATTCTCAGGAGGCCCGTCCCACACCTTCAGGATGTCATGGGATGCCTCTGTGTCAAATGCAAGAAACTGGAGGCTGGGGAAGACAAACATGAGAGATTGTAACTTTGGCTTGAGTTCATTTCAGTCAATTTAAGTATTTACATTGAACAGATTATCAAGCTGGCATGATTTCAGCTTCAGTCACATCACCCATGTTCAGCTGAATTAATGATGTTTGTGTCCTTGCAAAAATACAACAAAAATAACTATTACCAAAAAATTGATGGATGCAAAATGGATGCTGAGCCTGGGAAGGATTAGAGTGTGTTCAAGGCAGATATTTATGGAGTCAGTGTCCCCATTCTTTTAGGTCCTTTCAGTCGAGATTTGGTATCATCAATCAATTTCTGCCAAAGTTACAAATACAACAGCGTGGACTTATCTGTAATCTGTCTTACCAAGAGATGGCCTCGAGCAGCTCCTCTAACAAAAGGTTTTATTTGACAGTAATGCAGGAGCTCTCAACCAAAAATAAAGAGGAAAAAAGGCTTCCATGTTCCACGGAACTTCCATGGAAAGTTCCCTTGGGTGCTGTCACAGAATCTACAAAGTCCGTCTCCCAATGATTGTTAATGGAGCTGCTGCAGGCTGTGTCTCTTGATGACATCTAACTCTAGGGTTTGACTTTAGAGAATCTTAACCAAACTTTACAACATATCATGAGGGTATTTTTTAGGATGTTTTCATATGTAAGTCTTTTAAAGTCAGGCGATGACCTCGCATGAATTCTAAACAACTCCCATCAGTGCATTTGCTTGTGTATAAACTGTAGTCTCATGATAAATGAGCCTTCTTTTGTCTTTGTTGATTCAAACATACAGTATTATTAGATTATTTATTAAGTTAATTATTTAAGGCCCTAATAAACGTTTTTATCCTCTTCACCATATTTCATGAGTAATGACTCATAGTGCAATTAGCATATTTTGACGCATTATTACACATCTTAATTTAAATATTCTGAACTATGAAACACTGAGAGTTGGACAATGACAAGTGCAAACAATTTTCCATTTATACTGGAAATGCAGTATATGCATGTTTACGCATGTATTATATTGCCATGTTATTAGCAACTTGCGTTACCTAACAATGTTGCCAGAGTTGACCTCAATCGTCCAGGTGCACCTCAGGTTGTTGTCATAGGGGAATGGATACCCAGGAGAGAGGATGCGTCCCGTAGACTCGCCCTTGAAACTGCCACCACACTCCGCTGCATGCACACACACACAAATGCATGAAAACCTCCAAAATACTCACACGAGAGGAAATTGAGCAACACGGAACACAAAGCAAACACTCACTGGAGCTCTATTACAGCGGGAACAAATGAACATGTGGAAGTAAAAAAAAAAAAAAAAAAGGTATGCTGACAGGTAATGGGACTGCAACAAGGTCCTCCTGAGGTACTCAGAGATACTATAAACCTGTTTTGTCTCTAAGTACGCCTCTTAATGATGCTATTAATTAACTTTAAAAAGACTGTGTCCAGAGAATATGTAGGCTGGGCCATGCACTGCAGTGAGGACACTGCTACAAATGTTAACGACTCAAGAAATATCTTACCATCCAATCTATGTTGTCTTTCCCCAGGTTATCATCTTACAATTCATATTACAGAACAATTGGCACTTAATTAATAGGCAAATTGCATTAGAATGTCACAGTGGTTATAATAAGTATCACAACATTGGGCAAATGTAAAAGTCCTCAACAGGATGTGGCCCTGGAGAGATGGCTGAAAATCCTGTTCACATTCAACTCAGATACAAAGCTCACCATCAGTATTGACCATTCAGTGATCCAGCACTGTTAAACAGTTAATCAATAGACTGATTTAGCTTTTCTGTGATTGTATTGAACTTGCCACCGTGCAAAAGAACAAATACATGTTTCATTGTAAAAGGCAGTAGGAAGGTGGCATTTAAAGTACGATTCTGCACACGTCCACAAATTTGTAAATCATTTTTTACCCTAATCCATCCCTGCTAGACAACACGGCCTCAAAACACCTTGCAGTTTCTAGCAGCATACAGGTAATAGCGTCATCATTTCTCTGTCTTTCTGTCTCAGCGTGTTCTGAATATGAAAGTACAGACTTTTAATCATGTCCATGACTTATTATGTCTGAATACAACAGAGACAGAGCAACATGATGAAAGCTCAATAGCAATTAAGAGTTTTTCACTATAGTGTCCATAATGACTCAAAACAGCCAGTTTTCCATAAAGGACAAACAGAGATCATTAATTCTCAATAAAACATCAGAGTTGTTGATATTTCCTTACAAAATGGCAATCAGCATATTTTTTACATTAAATAGAAATCACACATGGATAAATCCTTAGGATTAATAAATAGTTGAGCAATGTTGACAGTGTGTCTAGCCTGAATGATAATATAAGCTATTATAGAAGGAACGAGATGGACAAAGACCGGGAGACAGAATGTCTCAGTTCTAAAAAACGAGACCGAGACAAAGACAGCATACAGACATAAGATGAAAGAATTACCTATACATGATGGCAGGTGGTTGTCCCATGCCCTCCTATCCCCTGTCATGCACTTGAGTACGCCACTGCCGTGCAGGGTGTAACCTTGGTCGCAGCCGAAGGTGATGGCGCTTCCAGCAAAGTGACCCTGGTCGCTGACTTTAAAGCCAAACTGTGGTACACCTGGATCATCACAGTGGGACAGCTCAAAGCCTGGACACGTGGGATTAGAGAGAGAAGGGAGAAGGAGAAGAGGGTGGATAACAATCTGAGCTGAGGAGTGGCGTAACATAAAACCATGAACACAGGACTACAAGTCCACTAGTGAGTGGCCATTCTTTAAAGTAGCACCATATTCCCATTTATCTGTATTGTAAAGAGGTATTGATCGAGCTTTGGGAATTAATTTCCAGTTGAGCACAGATGAGAGCTGGGCTTACAGTCCCATTATATGACTTGGCAGTGAAAGATTCCTTTTGGAGAGAGAGAACAATTAGATGTTAACAATTAAGTGTCCAATTGAGTGTGGACATTTACCACAACTGAGACACAGTCTGCCCTCTCATAACACGTTGGGGTGATACAAAAGAAATGAAACAAACAAGAAAATGTTGCAATAGCGCACACCAACTTTTAGACCACCATTTATATTGTGCTTCTGTCTCCCAGGTACTAAATGGAAGTGTTCTGCTATGCAGCAACAGTGGCCTCACATAAACCCAGCAATGCTGATTTATGGTAATTTCTCACAGCCAGGTCCAAGCCCATGCCAGATGCTATGGTAGCATTACAAGTGTCATGCCCATATAAATCTCCAGCAGTTACTGCTCACATTTACAAAATTACCCCAGCACTTTTGGTAGAAGAGTATTGAAAACATGATCAGATTTCATGTTCAGACAAGATGTAAGGTGCCCATATCCCACCCTCTCATTGCCCCTTGTGCTGTTCATACATTCAATCCTCTCCAGGTTGACAAGGGGCTGTTCATTCCAGCTGAGAAGACCAGGTGAATGCTGCCCCTTAAGATGGATAGAGGGCCCTAGCTTATATTCTTCTATTTACATTGTGCACATCCCTGGATAGATCAGGAATGGAAGGGAACTTGAAATTACACCATCATTTCTTCTTATCCAATTGCATTTAAATGCTGATGGACATTTATTTAGCTGTTCTAAATATACTGTAAACGTTCTTAATTGTTGTAAAACTGTGGTTTTATTTTAACTTCAGTGTAACTGACATTCTGTGCAATTATTACAGAATAAAAATTGCCAGTGTGGGCTGAGTAACAGCAAGTTAGCTAAAAAAACTTTTTTTTTCTCAAATAAAAACAGTTATTGGCCTGTTGCCACTCTCGCTATGTTGAATTCTACCTTAGAAAACCCTCCGGTAGACAAAAAGAATTCAGAGCGCTCAATTGCAAGGGAAACACAAACAATGGACTGCAAAATGCAGTGTCACCAAAACATGCTCACGTCACAGTAATAAATTAGAAACAGTTAGCACTGATACACAATGAGCAAGCCAATTAAGTGAGAAACAAAACTCATCCATTACTGGCACACTCACTGCAGTGACAAAGTTTCAATGCGCATGCACACACACACACACACACACACACACATACACACACACACACACACACACACACACACACACACACACACACAAATCTCAAGGAGGGGAGAGTAAAGGAAGTGATTCAAATATAGAGGGACAAAGAAACAAGGGGGGAGAAAAAAAGGCTAATTTTCCTGTGGGAACGGTGCAGAAACACCACGCTGTTTAATGGAGTGAAAGAGACTGCGTCGATGAAAGACTGACGCAGAATGAGGGTCAATTAAAATGTTCTTTAAAATTCTGCTACTTGAAATTCCTGTCTCCTGAAGTCAGGCTCATATTTCACTCATTTGGAAAAGCTCCGGGGCCCTCCTCCCCCATGGAAATGAAATGTGACTTACTGTGGTATATGAGCTGGAACCCTGCTGCCGTCACTTCCTGATCAGAGTAAAATTCAAGCCACAAATAGTTGGAGGTGCTGGTGATGGACAGACCTTGCATCACCGTTCCTGTGTATGTACCAAGGAGTGGGGCTGCGCCATCTTTACCATCATACACCTGAATGGAGACAGACACAAACCCGATGGGGAGTTAAATAGAATAAAGTATAATGATAAAATCAAGAATTAAATATTAAAACTAGAGAAATAGAACTACAATTAAATAGAAGTTATTGGTGCTACATATCCTCTAGTTCTTCTGGCATCTATATTGCGAAACCGATGTCCTAAACAGGATGTGAAAATGAGACTGGAGTGACCATAATTCTTCCCATTGATTAGCTATTGTGCATCTGAAGAGCTGAATTAAGTAGGTGGTGGATTCGTGATGTCAAATTACTGTAAAAAAAAAAAAAAAGAACTATTTAACAGCACTGATGGACCAAGAATGAAATGTCCTTCAATACTGAAGTAATAAAATCCAGTGAGAGTTTAAAAGCAGTGCATTCCTCAACAAAATAGTAACGTACATTATTTTAAACATATTTTGTGAATTTTTGAAAAACATAATTGCAATTTTGAATCCTTATTTCTTCTGTTTATCTCTAATTATTGTATTGAAGAAGCAGCAGTATACATAATCTTTCCTGATTGACATCTGTGAAGTAAAAAACAAATGAAATAAGCTCTGAGCTCTTCTTTTAAAATACTACTGGGGGTCCTCGCTGTTTTGTAAATTTAACTCTCTAAGCACGTCTTTCCGAAATTTCCGATGTTCTCAAAATGACCAAGTACAAGAGATTACTGTCTACACAACTCCATTACTAGAAACACAGAATATGCTACAATGCTCTGTTAATTGGAGCATTAGACAAGGCATCTGCATCCCAAAAAGGATGCCTTCCAGCTGTGAAGTGGGGACTACATAGCCATTTGCATCACATCTGTGGTGCTCACAAAAACTGCTAAAATGCCCTTGAGCAAAGAAATCAATCCCCTTCATTCCCAAAGGAATGACGCTGCTGATGCTGCTGCTGCTGTTTGACTCATGCTCTGGCTTCCAAGGTTAAACAATTGTGCATTTTGCCTGGTGCTTTCCACGGAATCCTCCCTCTAGTTTCCGCACGTTGAACATAATAAAAAGCAGCAGGACCCTCCTCATATACTTGGACATAAATGACACAAATCTGATTTGCAGTTGCTCTAAACCAAAAGCCTTATGTTTATTTGCTGGTAATATATTTTCTCTCAGCAGAGAAGAGGGAATGCATTGCATCGTTACCTTAAGGATGTCACCTTGTCCAAGCTGAAAGGAGCTTCCAGTGATGTTGATGCCTTTGCCTGTTTGGACCTGAATGCTGTACACACATTCGTGACTGTTGTCATAGTTCATTGGATAGTTTGGTGACAAAAGGACTCCTTCGTTGTTGGAGACTGTCGATCCACACTCCGCTGCACACACACAATAGACACGATCAGTTGCATAACAACAGGAACTGGAAAAACAGACTCGACTAGATTTGGAATATATACACTAAAATGACTAGACAGCCTATAAATGGTTGATTAACATGCTACTAAAGAGATAAAGGTATAATTCAAATGTCTTATAAGGATGATTATAATTACTGATTCAGCCATGTGTCCATCCCTTTTATTACTTTAGTATCATAATACTCATTATGAACTGCTACTGACATATTGTGAAATGTTGAGCAGAATATTAAACACCCAGTGTGCAAACATTACAGGCTTCATTTCAGTATACCCTTACTGGCATTCTTGCACCATGCCAAGACAAAACAAAACAGCCGAGCATTATTTTCCAAAATGAATGAGCAAAGAGCAAATTATAGTCTCTGAATGGGAGGGACATTCATTCTGACACAGCTGTCAGTTTGGTTTTTTTCAAAACAAAATGCCTAGTGCCTAGTTTAAATGACTATGCCTAGTTGAACATTCATTGCCAATCAAAAGAAACTCCTACATATGCATTTTTGCAATATGTTTCCGAATTCTATTATCATGCAAAATTCATTTCATCCTAGCAGTGCTTTTCGAACACAGTGTTAAACTGGTATTCCACAGACAGGATTAAGCTCTCGATCACAGGGTGTGATGGGACCAGTTTAAGTGACACAATGCCTTAGTTATGAAACAGCTACATCTCTAAAGTCAGCTCTTAAGATGTGTAAGTAATGTAAGTAATTGAGTTTCTCTGAGGGAAAAAAAAAAATCAGTGCAGTGATTGTCCCTAAACTCCTCCTTCAGTGGAAAATAGCTCTCCCTGGATAGTTTTAACCTAGCAGCGCTAATCAGTGCAAATCACAGGTCTTGGCTTTTCATTGTAATCTACTCAAGTATATCCACTTAACTACATCCAATTCCAGTTCTTGATCGTCTTAAACATTGTATATCTGTTCCAAACACACTTAGGTGTAAAATTCTGCAATACACAACAGGAAAGAAAACGTAATAAAAGCAGCTGACCACGTACCCACACACCTTGGCAGAGGGGCACTCCACATGCGGCGGCCACCTCCCAAGCATACGATCTCCCTCGCCCCCTGGAGACGATAGCCTGTGTTGCAGTAGAACGCCACTGAGTCGCCGATGCCGAACGTGGAACCTGTGTGCCAGCCGAACGGAGGCTTTCCAGGGTCCTGACAAGGTTCAAGATCATACTCTGGAAACAAGATAAAGGTATAAAATGATAGTAATCGGTGGCAACAAAAACACTATATTGATTTGTTCTCAAGTTCTCTCTATGTGCAAGTTCAGCCAAAGACAGCAAGTTTGCAGCTAGTGCGTATTAACTGTCTTGCTCAAGGACACTTCATCAGATTGGGATACGTGCCAAAAAGCTTGAACCCCGCATGTCTGGATAAAGAATGGGTTCTCTAAAAACTAGGCCACCCTGTGCGTGAGATTGTGAGACATGGGCTGTTAGTGGCCTTATCATTTGAGATTTAAATGAAACCCATGCTGCATAAGGAGAATGAGGTCTTGATCCCTTGCAGCATTTTCCTGATGGTCTGTATTTGGCAGTATGCATAAATATGTAGGCCTGTTGATTCCAACACAGCAAATGTAGGTTGTGGCCTGACAGCATTGGCAAATTTTCAACTAAAGGTCACAAAAGGTTTAAAACTGAATTCTGATCAGGAAATCTATAGATGCGAATTACAGAGCATAGCAACACACACGCACGCAAAATACATTCCATGAATATTCATGAGCGCATAAATTATGCTTGACTTCAGTGAACAGGAGGCAAACATTTAGTCAGAGAGCTCATAAAGCAGACCCCTTCTCTCTCTCACTACTTTTACACTGTACATCTCCCTTGTTCTCTTTCCCTTTCCTTCATTCTCTCTCTCCGCCCTCTCCATCAACCCTGCATACTCAGCATCACCATCTGTCTCATCTCTTTTCTTTCCCTCTGTCTCCTTGCCTAAGTTTCCCATCTCCATCTCTGTATCTCTCCATTCTTTCTGTATCCACCCATCCCTTTCCCCGCCGTCTCTTCAGTCCTGAGGATACTGACCCACATGGCATGCTTTGATGATCATTCCCATCACGGTCAGACACCCTCTACCTGAGTGACCTCGTTGTCTCTTAATTATCCTCGTCTGATCAGCGGCCACAGCCTGAGGCACAGTCTACCTTAATCCTGCTCCCGTTCTGACCGACAAATCATTCCTAACATGTTACTTTATGCACACTTTGCAGAGGCTTACCGCTTTTGATCTCATCATTGAACAAGCTGTCTTTGTCTTTTCATCTGCCTGTCACCGTTTTTCGCATCGGCTTTCTTCCCCTCTGACTTAGCAACCCACCCACAACCTTTTAAGCGTCCTCACCGCTCCTCTCTGCATCCTCCACACAATTCATCTCCCTTCCTCTTTTAAAACTCTCCCAACCCATCCTGTCTACAAATCGAACAACACCCCCTGTCTGCCTCCTACAGACACAACCCTCATATGACTCCATACCAGAAAAGGAGATGTTGAATCCCTGCAGCGATATAGAGAAGTCAGAAATGAAGCGTAGCTGGGCCTTGAAGTTCCCATACAGGCCGGCGTTAACTGGTGATGGCCTCTCTGAGCCAGTGAGTCGAGCCAGTGGCTGGGCAAAGCTGCCATTTTCTGTTATCAGAAGGTAGTCATGGTGATCCTCCAGGTGGAAGGAATGGAAAGTGAATTGGACACCTTGAAGAAGGAAATAAGGAAACCCAGCAGAAGAGGAGAATATGAAGAATCAATGGTAGCGATATAAAAAAAAACTAAATAGAATATGTGATGCATTAATTTGTCATCAGTTCTGACCCATAAGGTTAATAAACTGATTTGCTGTTTAAATTGTAAGTCACAGATTGAAATTTAATGCAATGACCTCAATCTAAATCTGACTATTATTCAAATTTAGCTGTAATTCAAAACGATATTATCATGATCTAAAGGTTGCCGAGACATCAATATGAACAATGCATTTTTTTTCCAAAGCATTGAATACCATTTTTTTCTTTATACCTTGCAGCAACACTAGTAGATAAATTGTCATACTAAAATTAGAATGAAAAGAGACACAGAAAAATTAAAAGCAATTTCAAAATGCAAAGATTTTAACTGTGAACAGGGAGTAATGTAATTAATAGGCCATGGCCATTATTGTTTTTAGGGTTTTTATTGTTTTATAGTTTATTCCATTATTATGTTCTATTTGTTTGGTGTTTGGAATGTCTAAAACTGTCTAATGGATGCCCTGTACTCTTAATCTGCAAACCAAATCTACCTACGGGTACAAATAAAGTAACCTGAACCTGAACCTGAATGAGCATTAATCAGTATTAACATGAGTAGAGAGACATACTTGATGGTAGAAAATCTGCTACAGAAGCAAAGAAAATGTGCAAAATGTGCTCAGGTTTGTTTAAGTTTGAAAACAAGATCTAGGTCGGTCCACCCTGTTTCTATTTTCACACTGTAACTCAGACCCAATAACAACATTCCAATCATGATGGCCAGTTGGCTGCATTTCAGTACAATAAGTGCTGCCATTTTAATGCCATCTGTTGAATCTGTTTGAATAGGACTCCATAATGTACTCCAGAATGTCTCGCTCACTTGATAAAGAAAGTCCAAAATGGCCATAAAATAGATAACAAAATGAAATGATTGATTGTGCTGTGTAAAACAGTAATTATATTACAGAGACTAAAGGCGAATGATCAATTAATCAAAAGCCATCCCCATGAGGGGACATCCAAATATTTTAATATAGTAGATACAGGATGATGGTAATTACAGAGTGGAATAGTTACATAGCTCCCATCCCTAAAGATAAATGTGTGCTGCAGTCAGTAGCCACAGGATAAAAATACACTAGGTAAATCAGAGCTATGATAAAAAACGTATCATGTATTTTCACATAAAAAAAAGAGCTTTACAAATAGGGAGCAGCAAAGCCCCCACCCCCATCAAAAGCATCAGCTGTGTTTCAGATATTGGGAATTAATATCTGAAAACATGAATACAATGTATGTATGTATATTATGTACCACAGTATAATGGTTATAATATAATTATAGTTCAAGTACTGCCGGATGAGGAACATCAGAGGCAACTTTATACTGTACGTATAAAAACTTTCCAAGATTCTTCTCGACCCTAATACAGATGTACATGTTCATATAATTCAATCCCAGTAGGTACATGGTGACTGTTGGTGGCCTCCATGGCTTTGGTTTTGCACAAGTAGGTATTATGAGTTGTGAGGCCCACTCACATTCAACTGGCTGAATTTGCCACTTTATCAAAAAAAAAAAAATTGATGTAAATAGATTATTTCAATAATTAATCAATTCTGCTTGTCATGCTTTTAGACTTTACGTTTGTGACGTCTGTGTAAAAGTCATTAGCTTCCCCAGGGTGCATATTTTTATTTTATTTTTATGTGTGTGCAAAGTTTAATGCTAATTGGCACTCAAAAAACTTAGTATGCCATAATAGGACAATTGTCAAAATTGACTATAATTTATATTTTATTAGTTGATTGAGTTATCAGTTTTCAGTTTTATGCCTTTTTGTTGAATGTTAAGAGATGAAAAGGATAATGCTGTTGATAGGAGAACACGTGTGATGTTATTATAATATAAAATAAAGAGAAAATGTTATATGTACAG
This sequence comes from Chaunax sp. Z400, assembly GCA_037577475.1. NCBI lineage: Eukaryota > Metazoa > Chordata > Actinopteri > Lophiiformes > Chaunacidae > Chaunax > Chaunax sp. Z400. Next base: position 13,021,068 of record CM075190.1, on the reverse strand, counting down.
TATGTGTGGAGTAATTACTTTAATTTTGTCTTACATGACAAGAAAAAAATAATTATAAGGACGTAAAAACAAATTGAGGTTGTATTTGAATTTGAAATAAAAAAAAATGCTTACAATATAGTTTAATGGTGTCAGAATCTAAAAGTGGAGGGATCCTTTAAAGATCTGTGAGACTTAAACCATCTTAGGTGACTCTTTTATAAGAAATGAGGGGACCGATGTTTGTAAATAGGACCAATTAATAATGTACAATATGTAAGGTGCAATAATTCTCTCTTTGAAAGAGAATACAAAACACTATTGTAAAACATAGGGATAATACATCTGAGTGCTCGTGCACCAAAATAAGTTATATGTTTACTTTTCAAATAAGTAAGAGCATCCTGGAGACTTTGTCACTGATCATATAACTGACAGTGAGTACTATGATAATGGAATGAACTTAATTAAATAAAAATGAGTATGATGAGTGAATAACACGGAGACACCAGAATTCTTTTACCGGGTGGACGGTGAAATGTTAAAGCTGTTAAATGAACTGGGTGAAGAATTTATCAAATGCAATATTCTATGAACAGTGTAAAATACTATCCAACTGATGAATGTCTAAAACAGTCCACTGCACAATATTAAATAACTAAAGTGAGTGAAAATCCTGCTGATAAAAAAAAGCCTACATATAAAGCTGGATTCTCAGATATTAGAACACGACTTTAAAAAGCAATCATACAGTTAATTCCTGAAGAAGCGTAATAGTATTCTGGCAAGTTGCCATGGATGAAAAAGTGATGCATTTAAATTATCTTTGCTCAAGTAAAATGTATGCTCCATGCACTTCTCACTGTATAGTAATAAATCCTTGTAATGTTCTTGGAATCTGCAGAGGGAGTGTCATTTTAATTTATAGTTTCATTATTTGACCATTGGTAGGACTTTTTAGTGTCACTGTGTGAGGAATATTAAAGAAAAAGGCTGTTGCATGTGAATGAGTACAAAATAAATAGATTTCTTAAAACAACATCTGCATCTGTGCTTAAAGCTAAACCAAAATTATAGTATAATTAGTACCCTTTGTATGTACAGTAGACTATATGTTGAATAATTTATTATGTTAACTAGGGGGTTTTCTTACCTTTTCCGTGGCTGACTTCTACAGTCCATGTGCAGTTTAGAGAGTTAGAATACAGCTCTGGATAGCCAGGTGATAAGATGATCCCTCCAGGTCCCCTGATATCCCCACCACACGATGCTGAATACAAAGGGGAGATAATGACTGAGTACTGTTGCTGGGAAAAAAAAAAAAAAACTGAAATTGCAGATGAGCCAATATATCCTTCACCTGCATACAGAGGAGTGATTTAAATGAATAATGCAGTTGAGTCATATCACATCCTGTCCTGCTATTTTTATGAGTACCTGTAATTCTGCCAACATAATGTTTTTTTTCCCTCTCGCTCTCTGAACCCATCCTACTGAACCTATCCTTAATAATTCAGCTGTCCATACATATTTTCCCCCATCTGATATGGTATCTTAAATTCAAAGGCATTGTCAGGAAACATAACAATCCATTAAATGTACTTACAGGTAACAACGACTGATATCAGCAGATAACAGCATCTGATTTTTTTTCTTTGATTTTGACTTTAATGTGATTTTGAATTTCTCCCAAATAGAAGCGATCAATCCAGTGCCGCGTTCACAGTATAGTGCAGTCACAGTTGAGGTGATAAGGGGTGCTGTCTAGAGGAGCAATGCTCATTGTCACCTCAGTACTCTTGTGATTGTTGATGTTGATGACAAACACTTTACTGCCACAAAGCTCCTTATCTAATCAAAGGACGTCAGTGAGATAAATCTCTACCCTCATTGGCTGCTGACGATCGGGAGGTTAATGTGGGGTCCATCTGAAGGTTAAGAAGTTTAATTGGATATTGTTCAAACCTGCAACCATTTCCTCATGCTGTCATTGTGTTTCAAATAAAAGGTCAGCTTACTTCAGGGTGCTACTTTTTAAATGTAACATTTATGAAGTTCGACAAGCTTTGTTTTTTTTTCTTTTATTCTTTGTTTAAATGTATTTGTGTGGTGTTACATGTCAGTTCATCTGCCTGAATGGCCCAGGAGTGGTGTTGCAGCCACATGCCCAGATGCCTTCCTCAAAGCAGCGATCTTGACAAATATTAGAAGTAGAACTCTTGTGTATGCACATATTTTTAGAGTAATGAATGTCAAATGATGTTTTGGAGGATCACTGAGAGGCCTGAGGCTCCACAGCTGCACAAACCCACACCCTTCTTATCCTCTCTCCTTCCATCCCTGGGCCCTCAAGTGAGCACAACACATCAATGCCTCTGAATCCTTACCCACCAACAAAATTATATCTAATATTTTATTAATGAGCCAAAATTACATAAAATCATTAAAAGTAGATGAGTACGCTTGGCAAACGATCTTCTTTAGAGGCTCCAATGGCAGAGAGCCAAGACATTTGGCACCAAGCCTGGCACATACCTATGCAAGACAATATTTCATGATACGAAAGATTTTCCAGGACAGCTATTGGGCTGTTGCTGTATAGCAAGGCAATGTATCATATGCACGCTATAGTGCTTCCTGATGACCCCTTGCATGCATTTAGTCATCCGTGACTAAGAGTCATCATTTACGGTTTGTGCGTTGCAACAATAATAACAACAATTGTCCTTCGGTGTGCCTCCGAACAGCTCAATGAGCAAAACTGGACAAAAAAAAGAAAAAAAAGTGAGATGTGTGAGATCAAAACAATCAGAAAAATGCTGAACTGCATTCTTTAAAGTTGAGCATAATCTGTTTTGAGCATAACATGATTCATACCACCGCACACAATTTGTTCATACAAGGACAAGGCCTTTTAGTTGAATAAAAAGCATTTTGACAAAAGTCTCTTAGTTTGACCTGGTGTGGGAAACCAAATCACATCCACTTATGATTGCGTCATTTCCTCTTGCCAGCAAGGCCAAGTGTCTATTTCTTTCGAGGTTTCAGCGTAGAGCAATGGAGGCATCTGCCTCATTACCTTTTGCAAAATTAATCTAGAAACATTTTGCAACTTACTAATGGCAGCATCCTGTAAGTATTTGTAGCCAAAGGACTGTCAGATTCTACATAGTGTATGTGTTGATAGGCTGTTAATGTGACTTTCCTCAGAATAATCCTGACACACTAATGAGCTGACATGATGTAAAATATTTAACCATTACTTCAAGTCATAACCAGGATAATTAGATGTCCTCTCCATGACTATTAACAGTCACGTTAGAATGCTTGAAGGCCTAGATGCATGGTGCTTGTATTTTATGGCCATCCAGCTCTAAGGCAAACACAATCAATCATATCATGTCGTAAAATGTCACACAGAAAGAATATAAATACCAAAAATGTGATAGAATAGTATGACAAGGGTGGCATTCAATCTGAAGAAACGTGTGGTCATGTATTCAAAAGATGAGTCTGTGCTGGAATGCAGTGTGAAACATTTAGCATTTGTTATACGTACCATCACAAGTGGGCAGAGGGTGGCTCCAGAAGTGGTTTTTCTCGCAGACCAGTGGTTCCTCATGGCTAAGCCTGTATCCCGGGTCACACTGAAAGGACACTGTGGAGCCGATCGACAGGTCATGGCTTAACCGTACGCCATTCACTGGGATACCAGGATCCATACAGGAGTATGTGTCCAATGTGACCACTAGAGAAGTTAAAATCAAACAGTTATTTCTTGAGTATGTTTGGGAGATAATTGACTTTAACTAGTTGCATTTTATTCACAAAATGTCTAGTTTTTGTATGGATTTACTGTCTAAAACTGTGACTGACAATGATAATTATCAAGTCATGCATCTTCACCGTGATGCATCATGTGGACTATGTATTAAGCACAGAAATAGTGTGCAAGTGACTGTATGTTTCTTCATTCTGTCACCCAGTATGTCAGATTCAGTTCAACTATTTATACAGTAAAGGAGCTCTGGTCTTTCTTATGCAAATAAAATATGACTGTTGAGCTACAGAGTAATATTGAAGTCATACAGCATTCTTGATTTATGGAATGGAAATTCTATTTTTGCAATCAGTAACTTTTCTAGGCCACATTCTTACGAAAGAGAGCAAACCTTTGATGTTATTACAATTATCACAACAAAGGTAGATCTCAGGTCGTGAAGTTAATACATGAAGTTTTTTTAAAGTAACATATTTACTTTTATTTTGACTTTAAACTTTAAAATAAATTCTCGCTCATGCCTAATTAAGAGTTGAAAAAATATATTGCATGACAGACGAAAAGAAAAAGTGACACATTTTAAACTGTTTTATACCACAGCACAGTTGAGACTAATTCAAAATTACTGCAATTTGTCTATTGGCATATATAAAAATGGACAACATTAGAGGTCCCCCACTTCCTATTAATTCTACAATAGACCGAAAATAGGCTGCAATTCACCTAGAGGGCGCTCACAAAGGAGTCCTCAATGAATGGGAGTGAATGGAGCTATACGGCTAATTTCACCTATTTCTAGACAAAAAAAGCCCAAATTTATTGTAGTTTGTACAAATGTGAAATGAAAACATGTCCTTTCGTTTTTCTTACAAGGAAGGCAATTTTGCCCGCAAAACACTAGTATTTTACTGATGAATGCTGATTGGTCAGTTAAGAACTTACAACTGATTGCGACAGGACACCCATCCTCCAAGTCACCTGGAGTCTAAAGATGTTTTTACAACAAAATTGAAGGAATATCTAAAGAAGGACCAGGAGGACCTTTGTTTTTGACAGCAAAATGTAGATCTGGTAAATGTAATAGCAGAGATATTCCACCGACTATTAATGTCGTAAAGTTTAGTGGCTTGTTGTGTGTGACATCACACGTATTTAAAGAAAGATATGTCACAACAATTGAAGCCACAAAAAATTAACTAATGGACTAATATATGTACATTATATCGAAAACATAATGAAAGCTGGCAGATTTTTTTCCCCCCCATTTTGGGGCTTCAGCTCCATACACCCCCATTCACTTGGACTACCTCACAGGTGCCCCCTACTCAACCCTGAAGTTCTGAGAAGGGATTATCTCTATACTTTTGGAATATCTCTGGTGACGCCAAAACAGCCAAAGAATCTTGATCGTCCCCTGGTGGCTGGAGGCAGAATTAGTCATAAATCCCCCCCCCTTCATATTAGCAGATGAAATAAGATAAGAACCCTCAAAGTGCATGTCAAATACTTCTTTCACAAAGATTGGTTTCTGTTATTTTAGATAGCTCATACTGTGTCAGTTTGAAATATGTTCAAGAGCTCATTTGTCTGAAAATTTTCATTTTAATGCCTTCATTTCTCTACAGTAAGTTTATTAATAACCTTGATAGACATGTCAGTTCCTCTGGTGTTAAAGAAAACAAGGTATCATCTTGAAGCTGTCTCTTCTTGTTACATTTAAGCTCATCATGCACCGAGAGAAGCTCAGTACAGTAGAAGGGAGATGTTCTGGGTGGGGATGAGGAGTACAGTGAAGCAGTTTCTTGGGAAGAGAGAAATGACCTAGGTGACACTGCACAAATATTCCTCTCATTTTATGCTTGTGATGTTATTCTGGGTTTCCAAAAAATATTTTTGTCTTCTGGTTCTGTTGCTAAAATGAGAGCTCCCTCTTAATCTTCAGTGATACAAGCTGCACAGAGTTACCCCCATTTTTCCCTTTGATTTCCAGGACTTCCGTGGACATCTTCCAAGTAGGGCTACTTTTGATGCACTGAAAATATTCTGAATCTAGGCAGTGGTAACAGTTGTGTAAGCAGGTCACTGTTAGGCTATTCTAAAATGGGATGATCAGAAACTATATTTTTATCTCCATATAAAGAGATATTTAAGTTGATTGATGATTGATGATTAAGATGATTTAAGTGAAAAATGAAGGTATTAATTTTAGAGAGGAAAACAGCTGTGGTCTATATGTATGTCTACATTTCTATTTTCAGAGTCCATGAGATATCAGTGTTGGAAACACTGGTTTTGACAGACGTACACCTGATGTGTAACAGATACCAGAAAAGGCTTGAGCTACACTTGAATCAAATGTGGACACACATTTTTTTTATTATATACTGCACATATTTAAAAATAAGTGCTAAGTTAGATTGCTGTCTGTCTGTTAGAGGAGTCCTGGTTCTTGTCCAAATGGACATACTGGAGCTGCAGTATAGTTTGAGGTGACTGATCCAGGCAAAAGACTTGGACATGTCAGCAAAAACTATCCTGTTCATTGTTGAATGTCTGGCATCAGTGACTGTTAGGCCAGCATGAAGTGCATTTAAAGGTAAGCATATGATCTGAAATGTATGTGAAATTGCATCCTCTGCAGAATGAAAACAGCATAAATGCACATGCTCTCAGCAGGCAAAAAGTTTCAATATTTCAATATCCCATTCTAATCTATTAGGAGAAATATACTTCTACTGCATGGCCAAGAGAAGTAACATTTGGCCACATAGCAAGGCATTATGAAGGAGCAATGACCTATTACAGTTACATTATACGGTTTGTGTAGAACAGATTACAGTCAGCTGACTGATTATTCATGTGTAATAAATAATAGGGCTCTTCCTTTGCTGCTAGCCTCAGCAGAATGCTTGTCTTGCTCTCCTTAAGTAATACTTCATATTTTTAGTATAAGAAAACATTTGAATTTTTGCATGAGCACGTTATAGAAGTAGTGCATAGTGGAACTGGCCTCCATGGGGAAAACAAATCTAAAATAATAATAAAATATCATGATCAGTAATGAAATTACACACAACATAGATGGAATCTGGGGCCAACATATGATTTGATGAAATTTTGAAGTATTTTTCATAACTCAATAGATCTGAGTTACTTATGCATATGAAGGGTACAGTGCAGTGTTTTTGTGCCTCAGTTTATTCACAGCATAATTCACACAAGCTCTACAGCGTAAGACCAATTTTACAAATGAACCAGGCTGGGCTTCCCTAAAGCATTTCAGCAATAAGATACATTATGTCCTAAATTGCAATGGAAGAAGCTAATATGATCTTACTGTTATTGCTTTTCAATAGCCTCATCAACTAAAGAAAAATGCACTTGAGAGTGAAACATAATAAGACAAAGGCACTTGTGGTTTGCTTTCAGTCAATAATACAGATATAATAACAAGCTCTGTCTTATGAATCACATCTGAGTGACACGGATAATGGTGGTAGTGCATACAATTGAGAAAATATATCACAGGATGTCCAGAATATTTTTCCATTTGATTGTTCAAAGACCACCACTTGTTGCATAGTGAAGTGGAAAGAAAACAATGTATGCAACAAAAACCCTTTTGAGAGCAGAAGATTTCACCCAGAGTATTCAGTTATGTATCGCTGAGAACCGGTAGTGGTCTTTCCTCACCCAGATTTTGCTACTCTGTGCACTTTGAGACCTTCCATGCATCTTTAAACTTGGGAGGCAACTGTTGGGACAAGGTGCAGTGAAGGGCAAGAACCTCTCCTGAGGCAAAACAGTAAGACTTGGATTCAGTGGAGGTCCTCTCAAGTCTGTTGTAGAAATAAATCCCACATTTTCGTTGAACTCTCTTGTATTTACTCTCAGTGTTTGTTTACATTTACGGCTATAGCATCTCAATGTTATTCAACTTTATCCTGAAGTTTAGCTTTTATTTTACAGAGGAGCTACTGTATTTCCCCTAACCTCTCACACAAAAGACATAGCAAACAGGAAGACCTTTAAACATATAATTCTGTGTGGTATCATTAAGAATTACCCCTAGTGGTAACATATGACTTACAATATTGACCATGGTCTCCCTCTTGATTTTTCATTCCTGTACCTAAACTGACTAAATGTAGTTTCATCCCAAGAGGTGAAGCTCATTGATCCAAGTTGTCATGGTAATACTGATGCTCTTGTTGTGTTTGTGTAGATTCTCGTTCATGCAGCTCATGGTAATCCTAAAACAGGGGTGTCAAACATACGGCCCGCGGGCCAAAACCAGACCGCCAGAGGTACCAATCCGGCCCGCGGGATGACTTTGCAAAGTGTAAAAATTACAGAGAAGATATTAACTGCAAATTTTTGTGGATGAATTCTAAAAAATCTGCTGTTTTGAACCTCGGCTCTCAATGTTTTGTGGCCAAATTTTCATAAAAAAAATTACATAATAAAACAAGTCATATAAAAGCAATTGTATATTCAAAAATAAAATAAAAAAACTAAAAATGCATATCTTTAATCACATATTTTAAGTCGACAATAGCACATATTTCACTATTTTTTTACCCCGAAAATAATAAGTCCACAGTTTTGGAGCCCACTGTAGTTCTGTGAAAATGAATACTTAGTGTGGAAATATTTAAAGACATTGAACATTGTGCAATATAATGTCAGTCAGCAGCTTCAGTACAAAAGAGTTTGGTTTGGTGGAACCCTATTGTTCATGCACTGCCACAACTTTTATGTATCTTTTATGTATAAATTTTATACATTTACAAAGCAGGGGGACAACTTAACCTTCTTCCTTAATAGTTCCCACTTTAGTTTGTATGGTGTGGTGTGTCAGTTCAGGTGCTCAGGATTACTACACAGATGTGGAAATGAATGTAAATTTAAAATAATTTCTAGATCTTGACAAGTTGTTTTGATCATAAAGTACAATAATATATTGTTCAGTTCCAGATACCTGTGACTAAATGTTTTGTGCCTTTGTAGATACACTGTGATCTGTAAATTGTAATGCACATGTGTAAATGATAAACTGAGGCATAATATTGTTGAAATTGCACTTATTTTTCTTAAGAAATTTCAGGTTGTTCATAATGTTTTGTAAAAAGATAGTTCATTAAATGTGAACATTTTCAGAATGTACTTGTACTTTTTTTGCACTAAAACAAATTGAAAAATTTGGAGTTGTCGTTATTTATAGGTTATTATGCTATGATTTTACTGGTCCGGCCCACTTGAGATCAAATTGGGCTGTATTTGGCCCCTGAACTAAAATGAGTTTGACACCCCTGTCCTAAGAGGTTAAATAAAAAGCATGAGGCCTCTTGGATGAGAGGTGAAACATCTTCAAACTTATAAAAAAGAAGTCTAGTTGTTTTTGATTTAAACTCAAAATTGATTTAAAAGTGCTGTTGTTACGTAAACCATCTGAAACGCATCTTCAACACAATTTGGTCTTGAAGCAAAGCTACAAAAACTTTATAAAAGTGTTACATGAAAGGTGGCCCAATTTAAACTTCTACTGCTATTAACCACTGCATATTTCGTGTTAAAATCCTACTAACTCATTCAGGCAATTCATGCAGGCATAGCATACTCTTACCTTCGTAGAAAATCTTGAAGCCACTGTTTGATCGACTGTTATCGGTGGTGAACAGTAGGTACAGATAGTTACTGCTACTAAACAGGAACTGTGGGACCTGGGTTCCATTAAACGAGCCAATGAGAGGAGAGAGCAGATTGGGACCATCGTGTACTTCCAGGAAGTCATAACTGAGCTCAGTTTGAAACCTTAAAAGCAAAGAGACCAGAGAGAGGGGGGTGAGGTGAAGACAATCATTTGTATTCAAGACAATACTTGTGCTTTGACAGCTTAGAGAGTTTGAAGCCATTTAGCCCCTCGTCTCCACACAGAAATTTTGAGGAGATAAATCAGAAGAAACTGCTCTTACAGGAAATGCTCCAATTATTGCAATAGAATAAGATCAATGAGCTTCTTGGAAATGTGACATGGTATGGATCCGTGGTCACCCTCAGGTCTCTACATTATCAAACTAATGACATCAGCACGAATATCACTATATATCACAAAATATCACTATCAATATTGTGGAAAAATGGATGCATATTACCTCCAGGGAAAGTAGCTCCTTGTTTACTTACAAAGGAGTGTGTCAGCACTGAGAAAGTGTTGATTATAAAATAAGAACATTTTATGGTTTTGCTTCTTAATGGTTGGAAATAAAGATCTTAATACTGTCTTTCTCTGAGAAAGGGAGAGTAAGCATAGAAGCAAAATAAAGAATGGCTTTCAACATTTTTGGAAACTAAGTTAAGGACTGCGTTCCACCTCCTCTGATCTTCTATTTCTAACTCGGGCTTTGACAACTTCTGTTCACATGTACATTTGTAAATCTAAATGTTTTGTGTAGCTCTGTGTTTGATATAGTATAGCAGTACTCACATCCAGTAAAGTATGTGGATATACGTTCACTGGGGATTGTGTGCATCTTTGTTGTGTAAGCATGTCAGAGTGAGTGCCTTTGTTTCCACAGCTGAGTTATTGCAGCACTGTCTTACAAACCTGTCAAAGCTGATCTTGATGGAGCTTCCCGACTCAGCCTCAATGACCCACTCACAACTCAGGGAGTCTTTGTAGTAGCCCGGCCACCCCGGGGAGAGGATGACACCAGACGGCCCGGAGTAGTGCCCCCCACAAGGAGCTGGAGGAGGAGATGGAGAGGAGGGGAGAGGAGAGGAGAGGAGAGAAAACTTGTTTTTAAGATGATACCTCACAAACATTGAAAGAAAATATATGAGTCAGCAAAGAGCTGGAGTTACACAAATACCTGAAAATGATATAACAAGATAAATGTAGTCTTCTTTGGATGGACTGCACCCACTCCTTTTTTTATTATCCAAATTCCCCCTGTTCTTTCTTTCTCCTCCAAACTCAATAGTTGACATTTCTGTCCACCAACCACAAAATTATTCGTTATTCTAAGTCAGTACCTTCACATTTGGGAATGAGTCCACTCCACATCACCTTCCCTTCCTCCAGATGGCATGTAATGGTGTCGGCTCCCTGCGTCTTGATGAAGCCCTCCTCACAAACCACAGAAATGGAGCTCCCCAGTTGGAAACTGTCACCAAAGCGCCTGGCATTCAGTGGTATGCCAGGGTCAGGGCACTCATTACGCCCGAAAGCTTGTAATGAGAAGACAAAATACAAGATCTCGTGACAAATGCTCTGGGAATGAAAAATGGGGTCTTTGAGGAGTCGGGAGATAAGGGAAATGGATGTAGCTATCTGTAGGGGAAAACAACAGGTCTGCTTTGTGCACCTGTCGGCGACAATAACCTCTCTCTTTTGAGCTTGTTTCACTGGGAGAAAAATAATTGAGGCCGTACTGTTTTAGGCAATGAGGCACAAAAATTAGGGGAACTGCATGGACTATCCTAAATGCTGCTTCTTGCTTTTTATAAAGCACTTTAGCATCAGTGGTGGTGCAATGAGGTAGCTTTTATTTGTATTAATTAGAACTAAAGAAGAGAGTATGCTTTGTAACAGAGAAATTAGAAATTTAAGGTAGTACTGAACCTCATCCCATCCTTTATTATAATAAGATATGAGATGTGATTTGGTCTTTACACTAAAATGATTCTCATTTCTCATCATTCTTAGCTATTCACAGGAAGAATGTACAAATTTAAGAGCTCAAACAGACAGTCCTGATATTCCTATATAATATGTTTTTATGTAAATGCTTTACTGTGATCTGACTGTTTGAACTAAATTGATGGAACACTCCCTTACTGCTATAGGTGATGTTGAACCCTCGTCCAGACATAGAGTGATCAGCCTGAAACTCCAGCTGCAGCACGTTGCTGTTGGACGTCAGGTGGGAAGGAACTTCGGCCCCTGAAAAGCGCCCGAGTATTATGGCTCCGGACTGGTCCCCATCTTTGATAGTGAGGAAGTCATAAGGAGGCTCCAGGTCAAAGTCGTTAAAGGCGAGGTGTATTCTGGTGCCGGGCTCAGAGATAATAAGCCACACACAGTTGAGGTTGTTTCCATAGCCCTCTGGGTAGTCTGGAGACAACACTGTCCCCATGGGAGCGGTGAAGTTGGAGAAACAGGGAACTGTGTGACAGAGCGTGCAAAGTATATTAGCAATGATTAAAAAGTTTAATATCCCAGATGATGCCATTTTAACAGCAAATCTCATTGGTCATGTAATACATAGTGTGGATTCCGCCATGGCAGTATCAGGGACAAAGTTAGGAAGAGAACAAATTGTCAGTACTGTGTAACTAGCTCAGCAATCAGGAGACAGCGCTGCTCCCATGGGTGCTGAGTAGTTGGAGAAACATGAAACTGTGAGGGGGATGGAATTGAGGAGTGAGTGTACAAAAATACAGACATATGGCAATATAGGCGCACAGGAATACTTCACACTGTCCCAATGGACACAGTTAACTTGAAGAAACAGAGGACTAGATTTTTGTTATGGATATGGGGTAGGTATAGTGGAACCCACAGGAGGGGTATAGTATGTCTTAAATAAAGGACTGGAGAAGGGAAACCTGCATTACACTGAACACTGAGTATTTGAATTGTCTGACAGTGTGTACCCCAGTTTCTTCTCTTTCAAATCAACCTCATAAAAAGAAACAGGCAACTGCATGCAATCAGTTTTCCATTTTACATTACATATATTGCACAAAAATGCATGAACTTTCCAAATGCATTACTAACTGGTTCATTTTCCATCATGAAAAAAAACATGTATAGGACTCACATATGCAGATGGGGATATTAGCCGACCACTGATTGTTGTTCTGGCAGGTTATCATCCTCTCCCCGATGAGTTCAAATCCAAACTGGCATTCAAAGCGAAGAACATCTCCATTTAGAAAGCCACTTCCCTCTTGATAGCCGTACAGTGGCGTACCAGGGTCGCCACAACTCTCTTTGTCAATTTCTGTTGGGTGACAGGAGCAGAAAGGAGAGAGGCAAGGAGGAAAAGTAGAGGATTAAGTCAAGCCATTAGCTTTGAGATATTTTTTTTTCTTTAACATTATCAATGAAGGTCTCTTCTCTATCTCCTTTTTTTTAGAAGGAGATAGAGAAGAGAGTGACAGACAGGCAGACAGACAGATAAACAGACAGAAAGGCAGACAGGAAAATTGACTTGAAGCCTTAGTGAATGAGACAGTCACAGACACAGACATGAATAGAGACATTAAGAGATGATATCTACACTAAAGCCTGTACCTTTATAGTTGATCTTGAAGCCAATCGAGCCCACACTCTCATCAGACTGGAGATGGAGCCACATCTGATGGGACATGCTGACAATCAGGTCTGGGACAAAGCTCCCAGTCAGCCTGCAGATTGGGCAACAAAAAAGTCAATGTGGTCTATAACTGCACTTCTCTAACATCATCTTATCACACTGTTATTTTCAGAAATTTCAGTTCATCCAAAAAGCATTTATACAGGTTAGCAAATAGAAATGATACATGGTTTCTCAATATTAATGACTATGCACAAAAAGGTTCAAAAATGTATTTTGTGATTTTTATATGAAGTTTCTTTGCACAAGTATTTTTCAATGTACATATATTTAAAATTTAAAATTCAACATATAAAAAAGAAGGTTCATGAGTGTACTTTAGACACACATATTGTTTGCTTTAAACAAATGTAATGGAAATCAACAAATATATGCCTTTTAAGGTTTTAACAATTTTAATCAAGACTATATTCGGATGTTATATGATATATATATATACATATATATATATATATATATATATATATATATATATATATATGTGTATATATATATATATATATATATATATATATGTATATATATATATATATATATATATATATATATATATATATATTGATGTGTATATATATATATATATATATATATATATATATATATATATATATATATATATATTGATGTGTATATATATATATATATATATATATATATATATATATATATATATATATATATATTGATGTATATATATATACTGTTACATGAACTTTGCTGAATTTGTAGGAGCTTTGAGACTCCCCTGCCACGGTCTGATTCAAAAATTTATCTTTTTCAAATTATCTATGCCGAGCCTTTTCAGCCAGTCACACAGTGATACAGTAGCTTCTCTCCACAGGATAGGGATTACTCTCTTATCATGCATGATTAAATGTGTTTGAGTTATGAATGCTTGCTGAGTTAGTGATATGGCATTTTGCACCAGCATTAGCTAATGAGTCGTTAGCTAGCTAATAATCCAAGGTTGTCTGTGAGCATTATATAGGTAACTTTTGTTTAAATTTATAGACAACTATAAATAGTTCTGTGTGCATTGAAATATCTTTTTGTGGAGAGACCCATTCATCTATACTGTATATCAAAAATACAACTGGGTGTCTTTTAGTGGTAATCAATGATATGAAGACCGATCAGATTCCAGAATATAGAATTCTATAGAGTAGAATTCAAATTGACGATCTCTGTATATCAAGGCTGTACAATATTGTCTAAATAATATAGAATTCATCTACAACATATTTGCAATATAAGCAATATTGTGCAATACAGTATCGCCAGTGAAGTATGTTATGTAGTACTTACACTTGTATTATTGTTTTAGCGTCACCTACTTCCCCTCCATCTCCGATCGTTAGCGAATCATACCCAATTTCTAGGTCGAACTCTTCAAAGTTGATCTGAATGACCTGTAATAAAATATAAGTCACTTCTAGGATCTGTTTCTTTAAATGTATTAACATTCAGCCTGGCAGAGCATGGAACATTGGTAATTGTTATATACACCATATATAGCTGTGTCTGTCAACATACAGCTTGTCAAACAATTTGTCTGCCAACAATCTTTCATAGATTTTTATGAATCCAAAGTGTAAGACTGAAAGCCCCACTATCTGCCCCAGAGGCCATTTTGTTTACGCCCAACTGTGCCAAAGTGATTCCAACCGACATCTCAACCATTGGACATATTTTTAGCCAGTAACAATCATGATATTCATTCAATAGCTGTTACATTACTTGGAGGCCAATCAATATTTGCACCCGTTACAGTTTGGTTTTACGAATAATAATCCTGAGTCAGCTACTTGTTTACAACTGAGAACATTAAACAGTCACTTGATGTATGAAATGCAACAAAATACACACATTTGACTCCTTAAACCATTTCATCTGAATTTCAAAACTTTCAATGTTTAATATGGCAAAATGAGCCCTGTCATGGTTTGACACCTCCATAAGGGGCCATGAACAATAAGTTGTAATTAATAATATCAAATCTGTTTCTCACAAAATTGAAACAAGAATTCCCCCAGGCACTGTCTTGGGCCCCATTCTCTTTAGTTTCGATATTAATGACCTTCCAGAGATATACCCTGGTATAAGTTTTCAAATGTATGCTGATGACTGAGTCGTCTATGTATCTCGTAAAACCTGTGATGATATTGCAGACAAGTTTAAGAAAAAGACCAAATACGTGAAAAAGTATCAGTTTGACTTGATGCCTTTTGCTCCTCTGCCTTTCTGTAAATACATCACAAGAGTACAGAGTTGCAGTAGATCAACCAGAGCAGCTTCAAGGGGTAATTTAAAATTTCTATTCTGTAAATCATCCTTTCCTCAGACAGCTTTTTCTGTGAAAGGAATAAAGTCCTGGAACTCACTGCCTGATACCTTGAAATCTGCTGCAAACTTCACTATTTTCAAGCAAAATGCACTCATGCCTAGTTTGTTTTTAATGTTGTTTTGAAATGTCTGTTTTACCATACATTAGACTAACTTTATTTCATTGTATGGACTGGTGTTGTAAATTAGTATTCGGTATAAATACTATGATACTTGCATTGGACAGCTTTATGCTGTTTGTCTACAGTATGTATACTGTATCTGTCCCTGTCAAATAAACAATAAATACATTTATATTAATCACATAAATGTGTTTTTTTACTCAATTAAATGATAATAATAATAATTACAAAGATTATAAGATTTATTTGCAAATAACCATCATTACATTTATGTCAAAGTGAATATATCACTGCTAATTCGCTAACTCGCCTTTGGAGACAAGGTTTTTGAAGACAGCTAAACTGAAAGAGGCAAGTGTATGTGGATTAAAGTCTATGCAATCTTTGCAAGAAGACAGCAACATGTTTGATGAAACAATATTGTAAAACCTGGAGACTTCCCCTTATTTCAGACATCAGAGAGCCACATAATATAGCTTATATGGTGGGACTTTTATAAACCTCAAATCACCGATGACATTAAAAGAAAATTGAAGGCAAAATAAACTCAACTTACATCAAATTTTAGAATAAGACTTTGACAAATGGTGCATGTCCCCGCAAACAGAGGACATGACAACATCCTTCAAAAACAATACAGAACCTGACAGCACTGTCTCTTTACATCATTTTACAGAACAAATAAAATGTTAAGAAACAATCATGGCATGGCGAATTAAAGAGGATAAGATTTTTAAATGGCTGTTTGCATTCACTCGAGACATCTTTGTCAGCTGTCGCCGGTCTTTTTTTTCTATAAACAAATGTACATAACCACACAAAAGATTACATATTCACTGAAAACTGAAAAGAGCTGCTTATGTTGATAAAAATCATGTAAAACTGAGTCTACTGCAGCGACACTGCACAATAACGCCTCATTATATCAGCCAACATGAAAGGATGTAATGATATAAGTGGCACATCTGTTGAGGTCAGACATATGATTCTCTGGCCAGGGGGAGGACAATGCCTTCACAAATATCCATGTATAACAGCCTCATTACAACGCACACATAAGCATAATTACCATAATAACACTAATGGACCAAGTTTCGGTGCCAAGTCAATAGCCTGTTTGCCTAGGAGAGGGCATGGTGGCACAGAGCTATGACTCTTGCCAGTCCAAGTGATTTCTGACTGAGTGTTAGTTGGTTAGTTATTTTTTATTAGCGGTGCAATGCTCAGTTGACCCCTGTGTATGTGACTCACTGGAATACCAATCGGGAACCAATTTGTTTTAGGAGAGCAGGAATGACCATTAGGAGCAAAGCTTCAACCTCTTCATGATGGTAAGCTGGTCACATTCAATTATTATTTCCCTCTCTTTCTGTTAAACCAGCTGAATGAAGCCAATCTCTCAGTTAACAACAGCAGCTGTCAAACTGGTAGTCTGGTGAGAACTGAAATGCAACCCACTGCAGCTATACTTATACATTAATGAGGGAGAGTAACAATGAATGTACGCAAAATTACATGCATATTCTATGTGACCTTTTCCCACCTTTGGAAGCTCTTGGAAAATAGATGCAGAAATAAATATGCATCCAGGAAAAGGAATGCTCTACACTTCAGGGAGGGAGAGTAAAAAGGTGAGGCTTGACACACATTTGTGGTGATTATACAACTAATGAGAGGCTGTTTGCTCTAATTTATGAAAAAACATAATTGGAGCATCATGTCCTATTACAAACACGCTTCCTTAAACCCTTTAATTAATCAGTTAATCAAGTTAATCAATCAATAATAAAAGCCATTTGTTCATCTTTTTATATACCATGTATACAATCAAGTGAGAGCCCTATGACTTTTTCTTTTTTTTATCTTGACTGTAACCATGGCTCTGTCATATAGCATCTGCCATTATTATCTTAGAATCCATTGCTTTATTTGTTCTGTAAAAGCATATGTACAACAAAAAAGTTGTACTGTACACTAGTACAGCAACTGTAAAGGTAAAGGTAAAACTGAGTTTTCGTTAGACTTGATACAAGTGTAAAAACACAACAAACAAAACTGCTGTGCTACCTTGTTTGGATCACTGGCTGTGATGATCCAAACACACTGGGAGTTGCTCTCATACTGGATAGGGAAGTTAGGAGATGTGAAAGTCCCCGAGGGTCCCTGTAGATTCGACCCACACGTTTTGACTGCAAAAGTATAAGGACATGGACAATATATACACATTAACTTAAAAGTCTCAAAATATGCTATTTCAGTTTAAAAACGACGTTATAATATATAGTATGAACCTTAAAGTTAGTCCCAGCAATGTTAAATTCACAATATATGCTCAGAAGGAAGAGTAATAACTCCTGCATTGTAATATGACAGAAAGGTAATATATTGTTTGCACTAGAAGAGAGGAGGTCTATTAGCAGCATTTCCATTAATCAAATTCAAAAAGGTGCTCCAGGTATTATAGGTATTATGAAACATAGAAAAACAGGAAGAGCATTTTGGAATGGAAAAGCAGTGTGACTGCTGCAGTAGAGGCTTTCATACATAATTAATAAAAATGAACTTTCCTCTATCTGCATAGAGCCTATAACCAGAGGCCCTTCCTTAATCAAACTGCTTTATTAGCTCCTCAGAAGCCTCACTCACCCTTGCAGACGGGTCTGTGGTCGCTCCAAGCAGCGAAGACCTCGGCTACGCGCTGGCAGGTAATCGTTTTCGAACCCTGCAGCACATGGTCTTCATCACAGGTAAATTGAGCAGTTGCTCCGATGCTGAGAAGATAACAAACACTATTAACACCTGAAAAAAGCGATCAATTTCCCCAAAATGACTCCTGATGAAATATCACATTCATTATTTATTTCTTGTCTTTCATCACATTTACATCGCACCGCGCATCAGTATGTCAAATCCAGTAGATAAACGAGCAAATGTATTCATTCATTTCGTTATCGTCCTCAGTCTCCATGGGAACAGTATATGTCTCTCTTGAAAATAAGATGAAATCATGCCATTTAATGCAGGGAACTTTTTTTTTTTTAATACATGAAGTCAGAAACACCTCAAAAATATTGAGAAATGAATGGTAGGCTTTTACAAAAATACAAATGACAGCTAACAGAATCAAGTGGAGAGTAATTTGAGACACAGCAGGTGTGTACATGAACAAAGAACCATACATAGTAAATAGTCAGGTAGTAGATACAGTATCGTTGTTTTTATCTGACATTACAGCTGTTTTGGTTCAAGACTATCCTGCCCTACATTATTATAAAAATTCCCCATGACTTTTGATAGGCAATAGTGATATAAGGTTAAAATAACAAGATTATTAATGCTGAGATTTCTGGTTTTGACTTAACAGAAAGTGACAGCAATACTTGGAATATACCAGATAATAGTGAATTTGGTTGGAGAGCATGCTGACCCACTCCTCAACTCCCCTCTACACAAATCTGAGCTCCGTTCCCTCAGCTGCTGAAGCACCAACTCACCTGAAGTCGAAACCAATCCGTTTGCCATTCTCCGGCTCCCCTGGGTCAGGGCAGTAATTAGACACCTGTTTGATTCCACCTTCATTCACTGAGAGAGAAAGACAAGTAGCAAGAACGCTGTGAGAGAGATACTTTAATTGTCCAAGCTCCGTACTCAGAAAACACCCACTGCAGGAAGAAGCTCTTGATTAGTAGATAACTCTGTCTGAATGTTTGGTTATGTTTGGTAGCAGCATTTCGGTCCAGGACTCACATAGGTGTGTATACAAATCGACCTTATAGCTCAATGTCAGAGACCCTCAGCTGCCACTTATTTGGCAGCGCTGTTTTGAATACATAATCATGTGTTGTGATATCAGGGTAAGTGCCAAGGATAAATGCAAGTCCCTTCCCTGAGCTAGACAAAATAGAAAGAATATATCTGGCCCATGCAGGGACTAAGAGGATTAAATAACCTTCAGCCATCAATTGGAAAAGCTGTAATAATCACTCAGCGAGGCTCTCCATACATAATAATAGTTTAAGTACACCAGATAAAGCCTTGTAGATATGCTTCCATATCGGGTATGGCCTTTGCTATGGTTTGCATTTAAACAGGGTCTTAAAGGTAAAGAATGGTTGAGTTATTCTGTGCTCTGACTCTTAACAAGCTATGCTACTCATTATATCATCTGTAAATCAAAGGCTGCGTGCACTGCAAATGAAATTCATAAATTATGTAGCTTCATAATTATTGTGAAGGTCTGGTGTAATATGTGCAATAAGACATTGCCCCCAAAGACACAAAGACACTTCTGTTGAATCACGTGAAGCTCTACCGGCGTTTGTTCTCTTCTTTGACTTCTTTCAGGAAGTTCATTAGCTTTGAAGTTAATTGTTGCAGGTTTTAATACAGTTATGGGTTCAATTATGTGCAATGAATCCACAAGGCATATGAAGCATCTCTTCATAGTCTTCAAAATGATATACAGTATTGTCTCGTAGAATCACTTTGTGCTAGAAGAGATTACAGCCCTCTGCATTATTCATGTCTCCATGCAATGCTGACTGTATGACACGTAAGGTAATAAAGATTACAACCTGGTATCACTGAAGTGTTTAGCACACTGTAGAGTTAGAGGGCATTGTGTTCCAGATTTATGTTAATGACAGAGCTCCGCAAGCAATTAGAATACATTCACTTCGGTCTGAAGTGTACACAAATCATCTGACAAGTGAGTGGTCACTCAACCTTGACTACTGCTGTGTGTGTAGATCACACAGTGCATGAACGCAAGTCAATCTGATGTGCTGCTTAAATACTACAGAATGAGAAGGGGGGGAGGGGGGGGTTGGGATTGGCTGACTGAAAATTATCACATTTAGCATTTTGCTGCAACAGACATAACTAGGCCTTATGTAGCGTGGTTCATTTCTGTCAGGACGTGAAGTCTGGGACAGCATGGGAAATAGGTCATCAGAAAGAAAAAGAGACTGCACTTCTGCAAAATCTAGTACTGTAGCTTAATTCCTTCACCAAATGATGCAGCAAAAAAAAAAATAGACTAGAAAGAAACAGAGACCCAGAACTCAAGTCCTACATAAACAAAAAACAATGAAAACAGTTGCATAAGAAAAATAAAAGACTTACTCAAAGACAGTTTGTTAGTGTTGTCCTTTCCGGGTAATAATTTTACCCCTCTGGATTTAAGCTCTCCAGAGCTTTTCACTGGTCGAGAGCAATAGAAAGAGTTCATTAGATAAAAGAAGTTACAGTATTAGATGTGAGAAGATACAGTACAAGTGTTTCTTTCTCTGGATAATACTTGGTCCTATGAAGAACATCAAAATGTAATTGCTACTCGTGTGCATCCTTCTTCAAAACAAATGAATCCAACGGCTCTGATGCATCCCTAAGGGTTGCCCTGACAATTCTATAAAACAGAAATGAGTTTCTCATTCTCGTTTGTTTATGTAACTCAGCGATATTAAACAGTGGATGGAAATTGATTGGTCAGAGCAGATTTAATGGTTTTTACAGCTGGTATTGGGGGACGTACCATGCAGAATCAAAGAGCAGCCCAAGGAGTGCAATGATACATCTTAAGACAGTCTAAACACAGCAGGGGCCAGATTGCACACAAAAGCCAAGTGATGCAAGCGGCTGTCATAAATTTGAAGTATCAACATAATTGCCAAAAGCAGAGAATGAGGTATCAAGCAAAAACAAGGCTATTTGAATATGAAAACACTGGGATGATGCTTGTCGACCTACAGTATATGCTGTGGGTCAACTGCTCAGTTCAACATGTTATAAACACGATTATGATGTGATCTGCTCAGTGATCAGATAAGACTAGTTATATGTTCAGAACCATGCTGCATAATAAAACCTCTCGCTGCTTAAAAATATCTGCCCTTCATATCATACAGTAAATAACAAATGCTTATAAAATCACTTTAAGGCTGCACAGCAATGCATTGCAATAGTTGAGAAGTGCAAGATAATCGATTTATGTCTTCATTTACAGTCAGTTGCGAGTGCAACACATGCATGTTACTGAAAGTTTTATAGAGCTGTTTATGGAAATGTTGCAGGTTTCATTTGTGGCATGGGGCCAGGCTTTAAGCTTCTATGGTATAGTATATGCAGCACATACTCTGACTTTAAAGTCATGCCAAAGACCAATGTCAGGGTAATGGATTATTGAATTGCCAGAGCTGAGTTTTATAAGGGGAGGAAGTATATACAGCATTTATCTCTCCAATGTTTCATTAACAAAGCCCTTTGAAGTCAATGGTTTGGAGCTGAAAAGCCTCCATGCCCTCCACAGAGAGGGTATTAATCAAACTATTTAATATTCAGTTAACAAAGATCAAAAACATGTTTTGTAATTACAGCGTGCCTTTCCTACGATTATCCCTTTTTCTTCAAGTTGGGGGGGCCCTCTATTACGATGTGCAAAGGAGGCAGTCATGTCTTACCTTGATACTGAGCCCTGAAGCCCTTGTGGCGGTGATTGCTCTCTGTCACAAAATGCAGCCGCAACCAGTTTTTGTTGCTGATGATGGGTGCTGGAATATTCATTCCAGTTAGCCTGAGTGCAAAGTGTCACAAATAAAAGGAAAAAAAAACACACACAACATCTGTTTTAATTCTTCATCTACATGGCTGCTCACTTATTTCGCTATGATCACATAGCAAAAAGGATAACAGGGGCTGGAATGAAGAACCAAGGAAACCTTAGAGAAAAGTATGTCAGACTCGGGAAGAAAATGCTGCTCTTACAACGAAGATCAGGCTATAAACCTAGAAAATAAGAGAGATAAAGTGTGTTTAACCTATGTGTAGACGTATCATTGCATATGCACTATGTGTGACTGAAGACTCTGCATGTTACAACTTCCTCTGTCTTACTGTTTGCCTTTTAGATTAGTCGTTTTATTCAGCACATGGCTCAAGCATCAGGGACACTCTATAATCATGGAGATTTAAAGCTGCCTTCTCATTTGTCTTGCTGATCAGCTCTGGCTTCTTTTTCTATTTCCTTGCAATCCCTGCACCGTATCCTGTCAAACACACCACAGTCAATAGCACACAATCCTGTTCTAGCTATTACATGGCGGCTTGGAACAGGCTGAAAAAGAGCACGGTGCAGTTGAGCCCTGTGCTCCCAAATTTGCTCAGTGGATGAAAAAAACAATGTCTTATTTTGTTATTTGTCTGTGTGTTTGTGTGCGTCCAGCCATTCATGTGTGTTATTGTGTGTGTATGGGTGCATGAAGTCCGTGTTCAAGGTTGGTTTCCTATGTAATTTGTTTGGTATTTACTGAAGAGCCACCTAAGGGGCAAACAGATGATAGAAGACAAAAGATAGAAGCAAAAGTGGCAGTGAGGGAAATAGAAAAAGACAGAGAGTGATGAGGAAAACAAAAAGAGGAAACAGATTTTGTTCCCCTGATCTCCGTTGCATAAAGAAATAAGATGTGTTTTTTTGTTTTTAACTTTACTACAGAGTTAAATACATCTGTCAGACAGATTATAGGCTTTTTAACTGATCAGCAAACTAAATTAGATTTTCTAATGCTGACCTAGTCAATCAGAATGATCAAACATAAGGAGAAATGATTGCAGCTCAGAGAGAATAGTTAAAAGGTAAATGATTTTCACACAAAAGTTGACCTTTTCTCTGATGGTGCCATTGATAAAATGCTAATGACACCAATACACGGGAATAATGAGAAAGAGCAGCATTCAGGTAGCTGAACTATTTAGAAGAAAACTGCCTCCATTTATCCTGTAGAGGAAACTGCAAATTATCACAGGAAGTCTGAAACGAAATGGATTGTGACAATAAAGTGCCCATCAAGACGTTGCACAGATGCTTCAGGCAGCAGAGGAGTGATGCTACAGATTTAAGACCTGCAGAGGTGAATATACTGTGGTCACATCAGCCAAGTACGGCAGAGGAAGTGAAACATGACCGACCATCGATAGTAAGTAAAAGTCTTAATGGCAGCTTACAAAAGACTTACTCCGGTGGGTACATCTGAATCTATGGTCGTTACACCATTCTATTAATTTATACAAAAAAGTCTGTGTGCAAAAACAAAAACCCTCCCTGCTACATAAAGCAAAGCAAGTACAAAGTGAAAAAAAGCAATGTATTGTAATATTGTTTCCAGGTACTCATGTTTTGAACAGAGGAAATGCACTCCCCCACCATTCCCTCTAGCTGCTGTGCTCCCAGTAAGCACAGATGCCTAAGCGAACACATGCTGTTTCTCAAGTTGACATTATATGTCCAGATTGTGGTACGTTTCTAACGGGAAGCCAAATGTTTATGCAAAATAATTCAGAGCTGCTTCACAAAGCCTCTGTGCTTGTCTCTGGTACACGTCAATGTGACTGTCAGGAAAACAAATTACTTGTAAAAAGTGGGCTGCCCAGTCATCTTAAAACAGATAAGAACAAGTGAGTTATGCCTACTGTTTTCCTATTGTATGTTCTCCAGCGCATATCGAGTGACAACAGACGAGGAAGTCCAATCAGAAAAATGGATTTTTCACGTAATGCACTGCCATTCTATCTCTGCAGACTCACTCAGGCTGTCTTATTTGTTCCTTCATAGATATGCAATATGGCTTTTTGGAGATTACTTCCTGGCATGAGTGTAGTGTTTTTATGTGCTTGGTTTCATCCAAGTTTTAGCATGCTTCATGACATCGATTTGTAGTGTCTCAAGGACTAATGGTAGATTCTGACAGGTTTGTGACGCACAGAGAGTTCTCATGAAGTTCTCTTGAGTAAAATGTGTCCGACTATTGGATGAGAGGTTGAAGGGAGCATGGAAATCTCATCAAAATACTACCGTAACAAGTCCCAGTGTGCAGGTACTGTGGCAGAATGTGGCCTTAAGGACAAAGCAATGGGTAGAAATCTCTGGTGTCTCTGCTTAGTTTCACAGAGGCAGGTTATATGTAAGTGAACCCCAGATTAGAAGTGATCAATTCCAATTTGTCAAAAAAGATTCCACCCACACATATTCTATAAAATCTGACAAGAGGGAATGATTGTAAGAATATGTGACAAGGAAGAAGCCGTCGCTCTCAATCCCTCCTCAAGTTAATCGTCAGAGACTGTTCAGGAGATGTACTTATACAGCTTGGTGCATGTCTGCCAGTAGATTGACTTCTAAGAGCAGTGAGTCAGTCACTATAGCTCCTAACATTAATTGCCCTGGTGGAATACCTGGGTCAATTCACATTCCTTCAATTAAACATTGCATTCTACCCGCTCTGACCGCGGGAGAGGAGAGCTTTTGGAGACATTTTGATGGGTTATATTTTGCCTGAGAAAGGTCAATATTAAATCCCAGAAAGAACAAATTGAATCTAATGCATATGGTAATTTCTTTTTTAAAGTTGGTAATTTAACTCTAGGGCACCTTTTGCTCTAAACCTCTTGATATTGCAATCGTCCTCTTACACCATTTAGAATGGGATCGTTCATAGCTAGTGAACCAAAATAAATATTGTCAGATTGTTCAGCAACGTAAAGGAAATCTGCAAAGCTGCTGCATGAAAGGAAACTTCTTCTATTTTCATTACGTAAAAGCCTGTGTAAAGGGACTTTTTCCTCAACCTTTCTGTAAACATATCACAAGGTAACAGAGTTGCACTAGATCCACCAGAGTTTGAGTGGTAACTGTAACGTTCGATTTGGTAAAACATCCTTTTAGACAACTTTTTCTGTGAAAGGAATGAAGTCCTGGAACTCATTGCCTGATGACTTCAACAAAACAAACATTCACTCAAGTCTTTTTTTCTCTCTCCTTTTTTTTAATATATTTTCTTTAAAAGTCTCTTTTTTTACAGTACCTTGTCCTCACTTTAACTTCTTTTTATCTCATTGCTCCATTCTCTTAGTTATTTAAAGCACAAGCCCCTCTAGGGAGGAGTGTTGTAAATTAGCATTCGCTATAAACACAATGACCTCCCATCACATAAATAAAGGTTGAAAATGAGGTGGTAGACATGGATAGAAAAGTATGAAAAAATAAAACAGAATATTTACTGACCAAATTGCATGGTATATAAGAACAAAAAATTTATCCAATATCCTCAAAGCCTTTCAGGTATGTTCTGAGTCCATATCTGAAATAATGAGTGACGTGTAATCTCCAGCTTGTTGTTCTTGCCCTTTTTGAGCAGGGCTGAACAATCATATAAAGGTCAGAAGAATAACAAAGAATTGTTTGACTTGGTCTACCCAGTCTCCAATCTTGGCTTTTGCCAATGGAAAAAGATTTTTTGTCTATTCTAACGGTGATTGATGTCTACCTTCACATGAACCTTCTCCAGATGATGGAATCAATAAACTAGTTTGGAGAGATCTGATAGAAATCTTCCAACAGATAAAAGCTGCTAAGAGCTGTCCGCACAACATATTTCTTCCCCTACAGACCTTTAAGTAATTTTACTCAAAGAATCAGCTATTATCTGTCATTCACTTTTGATTGACAGTCAACAGTGGCTACACTTCCCATTCTGTGGGAAGTATTACATGTGTTGCAATTAATCAAATATTCATATCTTTTATCTTTTTTTTTACATTAAACATTTATGTGGATCGCATTATGCTGAATTCATTTTTAGGATTCATATTTTTTCACATGCATGTCACTTGATACCGACCTGTTATACCACAGGTTGAGAGAGGATGATCAGTTTAGCTGGGTCATGCTTTAAGTTTGTTTGTTTACAAAAGGCTAAGAGGAGAAGTTAAATCAGGACAACTGTGAGATTTCAGGCTGTCAATCATTATTACGCAGCTCTAACCCTCAAGGCTGGATTGACAGTTTGCTTGTCTCTGCCTGCAGCTGATGATATATGTTAGGATGCCTGAAAGTTTAGGTGTCCAATGGCCTTGTACGCAGTCAGAGACACTCATAAAATGAGAGGACGCTTGAGCAATGAATTTTATGGACATGAGAGAATTGCTCGCTCTGAATCCTGTTTGTTTTCTTGTCTGTTTGTTTACCTTACCGAGTCGAAGCCACTCTGGCCCCATTGCACTCAAGCGTACCAGATCCCACATGGATTGTGGGGCTTAGAACGAGAACTGTGCCTGACAGCCGATGAAATTTGGTGGCATACAATAACATCATCCTGGAGGTTCAAATCATTCAAGTGATGTGTGGCGGCCGCTCAGAACACACAAGTAAAAAATCTCAGATAGTGCTGGTTAAACTGCTTTACCTGATAAATAAAAACAGAATGTGTCTTGTTAACCTCTCTATGAACACTGGACAGCGGCTGAAGATGACAGTTCACCATGAGGGGTTAAGACTCCATGGAAGTGTCCCCTGATGGAAGACAGGGTCACAGAATATTTGTCTTATATCCTTGAAGATTCTAATTTAATAGTAAAAAACTGCTCACTCTATGATCTTGAAGATTGATACATAATTATTGCTTCCCTAGTACCGTATATCTAAAATATAACTTTCAAAGTTTGAGATTTTATGATTAGCTCTGATGGAGGTATAATAAAGTGTAAATGGATAAAATATGTATTAGATAGTGGATGCCCATTGTCATCTTACAGTTTTCAGTTAATGTAATCCATTCATGCATTTTATTTATAAGTTCTTCAAAATGTTAGAAACGTCACAAAAGACACATTAAAACAAAATATTTGCATAATTTAAGTTAATATGTGAAAGAATTTCTTTTTCTATCTCTGGAAACAACTCATTGGTGTTCAAAAATATATTGCTTAATTTCAGGTTCACTTATGTCTTTGTTATTTTGAAGTTACAAAGAAGTAATCTGCCCAGGATATGTACAGTTCTTCATCCCATAGGTGTAATAATATGTGACCAGGAGTAGAAGTCTGTTTGCTTTTTTTCCTCTGTGAATTTTTTATTCCAAGCTGCAGTCTTTCCAGTGTGTGTGAGAATATATGTAGTTGTATTTGTAGTAATTCATTGTATGTAAATAATTAACCACTTAAAACCAGTTTCCTTAAATTCTGAAAAGCAGGAGACCCAAGATAAAAACAAAACATTTGCCAGTGGGGTTCTGAGGAAATAAAACGAGGAGACATTTCTGTCAGTGAAAGAGTTATTTTGGTGCTTTTTATGCCTAAGAGAAGATGGCTACCTGGTGGTCTGTCAAAATAAATCAGTGCCACCCTCTATCAGCTCCCTGTCACACTCTCTTTAGATACATACAATACTTAGCAGTCATCACCAAACACACAGCTCCTCTCCTTTTGACTGACACTGACACAATGTCAGCCTCTCCCTCTACCTTGGACTCCAGATGACAACTCTCAGGGACAACAAAGCTCGTAGCCCAGTGATTGATTGGAGTGTCTTTCAGGCAATTATAATCAATGCCCAGCAGGATCACATAAACCTGGCGTGTGCTCCCATTCATGTAGGGTGCATGAAGAGATGGATAACATGATCCTCAAGGTTGGGGGTAAAATCTATTTCATATTTCTTTGTTTTGATTAGTTGTGAATTCTGAATCAGGCACATACAGAGAACCATAAACCAAACTGTCTGAAGGCTGCTTTTTTTTCCATGTGTGCAATGTGAATTATAGTTATGTGTCAATCTGTGAATTGATTTAATTCAATCAGAACCCCACAAATATTTAGATCATATTCTGCACACACTAAAATTAATTGGAAGGTACATCTGAATGCCAGTTAGCCTGCTCTCTCTCGTAACTCTGCAACACATGCTGCTGTTTTTAATATACCACTTCTATAAAACATTACATGGTCATGCTTAACCATATATATCAAGCCTTTAAGTCCTTTGCATGGTTTAAGGTCTCATACATCTTGTTATCCTGAGAATCGAGCTCCTCTTTGGAATAAACTTAGAGCAGGCCATACAGCAGTGATCTATAAATCTAGACTCAAAATTTATTAGACTGTCGATGAGTGTCCTTTTTGTTCTGATTAAATATACAGTGGTCCAGTCTCTACAGGAAACAAAAACTCACATAGATAGGTAGATCAATTATATTACTGAACCAAATAAAATGTTTTTTCTGGATTAGAATTTCATGGTTATTGTCAATAAAATATAATTGGCTTTTTCCAACCAATGATTTTTTTTACAGAAATCCTGGTCATCAAAGTGAAGGGGATGTATCCTTGCATTACTCCCCCCCCCCCCGCACCCTCTGCGAGGTGAGGGGGGGAGGCAACAGTGCCTGCCCATGCCTGTCAATAGCTACGCCTGCAGTGATAAAACAAAAAATAAAAAAATATGTTTTTAGAATAAAACAAAAGTTATATACACATTATATTACTTTTAGAGCCTGCATTGACATTGGTGAATTTGTCTTTGTTATGTACGTCACAGTCTTCTGTCATTTTGATAATGTATGGCAGGATGAAAGGCCGTTGGATGCAGAGGAGCTCTCCAAGGTGTCAGTATTTTCACAGCTATAGAAAACGGAATTGAGGTTTGGATATTTACAGCAAAAAAAAAAAATGTTGTTAATATTCCATGATGGAATGTATAAAACAGCAAGCGCCCTAGCTGATCAATACAAAGGTGGTGTGCAGATAACACCATAAAGGAAACTGAGCAAAGCTTAAAGCACCATTCCATATTACTGAGTGTTCCTGATGCAGCCATGGCTATTAAGCTATTTCTTTCTCTACCTGTGACTGTTCTAAGTGATGGAAGATAATTCTCTAAACTGAAACAAATTAAAACATATCTAAGATGCACTATTTCACAGGAGAGACTGTTGGGTCCGGCCATCATGAGCATAGAAAACAAACATGCACACAGTCTGGGCTGTACAGGATTTTAATCATTGCATCCGCAAAAGGTCTGTGCGTGTAAACTCTCTCGCAAACCTGGAAGAAAACAGATGCTTTAGTCCTCTAAGATGAGCGTGTATGTGCAGTGATGTGTATTCTGTAATAACTATCCTGAGTACAAAAGATGTTTCTGTGCTGCAAGGAGGAGGACCCACCCAGGGTTAGTTATGGAGGGCACACGTGTTTTCATTACAGTGCTGCTTACATGCAAATTTATATTCCTGGAGAGTTAGGTCTATAGGTTTTGAACTGCAGCTGTGAGCCTGCAAAGCCCAATAAAACACTAAATGTGATACTGGGCTACACAAATAAACCTTTATTTTGATCTTACTTTACTGGAACTTGTCAATCAAAACTGACGTTCTAGTTAATTGTGAGTCCTGTGGCCCCCTATAGCCCACACTACTGCAGTCTAAATGCACTACCAGCACTCAAATTGGAGGACTGGTGTTTGCTGACTGGTCTGAATGAGGGCACATGAGAAAGGAAAACTTTGGGAAACCAATGCAGCGTCCTCACTAATACAAATCTATGTCATACAAATCACAACCAACTGTCTCACCTTGTCAACACAATACAACATACAGTATGTACCCAAACACACACACACACACACACACACACACACACACACCTCAAAGTCTTAAAGTAACAACTGAGGAAATACAAGCACTGCCTCACGGCTCAGCTCACCAGATGGATGGCAGTTCAGATCCCTCGACTTCCAGATAATCCGACTTCTCCTCCATCTGGAATTCCGTGAAGACCAGGGAGATGGTATCCCCTGGATCTGCCAGGATGGTCCACTTACACTCCCCACTGCTTCCCAGGCCTCCAGCACCTCCACCAGCGCCAGGGGAGTCACTGCTGGGGAAATCGAAGCTGGAAATGAGCCCACTGGAGCCCCTCAGGGTGCCACCACACGTGTCCTCCGCTGTCAGTCACCAAAGAGAAAAGTCGGGAGGGGAGGGTGAGGGTGAGGGAAGAACAGATATGGTTTCTGGATTATTTCAGACCAATTACTCATCAACATGAGGGAAAAAAAAGTTGCTGCAGGCTTAAAACATCTGTATTTGTCCATTGAAATGAATGCAAACCAGAAGAAGACCCATGTGGAAGCAGATGCTAATGCTTCAAAGGCCATAAAATACATTAAATCTACATTTTGCACATCCGCAAGTCGTCAATTCCAGCATCTACAGCTAATTACCGCACCATTTTGGGACTGTTAACAAACTGAAATGAAAGATTGAATTCTACACTAATTTTGCTGCAGTTTCCTTCTGTGCAATGCCTCTGTGGGAGGAAAGATCCTGTCTTTTTTTTGCACGCTGTCTCTCTCTTTGCACCCATGCTGTCTCATCTCTCCATCCAAGAGTGAGTAATTCATCATTATGTTCTGTGTGCCCCCTCATGTTTCAGGAAACAAGCAAATGTTGATAAACACAGCTTATAATGATGTGAAAATGTGTTTTTTTTTTTACTTCTAACGCATGGAGCATGACACGTCAGCTGAATGCTAATGCACTCTACCGTAACAGTAGCTTGCTCTCTTTCACTCCACGTCCCTTTTCCTTTTTCTACCACCACCTCCCTCTGTCACTCTCTTTATTCCTGTCCTCTGAGCCCTCTCAGATCTCTCCACTATTACTCACCACTCTCCCCTCTATCCATTTTTTTTCTCCCTAAAGAATTCTAATGATGGAAGGGCTTTCACAGTTTTCACATCATTTAAGACTAATATGTGACACTCAGCTGTGCCAGTTGAAACCTTTGATGGCTCAGTGCTCCACTAAGGGCTGTCAAAGCTGCCAGCCATGGAACATTCCTGTATGCTGCATTACACGATTGGTCAAGGAACAAGCAAGTGGATGTATAAAATTCAAAAGAAGATAAAGAAAAAAGGGGAGAGCATGGGGCTGCTAGTTAGCGTGGTCCATGTCCTTTGACATATTAACTGAAGCATTTGATCAAAGTCTTTATAAGAGAGGTGGAGATGGCATTGATACCATTTGACACATTAATGATGCCCACATATATATGCTTCATATCTAGGGAAGACTCTCATTCGTAGACCATGGGCAGGATTTCATTTGTTGAATGCCTGCAGCCTTGTACCAACAAAAGTACATGGACTCATAATGTGTTTCCGGTTTAAATCATCACACTCTCCACCATATAACACTTATCCTGAGTGATGAGTTTTATATCGCCTCAAAGCATTTAAGATGGCATTTCAAAGAGTACCCAGTAGATTTGTAGAGTAATTGGATCTAGGCTGGCATTAAACTGACATTAAAGTGTTGTGGGTCTGACCAAAGGAGCCATCGCACTTTTTAACCTTGATGACAGACAAGAGATCAGTGTAAAGTGTCCGCATGGTCATCAAGGCAAAGAGGGAACGAAATAATGTTGGGAAAGAGGAGAGGAGATAGAAAAAGGCAAAAAAAAAATAAGTGGAAAGGAAGGAAACAAGTGGAGGACAAGTCGAGAGAGAGAACAAAGACAAAGACACATAGAAAAGAATGAGAGGAAGTCTGGGATTCTGGAAGAGACAAAGAGTGTCAGAGGAGAGATAAAAAGGAATAGACAATGAAAAGTAAATAAAATGCCACGGATATGTCTTACAGTAGAATTCAGTTTGTAGGTCAAATGTTGGCAGTCGTATAATGGTTTCAATAAAGAATTTAACCTTTTATAATGATATCAAATAAAGTATTAAATGGTTATCACTATGTGCTCCTAACAGCAGTATGACAATTCTTTATTCTACTACACTTAGACAGCATTTTCAAGTAAAAACAACAGTACCTACCCATCATACACAGATATCCTAAAGTCAATTTACTATTATGCTGATTGTTCAAAGACTAACAACATGAACTTTGCGTTCTTACAAAAGGTTGTTTCCATTAATGCCTATTTATGGGCTGGAAAGCAACATGTCATGCTTTGTTTACAATGGCAGGAAAAACAATAAACTAATGCTTTTCCTGTCAAAGTGAATTTTGGTCCTGTTTTTCAAAAAAAGGCGCCAACATAATAAACTCAATCAGTTTGAATTTGGTAGTCAAAGGAAGCATCCAAACATCCTCATTTGTGAATCGTTGTCAACACAACAAAATTAGTTACATTGTCTAAGAAATTTAAATATGCCTTAACACTGTGAATTTTTCTTTTCTATTTTGAAAACATAGAAAGAAAAACAAAAATCTCTAACACGAGAAATATAAACACTGACTGTGTCAAGGAACGGGTGTCCTGCATAATAGTCTGACAAAGTCATTTACTGGCAATATGGACACTAAGTTACTAGAAACATGAGGGTTGCATTGTGGAGCTTTTTGCATTTTGTTTTCAACTGAACAAGAATTTTATATAAGCTCATTTACAATAGTAAAGGAAGACAGAAAGAAAGCATGAAATGAAAAGAAAAAAGTACATCCCGAGGTCTTTTCTCTAAACATGCCTCAAACAAACACTTCAGTGCTCTTGGAAGCTGCAGCTGAATTGCATATTTACCATCAAGATTTTCATATTGTAAAATTTGAAAGGAGTACAACCAGCATATTATCTAAGAACCTGCGGGTAAGGCCTAGGGGCATAGGGAACTTGATATATAAATCAATCAAATATCAACACAGCAGTAAGCGCTGTAGATAAGAGTGTATTAAGAGTGCCTTGAGGTGCATAATGACAACGAGCAGAAACAGCAGGTTGTCATCCAGCAATGTTTATGTTGTGGGGTTTGACTGGAAGGCAAAGAGGACACAATGCTGCTACTGTGGCAATGATTCCTCTGACATTATCATAGGAAAAAAGAGACAATGAAAGAGCTGCAATGTTTTCTTTTTTTTCTGAATTGGTTTCCATGATAACAAATATTGTCAAATATGCTTTCTGATCATCACTGAACATAATTTAACTCAGGCAGTGGCAGCAAGAAAACCAAGAGCAAAAGTGAGCAGCAGGTCCAAGGGTATTGCTGTGTGTAAACTGAAAATACATAGAACACATGGTACTTGTCTACTGTCTGCAGGTAACTTCAAAGAAGCCTTCGGGTCAAATGAAAACCGGTGACAGGCATTTTCTGGTTTGTGAGCTATTTTAGGGCTTCCTTGATGATAACAACTTAACTTAAAACGTCTTAATGTGTCTACAGTTGTAGCCAATTAAACTGCATATGAAAACTGATTAGATGCTTGGGAGAAATTTATTGTTCTGGAGAAATACCATGACAATTTCTTTGAGAAGCATCCATGCATGGCACAGTTCTGTAAATCAAGAACGGCAAACCGCTGTCTGAGGCTCAAAAAAATGTTTTGCAGCTTGAGAATTTTGAATTGCATCAATTGGATTATACTTAACATGTTCCATATATTCCCATGCAGTGTTTCAGTGGGACACGTGGCAGCATTGCCAAAGAGGTTTAGTCACATAAAAGAAGCACTGAATGCTGGGCAACGTGTTTCTTAGCAAATCATTAGAGCGTGCTCTGGATTTAAAGATGAAGAAGGATCTGTCTCCTTTAAAAACGGTGGCAGTGTAAAAAAAAAAGAAAAAAAAAAAAAAAAAAGATGGTGGTGAGGATTAGGACTGCTTGAGCTGAGCTCATTTACATCCCAGCATCAGGAATCTCATGCTACTTGAGGAGGGATTAATCCTCTCTCCCCTTGACTTTGATCAGATACACACCACTTGTCTTTCTACTTAAAAATATTCACCCCCAGGGAAAAAAAAGGGAAGTAATGCATGTTTAATTTTCACCACTACCTCTTTTTTTCTTTGTAATAATTCCCGTGTTAATGCAAAGGCACTGACTACGTCTACAGTCAGTCCCTCATTTGCTCAGCTGCAAGTCATGTTAAAATTTGATAAAGTTGATGAATAGTAAAGAGAGCAATGCATGCAGAGATGCAAGTCGCATTGCACCATGCATACTGCTTTGGGGGGTCGTTTAATTACAGTGACCATCTCTCTGTGATTTCAGATTTTAAATGAATTATGAGGGGAAAAGGGCAATTCAGTGAGCAGTAATGGCACCATAGGACTAATAACAATGCTGCAGAGTAAAGTCATTTTTTGTTTCATGGAATATGTAATGATGAACATATTATCATTCTTATGAAACCAATGAATATTGAAGAAGGAGGCTCACATCGGTAACCTTATTCCTAACCCAAAACGTATTAAAACGGTTGCCTGAAATCATCCTTATGGATTTCATGTACTGTAGGGATTTCTGGGATTTCTTGGTAAAAGGTATTGAGGTATTTTCATATCGGCTCTAACTGTAGAAAACACGTAAACACTCACTTGAACTGAAAAATCTTGCCACAGGCAAGTCAAATTTTCCTATTCGTATTCTCAATTCGTATAGTTGTGCAAGCTGAAAAAGGCACTGCCAAGAGATCGAGTCATCACAAAGCCAGACATGGAAATGTTTTAAGGAGTAACGTTGTTCTCTTGTTCTGTTGGCAACATGAATGACAGCGTATCAATAAAGCATGTTCTCATGTCACCAAGCTGTCCCTGTTTGCTGTCTCACTGCCTGGTTTGAAAGTCCAGAGACAATTTAGACAGATGGAATCAAAATGGCCTCTTGGGAGGAGAAGAAGCAAGTCACAATAAGATAAGCATTAATTCTCCATCTTACTCCCTTTCTGCTTTGAGTGGGTTCTCAGTTGGGGTTTTTTTCCCAGTCTTTTATTATCTTCATATACTTCATTTTATAGCATCTCTGCATCTCTTCTTTCCCATCTCTCTTTTTTTCTTTTCTTTTGAGGTTCTAGTGCCACCTTTCTGTATCGACCCTGATGCGGGATGACCACATATTTATAGACTAGAATAGCAATCAGTAGACCACATATACCTCCAACGCCATAAAATCCTACATATCTGTTTTAGCTCGCCTGACCCTTGCCCAACCCTTCCACATGTTTTTTTGGAAATTGATTCTCTAATTCCCATGTAATTAGGGAAAATGTCCAAAAAAAAAAGAATCTGAATTAAAGCATCCACACAAAATTTAATGGGCTCTTTTCTGGTAGAAACCTCAAATTCAAACTAACTAGATTACACGGTTACTACATAATTATTAAGCTTTTCTCAATAATAGAGAGATACAAGAATAATGATGTTGTGTAGGATGTTTCATAAAGTGACAAACTGAGGGGCAAAGAAATAAATTAAGTGCCTTTATCCATACTGACTTCCATGTTGTGCCTCTAGGGGAAACACTGCAGTGAACACTCTTAGTTAAATGGAAGCTGACAACTCTGTCCAGCAAATATACTTGTATCTGATAATTCCATGCTTTAGTAATGATGTTAAAATTTGGTCAAATTTGGGTTCTGCAGCTTCATTATCCGGCTTTACATAGAACATTTTTATTCGAAATGTGTCTCCCTGCCCTTTTCTTGTTCTCTTTTTTCTCTTCTATCCCCCCTGTGCTTCTGTCAACTGTACACACAAATATTTGACAAAAATGATGGAGTTTCGAAATTTACATTGGATGAAGAGGAGAACTGAGAGACAGATGAAAGAGAGCGCATCAAAAGGAAGTGACTGGTTGAAAGACTGAAGTGTTGGGAGACAGTGGGGGGTGGCAGTGGATTGAGGAGAGATTATGTGTTGCTGTGTGTTCAGTGTGAAACAATTGGTGATGAGCAGAAAGGGCAGGATCTCTGAGGAAATACGATCAAAGGACCATCTGCCCAAATACAGGAGCTGGACCAGATTTAGACAAGAGAGAGAGAGAAAGACTCGTTCAAGCAGTGCCCAGGCCTGAAAAGGAGTGATGTGTCTGGCCAGTGGCAATAGAGGCTAACACCAGCCTTAAATGGAAAGAAACCCTCCATCTCAAACATTTTGTTCCCTCAAAGCTTGCCTCAAACATATGCTGAATCATTTTCTTTATGCTGTGGCTTGCACTGTATGAGTTGGCAAGTGCAAATTTGCTCTGCTGGCTTTGGGAATGCTTAGGATTGTATATTAAGATCTTTTTAATATAGCCTCTCGTCTGATGTGGGTGACTTTGCACATCTAATACCTAGTAGTCCATCGGCGTCACATACTCTTTTTTTTCCAGTTATGGCATGCAATTACTGCCTGGTTTTCATCTGAATAAAAACTATTCATCGTGCAGAACATTTTATTTTTGTTTCAGTTAATCATTGTAGATACAGGCTATTTCAATATACAGCAATGAGAAAACACAACAGCGGATGCTTATTGCTTGCTAGATTGGAGGGAAATGATCTGTATATGGGAGTTTACTTTACTTTAATTGCTTCTCATGAGGAGTATTATTATTTTTTATTATATATATATATATATATTATTTTACTTTACAGAGTACTGCATGAAGTGGTAAGTGTGTTGCTTGGTTTGTTACCGAGTTTAGTTTGAAGGCCAGGCTCTTCGAGCCTCTGAACCAATGATCAGAATTTCTGTTTTATCCTGCTTAGGCTAAGTTCTGTGACATTCAGACCTTTAAATCTAAATCTCGGCTCTGTGTCGTGTGGAGACACGGTCACATAGAGCTAAGTGTCATCAGCGTAGCTATGGAAGGAAATGTTGTGCCTCCTGATGGCCCTGACCAATGGTAGCATGTAAAACGTAATGGTCCTACAATTGATCCTTCTGGCACTCCACAGGAAGCCGCATATGTTTGGGGAAGTGGTCATTGATAGAAATAAAACATTTTCTTTCACAAACATATGAGGAAATCCTTCCAGATACACCGGCATGCTTAATTAATCAATTAAGAATAAACCGGTGGTTCACAGCATCAAATGCAGCACTACAGTCAAGTAGTACCAGAACTGAAAGTCTGTTGTTATTAAAATTTGTTCTAATTTCCGTAGTGTTCATTTTCTACGTCAAGCTGGGCGGTCTCAGTGCTGTGATGTGTCCTAGAAATCTGATTGATAGTTATTCTAAAAAAAAAATCAAATCAGTATAGAACACACCAAGTTGTAGCGAGTGATTTATCATGGCAAGGATTTCTCTTTTAAAAAGGGAGGTTTGGAATTGGGTCAAGTGAAGACGTAGAAGGCTTCAGTTCTGCTACTATTTTCCCTAGAGCCTCAGCGTCAACCAGGTCAAAGCGTTCCAACTCTTAACTCTTTACAGAGGGTACAGGTAAAAGTGCGGTGTGCTTGTTTCGCTGTCGGATACCAGATCTATTGTTGATTTTTGCATTACATACGACATCTACTATTGTGAGTCCAAACCTACTCTGCACAAATTACTACAATTTGTAAGCAATCATACTCTTCACCAGCACAATGCCTATCTGTATATCTAATGGATTATTTGCATCTGTGAGATGACATTTACGCACAGAGCAGGATCTTCAGCATGAGGAGCAGGAATCAGTCATCCATCAACCAGCTGACACAAAGAAGCCATCATTATGTTATACTTCCCTCTCCTAAATTACATATGTACAATATCTTTAAAGGTTCAAGTCAAGGGCAACACAGTATTTTTCAATAAGCTAAAAAGATTCTCGGTAGAAAATGAAGCCGAAACCATTATGAAGCTCTGACAAGTGTCAAGAAAGAAGATTTCACCTCCAGCAATGCAAACTTTGGAAAGTTTTAGAAATATCTTCATACTATGAACTGATCTTGGCTCCTGCTGCATGCTCCTACAGTATATGTTCGTGTATTTTTCATTGTGTACTTCTTGGATTATTTAAGTAGCCTGAACTGCCAAGTGCATGCTAAGTGAGACAAACATTTGTGGAAAAGTTGAGACCAGAATATTCCGATTTTGTGCATTATTAGAGGATTTGCATGCACGGCATGTAAATGTTTCTTCTTCTAACGAGAATTTTCTCCAGTGGTGTAAAAATGACTGATAGTAAATATCATCTTACATTTATGTGTAAGGAGATGAACTGTCCAAATAATCAATTTTATTTTTAGGTCACTTGTCCTGAAGTGGACAGAAAATGTAATGGCTATCATTTTAAACCGAATACAACAGTTTGCTACATTTTTGTATCTGCTGCATTTCCACGGGTTCCAGATCCGACTGATTAATGTGGCATTTTCATTTCAGAGACAGGCTGTGGCCTCAGAGCAGTGTTCTCTTTTGGCTGGAATGGTTCTGAAATTAATTGGTAACAACAGTGGACTAAAAGTGAGGTTGTGTTATTTTTGAATGCACAACACTTTCACATAACACATGCTCATTTAACCAGGTATTGCTACCCATACAGCCTGAGAGAAAAGGTAAGTGTGATCTCAGTCAATCAGTAGAAGCAAACAGCTGAACAGCAACAAAAACAAATCAGAAACATCACATCAAATGAGAAAATCCAGAACACATTCCACAGAAGGTGCACAGATCTCCTCCTCCACATGTGTCAAAACACAGCCAAATGAAAATGCAAAAACCTAGAAGATTTACAACTCCTGCTAACAGAACGCATTTCTTTAAGCTACTTACCTGCTCTACGGGAATAAATACTCAATTAACTTTATGAGCAATGGAGGCTCTAATCATCATCCTCAACATGACAACATTCATCTCATCCCTTCAGAATTCCAGTAAATGTATAGATCTAATGAAGACTGGTGCCAGACTTTACTACATCTGTGTCACGCAGTCATCAAGCTGCCAATCATTAAAATGCAATTAACTTTAAACAACTCATGTTGTCAGTCCACCAATTCATTGCCTCATGTAGCCTAGTGGGATAGACTACTGTGATTGCGCATTGAGAACGCAAGCAGTGTGTGCTAGGTAGGTGTACATGGTCACTGCACCACAAAGTTAAGTTAGCATGACTGAGAAATGAGTGAACAAATCAGGAAGCAGAATAGAGACACCGCCAGTCTCGCCATCTAGGTAGTTAGACTTAGTTAGATGAAGTGGATCATCCTCGCTTGCATGGCGGCGGTTTGGGTTTTGAAATGTTAAAAACAGCTCCACAGCTAATGTGTTTCACCAACTCCAAACAAAACAAAACAACTTTGGGAGTCAGCTGTCCACGACAGGCATAAACCAGACAAGGCACCAGAACAAAAATACTCGGCAAACTTTGGTGGAATCATTCGACAAAAAAATCTGCCCTAAGACAAGAAACGCAACAGATGGCAGGACGTAACAAATGCTTGAATGCTTCAGATTTAAGTAATAAATAATTCAAAGTTTCTTTAAAAATGTTATTTCCACAGATATCATGACATACAAAAAAAAAAAAACACATTTTGAAGGACATTTTTGTTCATAAAGCATACTCACCTCTGCAGATTGGTACAGGAAAGTCCCAAACTGACACACTGGCTGCATTGGTCACACAGGTGAGGAGTGAATGTCCATCCAGGACATAGCCAGTGACGCACCGGTAGCGGATCTTGTCACCCACATTGAACTGAGTTCCATTCAGTATGCCTTTGGGTGGGATGCCTGGGTTTCCACATGAGCTGCTTCTCAGCTCTGAAAAGTGGAAGACAACACAGTTTTGTTAAGTATAACAATGTGTTGGTGCATAAAATACGTGCCAGAGTTTGTCATTTGTTTTGACTCTAGTCATGTATGAAAAGCCATCCAGATATAATTTTTTTAAGTTTTGGCAACCTAATTTTAACAAGTTTAACGACCTTAAATTTGACATTGTAGTCTAGTAGACTTGAGATCAGTGTAAAACTCTGAATACACTGTTAATGGCTAGGAAATGTCAGCGCTGAGTCTGAATTTTATGACATTGGTACGCAGATGCTTAGTTATGTCTGAAGAGCTGACATTAATATATGAGGATGATAAAATGCACTGCCCAGGGAGTGCTCAAACACCGCACTGTGTCTTACCCATCTCTCTACATTAAGAGTTCCCTTAATAACTTAAATATATAGCTGGAATAGGAAATGAGGCCCAGAGTCAAACAAGTACATTATGATCAATGCACTCCTCGACAAACTATTGAAAGACAATCATGATAATGATCCATTGGTTTTGATAAACAGGCCTGAAGGGCTTTTCAGTCCTGTGTTTTTAGGCTGAACACAATCATCCAGGACATTTCTCTTGTGCACTAGGCCATCATATCTCAATCTCTGTCAAAACTCCCTGCACAAAGAAAAGTAGCTTTAATTTCATTACCGTCTTTTGCCTCATTATTCAAAAGCTAGTTTTTAAATTGATAATTCATCTTGAATGCAGGACTGGATCTGTTCTTAGGTCACGCCACTAAACTTTAAACACATGCAGATACAGACTCGATACCAGTTGTTTAATTTTCCTTTTCCTTTTGTCGTTATTTAAGATCTGTCAACATAAATTATATTACACCACAATCAGATTTCTAACTGTTCCAAATAATTAGTGTCATCACAGATCTTAAATGGTGTATGGGTTTTCCTGTACCATTATCTATGGTCAACACATGCAGATTTCAGTAGATGATCTCTTAATTATGAGCAGTTTCATGATCAGTAACCTCTGTTTTATCATCCAATTCCATGGTAATGAATCCAGCTATCTGTCATGAAAGATCTTTTCATTAAAAAAACATCCTCCCTAAGAGAAATATGAATCAGCGAAAACTCTCATTTATTTCATTAAAATGAATATAAAGTGTCTTTAATCACATTTGGTTTAGATATCTGATAAAGAATACTGCAACACTTAATTACAACCAAATGAGTCTGATCAGATACAGGGTAGTTCTGTTGATGGGAATTTAAAACTTCCATCACACAGCTTGAAATTGATCATGCGGTCAAATTAAATTAATATTTCTGATGATGCACCATCTGTTTGTGGCTAATTATTCCAACTGGCAAGTCAGGAAACGGAAAGCAATTTTTCCACAAACATAAACTGTGTGATAGGCAGGGGTGGATTATAGATTGATACACATAAAGAGATAAGGAGGAGAATATCTGAGAGTCTGATCCTGAAGTTGATTTCACTGATAGACACATCTGGGAAGGTTTCTGATTTTAATTTCCAGGAATCATTTTTTGAAATCCAATTATAAATCCACTTCACACTGCAGATGCTCATATACACGTCCCTCATATTTATGATCACTAATGAATGCATTATAAATCCTCAGCATCAACTGCCGGCTGTTTATGTTTATGAGCAAAATTAAATATCAACAGACTGTGATGAGAATAAAGCAGGAGGGCCTTAGAGCATGTGCAATTTCTTTTTAAATCAACCACAGTAAATGTTGAATAGCACAAAGAAATACTGATACACTGAGCAGACCTAATTCCAAAGTGAATGATTACATTCCGGAGCTTCACTATGGGTAAATTAATCAAAACAATATTCGATAAAACCGATCCTACAGGTACAGTATGTTTTTACTTTTCACTAAGACAGCTAAATCAAACTCTGGCTCTCATTCTTACATTGTAATACCAGCAATCTTTAGACAAAAATCTCTGCAAATTAATCAGTCTTAAAGAGAGCAGAATATGTTTCCTGGGTTTATTATCTATAGATGTATGGTCTATGGGTTTCTATTTCATTTCAAGCTGCAAAACTTTCACTAGCTCACAGAATTTGGGAAAATACAAATACGTTTTATGACTGA
Organism: Chaunax sp. Z400; assembly: GCA_037577475.1. Classification (NCBI taxonomy): domain Eukaryota; kingdom Metazoa; phylum Chordata; class Actinopteri; order Lophiiformes; family Chaunacidae; genus Chaunax; species Chaunax sp. Z400. Next base: position 12,979,062 of record CM075190.1, on the reverse strand, counting down.
CAGCCTATCTGAGAGATGTTTTAAGAGGTGCAATGGAAGATCGAGTCATATATAGTGCAGCTCTAAATGATACCCGAGTGATGTAGGGTTTTGGATCACGTAATGAGTTCAGAAGTCAGGGGGGAGGAGGAGCAATCCAGTCACCTAAGAGTTAAATTCATATGCAACTATTTTTCATTTGCAAATTTGTATGCTATTGATGACACATGCTTTATAAAAGTTCAACATGCTTTATGTGACGTGTCTGAATCAAGGTTCACCTCTCAGTAGTAATAACATATGTGAGGAAATTCTATGTGGCACTTTGTTCTGTATTTGATCACTTAAATCTAATGTTAAACTAGATCTAAAATAGCCCATTAAATGCTGGTTCATACAAACGTGAGGGTAAGGCCAATAAAAGGTGCTGGCATGTTAAAAAAAAACAACAACACACCAACATCCATTGATGTGCTGTATTATTTTGTAGCCCTGTTTCACTTTTATCATTTGCAGTTATGTACTGAGGGCTACAATGAATATATGATTCCCGACATAGCACATCGTATTCCCTGGGAACAAACAGCAAATGTGTCGCATGGAGCGCCTGTGAAATTTACATTTATTTGTTTGAAATATCAAATTTGTGGAGTTCAACAAAGTGTGACTAAGCAGATCAGAGGCAATCTAAATACCTCAAAACTCGCCACACCAAGCCTGTGCAGTGTGATGCTGATGATGTCAGATTAAAATTCAGCACACTGCTGAGATGAAAGCATTAGCATAATAAAATCAAAACAAGACAGAAAGTCAACTGGTCAGGAACTGGTGCTGTGTACAACCTGATATAATTTAACTGGGCATTTACCATTCATGGATGTTGATGGTCACATGGGAATACCAAATGCACACTGAGCTTTAGCTATTCACCACTCACCCAATTAAAAAAAAAAGAAAATTGATCAGCAAGAGCTTGGCTGCTGAGCCAGGCTGCCAAGCATTTCTCGGCTGTTTTATTACTGGAGGACTGTGCCAATTATGTTGGAAGGAAAATAAGGTTAGGTGCACATGTTTGCATCGAATGTGCTGTGCATGTCGGGTATGAGCTTGCCTTGGCATGTGGATTAGATGCAGCTGATCTACCACTCTCAATTTTGATTTATTTAGTTGATTTATCTCCTTTGTTTGGAAAGACAATCAGTGCCACAGTTTACTGATTGTAATGTTGGCCCACCTAGAGCTAACCTTGCAGTCTGCAACAGCAGTGTACTGTAGGTCGTCAAAAAGAAGCATATAAACAGGCTTAAATAGCTTGTCTTGGTACAGTATAAGAGAAAACAAAGTGATTAACGCATCACATGGAGATCCATAAATAACATATTACATCTTGAAGCAGAATATATTGTTGGTCACAGAACTGGTCTTAAGTCTGCTTTTCTTCTGATGGTATAATGGCACCTTAACGTGTCAATTTAATTGAGTTCTGAGAACTGCAAAGGCCACATATGAATGGCATCATATGTTTAAGTCTTTGAAAAAACAATCAAAATCCATAATTTGCGAGTTCTCTCTCTCCTCACAATAGTTTCAATCAGGTTCAGTATCTGGCATCTAGCATCTTATACAGTGTCAAGGACAGGAAGTATTTTTTTTTTTTCATATGAATGGAGGTGGTCTATTTATATTACAGCAAACATGTTTACCACTGTTTCCAAAAACACAAATCACAGCGGGAAAAGGAAATGATTTAAAATATTAGATCCTGTAATTGAAAACCCACCAGTACAAAAATTATACACACGTGAATGCTTATTTACCAAGATTACTAACTATTTCCTTCACTGCCAGAGCACAAATGTAACATGGAAGTCTGGGAAGACGCTTCAGTGTTGTTAGGAATGCAAAATTACTTGCATTCCTACAAAACTTTTTTTTTTCAAATTTTTATTTTGCTTTGTTTTAACATGGGGAATAAGTAAATTAAAAAAATTATAATACAATAAAATTTAATAATACTAAAAATGTATACTGCAGGGAGAATTAACAAAAATTAAATGCAATATATACATATATGCATGAACCTTCACATTTACATATTTCACACTCATATTTACACAGAGAAAGAAAAAGAAAAGAGAAAAAAAGGACATTTTCTTCTTAAATGAGACATTCTGATGCTGTCTTGACTAAACTGATGTGACTATAAGTAAAATCCTAATGACTGAAGTTTGTAGACTGCTGAATGTTTTCCATCACATGCAAAGGCAGCCTGTAAACTGTGAACCCTGAACAGAACTCTAATTTCAGCTGCCAGATGTTGCTGGAACATGGGCAGATTGCACTCAGTCAAATAAGAATATGAATGCATATCAATTATTTCACAGGATGACAACACATTCTCCGAGAAACGGAACTGTCTCTAATAATTTCCCACGGATATTCTAAGCAAGGCTATGATGCATTTTAGGCTCACGCTTTAAAAACGGAAAATTCCTGCCCAAGATTTCACTAATTGTGCAGCAGGTTGAACAGATTTTTAGTGAATGATGGCATACAGTACAGATGATAGATTTACTGCTTATATTACAAACAGGTTCAAGCAGATGTATGGTAAATCTCAGACATTGCTAGACATAGTTATAATCATTACTTTCTTGCAGCTCCACCTGAAAGAACTATATAGAGAAACAAAAGAAACACTCATGCAAGTAAATGTTTGGTGAAAGTCACCCGGGGTCCCTGTTGAAAAAGTAATAGATGCATTCCAGCTGTAATTATACCAGCACTGACTCATTGGCCGTTGGTGTGTGGGGAGTCATAACTAATGTTTCAGACAGACATGGCTCGTGAATTCATTCAAAGGATATGTTGCAGATATTTCAAGCAGTTGGTGTGAGTAAGGCCTCTCATGCTGGAAAAATCTGTTCCAATCAAAAGTGTGAAAAAGCACTTTTAAGAATAGCCTGCACTTAACATTGAAACAGACTTAGTACTTTTGAATGAAAACCCACTTGTGATGAAATGTTAGCTGAGCTAACAAGTGATGTTTGGACCCTAGACTGATTCAATTGAGCATTTGGAAACAGCTGCTTCCTGGTGCAAAACCTCATGACAACCAGGACACACTTCACTTCAAGGTGGGGAAATAAAAGCAAACAATGCTAATAAATACAATGCAGATGGAGAACTTTTAACCTCACAGAGCACCCCCAGCAAAAGCAAAATAAAGCCTGGATGAAAACTGTGCATATGGACCTTCATACCATAACACACAGCAAATATTATTTGTGATGCCATCCAAACACAAGTAACATCAACATATACTCTACAGAGTGATTTTAACCCAGAGAGATCTCTCTGAAAAGAGCGCTGTGTTTTAAATGTTCACCAAAATCTGTTAATCAGCAAAGGCACCAACAATGTAAAAAAATATAATCCAACGTCCAGCAAACCAACGTTGCACAATCACAGCGAAAAAACCACAGTAATGGGGTTTTGTCATCATAACAAAGACTCTACGACTCTACATTTTTTACCTCCACAGACAGACTTGTATTATCCCTCATCACAGTGGTAACGAGTGAATTATGTGAACGGGTAAATGAGGTAGTTGGGTGTGAGGTTTCTCTGAGGCTGAGCTATTTATTTCGCCTGCATATCTAATGACTCTGTAGCCCTTTGAAGAAGATGGAAGTTTGACGGAGTGGCAGTGTTTGTGAGCACACACGCAGCACACTTTCCCCACAGGAGCCGCCTGTAGCCTCCCTGTCTGGCATCCTAGCTGGCTGCTTGAGTGGCTGCTGAGCTGGATTTTCATGCAGGTGGGGAAAAGAGTTGACTGAACCTAAATTGGATCACAGGGCAAAGAAGCTGGTAAACAACACATGTTCACACTCACCTCCAACTCACCGCAAGATCTGTCTGGCCACAGAGAAACAAATGAAATGATATGGCAGAAAATATTAAATTGAGTTTTATGGGTCAGCTGTCTTTCTACGACTTTTCTGAAAAAGAGCATGTTGAAATGGCATCGAGCAAGTTTTAGTATGACAATGTTTTCTTTGCAAATACACAATCTTCATCAAAGGGCAAGCAGATAGCATTACTGTTACTCGGTACAAACACGACGACTACAGCACAGCCGCAGCCTATCCTCAACCAATGGAAAGCTACAAGCACTATTAGCCAGTGTTTGCCTGTGCTGTAAAAAAAATCCCCCATATCTCTATTCCTTAATAAATTCAGACTTGACCTTTTCAGGCCTTCTCCAGGTGTTTAGGTTACAGGATCACAGTGACAGAGGGGTGACAGTATAGTATGTACTAATCAGTAATACATTTCATATAAATTTGGAGCCTGTGTTTATTCCATCATAACTGACGAGAAATTGACGGGTCGTCGAGAAATTAGATTCCATAGCCGTGTCCTTCACTGTGTCCTCCGTATGCATGCAGATTCAAATCCACTTAATTACAGTCATGATTCAATCATTTCTGAGAGTCTACAAGGATCATGCATTTTCAGTCAGAAGAATGAGCAGCATATACATATTCATGGTTTAGACGTAGCTAACCGTACCAACATAACAAGAAGGGAAGGTGCTTGGGAATACATTACGGATGAGTGTATTGAATATGTGTGTTATATGTGTCAACCTCTCCGTGTCTCTGTCAGGAAATAATGGAATTTTGGGGTCATAGTCTGATGATTGGCTTTCAATTTAGATAATAATAATGATGATTGTATCAATTACATTTCTTTTAAACATTTCATATTGAATTGACCATCATAATCTACTGTAATCCCACTGTTTTACAGATTTAAAAAAAGGGTATTACATTTAAATGTATGCAATGATGGCATATAATATACAACAATATGTTGGCTATTTGTTGCACGCAGTTTTAACATTGGGCTTTTAGAAATAAACAAGAGTCATAAGAAATTGAGCTGTCCATTTTACAGTCTATGTATTACACAGCTTTTGTTCCAATATCTCATCTGTACAACTCCCACGTTTTAAAAGTAACGCACAGCTAAATGATATAATATTCCCTATTATCCTTTCTGGTCTTCAGCTTTGAGTAGTGTGAAATATCTGTGCCTCATATGTAACAAAACATGATTAACATCCAAATCAGCATGAAATTCTGCTGAAGATTATACAAGCAAAAGGTGGAGGATGAGATCTAATTCATGCTAGCTACCCAATGGAGAGAGAGAGGGGGGGGGGGGGGGGGTAAAAAGAGACAGGAGAGTGGGAGAGAACAAATGCACACATGGAGAGGGGAAAGGTCCTGGACTGGACAGGTCTGGGGCAGGCCGGTAGACAAAGAGGGGCTACAGGGGGGTGGAAAAGGACATCATGGAAGAGAGGAGTGAAAACAGAGGATGAGGTCAGTCTATTTGTACAGAAGAAGGTGAGAGAACAGAGCACAAAGTAAAGACACAATCAAAGATTATTGGGGATAGATGGAAGAAAGAAGCCAAAGAAGCACATTGGCTGAAGGGTACAAGACCACGGAGAAAAACGCATCAAGACAGGTGGTAAGATGATGAAGCAACGCTTAATATAACACATAAATAAATAAATAATAATAAACATAAATAATATAAACATAATATATCATAATGAAGGAATGGAGAGAGAGAAGTAGAGATGGCTGAGCAATGGAGTTGGCATGAACAAGGACATATGAAAAGAATAAGGGTGGGTGAGATGGTCACAGAAGGATAATTCATATGTTGACAGCTCCCTGCTGTGCTCAGCTCTGCTTCAACACTGATAACTCAGAACATCCATTAGTTCAACTAATTCCCATCACCATCTGCCATGCAATTTCAGATGCACCTCTGGAGTCACAGAGAAGGTGCAGGACTTTAGGTGGAGGGATGCTGATTTGGAAAATATGAGATTAATTTGGTTAATTGAGGTATCTAACACTCCCATAACTCAATACGGGAAGTCCTGCAGGAAAATAAGGGGAGCAAATGTGATCTCACGTCCCTCTCATGAAAATAGATGGGACTTTGCTTAGCCTAGCTGATGGATTCTTCCTGTAAATGAAGAGCCAGTTTATCAAGATGTCCTGATTGCTGTCCACGTTTCTTTAATTTTTCCTTCAAACAAAATTTCTAAAGACAGTGAGAGACAAGAGCAGAAAAATGATGCTTTTCTTACCTTCATAAGCTACCTTAAATCCATGAGCGCTTACTGCAAAGTCACTGGTAAGCCTCAGTGAAAAAATGGAGTCAGAACTGGTAACAGGCGGAGGGATGGTAAATCCTGTTAACCTGCAGATAAGAGAAAGAGACCTCAGTACAGAATGTATGATTCAATTTATCTCACATTTACATTATATGTAGGTGGAAATAAAATAATAATTGTTCAGCTGTAGTTCAAGCATAATTTAATGCAAATCATATGTTTGTTTGTTTTTCTGAAATATACATACTGACAGTCCAACAAAACCTCAAACTATAAAGGAATATTATTTTGGTTAAACATTTGCATTTCTAGTTTCCACATTGCCACTAGTAGATGCTACTGTTCCATCTGAGCGGCACCACCAAGCAGTTAGGCTTTTTTTCCATAAACAGACAAAACTGTTGAAAACTTGTGGGGCGGAAACCAAAACACATCATGGGTTTGTCGTACATAACATCTGTTATTTTTGTATTTAAATTAGCCAGGCCACCAAGTGAAGTATTTGACAATCTCTTCATTATTTCTGTGAAATGATGTGTGCACTAAAATGCAATGATGCACACAACTGTGCACAACAGTAAGTACCACTAAAAATAACGACTGTTCAAAGACCTCAAACTTAAAGTTTGTGCACTGCAGCTTTTTGTGTCTAATAAAACAGAACTGCTCTGAGAATTGCGATGTAATTTGTCCACCAATAGTATACTGGGTACTATACAATCAAAACCCTAGTGAGAACTTAGCCTATTGTGGGATAGTGAGGGCTGGCAGCTGCATTGTAACAGACTGCTTCATTACTGCATCTCAAATTAGGTGCACATCTAAACAAATCCATTTACTTTCACGACGCCATTAAACAAGATGTGTTGCTGACCATTCTCAGTGGCATTTGCTGAAGTTCTATCGACCTTCCACTTTTATAAGCTCAGTTGTGCAGCATGACAGAGTGTGTGTATGAAACAAAATGTCTTCTTCCCTATTAACATCTTATTTTATCTTGTAATTTTCTATTTCTGGTTTTGTGACTGAAACTCTACTTGACAATAAGCCAGGTGAGGAAGTGGGCCAAATGTGGAAAAATAGAATTCTCCCCCTGTGACAGCAAAGAAGAGTATTAACAGCTTCAATAGAGTTTCCAATTACTGCACTGTGAACTGTGCTGGTCCTTGCAGTAAATAATTACCCTATTCAAAGGTACTGCACAGCATGCCAAGATATTACTGAAAGTCAGTTGCCACATGATGCAGTTTTGAATACATTTATGAGGAAACTGAATTGAAAATGTGACCTCAGAAGCTTAAAGGAGTATTTCACTGCTGAGAAGGTGGTCCTGTCATAAAAGGGAGCTGTTTATGCTGTAGAAAGATCCAAATATTTCTGAAATTGGCGCTACATGACCAGAGAAAACTGAGAAAACGGCTTGTGGTATTCCCATTTGTCCAAAAGAAAAAAATCCTACAACAACCAGAATTTGGTGAGATGACCCCACGAGGGCAAGAGAGGGGCAGCTCACTGACTTTATCTAACTTCTGTGCTCTTTGTGTCAGGGACGTGGGCATGCAACAATGCTGAAGCACAATCTGTTGTATGAACAACAGCCCTAGGGCCACCAGTTGCCAAAGTCCTATAGCTAATGTTAAACATTTGCAGATACTACCCACATTGTAATGAAACAAAGCTGGTTGAAAATCAGCTAAGATTCCCTTTGAGGGGGTTTGTGTTGAACTTTAAGTGGGCAAGCTTGTGCATTGAAAGAAGGCTACATTTGATTGCTGACGCAAAAACATCAAGCACAGCAGAGAGAGGCAGCACTTTGAAACAATTGTCTGCACTTTTGTTTGTTTTACATTCATATTTCTTGCCATTTGACATGACATTTAAGCCAACATCCAAAATGACCATGTTCTAAATATGAAAGAAAATGGCATTATTTTTCATCTGAACACATACTGGAGAGGCTTCAAAGAAATGAAGTCATTGCCAAAACTGTTTTCGCTAAAAAAGCTATAGGAAACACAGCTTTCTGCACTAGAACTGAAAAAAGCAACAACACACCAACGAGAACAATCAAGCTGTGACGTAATTCAGGCATAACATGACAACGTTGGGTGTAGACACAAATCTGTTTGTGCTGACTTGATCTCAATGTTTCTTTGCACAAAAGTCACATTTAAAAGACGAGTGTACAACCCTGCCCTTTCTCTTCTGTTTGTTACTCTGGCATGTAGCAAACAGGCCCTCAAGCTTTCTATCGCAACACAACTCTCATTCAGCGTCATTCCAACAGGAGCGCAGTGGTTGGAGGGGACCACATCGACGTCTCCATATGAGAGTTATACTGTATATTTTCAGTGAATCACAGCTTGGTGTCAAGCTGTGTAGTCTGGGAAGGGGCAGCAATGAAGCTACGTGGAAACTAACTACGGGCTAAGAGGAACAGACAAGAAGAAAAACACCCAGTGGCTGCAGGGTACATGTTCTCACAGAGGCTGATGGCTCCCACCAAGATGAGAGCAAAGCAGAATTATGATGGTACTAAAAAGCCTTGACCTGGGAGGGTCATTGAGGAAGTGGGACTATGAACAGTGCATTAGTTTGCCCATGCATTAAAAGGTTGAGCAAACAATTTACTTTCTGGTGCAGCATTGACTGTGAAGACAGAGTGTACAGAGGATAGGAAAAAGGCGACAGAGAGACAACATACAAAACAGTCAATGTGAAGGCGACATGTATTGCAGGCAGGGTAACGAGAGGAATTAGGCCTAATAAGCAACAGCCTGGGTGTTTGTTTGTTTGTTTTTTTTGTTTGTTTTTGTGTCCTCCAACCATCAGGATACATGAAGAAGAAAAAAAAACATCTCCTCATAACCAATACGACCCACAAGTCTCAACAGACTAAATCCTTTTGAGATTGCACTGTTGTCATCTTTGCAAGACGGAATGAGGAAGTCATGGTGTTTGTGTACAGGAGGGGGAGACATCTTTTCTAAGGCTGTCGGTGAGATGGATTCGAAAGTGACAGTCAATCAAAAATTCTGGTGTCATGTACTTCTGTACTTGACTTATCTCGGATTCATATGTCATATGGGTCAGGATGCTGCAGGAGCCATTTAAACCTGAAACAGGATGCGTTGGAAAATTTGACATAGCTATTCTAGTTTGTTTGAAGCCAAAGAAGCACATTGTAACCTAAGCAAGTATCTAACAAAAGGCAGAGAGAGAGAGAGAGATTCCCTTCTGGCATTCACTGCCACCTTTTGCTTTGGCGACGGGGGCATCAAATGATGAGTTGAAAAATGTCATTAACAAATAAACAAAAGAGCTTGTGACTGAGATATCAGACATGAGTCTGCATACCATAACACACCTCCATTTGAAATTTTACAAAGCAGACATCATAAATACCAGATTATACCCTAATCTGGCTTTTGGGGGTAGGTCAGACTCTCTAGGGAACTTTAATTTTCCTTTTGAATCCAGACAGTGAGAGAACATCAGTTCGGCGGCTTCACTGCCAAGACGAGCATGAAATAAGAACAACTGTCTTTAAACTTTCAAGGATTCTTTGCTATTGGAATCTAAATGAATACAATTACAGTTTATTCCAGCTCACTACAAAAGCCTCTGCTGATTCATTTGAATATGGGGTGAATTTACACGAAAGCTCATGTCTATATAGACCTTCAACATTCAACTCTTTTTTTTATCTTACTTTAAAAAATGGTGGTAGAGAATTTGCAAATGAGAAAGAGATGATTTAAAGTACTAATATTTCTCTGTCCAACAAATAAGGACCAATGTAAGCAAAGTGGGATGCCAAAATGAATGTTACTGTAGATCTTTTGTGTATGTGTGAAAATGGTTTTACAATTTAAAAGAGGTGCTCTGATAACCAGCCATAAATCCCAAGGTAGAAAAGTTACCTCCTGCTCAATAGACAATGCTGAATAGATAATGCTCAATAATAATGCAGTCCCATTCATGGCCAGTCAATAACATTATTGGTGTTGATGAAAAGCTGGTGCAGGGAGGTCATTGGAAGCAAATTATTTACATCAGAACAAAAACTATTTATTTTTCATTCTTCTTTCATTCTTCTTCACACTCATATGAAATGAAACGTTTGCAGCTATACGATGAACCAGCCTCTCTGAATCTGTGTGGTTCTCCACCAGGTCAACCAAAGAAGTCACTGTGTGTCTACAGACACCGGGTGTCTTAACAGCTATGGAAACGGCCCGTTTGCGGATCAAAGCGACACCAGCGGCAGCAGAATGGCTGTGTCCGCCTGGTAACGGGGCGTCAGTGATTGTCTGGACAGATGCAGCCTTTACTTCCACCTGACCACGCTACATCAGACCTGCAGGCGGCTGTCACACACTCCCGCCATCTGATTAGTGTGTCACCACAATGGCATTACATAGAAAGAGGGAGAGACGGGAATGATGTACCTCTGTTTGTCTGACTCACTGTCTCTCTACCTCCATCTGTCTCTCTCTCTCTCTCTGTGTCGCACTAGCTCTTTCTGTCACAATAACTCTCTCTGTCTCACTTTCCGTTTCTCGTTGCCGGGGAGTGCTCTTATTCACGGTGGCTTTTCCTTCTCCTGTCTTGTTGGTTCACCGTTTGTGTCACTTTGCCTACTTCTCTTTGTTTGCCTCTGCCCACCTCACCTTCGTGCTACGCTGCGTCCGTGACACAAAGAGGTAGTGTCTCCTGGGACAGAAGAAAGGACAAAAACAGACAGAGGTGGGAAGAGGGCTTAAGTGTTTTGACTGATCTAACCGAGTAAACAACAATTACCGTGAGCCACTTACTTTTTGTTTATTGTTTGAAACAGAGCAAAATAAGCCTGTTACTAAGGTGAATAATGGCCTTGCTGGTGTGTCCTCGAAACAAAGAAAAAAGAACAGGGGAAGATTAATAGACTTATTTTGCTCTGACGTGTATAAACTCATTACAGGAGCCCCACACACTGACATTTCGTTTTAATAACTGCAGTAATAAAGGTCAAATCATCGTATCAATTAATTCATTCTTGGCTCTTCTCCATCTAATAAGACTAGAGAATAAAAGAATAAAATTTCTTGAATTGCAAAGGGAAATGTAATATGGGGGCAACAAGCCTGGTGAGTGTGCAACTCATCTTTAGTTTTGCACAGTATCAAAATATCATTTTCCACAGCATCATGCATCTGCAAGTAATTTTCCTGATAAAAATAGGTGTGCAGACAATGAGGTAATTAAACCACTTCTTCTCCTCCATTCACGCCATCTGCATTGTGGTTCTGGGATACTTGGGTGAGGAGGAGACGACAGGCTACGTAAGGATAGGTTTGATTTAGGTCATCCAGGTTGGAGGTGACAAAGGGGAGATCAGATAAAAAGCTCTGCACAGCTGTTCATTGTGCTTTTCCATGCTACTTTCACTCATTTAGAAAGTGTCAAGCTCAAGAGTCATAATGAATGACAAAGTTAATTAACAAAAAATGAAACTTCACCCATCATGACTTGGCAATGAGTGTGGACAGATATGGCGACCATATTTATTTATATGTATGCAGTAGTGTTTATTATTATTTTATTTATATCCTTCATCCTCTCACTGAAACAAACCTCTCCTTGGATTGGTTTATGGTCACTTCTGTGTGATTCACATGGCCATTAAGGACTGAATTCACTTCACTTCCTGTTTTATCTTGTACCGTCTTGCCGTCATGCATTTCAGTCTGTTTTACTTCCTGCCATTGTTTAGTTTTACTCCTCACCTTCTTTCTGTTATCCAATCAGGTCTATTTGTATTTATACTCCTTGTGGTTCACTTCCTCTTTGCCAGATTGTCTTAGTTTTTTTATCACAGGCTAGCCTGCCAACATTTATTGATTTTCCAGAGAATTAGTGCACTATCTCGGCTGCCTTTTGGACATTGTAATTGCCAAATCACTTAGTTTGATGCCTTAAGTTTTGTTTCTCTCTGGACCTGTTTAGTATCCTGCTTTGTTTGACGGTGTTTGCTCTGCTGTCCGCTACTTTGTTGTGAATTACGTTCAACCTTCAAGTAAACTTTGGACCTTTTTGGACTTAATTCTGTTATTTTTATGATCCTTGCTACTGAGTGAATGTTTGGATTTTGGCCCCCACAAGTTCTGTAAACAGAGTACAAAATTTAAAAAAAAATGTGTAAGAGTAGACAATACAAATCTAACCACTTGACACCAGTGGCATCACTTGTTCCATGACTAGCACTGTTCAGCCTCCAGGGTTTCATCACAAGGCGGAACAAGAGAGTGGCTTCAGTGGAGAGTAGATCCAGAGCCAAAGATTTACTCTCTACCACCTAAAACTTTGTGTTCCACCTAAATCGAATCAGAGGTTATATGTAAGCTAAATGTCAGGTCAAGTTGAGTTAACCTCTCTTTATTTCTACATTAATGTCTAGAAACCACTGCTATGATTAATGTATGTAATGTAACCTATGCTGGCCACTCTACTATTAAATAAAAGCTTGGGGTGATGGGGGGGTGCTTTCATACTAACACTACTACATGATACAGAACAATACTAGGATCTAGAACACAACCTAGACCAAAAATATCACATTATATTTAATTGCAATTGTGTTCCACAGTTAATGAAATTCCCTTTAGATTATATCATATAAACTATATGTAGAACACAAAAATGCATAATTCTCCATGCTGCTAGCTACAGTAGAGCACAGTAATACTGTAGTAGTACTAGCACAGTCCAGAACCCAGTAATATTACAGTAGTACTACTACAGTTTAGAACACAGGGAGCTACTATTTTAAAACCCCATGTCTACTGGACAGAGGACCAGTCCAACAAAGGGTTAAAGTGTCACCCACTAGGTGTGGTCCACTTTAATGAGCCTGCCCTTGTTTCCATTCATGTTTCTGCCTCCTCTATTTAATCCTTATAACCAATTATTACTAGCTCTCAAACTACAAAATATTTGTAGTCAACTTTAGCTTTGGATTGAGCCGAAGAAAAGATTTATCTCATCTTGTAAGTGTTTGAAAGACATCCATGGGATACATGTAACATGTAACAGGGATTTTCTGACTAATGGGTCAACCAGTAAAGGAAACATGTCATATAAACACACACAAATATAACATGGAAACAAGTTAAATACCAACATTCAAAGCAGTGCTCAGCCACTTTGACAATATTATATTAATGCTACATATACTGCCAAGATGATGTTTAGTCCACTGGTGCTTAGCGCCTAATAAAGCAACAACTTTTGCTTTGGTTGACATGAAATCATGGAGACCACAAACACTGTAAATCATTAGAATACTAAATAAAATAGCAACTAGTAAATCTAGGGGTCAACAGTTTCAAGTTTCAAATTGATTTACAGTCTGAGAACATCTATAAATGTGTGGTCACAGAGGTCAGTTCAGAGTTCAGAAGAGGAAATTGTCAGAAGGCTCATTTATTCATAAGCTGTAGCATGAAAATACAATGCTATGGGTAAATAAACCACAAACTAAGCCTTTATCAACATTGTATTCAATTTTGCCCTTGTCATAGAAACCGCATGATGACAGCACATACACTTTAATCAGGTCATTATTTGTGCAAGGCAACAGTGGAATAAAAGGCTTTGTTACCCCAACTCACCTCTTTTCCTCGATAGCAAAGCATATATTTTCTGTACAATAGTTAGCTATTCGACCAGCCCTGCTCAGGAACGTGGGATTGTACATGATGTGAGTGCAGCACCAAGTGAGAGGGATGGTGGTGGGGGGGACTTCACAGAGCAAAGAGAATACACAGATCAATGGGGAGACACACTAATCAGGTCCATCATGAGATATTGATTCTTTTTCATGTTGAAAAATTCATTTTTGTCGTCCTCTCCTCTGCCTTAATTATTTAATATCATTAATAAATTAAAAGTGGCTTTAATTCATATCAACGTTTCGATGTATAATTGCCTTAAAAGAGGAAAAGAAAAGCAGAAAAAAAAGGGCTGCCTGTCATTATGTTCTTATTTCAGCTGAAGTAACACCCGAGAAAACGTCGCATCAACATTCATTCAGAGGAGGGATGGAAAATCAGAAAAAGGAGACAACTTCAAGTGTTGCCTACGGAAACGAGCATCTTTCAGAAAAAGTTGCTGGAGGAGAGGATGGGAAAGTTCGTCTTGCATCTTTTCCTGAAAAAGTTGTGAAAAGGTAAGAAAACACAAGGCAAAGATGGGGTTTTTTTTTTCATTTCCTCAGTGATTTTTGTTTTGAACAGAATTAACTGCGTAAGAGTTGCCGTTCTATTAGCCCTACAGGCACAGCAAAGACAGTCATTGAATCATCATTTTCTGGAGCCACATCATCATCCCTCATTGTGAGGAAATCCACCACTTGGATAAAACAAAAGTGTGACTAAGCCACAAAGAACAAGGTTGCTATTTAGAGGTTTGGTTTGGATCAGGAAAATTTGAACCATTTGTTTTTGTCTCGTAGCAAGAATTAGTCGTGCTTTTCCTCCTTCTGTCTGAATGGTTGGATTAGTTCCATGTGGATTTAAAAAGTCTCAGCAAAATATCATCTCTGGTGTCTTGTTTGGCAAATTGTTAACCCTATTTGATGAGGCTAATCAGCAAAAGCTCTTAAAGATACCTAAGTGGCTGTAATGTATAGAAGTTTTTATCAAATTGAATAATTTATCATTGAAATCATAGGTAGCAGTGGTGTTGTCCTGGATTGCATCATATTGAGGCTTGTTTCTAATATTCTGCCATCCTCCCATATTGAGATGCAAAATATGGATTTTTGTACCTGCCTCTCGTGGCACACATCAATAAGATAACTGATAATTTCATGTTAGTGTACCAAGGCTCAGATGTAGTGAGCAAAAATGGATGATTCAATATTTCATAGCTCTGCTAACTCAGACTTTTTCCCTCCTTTCTGAACCCTTGCAGAACATTGTTAGGCTGTAGCCAATTATATACACTTTAGTGCAATGGAATGGAAGGTCTAACTGAACTGAAAATAAAGGCTTACTTCATTTATTTACAGTTCTGTTTCGGCCAGTCCTCATCATACTGCATACTACTGACCAAATATATTTAGCACAGACATCTTTGCATGCTTCACTGTGCACCACAGGGTTGGGAAAAACAGTGAAACAGGAAATAATGAGCATTGTGCCATTTAAAGACTTTCTGTACTTCCTTTGTTTTTGGCTTTTGTTTGAAATGCCCACAGGATTTGGTGTGAGACAATCGTTATCAGCAGTTTTGTGTAGATTACATAGTTTTTCAAATGTGCTCTAAAACTACAGGCGTCTTTGCTGCTTTCCAACAGTCACTTTCATGACCAGTGCTCATGTTGTGTAGCAAACGTACTTGAGCCCATCTATGTGCCCATGAGCGTCTTGGTCTGATAATGAGGTGTGGTCAGGAGCATTGATGCGTTGCTATCTTGAGGCAGTAGAAAGCAATTCCTCCATTGACCAACAACAACCTGTTCTAAATTCGATGGCACCGTGTTTTTCCTGCTATTTTCAGATGATGCACCTACGTACACAGACGGGTTCACAACAAACACTATGACATGATCCGAGTACATATTTTATTCCACTCACAATCTAACCCAAACCAATCATTTTCCCTGAGACCCTCACCTCTAGCGGTCTCTATAGGCTATATTACCTTTTAGATTGTTTTGAGCAGCACAAGCATTCTACTGTATTTGATTCCTTTATGGTATGTTTTATTGATGCATGCGTGTTTTCTTTGACAATTTAATTAAATGATTAGAGATGCTGCTTTGACTAGTTGGAAATGTTTCCATGAGCACAGTGTTGTGACTGCAGCAAATCATGGGGCATTTAAACTGCTAATACTAAAAAAATGCAAAAATGCTGCAATACTTTAAAAAATAAAAAATCAGGACAGAGGAAACTCCTCCAAAGGAAACAGAATTAAACATTTAGCTTCTGAAATATTTTTATAACTCTGATTGAGCTCAGGATGTATCTTTAGGATGGTTGCTATACTTTTACAATTTTGCCATATATACCTGGATTATGTAGATGAACTTTGGGATGTAAGGAACATAAAACATTAACATTAGATCCTGACCAATCCTGCTTGTCAGGACATTAAAATAACTGATGAAGTTAATCTGTGGTGGCTCATCTGTAGTTTTGCACAAAGTCTCTCAAAACATGAATGTTTTATCACTGCAGGGCATGTGATTTCATCCATTGTTATTCAGAATCATCATTTTTATGACCTGGCCAGTCAAATCCGTGGACTGCGATTTGCCCATCACTACTACACACACAGAGATGTGCAGCAGCTCCCTTCCTCCTCAGGTAAATATTGGTGTGTTTCCTAATATGTAGTAAAATAGAATGTGAGTGGGAGAGATTACTGGGAGAAGGAGGAGGCAGAGGGTCTATAGAACAAGGACTAACAGCGATGTGAAGCATAGCACAAGAGAGTTGGACCAAGTTTTCGAAGGGCCGTTTGCCAAATGGCCAGACATTAAGTAATTTCCAGCTGAGTACTTTTTAAATGTTTCAAGTCACTTAACTGTCACTTTTGAGACCTTAGTCCTAATCAAGGATTTTAGTCATCGAATGGCAATGGCAATTTTATCTATATAGCACATTCCATTACAAGTACATTTAATGTGCTTTGAATGACAGCATAAGCATATATAAAACAGGAATCAAAAGACAAAGGTCTTTAACATAAATACAGGGAAATATCAACACAAAAAAAACCTCTCTCTCTCTCTCTCACACACACACACACACACACACACACATACACAGAGATGCAGCAATCAACTGTAGGCCCTGGAGACTAGGTACATTTTCTGTTTGTTTTTGAGGTCAAACACATTTGTGATGGCCATCTGATCAGCAGACAGTTTGTTCCATAAAGAGGACCACAGTAACTTAAAGGCATTCTCACCAGCCTTAGATTTCATTCAAGGGACAGCCAGAAGACCTCCACCTGATGACCTGAGGGGCCTGATTGGATTATAATCAGTGGCAAGTCAGAGATGTACTGAGGTGCCAACCCATTAAGTGCTTTATAGACCACTAAAAGTATTTTGAAGGTGACTCTGTATTGTACTGGAAGCCAATGAAGTGATTTCAGCGGAGTAATATGTTAAAATTTTCGTGTAGGTGTAAGCACTCTGGCTGCTCTTTCTGAAAGAGCTTGAGCTGTCCTATTGATTGTTTGGATAATCCTCCAAATATAGCACTACAGGAGTGTAATCTGCTAGAGATGAGTCAGTTTCTCAGAGTCAGTTTGAGATATGTCTAAGGTAGAGAATTGAGAAATCTAAGTTTTGATAGATTTTTCAAGTGATAAAATGCAGTCCTAGTGATGATTGGAACGTAATGTGATTATCAAACATGTGATTTGTATCCAGAATCATTCCAAGGTTTCTGACTTGCTCGATATGTTTCAGACACAGTGATGCCAGATGTCAGGTGAAGAAAAATTAAAATGTTTCTAAATATCCAGCTATTATTGTCTACAGTACCATTTACTTGTCTTTTACCAGGACTGAGATCCCCAGAGGAAAGAGACATGTACAGCTGTGTGTCATCGGCATATAAATGGTAGGAAATATTTCTTTATTTGATTTCTTTTTCTTTTTTTTAATGATAATACCAAGCAGGAGCACTTTATTTACTTATCTAAACTGAAGTCTGTCCACTTGGTAAATGTAATACGTCTTCTGTTTCCTCTTGAACACTAAATGGGCCTGCAACTTGAAGCAGGTTATGTTAAAGCTCAAAATGTACTTAGAGAAGCCAGATAAAGAAAAAATGTCCAAGTGTACTGAATATGCGTCTAGTACAGGCTTCTGTTGTATAACAAGCAACAAATGCAGAGCACCAAGTTCACACAATATCAATAATTCTTGTGCAATATCATGAAATCCACTGACAATAGTCTTGAAATTGATACATGCATGATGCATGATCAGTGTTTGTGTGTTGTTTCTGTTTTGAAATGCAATTTGCTGATAACTGTCATTTAGTCAGCCTCATAGACAAACAAATAATAGTAGTTTGAATGTTTATGACAAAGTGGATCCATACATGTAATGTGAAGTAAAATTAAATGTATGCGGTATTGGTATATGATACCTCATACATTTTATTTTCACAGCCTGGCTTTCGATCGTCCTCCTCGCATCTGAAATGTTCGTATGCATGTGTCAGAGTTTACACACAAAAGCCCATCTTCTCACCTCAAGTTTATTTTTACGGAGAGCCACTTTTCCATGGGAAGTGGCATGGCCAATTTTCAAACTCCATTTGCTGCTTACACAACTCAATGGTTTTATATGAGAACACAAATCTGTGGCTGTAATCAAAGCTAAATAATACTTGTGCAGTAGGGTTATATTGTAAAGCAAGTTTGGATTTTTCCCTGCAATTTAATTACATGAAGCGTCAGATGCAGTGATAATGTTATTTTTCCTGCCATGCTGGTATTAATGCTGGCACTCAATATTATTTATAATAATGTCCAACATTCATAAGAAGACTTAGCGATCAGCTTTTTACGTCATGTCTCGTTTAAATGAGCCATTATTTAGCACCTGGCTATACTTTACTTTAGCCATATGGTAAAAGCTAAATATGTAATCGAAGACACCAGGACAAAGGGGGAAAAAATAAATAAAATAAGTGACCGACTAAAGTTAAAGATATACCGGTCAAACTGGAGCTTTGTGTCCACTCATCTACACAGGTGTTGTCTCGGTTGAATGGAAGTTTTGAGTGGTTGTTGAGTGTCGGTGCTGCATTCAAGATAATGACAAATTTGGAATTTAATCTTTAGTTGACTCCAAGGGGTGAATCACTTTTTTACAGAGGGGTTTTTGTTTTGTTTGCCTGCTTTTTTCAAACACCTGTTAATTATAATTAGCCTAGTTATACATTTTGAGGCTGATGCTAATCGACTGAAAAACACCTATCGTATAATTATTACGACTGTTTCCCACGTTCAAAATTACTGGCTTTCGACAGTGTCACTTGTTTTTGCACTCAACAACAATTATGGTTCTGTGACCATCCTAGTAACTGAAAATACTAATATTTCATTAAAAATATTCATATTTTATGCAAATATTCATGCGCACATGAAGCAAAGTCAACAGCGTGTGTGATCCATCTCTGCCATAACTTATACGCTGACAGTGAATAAGAGGCCTTAAAATAAAATGATACCATCAGTTTATGTGTTGTGGTAATGTTAAATACTTTGGTTTGGCTCACTTTAAAGTATTTTTGTGAGCGTGATTGCACTATAGCGACTGACAAAAAGCTGTCAATACCTCAACAACCTTCTGGGCTTAATAATGTAATTGTAAAATCATAGCAACATCAGGATTATCTCTGTAATTGCAGGCATTAGACATTATAATTTGAGACTTTTTAACCATATTATGGCAATAATTAGGCTACATATGTGAGATAAAGTGATGTCGTTAAATAGCACAGTGACAAACCTTTCGTAAGCCTGACCTTGACAATACTATTATGCAGAATTATCTTTTAAGTATCTAAAGTAATTCAGCCGCTGGAGTATCAAAAATGATTGCTTTGCTACTCATCCTCCATTGTACTAGCATGTGACCTCGGCCCACTTCCACTGAAGTTGAGCCATCTAAATGGATTTGAAGGAATAATTTTGGCACTGTTTATGGAGTGTTTCACAGAGAAATGCTGGACCCCATTCTCACCTCTGATGCGTGTGATTAAGAGTGGATACTCAAACACTAGGATGCCAGTTGTTGCTTTTTAAAGCATAATATGTGTAATTTGCAAAGATGATGACACCACATTTATCTACAACATATAGAGAGTGATTGTTTTTTTCAAAGCAAAGTTTTTTTCTAGTTTGACAATACCCTCTAAAAACAGATTCTGTGTGTTGTCAGACAATAGCTGATGGGTCATGAGGTTAATTGCTTTGACGAGGAAAATGTGAAAAATGTTCAGCTTTCTTCATTGAAATCAAAATGCAAACAATTTGTCTACTGTACATTTTTATTCCTATTTCTGAATCAGACTCTGTCCTTCTTTTTAATGGCAAAACTAGCTTTTATCATTCGGCAAGTCAGTGACGATTGTATCCATAATGATTGAACCAGTCAGCAAAGTTTGATTGAGATCATGTTGGTGTTTGTTGATTGAAAGGCATGAGAATTATTTCCCTTTGTCTACAAAAATGATGTAATCTAAACATATATAACATTTCCACATACATTTGAACATACATGTTCAAACAGTGTTTACTGAAATTACTATTGCGGTCAAACACAGCGGACAGCAAAATTATTGTGTTAAAGACGGACACCAAGGAGTGGTAGAAATGGAAATACAAATAAAATGTAGACAAATCATCCCAAAACATTCATGTTTTTCTTTTCTTTGACTCCTACAGAGAAGTATTTTAATAAAGAATGTGTCTACTGAGCTGACCTATGCATCACTGAGGCCAACACAGCATGCTCATACAGAAATAGATGATGGGGATCCTGCTTGGACCTTTCAGGTTGATGGGTTTTTTAGGTGTGGAATCCAAACACATTTATAACACCTGATCTTAAGTGTATTTCATGAAATAGTTCATCTCTATCTGTTGTACATTTTGTACTTGAACAGAATCCCATACTGTTTTTTTTTTCTTTTACTGCTTATAAAAAGGAGCCCTGAGAATCAATATTGGACACATAGTGAGAAATAGATTTGTCACTTGTACAGTAAAATGTGTTTTGGTTTAAGCGTCTTTGTAAGTCAGTTCCTTTGAAACCAAAACTTAAAATGAACTTTTCATATGAAAAATCTCAATCTCCTACAGTTTAATGAAGACTTTCCATTTTTGCAAAGAAGCCATGTGAGAAATCAGTCTAAAACAATCCACACATTACTACTGACATGTCTGACACCTCCCTAAATACAATAAGCAGTCGATGTCATGTGTAAATTAAAGATGGACCTTCGTCTGAAGGGATCATTAA
This sequence comes from Chaunax sp. Z400, assembly GCA_037577475.1. Classification (NCBI taxonomy): domain Eukaryota; kingdom Metazoa; phylum Chordata; class Actinopteri; order Lophiiformes; family Chaunacidae; genus Chaunax; species Chaunax sp. Z400. Next base: position 12,957,832 of record CM075190.1, on the reverse strand, counting down.
AGGCCCCCCTCCCTCTTACGTTCTGTTCCTTCCTGCCTGTCTTCAAACACAGACGTCAATATGCCTGAGATAAAGGGTGCCTCCTTACCTTGTCCTGAAGTTGGCAGGGTGTGGATGTCCATCATACAAAGATAAAAAGTCATATTCCTCCTCCACGGCGAAAGATTGAAAAACTATATGAATCCTGTTCCCCTCCTCAGCAACTATCACCCAGGTACAGTTCGCTCCATTTGGATATCCGTATGGAAACCCGGGGCTTTCTATTGTTCCATTCCTCCCTTTTAAAGTGCCTCCACATGTATGGATGAAGCCTGTAAAGAAAGGAAACACCATCAATATGAAACACGTGGAATCAGAGGAGTAAATTGAAGAGATGCTTACAAAAAAATGCATTTAATTTCGTCTGGTGCACACATCCAAGCAGCAATAAATAAAGGGAATGGCTTAAGAATTTGAAGGCCTGTACAGATGCAATTCCACGGAACATTTTTATTGCAACAACTGTATTCACTCTGACAGGTGAAGATGCAACATTTCCAAAACTGAGAACAAATTGTTCGCAAAATCCAAATCCTGAGCTGACTAAAGGAAATCTACAACCTCAACCGGCTGAATAACAACCGAGTTTTTCGTCCATTTATTTTTGCACTTCCCCTTGAAATTAAAATAGCAACAGGCTGCAACAGCTATAGCTGTAATAACGGAAGAGAAATGCACAATTGAGGACTACAGTGATGTTTTTCAGTGTTATATTGAACAAAAAGCCTGTGATGTATCATTACTGCCGACTTCTTTTCAGGGGGTTAGAGAAGCCCCGGAGACGAGAAGCAAGCAATGTCTTCCAATTTGGTGCCACAAGCCCTTAACGCTCTGTTTCACAGCCCACACAAGATGCGTCTTTGCACCTTGTTGCATTGACTTGCTGAAAATCAATAAGCTTGACATATTAGGTTAAGCATTATACTATCATTGTCAGACTTCAATAAAGTGATTGCTTGGCTAACCTTTGCGGTGTTCATCTAAAGGAGCCGATGTGCCACATCTAAATTACAAAACACATATACAAACGTAACCTGTGTCGCCCATGCGCAGACTCATTTACAGTACAATATACTTCCACACTTCCACATCCAGTATACTCCCACTCTTGCATAAACAATGTATGAACATGCTCCCACACGCGCCGTGTCATAGAGAAGAAACAGACTGCCATTTCATTTGAGGCTATCTTGCATGTTGTCTCATGAAATGCAAACCTAATTAAGATGTATGGTTTACCCTCCACAATTTAGTGTAATTAGCTTTTCACACTTGGTAGGTGAAGGATGCTTTGCGTAGTGTTGGCCAAACACATGCACTGCAGTACGGAATAAAAGCAAAACACTTGGCAGCCAAGCAACTCAAATGGCCTGTATCTACACAAACAGTTGTAGTTTTTCCCAGTCATATGTACTCCTGCTTGTAAACGGGTGTGAGCATCATAGTCAAAATGGTAAACTCTGAGACAAGCAATTCATTTTCCTATTTTCAAGCAGGGAAAGCTGCTTTATTTTGTGTTGTTTTTTTTTTTACACAGCTTAGCAGATGTTTATATTTCACAAAACAACTTTGTCTCCAGAAAATTTCTCCACAATCTTTACATCTTGCAGCATCTTCAGGATATTATACTCACAGCGGTCCCGACCCACAGTCCCTGATAGTACAGTATATCTCTACCTATTGTCAAGATAACTGACCTGCCTCTGAGACCAGTTCACTCCCTCTGTATCCAGTGATCAAGTGGCCTGACCTATTTATAGATATAAATACATGTGCTGTATATTATTATGCCCACAAAGTTTATGTCTAAGTGAATGATGATAAGCTGCTGCTCTAAAAGCAGTGGAGAAAAACTCCTGCTGAGGTTTCTGACATGTCTAAAGTGCAATTATTTCCACCTCCTTTGAGCAAACAGGGTAATATGGGCAAATTTGCAGCACTGATATGCCACCTACAGGGTCAACATGATCCACACTGTGACAGGGTGTTATTATTGCTTTCAAGCACTCTTGGGAAAATCATAATTACAGGAACAGCCATCTTCACTGTTCCAGCACTTTTCTGAGTGTAACTTGTGAGTGGATTTTGATGGCATACATAGAGCTTTGTTGAGTGTATCTATTGTAACTGAATATTTGCCCAGAGTTGCCCCACATTCTTGAATTTAACAAACTGAAACAGATGCCTGATCCGCATTGCCTCCACTTTCACAAAGCCTCCATATGTTTTTGCAAGCGGCTTGATTTTAGTTGTGTTTCAAACTAAAAGCAATTAATTATTTGATTGGGTGTAAGGGGGACAGTTTTGAAGAAAAAAAGCCGAGGAGCACTTAATGAGAGGACATAATGATCCACGTCCGCACGGAAAATTCCAAATGGCCTTGAAAAATCATTTGGATGAAGACGTGTCCATTAGAGAAGCTGAGCTCAACTCCTGGTGTTACAGTTTAGGATGAATTTATTTCAGGAAAACCAAGAGGATCAGATAAGATAAGAAACACATGGCAAACACACTCTTTAAAGTTGAAGTTCAGCTCCAGTGTTTTATTTATCTTGAAATCCATCACTTCTATTGTCATGAACATAATTCTTCATGTATTTTTTTTCTAAAATGCATTTATAATTTATCTGACTTTAGAAGGATGCAGTTGTACTAAATATCCAACAGTTACCGTAACAGGAACAAAATATATTCTGATCATTTCTTGAATATTAATGTAAAATGCATGATTATTTAAAGTGAAACTTAATTTTTTGTTTTTTTAAAGGGGCACTCCACCGATTATACAGATGAATCGTAGTTTATCACGAGGAGTCTTCCTAAGTTGTTTAATGTCTTCTGTATGTCTAAACTCTGAAAAATAAAAGCTTTATGACTTTTTAATGTAGGTTTGTGTTGCTGCAGTAACTGTAAGTGTGGGGTTTGAAGGAAGTGGGCATTTTGAAAGATGCTATTTGGTTGCACTATGGGAAATGTAGGACTTATATAGGCCTAAGCGACTAAAAGTCAAGGGATCTCTTTGCTCCTTATTACTTGTGAGTCCTCTAGTTTCATGATGCAACACTAAATCCCTACAATGGCCTTTTACATGTTACGAGAGAACAATTAACAAATGTTCATTTGATGTCTGAATGAGACTGTTTAAACAGTCGAGTAAAAATTCATGAAACCAGACACATACAGTTTTAATCACTGCTACATAACCATGAGGATATCAACAGAGCACATACAAGCCCCTAAACCATGCTGTAGTAGCAAGAAAGCTCATCCAAATTTAAAATCAGTGCCTTCATTTCAGGCTCTCTTGTATCCTACGTCTATAAATTCTGCAAGGACAGGAGCTCTATTAGTCCTTGAAATATTTCAGTGTGCCAAGCATTAGATACTGGGAACTACTTAGAGTAATGCAATTTGTGTGAAGTGTTTAGCATTGTTTGTGTGGCTGATTGCTCCGATGTCCTGATGATGACAGAACAGATGCTTATTGCCAAGATATCTATTTCCCTCTTTCCGCCTCTCTCTCTCTCCCTCTCTCTTTCCCCTTCTCGGATCTATGTATCCCTTTCATCCTTCACTGTCCCTGCAACTCTTTTTCGCTCCCTCTCTCGCCCTGTCTTGGACTCGCTCACATTTTTCATTGCTTGCCACCTCAGCCAGTTGTCCCCTTCCTTTCCTTATCCCTCTCTCCCTTCCTGTTCCACACTTCTACCTCTCATTTTCCCCTCCTCCCATGCAGTATCTACAGCCCTCCTTGTTTTTCCATTTGTTCTATAAGCTATCCATTATGAATTAGCACCCCCTCTTTCAAGGCTGTGAATCATAGGAGCTTGTAATATGTGAAGGGCTGTCATCTCCATAAACATTGTTATCTATAAAAAGAACATTGTAAACATGCACGTTGTTAGTTCAAAGGAACTACAACATGTGCTTCATTGTTCTGCAGAGGGGACATCAAATCCATGTCACACTTGCACTTTTGTTTTCTTTGAATTCTACTGTCACTGCTTAGCAGCCTGTTCTGACCTGCATCATCACTTTAATTGTGAAACATACTCCCCAGGGTTTTCCCTGACCCTATCTTAGCGATACGCTGCCGCACAACCATAAATTGTGATGAGAAATCAAATTAACAACATGCTGTGATTGCACAGTGGGGAAAATGCGCTTCTGAAATATGGATTCGTATCATAACGTACAAGTCTGGCACATAGAGGGGCTTCATTGGGCAGCCAGGCTGGACGACAGGCACCACAAGACCATCCCCTGCTGCTCCTCAAATAGTTACATTTACCAATTCTTTTAATTATTATTGAATCCATTTTTAACCAGTTTAGTCCCTTTGACATCAATGAGCGCTTTTTCTGGCCAAGGAGGCATCATATAAAATTCACACAAATACCTCCTTTTTCCTGCACTACGCCTTTGAGTAAATGCAGAGAAAGAATTTCCCCCTGTGGGATTAATGCAGTATCTCAACAACAACAACAAAAAAAAACACAACACAGGAAAATGGCAACTGTCTCCAACTCTTTGGAAGATTTCTGAAGGTGTTTGTCTCTTTGAACATGGTGTGAGCACACCTATGTGTATATATGCTGTTAGCCTTGCAGAGTTTCTTACTAATGCAAAGGGCAAAACAAGACCCCTGAATGTGAATCTGTCTTTTATGGCCAGTGAAAAGACAGATTTGGGAAAATGTAACAGCTAAAGAACCACAGTGCTCCACGCTGTGTGGATAGAAAATAAAATTTTGTAGACAAATACGTTATATATCATAGCAGGTGTCTTTTTTATGGAGTTTGTTGCAGGCTAAATATGATATTTAATGCTTACTTACTTAAAATGAGAAACAACATTTTGACTTTTAAGCACAGGAATTCTGAGTGCATGATGGGATGGATGCCCCCTAAACAAGTAAACAGCCAATGTGTTGTCCTCCACCATTAATGCAGATTTAGTTGGGCCATAAAGAGAAATGATTATCTGCAGCAGGCAGAGGGGAGGAGGAGTCATTTACTGCCACCCAAATTATTATGAATGACAAACAGATCATTCCATAATGGATGATTGCTGATGTGTGTGAGAGATTTCCCATCGACCATCGCTTATTTTGAACAGACTATCATTGGAGGATGCTCCTGAAGATAGATGCTTCAGGATCAAGGCAGATTCTACCTCTACACCACCACGCCCACACCCACACCCACACCCACACCCACACACACACACACTGCCACTACCACCACCATCACCACCAAGCAGTGAAACGTTTGACTTTTGCTGCAAGCTTTATTTTTGGCAAAGTTATTGTGTTCCATTTAATATATTGTCTTTAAAGTGTATTGAGCTTATCTCCAATCAAGTGTACTGCATTTGTTCTGCATCGTCTGTCTAATGTCATCAGTTTATTTGGCAGCCTGTGTGTCCAAAACATTTTTTCCAATAATACAATAAAGTGTATGTAATCTAACAACATCCTGTGCCTGAGAGCAACCAAATCAATACTGAAATAAGTAGTTTTCGTGGTTTAATTAATGGCATTCGGTGTATTGGCAATTACAGAAACAGACAACAGATGCAGGGCTCCTTATAAGGACATCTGGATAGGGCTACTGGGCAGTGTAAAATATACACTTTGAAAAATCAGCAGTGTTAGAAAACAGGATTCTAACCTTGACCCTAACCCTAAGTTTGAAGTGGTTGTTGTTCTGCTTATAATTAATGGTGGAATAGTTCTTGATGCCATGTTACTGCTGTAGTCAAGCTTCTTTGACTTTTTGAAACAGGGCCTGCTATTTAACTAGCAAATACCCCTGGCAGATTTTCTCCACCTAATAGTATTATGATAGTAGAGGCATGAGATGAGCCTCAGAATCTCTAAAAAGCCTTGAAAGTTAAGTTGATAAACAGAACATTCTATTGCTGTACACTTTTTCCTCTCAGACATATAGACATACAGTATTTGCTGAAGTAGGCTATACTGTCTAGGAGTAATGGTAAGATAAACGATCATATACTTACTTCTATAATAATATACTGTATGTCTAATTAATATTGGCTGTAAAATGTACTTTCAGAAATACTGACAAAAAAAAGTACTAAAATGCATAATTTCAGACTCTCCCTGAACACCACTTGGACCACCAATCGATGTGCATGAAAAGTGTTTTAACTACACTCTTCATATATGACACTATCATTGTTCAAACAAGTCCTAATCCATATTTCTACAAGTCTACTAAAATGCTCACTTCTGAGGACCTCAAAAGGAGACCTTGACTTGAAAAAAGAGAACCTTGACTCATATTTGGTATCTTTTCTCTCACTGCTAGATACTCCATTTACCACTGACTGTAGTGAATGCTCAGCCATTCTATTCTTCTGGTTGGTATTTCATCATTGTTCATGATGATGGCCAATCATAAATGGACAGAGAGCCAAACACACCACTCCTGGCAATCAAAGTTGAAGTAGAAAAAAAATCCTGCATTGATTTGCACCTGACCTTAAAGGTAAGTCAGCCAATATAGAGATATCCATCAGACGGGGCTTGGTTACAGAGAACTGACAGGAAAGATAGAGCCCTTACCAAGCAAGAAAAAGGTCAACAAACATCCTGGGAGGCTGTGTTCACTGCAAAGTATACACACACCTCATATAATACAATAAAGGCAAACAATAGTTTTATATATCTACAGACACTCCCTTGTAATGCCATTTGTTTGATTTTATACAATATAGAAAATAGGGAAATTAAAATTATGCATAGATTATGTTGAACTTTGAACATAACCAATGACTGATTCAAATGTGAAAGGCAGAAAAACAACTTTTGTTTTTCACATCTCCAGAATCTGCACCATATCAAATCAGAGCTGCCGCAGCACTCAGGACTTATTTTCAGAGGTAATTTTGCTTTCTAAAATTCCAAGCATTTTTCTATTAGATCCATGACAACCTGTAGTCACAGACACAAAATGTGGAGGGAAGAGAAGAAAAAAAAATTCATCAGCACAACCACAAAAACAACAATGATGGCTGCTAGCACCTAGACAGCAACCATGGTTGACAGAAACCTTAAATTGATGTCCCCAAAGCGAAGGATTATATCTGCATGGCTGTGCTGCACCTTCACAATTCATAGTGATAGAATGTGCATAATCGCAGCCCCTCACCATGCTTGCCTGCATGCTTGATGAAAGGGAAATGGGCTCCATACAAGAGAAACAGAAAAGAGGCTTTCTAGAGAATGACTATTACCTCATGAGTGTGTCACTACAATTTGGAAAAGGACTCTGAAATATTCCATTCTGTGGGTTTAAATTGCCAGCCACTGAGGTGAAAAATACTAAAATCAAATACACTGCCACACTAAAAACAGCTGGCACATTCACAAATGCACACACCAAACACAGACCATTGCACAAGGAAATAACAGACGTTGTGTGTTTTTGTTGCCAAGTATAATAACTAGCTCTTTTCAAATGTCTGTGTGCTGCTGTTGCTCTACTTCCCAGCAGATAGAGTATTTCATGGCTGGACCCCAATACCTCCTCAACATGTTACTGAGCCATATTGCACCTGATGCCAGGCCACCACTGTGAGAGCGGCTGTACAACACAAAAACTGAGAGCCAACAACACATCTAATAGGACGACTGTCTCTCTCTCTCTCTCTCTAGCCTCCAGTTTCCAAACAAACAATAACATCAACACTTGATTTTGCCCTAAAGAAGGACGAAGAAAGAAGCGCAGAACTAGAATCTGTCTTTTTTTTGTCTTAAGACATCCACACAGGCTGAATCGATGCATGATTGTTTTTCACTTTCCAAGTAAACAACTACTTTAACAGCCTGTTCACATAGGAAGGACATGTTTTTGAGATGTGCAGCTCCTCAAGGTACTCAGTTGAAAACTCGATCAGAAATCGGGTCACTAAAATTGAGCTGGTTGCAGATTCTCCAGAAATTCTTAAATCAGTTCTATGGATGTGGACCTGCTCTGCCTGTAGGGAAGAAAGGTAATAATGGCTGGAGTTCAGCATTATATACAGCTGCAGTTATTGACACCTTTTGTTTTCTTTACATTTTGTTGGTTTCCCATTAGACATTTGTACAATTTGTCAGATAATGTAAATTAACAAATAAAAATGGAAGAGTACTGTGTCACTTAAATTGCAGTGTATATTAGATAATGACATAGAAACAAAATTACTGTTGTGGATTTAAAACACCTAAAGGTTTTCTAAATCATTGTTTTTATTTCCCTTTCCCTTCTTTTCCCTCTTTGTAGCTTAATATTGGGGAGTTTTCAGGAACTGGTAAAAAAACAAAAACAATTATACAAACAATTACATGTATGCACAGATATTATTATAAATCAGGGATGCAACTAAGGAATTACTCTAATTAGATATCAATCTCCTGATAACTTTTTTTTCCATTAATCCAAAACATCCATTATAATATCCCACAGGCCAAGATAATGCCAATTGTCTTGTTTGCCATTTTTTAATTAGCCAACAGTTCAAAAGCCAAAGATAAGTTTACTATGATGCAAGCAAAGAAAAGCTTCATACAGTATCTTTACATTAGCAAAACTGGAACCAGAAAGTGTTGTTTTTTCAAACAAAATATAACCAACACCCCCGTTTGTACCACTATGAAGAAATGTAAACTGTACTCTTCTACTTCTTCTACCTCACCGTAAAAAAGTGTTAGAAAAATGACAAATAAATGCACACACACAGGGCTTGCATTAAAAACAACAAATAAACACAACAGTTGTGGCAGGCATTGCCTGTAGTGGCACAAAACAGAAGCTATTACTTTCCCTGTCATTCCCCTTGTCGTCTCTGACATGCTGCCACTGTCATTGCTTTTAGATCCACAGGTTGGACTGGAACTGCAGTTCTAAAACTGCTGCCACTGCAGTTCAGTGATATTGGCTCAGCCTCGGTTCAGCTTCTGCACATCAGTGACACTGTGTGTCCTTGATTATAACCAAAATGAATCCTGCTTTTAAACTGAGAATGGTCAGTGACTGATTAAGTGCTTTAATGAATGCAGCTCCACAGGCAAGGACCAAAGACCAATTCACAGCATGGAACCCTAAAATCAGATGACTACTTAAGCACAGCAGAGGCCTAAATATGTTTTGTCACTTGGAAAATAAACTGCAAGATCACATTGCCGCTGCTTTATTCCTTACTGAAGTGCAACACAACTTAAAAGCTTAAAAAGTCAATTGTTACATTTAAATAAATGAAACATAAGAAATCAGTAATTTCCTAAAATACTGACCTAAGAGCAGCTTGCAGGCAATAGTATAATCCACTTTTCAAAAACCAGTGTGGTTAAGAGCGTAAACTGTTAAGCTATCGTCACCTATCTGTTTAACTGCTGTTGAAATATGCAATATAATCCAAGCAATCCCAGTCTGCAATCTAACACTTCACCTTCATTTCACCCCACTTTGTTTCCCTGACCATGCCTCACCCCTGCCCGCTCTCCTGTCACATTTCAAAGACCCAGCTGACAGCCACAGACACAAACAAGAGCAGCAGTCACAAATGAGAAGGAGGATTCATGAAGGTACACGGCTCTGCCACAGTCACGCTCTAGAAATTGAATAACACTGAAAATATAGGATACTGACGATAGAATTTTAAATAAGATCAGAGAACAAGTATCTGATATGGAGACTATGGAGCTTCAATGAATACAAAGACGGCACATTGTATAGTATACACATTGTACACAAATGTAGTTAGTGGATTATCGGTTAGATATAATTTACCACCTAACAGCTGTTACTAAATGTAACTATCACATAAATATATCCCAATAACGAAAATTCCTCACCTGTCAGGTTCCCTAGATTTTAACGACTACATATGCAAGGCTAAATGAACACATGCATTTTTATCAGTGACTCCAGCCAGTCAGCAGAGTTTAATCTCCTCCGGAAAAAGGCACCTGAGAGGCAGTCCACCTTGAATCTGTAGCCTTGACTCTGGAAGCAGCCTCTCTTCAACCTATTACATTTAATCTCAACAAACGGTGAGCTGTTTTTCTTCCTGAAGAAAAGATATCGCCAGTCTCTCTCCCCAAAGAGTAGTGCTTGAATTAAAATTGATACCTGACTGACTTAATCAGAACCAGCAAACTATATCTAATGTTCACAGGGACCTGTCAGCAAGGTCTACGAGCCTGGCTGGCCCTCAAACTATAGTCGATAGGCCAATTGGTGAGCTGAGAAGTGGTTTGAGACACCACTAAGTCTATCCAGTGAGATGTTAGCACTAAAAGATGCATGAGGAATCCGTTAAATGTGTACCCTAGAAAAGTACACATGTACTTCCAGTTCCAGATGGACCCAGGTGGTTCCTTTGGTGGCTGTCCACTTTTTTCTCATACTTCTGCTCTACTTCCTCTACTGTTGTGGAGATCAAGAGCACGAGGGGCAGTGGGATAATGCCAAATTCCCTGTAGATGGTGTATAATTACACAGACAAATTGTAATCCTGATTAGCCCCTGCAGCCTTTCCAGCCTGTTTAGATAATCACATTGAGAGAAAGTCTTCATCAAGGGCTCAGTGGCCACATTACTGTCTGCACAGAACCCACCTGATTACTACCAATTAGTGACTGTCTGGCATAGAAATAAAAATATACATTTTAACAAAATATTAAAGCTAAAAGCAAATTTGCAGGAAAAATCACAAGAAACAGAGGTAATAGGACACAACAGATGGACAATTTTCAACAATCTGTTCACTGTCATCAATCATTCGCTGGTATTTTACGTGCTGACGTCAGTATGGGAAAGAGGCCAGTGCCTTTTGTCTGTGTGTCCTCTTCTGTGGCATCCCTTCAACCTCCAGTGACAATCATGTCCCTTCCTGCTTTCCTTATCATGCCACGACTAGGACTGTCAAGTTTAAAGCACTGCCAAAAGACAGAAGCTGAATATTTGAGTTTTATCTGATCTTCAGTCAGTGCACCAGCTGAACATAATATTCATCTGTGTCAAGAGGAATTATTCCGATATGATATAAAAGGTTGAGTACGGAAAATGTGGCCACAACTCACATGATATGATCCACTGCTTGAACAAGTATGTGTCAGGCTCTCTGCATTGAGACTGTTTCATTATATGAACAGATATGATGGAGCTTTGTCTGGTTGGTGTAGTTTGTCATAAGAGAAAAAGGGCAGACGCAGCTGTTGTCCTCCAAATAGTGCTCACTGTCGGTGTAAAGGAATTCAATTTGTATTTGACCCAGGTCTTCACTCTGTAAAAGAAATCCAGTCCCTGCAGTTTTAGCTTCCTAAACGCATGTCTGTGTGCAGCATTTTTAGAAATTCCCAAAGGATTAGATAGCACAGTTGCAGTGGATGTCCGCAGTTGTTTGGACTGTTGAAATGAGAGGATATTATTTTTGATTCAGTTTTACTCATTCCAAAATTAAGTGGCTAAATTTAACTTAATTGTGCAGGTGAATGAGATAACTTTGTAAACCAAAAATCAGACATGTACGCCACCCCCGCACAGGATGTATGAAGCTCAAATATAATATAAAATGAAAAAGCTCCTCAAGCAAAGCTGTGTTGTACAAACTTTGCTACACTGAGGGCTTTTTACAGTCTCATTATCGCGGCAGGAGAAGTGAGTCACACGCCAAATCTAGTAGTATCTTTTTCCTCTGCAAACATCCTGTCAGTTGTCAGAGCAGAGGAACAACAGCTGTTCCATGGTTCTTCCACGCCTTGGTCTGTGTCACTATTTCCTTTGCAATTTTCCAAAAGAAGCCCATGGCCTCCTCCTCCTCCTTTCCTCCCCCTTCGCCAATTCGTGGTTGGCTGGCTCCCTCATAAGTAACAGAACAAGAAGGACTGGCGGTGGCCTCGAGGTTTGACATTGCCACAATGTGGGTGGTGATGAAACAGCACTGCACCCGACTCAGCTCGACTTGACTTGGCTCATTCTTGGTGGGCGCTACTACTCTGCATGCTGCACATTCATCCAGCCCCAATGGACAGACATAGGAATTACTGAACAACCTTCATGTAAGCTGATATGCGAGTCTCCAAAAATCAGACAAACATATATGCATTCAACAGATAAATAGCCATATGCTCACACACACACACATTTGCATACACACAAATATGCTGAGAAAATGAAGATGTTGAAGGTTGGAATTGGAATTGCTTTATTTCTATGGCTATAATTTTAAAATGGAATGGAGAATTTCACACTAAGTCTATATTACACATTCAAAACAGAGAGAAACACACACGCACACACCTCAGTTTAATAATCAACGTGTAACTTACATTGCAAGGAAGCAAGACATGGTGTTGCTTGAATATTAGTGGACAATAGCAGAGGGGCAAATGAGCAACAATTGCTTTGACTGATTCTTATAGAAGCTGTGTGGAATCTGCATGAATCAAATCCCTGTGGTAAAACGGGGGGATAAAAGTGATCAGACAGTTAAGTGTGAAGTCTTATGAATTTTTCTCGCCTCCTGTCGTCCAAAAGGGTGGGGGGAAAAATGAATCGATGTGAAAAAATGTGAGTCGGAAAAGTTACATTTTGGTGGTGCTGAAATGTTTACTGGTCTGAACGAAATCATCTGATGCATGGAAGGAAAACATGGAACCAGCGGTTACCTCACCGGCTAGAGCGAGTATTCAAAAAGACAGACCCTGAGAAAAAGCCACCAGAATACTAACAAGCCCACCTTACACCTGCCTGCACTGGGAAGTCGGATCAAGACCAGTAGACAATCCGGTTCAACACCACTAATTGACTTTGCCCCCCTGAATGGTTCCAGTAACATTTCTGGTCAAACCAAAATCCCACACATGCACTCGGAAACTCGACCCAGAAAAGAGAAAAGAGCTCTTTACATAAATTAGAGCCTCTTAACATCCTATAGGAAATCTGCAGTGCATGCACTTGCGCCTCAACAATTCACTAGTTACCCTACTAAGCAAAGCAGCTCACGTAGGCTATTAGAAGAAGAGGCTCCTGCAAGAATATCTATTGAGCGACTCAGTCAAAGCCTGCATTGAGCGCTAAACCGATGAAATGCGTCACTTAAAACTCCATCCACTAAATGGTGGTAGCCTATTTTGCGCACGTCTGTAACATTAGAGCTTTTGATATCTCGCACGCACGCACACACATACATATACACACACACACATAGGCATAATAAGCGCATCAGAAAAATACAGCGAATTGGTGCAGAGGGTCTTACCTTTCACACAAGTGAACATCAGTGAAAAGATTAGATTCCAAAAAACAATTCCTTTCCTAATCCTCATCGTTTTGGCTTGAACAAAGTCCTTTCGGCCACATTTAACGCATCTCCTGTTGAAAACGTCCCGTAGTTCTATAGATGCGTCGTAGTATCCGTCTCTGTACATCCCCTTCATGTTCACAACTAATGCATGCACCCTGTCGCCTAATTCTTTTCTCTCTGTGTGGTTGAAGTAGGTTTCCCTTCCCTTCTCAGAGGAGAAACAGGCAGAGCCACCCGCCGAGCTACGTCAGCTGATAGGAGAGAAGTGATCAAGTCTGAATTTTAGGATAGGACCGAAGCAACCTGGACGAGGGCTCAACCATCTCTGCTGAGAGGGGCATCAAGTGTGAGGATCTCTGCGCTCTCGCGTCTGCTGTTCAACATCTTTCCTTCTGAATCCCCATAACCCGGCGGAGAACCGAGAGGAGTCTCGCTCGCAATTTGAATGTTGCCTTCATCGATCGGCAACTGAACCACGCAGAGTGAGCGAGAAAAGGTGGCGGTGGGGAAGGAGGGCGTGAGAGAGAGAGGGAGAGAGAGAGAGAGAGCGTCCTGTGTAAGTATGATGTGGCTGATGTGTGTGGGCCACAAATCATCAAGTGGGAACAGTGGAGATGTGGGATGGCAAGGGGAGGCGGGGGTGCGTCTTTATGGGAAGAATGTAAATCCTGAGAAAGGAATGAACTCTGTTAACGACAGCATGTGGTTTATGTGTGTGTGAGGTGAGAGGAGGGGGGTGGGGGGGTGTTAAGTGAGACTCAGACAGGCAGCATCCCGTCCTGAAAGCTGATGAAAGAAATTCGCCTGGTAGGCAATCCCGCCATAACTCTGATTTTCATTTTGGAGATCGGGCGCAGCCGTTATTGGGAGTGATGGGACTGGGCAATTTGCAATGCAAAGATGGGATGATGACGGCGCAAAGCGCGGCTCGGCAGCGGTGGGGCTCTTCTGCCATCTAGCTTTGGGAGAGTCACCGACCCGTGCTTTGAAACGGAGAGGAAAAGGAGAGCAGTGAAGAGAGAGGCCGTGATTGCGCATGGAGTGAACACGATCCGGTCTGCAGCGCGTTCAGACGCGTTTCTTAAGGATCTGTTGATTGCAATCCGCGCGGCTCTGTTTCCATTTCACGTCAGCATCATCTCTGGATTTGTATAGCTTCAGATAGCCCAACACAATCAAATTTAAGAGGATCAACAGCTTTTAACAGAGCTATATCAGGTGAGGGTTAAATCTATGTGCATATGTGCCTCGGATCTGATTGTACCTGCAATCACTATTGGAATCAATACCCTGTACCCGAGCACTGACACAATTTATGAGCTGGTTAAGTTCACAAGGAAACTTAATAAATTAACCCTGAGTCTCTCTTTGAATTTGAGGACAAGTCAAAATAGGCTGTTTTTAGTCATCCACGGTATGAGCCCTGTCCATGGTGCTGAAAGCTTAAACCACATTGTCTGCTGGCGTCGTCCACACTTCATAGTAGAGCAACTGACTTATGCTTTCATTATTCCCTACCAAAAAAAAAAAATGCAACAGAATGATTTACGGATATTTGTATTTCAGCAAATACATGCTTTGGATAAGAAAACAAGCAAATTTAACAATCGAAATTGCAAATCCGCTTTCCAGATTATCAGCTTTTTACATGTTTCTGTTCTGTGTCCAAGGTTAGTTGGCTACACAGGGCGCACCTCCCACCCCTTCCCCTGCTCTCCTTTGTGAGAATAAATGGGAGAAAACAGCTTGATCCTGCTCTAATCTCATCTCATTATAAGGCAGCAGAGGGCAAAGGAATTGTTGTCCTCTGGCCAAATATTCAACAAACATAATGCAACTCAACCAAATGGTGCAAAATGTCACATTTATAAATGTAATGCTGTGCGATTTATTTGGGATTTTGCTGCATTAAATAGACGTGCAATTTTATAGGCTTTGTATTTTGTGGATTACATTTTATGTGTTTTTGTGCTTATGGTGTCTTTGCCAGCTCAAAGAAATGCATTGTGAAAATCTCATTTTATATGTTTTATACAGACAACTTGATATTAATCTAACTCAATCTACACTTAAAAGGAGAATTGCTATTACATGAGTGATAGATTTGTATCCTGACTCCGATTCTCTGTAGACTTGTTTATCTCAATGGTTTATGCAGGCAAACCATTGCGTATCTACCGGTGTGAAGAAGAAGGTCCCTTATTCCCTCCTGGCATCAGGATTCTTCAGGTGTCTACAGGCCTGGTGGGGGCTGCTGAGAATGGATTGAGGCACCAGGTAGCTTGTCTTTACCAGTGTAATCGACAGGTGGACCCAGGAGAATGGGCTTCAGTTGTATTGATGCCTCTCTCCTGCTCTCACTTGCTGCTTTGATGAGCAATCAGACTGCCTGTTACCTGATCCTCTGGTTGTTTTTGTGTCTATCTGTGTGTGTGTGTGTGTCCACATCTATGTATTAGTAGTTCATGCATAGCAAGTTGAATATACTGCTCTTGCAAATGCATGCATGTGTGCAAGCATGCTTTAACATTGTGTGTGCATGGAGGCATGTTTGTGCAAACATGTGTACGCTTTAGCCCAAACTGAGGGAATTAATGTGTTGGATGTACTTTTATGTGTTGGCCATGCAAAAGCACAAGTCGGCTAATGAGCCAGATAATCAGCCAGCCAACTGACCCTCAATAAGACAGCTACAGTAACTGCACCGACTGTTTTCCTCTCGGGGACTCGAGTTATTGTACTTGTGAACCTGAGAAGCATGTTCTGATTAGCAGTGGCCACGTATGAGGACTGATGCCTGTGAAAGTGTTCCTGTCAGACAGGAGCCAAAGGTCTCCAGTCTTCCCAGAAGGGGCCTTGTGGGGGGGGGGTTTAGACAGGTGTCTGTGAATGTGTGTATGCATGCTATAGGTGTATGGTATGCAGGACTGCATGCACATGTGTGAATAAAAGTGTCAGACTATTACTCTGCTTGTTTGTAACATGCATGCCCTTCAGGTGTGTATGCTAAAATTTGTGTGTCTACCTGTTTGCATGTACACGCGCTGATGCGATATGACTTTGTATGCAAGATAAAAGATAAAGGTAAGATAAAATCCTCATGCCTGGGTTATATATTGTTTGTGTGAGCAGGGGCAAAGTGGTGCTGGTAGGGGGCTGACAGAATAAGCACTGAGGTTGGATTAGCTGGTTTGACTCTCCCAGAGGAAGGCGTCTGAATGTGTCCTCTCTCACACACTGCTGTTAATCCACTGCTGGGTTATGCTACTCCATTGCTCCGGGTCTGCTACCCACAGCCCCCAAGGGGCATTGGGAAGATGTGTATAGGCGAGAAGGGGAAATGGGCATGTGAGTAAGACGGTAGTGGGGGAATGGAGATGGATGGAGGGAATTTCGGGCATAAAAAAAACAATGATTAAACAACACATTCAAGTTTATATAGTCTAAACAAATGTCATCTTACTATTGTATGTTTTCTTCATGCAGAGTGCACTATTTTATGTTCTAATAAATTCAGCCACCATAATGTGGTTTATCTTTGCACCGTTCCGGTGCTTGGGGATGATGGTCCATCAGGGAATTATGAGTGAAGAAGGGGAAAAACACAGAGATAGGGTTTGAGACAGACTTTTCCTTCTATCCAGAATCAATGCTGTGGTGTAATATAACATGGATCTTACATTTATGCCAAAAAGCATATCGTCACACCTAATCCTGTAGCTGGTTACATGGTGGTGCACTGACAAAAATATGCATTGACAGATCACTAGCATGCCTGGCAAGATCATCGTCAACCTGATGCTAGCACTTTAGCTCAGGGCAACACTGTGAGCCGTGAGTCATAGGAAATGCTTCAGTCTGAGTAAATATGGATATAAAGTAACATCAAAACCATTTTTGATCCAGTTATCTTCACACTTTTTACATCATTTTCTTTAGAAAAGCTTCATAAAATCTGATTACATTATATATTGTCTTTCTCCAACATGGCCCATTGCTAAGATGTGAATACATACATATTTTCTGTTTCATCTCACTCTATTCTTTGCTAAATCTCACAACCTTTAACTCATTACTATGCGAGTTCACCTCACTCCTGTCTTTTGCTCATTAGGTTCTATATAGGTCTCTGCTGACGGAGCCTGCTCGTGGGCTTTGTTCACACACGTGGCGCTAAATATTCGTGAACCTTTTTTATCTTCTAAGGAAATGTCTGAGATTGTAGAGACAGACGGGGAAGAGGGGAAAGGGGAAGGAATAACAAGGAGCTGAAGAAAGCAAGGGTTAAAGGTATTGATTGGGGGATAGTGGCAAACATGAAGGTGGGCGATAGAAACAGATCTGAATTGAAAAGAGTGAGGGAAAGACAGGGGAAGACAAACAGGCAACAAGAGCAGAGTGAGGATGAACTGAGGTTGTTGGCACTGAAAAAAGAGAGAGTGACAGAGGAGAGGAGGAAGGGTAAAGCATTATAATAAGGTGGCAAAAAATAGATTTGTGGCACACAGAAGCCAGACCAACAAGAATAACGTAATGAACAGTGAATCAAATCTGATACCAAATAAATGTATTAATGAGAAAAATTTAAGAGATAACATATTTGTGGTGACACAAACCCAATACTTGGGGTTGGGAAGCTTGGAAGTGTTTATTTTTTTTTATTTGAGAGGGAATAAATTTCAGTAATTGCTCCACAACAAACACAGTCAACTATTTGTGTGCGTTCACACTTAAGGTTAAACAATTTTTAACAGTATAATTAAGGAGATGGAAAGTGTTTCTATTCCCACAGTAATGGGTAAAGCTACAGATAGAAAAAACTGTTGTCTGGCAAAGTGACTCCACCGCTGCATACTGAACTTCAAAGATGTTCTCATCATATATTGAAATGTAGAATGAGCAGTCTGGAGATACACAGACTTAATCATGTGAATAGAAGATCAAAAGGAAAAAAAAATGCTGATTGAGAGAGAGGAGGAGAGAATAAGCAAACGCTAGCTTTTTGATTCACTCCGTCGAGGGGAAAAAATGAGTTAAACACCTTTTTTTGAGAGGAAAAATGTTGTGTTTGACTTCCAAGTATGAAAGGGAGACTTGTAAATATGCCTGGTGGTATTAAAAATGTGCTGTGGTTATTGAAAGAGAGGTTTTCTGACATTCCACTACATAATCTGGTATTCATAACAGCTATGACTAATCACACTGAAATACGAGACTTACCTACGCTGAGTAGGTAAGTGTGGCTATGTTTAAATTACACATTTGAGGCAGTGCTACACATGCAACCTCATGAGGCAGTGAGGATGGGCAATTCATGACTCACCGTAAGCAAAACTAGACATTTTATGAATGCATTTATTCATTGTTACCCATATTATCAATTTTTCATCCCAGCTGAGGGGACAATCACCAGTCTGAAATGTGTTAAAGTGTTTCTTCAACATAACAGCTGCATTCCACATTTAATTATTTCACCGTGACTGAAATAGCAACACAAATTCAACATGTTGGTTTCCCAAAGCCAACGCTGAAAACTCAAATATATATAGACCTTGATGTGCTTTGTGCAGGAGCTCACTAGTTCCATGTATAAAAAGAGGCAGATTACTGGATTTATTTTTGAGAGCTAGCATTACTTTTTACAGAGTATGCTGCAAGGTTGAGGCAAATCGAGTATCCTGCTAAGCAGCTTAGCAATTCCTATAACACTGAGTGTTGCTCCTCAGGTGAAATGCATTTCTTTCAGAGCAGCTCGTCGTATTCCCTAAAGGTCAATGACTTACCTGGGGCTCAGCCTCCAAGCACTTCCTGTCTTGAATGATGGTTCAAGGGTATCCTGATGGCCCTGCAGCTTTCCATACCATCTACTCACTATATTGCTCTTCAGCTCATTCCATCCTCACCTATCGTCTTTATCTTACGCATCTTCACTGTGACTTAGCTAGTGTGCATTTTCAAACAGGAATGAAAGGAATCAATAGTACAGTTAAACCACAACATAAAAATATGTTTCTTTGCAGTCGTCAGTGATATTAAAGGTATACTCCCACTCAGTATTTTCCTTCTCAAGGAATTTTGAAAGTAACCACCATATTTTTATTCAGTAGTACGATTGCTATCCTACAGCCTGATATATTCATATTCTTAGCACTGCGTAATACAGAGAACAATTACGATTTTAATCCCCTGAGGAGAGAACATTCTTTCAAATTCGGTGACGTCGCGTACGTCTTCCTCAAGGGCTTTCCCAGATCTCTAGGCCACGCAAGGCCCCACCCGCATACGCGGAAGTTTCAAATCTGCGATCAAATGGAGAACATGAAGAGAAAGCAGGGACAACATAAAATAACAGATAGTGCGAGGAAAAGGCATCGAGTAGCTGACGAAAATAAACGGAGAGCAAAACTGGTAAATACTGGAGAGCAGAAGGATCAATGGGAGCTGCTGAAATTGAAGTCTGGACACGCACGGCTGGCTTGCGCATGCGCATAAACGACAGGAAGCTGCAGGGAAATGGCGGCCAGGTAGGGGAAATCCAAAACAAATCTACCCATGGAATTCCCTTTCGTTTGGCATGTTTTCGTTTGAATTATGCATTGAAACTTGACCAAATAATAAAATGATATTTATTGATTGATATGCCGCATTTTGGGTGGAATGCATTTTGTACGCCTAGGCTGTGAATTGAGTGGGAGTGTACCTTTAAGTCAGCTTTTATTTTGAACATTAATAACTCTCAGAATTGTCCATTAGATGAAATTAAAAGTGTGCTGGTCCATGGGTTACAAATTTATGTACCGTGAAATGAAGGTGGAGTGGTCAAAAAGAAGGTTAATATGGCAGTCAGGCAAGTTACGATTACGACAAGGTATAAAGGACAAGAACCATTTCACAATCTGTGCAAGAACATGTTGTCAAAGGGTCTTTTTTTTCTATGAGCAGTATGCCGTCAATTTGACTTACTCCAGAGCGATTGCACACATCAGATCTTTGCAGGGCAAAATGCTCATTGTAACAATGATTGTACGGGCAACTTGCAATAAATATTTCATTTTCACGCTTGAAAAGATGGGTATAAATGATAATAAATAGCAAAACAATGAGAGAGAAAAAATGATTCTATGGAACAACAATTCAGTTTTTGTATTGAAAACGATGCTCTATACAAAAAGCTAGTCCAAAAGCAGAACAGAGCAGAGAATGGGAAGACTGAGATGGTTGGTTGGATGACTCACCACTTAAATCTACTCAAATACCTTAATATGATCTCAAGTGTAATTTCTTCCACATATCTCTGAGAGAACATAGAGAATGAGGTCAATTAAATACATGAGACTTTAGCCTTATTATGGAGCTGACTTGCTACATATTGTACAGAGTACAAATCTGTTGTATCAATCTGTGTCTTGTTTTCCAGCAGATTATATTGGTGTAGGATTTAGAGCCTAAAACTGCTGCTGAAATCCAACAGGTGGCAGCTGAACAAATTATGTTAAAGTGGCGAAAAGAGTTAAAAAATAAATTAAGTGTTTGATGCTCCACAACCTGCATCTGTTTTCTGTTTAGTAGAGTCATGGGATGTATTTCGAATCATATTTTACTTCTACCCTGAGGCAAGCACCAAAAATGGGTCACGCCTCTAAAACTGCTTTAAATTCATGTTTTTGTGTTAGGTTCATGGATGCCCAGCAACCTTAATTACACACAACAATTATAGTCTCAGATGAATGTGCATTTATTGGCTGTACTGGCATAAAATGGGTAATGCCGATCCATGTGATCCTGTTCTCTCCATATGGCTTTGAACATAAACACCTGTTTGTGTTCTCTTTGCCGTATGGGTACTTGTAATTCAAAGGTATGATTTGGGAAGAGAAAGCCTTACATTTCCATTTGACATGTTAGTATTTAGATGATATTTTTTTTTTTACCAAGATTGACTTTCACTCATTTCCCAGAGGTACAAGTACAAGCAAACGAACTTGATGAGTGCAAAGGGTGGGCCATTTTGGTTCTTACAATACCCGTGGGACCATGAAATGATCCCGTTGGCATGGAATGGTAGGTAAAGAAATAGAATAAGTGTCGGACAGGGAGACAGAGGGGATATTTTGAGAGAGCAATTACAGTGAGTAGAGGAGACAGGATATGATTCAGGGAGGAAGGTGATGTTATGGAAGACATACTTTATCTCTCTTTCCGATCAGGTGGGAAACTTGTAAAATTACCTTTTGCTTAAGTACATTATTATGGACCTCCTGAATCTAATATTAAGCACACTGTACAAAATCAGAGTCACAATCATAATTAATCAAATGTATGACAGGAATGCAGATGGAATTGTTTTTGCTTGTGTTGAAATAAGAGTGAACACTGATTTCTGAATGTGATCGAATTCCATTTTGATGGAATTTAACTGGGTCCTCTTAATTGTGTGCATATTAATTTAGTCTATGCCTAAATATCAAATTGCACCAATCACAACCTGATTCCCAAGTTCCCACTGTGACTGCCCTTTAAAAGACCTATTACTTGTTTTGTTTGGTGAATAAATGCCTGTTTGGATATGTCTGATTTATTTGATTTCCCAGTATCACTGCAGAGAAGAAGTTATATTCCACCCTCAGCCAAGAAATAGCAAATCAAAAACAAATCAGGGAAAAATAACATTATACACAGTAAATGAAGTAAATATTCACTTTTCTGAGCACACACACATTATGAGATTGTTTTGACGGTTAAATAGATAAATACAGTAACTGAAACAAGGCTGCCTGAAAACCAATCCTGCAAACTTTGTCTAAAAAGAACCTGAGCAGTGCATTCACTGATGATGTGAATTTGAGAGAAAGCGAGATTGCTTGTGCTTGACTGGGTAAGTGAATGGCATGACGCAGCAAACAGAGGAGGCTTAACAGATGAACTTGCTGAATTTGAAGTTTCAGGCTTGTGTTCCAGCCTGCGGTGCCCAGTGACTGGAATGAGAGAAAAAATAAACCTCTCTTTAACTAGAAAAATTCATCCCTATAGCAATGTCAGGAAAATCCCCACTCACACCGTCACTCTGGTTGTCTTTCCCATTGACACAACCTTCCATCGCTGAGCTTATTTTCACCCTCGGCTGCCTTGTTTTAGTGCTTTTAGCTTCCAATGCGTTTCCTCCGAGATTCCATCAAATCGCACAGAAAAAAAGGAAGATGTTGTGTCTTTTTTGTGCCTTTTCATTTATTCTCCCTTCCTGTTTTGCTGTCTTTTTCTGTGCTTTTGCTGGCTGCTGTTGTTATTTTGCATCATGTCTCTGTCTAGTTTTATTGTTGAACGTCTGAATATCAATACCCCGATTCCCTTTTCTCCTTTTTGATTTTCCTCTTCATTGTGCCATCTCTGTGAAAAAAACATTGTTTTGTAAAAGAAAATGAAACACCCCCATCATTCATACAAACAAGAAATATAGAAATGTCCCCCAATGCAAAAGGAAATCACCACTGAGTCAAATGATAGCACATTTGAAAAA
Organism: Chaunax sp. Z400; assembly: GCA_037577475.1. Lineage (NCBI taxonomy): Eukaryota > Metazoa > Chordata > Actinopteri > Lophiiformes > Chaunacidae > Chaunax > Chaunax sp. Z400. The sequence goes on along the minus strand of CM075190.1, from coordinate 12,934,962 downwards.
GAAATGTAAAGACACAGTAAACTGCATATCTTCCTGTACTGTTTGAGTTTTGCACAAGCACACTGGCAGCTAACATACATTTTTAATTTTGTCACGAAGTTGGAATTGTATGAGGTTATGTTGTGTACACTGTGAATCAAGAGTCAACAACAGTTTGAGGGAGTATTTGACTTACAAAGTGAAAACTTCCAAGGTTGGATATTTACAAGTTTTTCAGACAAACAGGAGAACAAATAAAGAGGTTTTTGAAAATAAGCTCTACAATATAAATACGGTGTGTTTGCCACATTTCTTTATTGTCTTTGAACTGAGACAGATGTAATACATTACTGTGCATAACTAGACAGTAGTCCGCTGTGTGATTGTCTTACAACACCTCTGTGGAACATATAAAATTGAATATTCCATTGTCATTTTTTCCCTTCTTTTGAAGTTACTCAATCAGTGAATCATCTCAGCTATGATGGTGTGTTTAAAATCCCTTTGCATTTCTATAATCAATTCTGTGTCTGAAAAATAGAGGGGTATATCTACATAAGTATAAAATATTGTAAGTGCACATGAAATAATAAATGAACAATAAATCTGATTTGAGAGGAGAGGCTCATGGAAACCCAACTCATAACTTTACACCCTTACATTCATCACTGCTGCTTCTCAAATCCTACGCTGCATATAACGAGTTGTGAAATTCACCCAAAAAATTGCTATGACGACTGCAGTAAAAACACATCCACGCATACATATTGTTCCAAATAATACCTAAATATCAGTGCATGTTGGAGAAAAGGAAAAAACCAAGACGCATTGACGGAGGAGAATATTGTGGTCTGTAATGAAATGAAAAAGAGACTCAAAGCTGGAGCTGGATCCTATTAGTCTAATCTTGGAAAAGCCTCATTTAAGACCATTTCCATGCTGCTGTGAACTGATAAGAACGAAAATGCTTTATTAAGTTAATTTCGGACAGCTCTAACTGGCAGTGTGTTGTGACATTTTGGTGGGGAAACAGCAGGTGGGAGATGGGTCTCTTTAGTTTGAGCGAGTGCCTTGATTGAGGTTAGATTTCCCCAGGATCAAAATGAGCTGCTATTTTTAAGGCAGTGAGCAGCTCTCCTGTGTGAAAAGGTTTGTTGATGCATGTGGTGATGAACTGAGTCAAGATGTGGTCACGGCATATAAAGAGAGGTATGTGGTACTGGGCCGAATTGGTGCAGTTAGAATTAGGTATGATGGCCTGCAGAGCCAAGCTGTGACCTCAGTGAAGGGCTGAAGTGGTGGTGGATCCAGCAGCTGGGGCTGCCGTTTATAGCTGGGACATTTCTGATTACTTTAATGTTACAATGCATAATGCAAAACCGCTGGCCTGGAATCTTAAATCACCAGGGTCATTTCGTTCAGGGTCTATTTCCAAGTAGGAAGTAGTGGAAATCACTGCCAGGAATGTGCATCACTCACTCTTGCATGTGCATTACTTTACAATGTAACCACTAACTCTGTCTGCACTGTTAGATTGACTACTGAAAATATGGACACAAAGAAAAGCACAGGTGTTACTAATTCCTCTGCTCTATTCAAGTGTCCCAATATGTCACGACAGTGCGTCAGCGGGCCAGCATGCACAATAACAGGACCCTGAAGCAGTTAATTGGAATTGGAACATTCATTATTTTCATTTGTACTTTTCCCAATGTGACATGCCAAACTGTCTCCTGTGAATAATTCACATGCAGATCTGCTTTGTCTGATCAGTTTGACAGAATGTAATAACAATACTCAAGTTTAACACGTTTTAATCTTGTAATAGCAAAGTCATTTTGAATACTTAACACACATTTCTTCTTTCAGAGGCCCACTGATAAACAATTGTTAGAGGATTTTGTTTCGACATAGCCTGGACACTATTTTCCGAGTGTTCACTAATTCTCTAATTCTCTGAATGCTTTCTACTGAACAAAAATATAAACGCAACACTTTTGTTTTAGCTCCAGTTTTTCATGTGTTGAAAGCAAAGATCTAAAACTTGTGTGAGGCCGGTTGGATGTACTGCCAAATTCTCGGAAACGACTTTGGAGACGGCTTATGGTAGAGAAATGAACATTCAAATTCACGGGCAACAGCTCTGGTGGACATTCCTGCAGTCAGCATGCCAATGGCACGCTCCCTCAAAACTTGCGACATCTGTGGCATTGTGCTGTGTGATGAAACTGCACATTTTAGAGTGGCCTTTTATTGTGACCAACCTAAGGCACACCTGTGCAATAATCATGCTGTCTAATCAGCATCTTGATATGCCACACCTGTCAGGTGGATGGATTATCTCAGCAAAGGAGAAGTGCTCACTAACACAGATTTAAAGAAGTTTGTGAACAAAATTTGAGAGAAATAGGCCTTTTGTGTACATAGAAAAAGTTTTAGATCTTTGCTTTCAACACAAAAATTGGAGCTAAAACAAAAGTGTTGCGTTTATATTTTTGTTCAGTATAGTTTAGTAAGGCGTCATCCTTAAAGACAGTACAGGCTGATTGAACCTCTTCTGACAACTGTGTTGATTGTGCTTGAGTGATAACATCTGAGAGTGTAACTAAAAACATTGTGGATGGCTGTTGTTAGCCTGCTATACATGCTAACAGATTACCATATATTTACAACCCACACTATTCTCTGTCCTAGTGTTCATTTTGCCATATATTTTTTTCATTTTGTCTTGATCTTAGACTTGTGTCAAATGTCCTTATTAGTTTTTATCTTTTGGGCAACATTATCCTCTTTTGTGTTAGTCAAGTTTTAGTCAATAAAAAGTGTTACAGTTGTTTTTTCTTAACATTTCAGTCAATCTAGTCAAGCAAAAAAACAACCATTTTGTCATTTTACTCCCATATCACATCATATTTATGTTCTCATTATAACAAGCTGAATGACTTTGCAGAAAGTGTCTGGTCTGCTGATGTCAATTTAAGGAAAACGTCCAGGCATGGAACCATGCCGGCTCCAGCAGGGCTTCTTGCCCATGTTGGGATCGTTTTGGCCCCAAGACCTTTAATAATTCTCTTTACAAGGTAAAACTGAGAGACTGTCAGCTATTCTGAGGGAAACTTCAGTGGGAATCAGCTACTAGATGGTTCGATTAGTCTTTCACAGAGCCAGGCTGAGCAACAAATTTGCATGTCATTCATTTAGTCGTAGTGTGTATTAATGTCAGTATTGTCTCATCATCATCTTGCCTTGGTCGAGAAAAACAAACGTTTTTCGCCATTCTTTTCTTTAACAATTAACCATTAATTAACGCTATCCTTTCCCCTTCGCTTTTGGCAACACTATGCCAGTTTATTTTTTATACATATACATTTAACATTGACTGCACCCTTAGAGTGAAAAGATTATAATTTCAGCTATAATTTTGATTGTTTTATATAATTTAGTTAGATCCAGCCATTGTCAACCTCAATTGTCTAATCAACCAGAAAAAGTGAAAGCAATGATGTGAGTGTAAAAGGTTTTGAAAGTTTTATTTAGAGCTAGATTTCACCAAATAGATTCAATGAAGAGTGGTGGCAGTGTGGTTTGAACACTGTCCACAGGAAGCTGGAAAGTACAACTTAAGTTTAATTTTGAGGTACTCGAACTCAGTATTTATATTTTATCCTCCTTTTAACCTCTACTCTATTTTGTTTCAGGGAAATGTTGCGCTTTTTACTCCAACTACATTTATTTGACAGCTGTCGTGGACGATTTTACATTCATAAACAAACTAAAGATTAAAGCTGAAAGAAAACCTCCAGTGGTTTCCAATTTTTACTACATGTGACCCCTTCATTGTCAAGATGTCATATTATGAGGGTCACACTTTCATGAGGCTATTGCCTTAAGGTGCAGTGACATAATGAGGAAACTGAGCTGCCTTGGTGGAGGTTTGTTATCTCTGAGTATCTAATTTACTGTCTGGTTTAAATCATTGTTTAAAATGTTTCCACAGAGAGGAAACAAAGACTGGAGAAAGGTTTTTTTTAAAAGTCATACAAATAGATTCATGTAGCATTTTGAATGCAGGACATTTACTTATAATAAAGATTTTTTATCCCAAATGTTTTGGTACTTTTACCTCAGTAAGGGACAGTTTTTCTATTATAACTAACTGCTTTAGCAGCTAGTATACAAGATACCAGCTTACTGTTTGTACAATTCATGGACCACAAGGAGTCAATAAAACTGTGACTTTAAAATTCTACTGCCAATGAAATTCACAGAGCTGTTTCGCCACCATCCACAGTCACTTACATTTCTTTTTGAAGTTGTGAGAAGCTCTTCCATTTCCTTTGCTTGCTTCTTTTAATACTGACTATTTTGACTGAACTTAATTTGGTCAATTTTCCAGAACAAATTGAACAAATTGTACTTTGAATTAGTGTCTAGTCCAGATTTACTCTGGATTCTGGAATAATATTACTTTTGAGGTTTTCAAATACATTTCCAACTATCTGCATGTGTAAGTGAGAAAAATATGGTGAAGGGACCTTTTAATAATAGAAAAACATCCCTTTGAAGAGCTGTGTCATGAAAATAATATGTATAATGTTAATTGATCTGTTCTATTTCTGTTGTAGAATTATACTTTTTTTAAATTATTGGGCAAAAATAAAGAAAAATCATTCAAATATATTTCTATAAAGTTAACATGAATATCTATCATTGAATATCTTTATCTCTGTCACTTGTCTTAATCCAGAGAATAAACCAAAATTGTATATTAATTGATACTGAACAAAAACAGGAACACTTGGCCTGAATAAGAGAACATCATCAGCATATAAGTCTTTTTTTCTATGTATGACTGTTGAGATCCGTGTGTTAATCTTTCTTTGATCATAATTAGTCATGCAGTGGAATGAGCGAACAGCATTTAAGGAAGCAGAGTAGGCGGACTAATGCTCTTTATGGAATTATGCCTAGAATACATACACACACTCATACACACACATGCTTGTCCATTTTGCTCTCTCTTTCTTTTTCTTCTCTCTTCTCCGAGCTCGCCAACAGAAGACAGACTATTGAACAGAGCTCTGAGGCGGAAATACATTCCATCATTTCAAAATGAAACAAGTCTCATTATTCTCTTCCCTCTCTCTTGTCGCCTTTGTCTCTCATTCTCTCTCCATTCTACATCAGTTCTGGAGTCTCTCTCTCTGTTCATCTCTCTATGTATTCCTTTCTTTCATCTCCACCACATTTATATCGTTATATTCTCTCTTTTTGCTTCTTCTTTTCCCCTCCTGTCGACTGTGGTCCAGGTAATCCCCTCTGCATCCTCCTCTGGGCAAACAGGATGACCCACTGCTTCCTAATTACCTCTTCACTATCATATTCCTCCACCATTATTCTATTAGTGTCTACTACATAATAATCATCAGGGTGGAAATTGGATGTAATAGCTTAGAGCAGAAAATGGTATGAACGAGGAGGCCGGAGACAATAAAATGGCTTTGGTTTCCCAAAGCTATTCAGTCAAGTTGGTGTTAAATAGATAGCCTAAAATGGAAGAATTATTAATGTTATTCATAACAAAGGCGTTGTTCTAAATTATCACCTGTCCTACCCTTTGCTTGACCACCATTGTTCTTGTTGAATGTGACAGAAACAATCAAAAACACAAAGGCAGACTTGACATTTTGAAATATCATGTCTGAGTAGAGCAGCAGTTCAGAAAAAGTCCAGAAAGCAAGTAAACATCAATATAACATATTATAAAACAAACTGAAATTGAAAAGCAAGCAGGTAACAAAAGGGACAATTCCTCTAGCAAGACGTGTAACTGTGTGTGGCTAGTCACCAGTGAGAGTTAGTGTCAGGAGTTGTAGTGAAATTTATATGAACTGTTAACTGGAGATATTTCTTATCATCCTTTAGGACCTGCATACAGTCTCTTATTCAATTAAATTTCAAGTAAATGGATCTAGTAGTAACACTTTTTTGTCATGTTACAATTTCAAAGATCAATAATGAACGTTTTGTTCTACCATTAATATACTCAATTAAAAGATTGTTTTGGCATTTTCATACTGTAATGGATATTGGATGTCATGCTGCTAGCCATATGTCTAACAGTTATGATAGCTGTGACAATTACAGGCAGGATAAACTGTGCAACTGTGATCTTGCAGGTTTAAAATGTCAAAATAAGAGGATTATAAAGGACCACACAGCTGGACGCTTGCTCAGCTCTGCATGCAGGTTTGTGCTTTAATTCTTAGAGGAAATGATGCTACTAGCACATGCAATTGACTTGTTTGTCAGGTTGGTTGTTGTTTATAACACAGGGATTCTGTTCTGCAAACTTCTCATCAAATGATTACAAGCTGCCAAAAATGACTGAAATTCATCCAAGTAGTGTCTCATGTAAAATATGTATTCTACTTGACTCCACCTTATCCTTCAAAAAACAAAAAAAGATCATATTTCCAATTATTACATTTTTAATTGTAGGTAGGCTATGTCAGAAATTGCCTAACTACAGCAGAAAGACTATGAATGCAATGATCATCCTCCACTTAACATACTGTATTGTATATTCCCCTCCCTTCTTGTCTGTGTGTGTACTTTATGTGCTGGGGGGTGTGGCCCCACATGCCTGCCTCCTGGCTTAGCTCCACACCTGGTCTCAATCTACTGATCATCTGCAGTATATCAAGCCCGGCTGCTCCTCTAATCATGACCAATTTATTCAACTTGCTATGCTGTGGCTATATCGGCCACTCTAGTGAAGTTGTTTGCTTGTGTTCAATGTTTTCGCCTTGTGATTTGTAGAAGGTTTTAATGCTAATTCTTCCTCTCTTCACCTTCAGAACTCCATCACCAGCCACCAGCTCCCTTTGCCACGCAAACTCCATCTGCTTCATTCACCTGGAAATTCAAGAAAACAGCCGTACGCAACCACTTACCAAACCTCTCAACCAGTCGTCTGCTCTCCTCTCATGCCAGCCAGCCTGTCATGAGAAATAAGTTCACTTCTAACCTTAACCAACAGTCTCTGTGTCTGCATTTGGATCCAGAATCATATAAAACATCAAACACTGCATGACAAGCTGGATTCAAGCAAAGGTACAGTACATAAGCCCATTCTCTCTGTGTATGAACATAGACAGAAAACCTCTGCAACATGACTGGAAAATATTGCATCATTAGCTGGGAAAATGCATTTAAATACAATGACACCTACCTTAAGATCCTAAATAGCAAGGGTACTCCACCATTTAGAACTTTTATTAAATGGGAAATTCAAGATTCAAGATATTTATGGTCATATGCACAGTAAAAAGACAGCAGTCGTACCATACAATGGAATTCTTACTTTGCCAATTTCCCATCACACAAGTGAGGAATAAGAGTTAACTGCACATATGAAAAATAGAAAAACATTCTGTACTTTAATACGTAAATGTGAATTAAATGTAAGGTGCATTGTCCACATATTGCAACACACAGTCCACAGCAGATATGGCACTGTGTTGTTTTTCAAATTTGCAAATAATTGTAGGACGCATTGTGCAAATACTGCAATCATTAATAACAGCAAACGACTGACGCTTCTCAAATGACGAAAGCTTCTCAATTGACGAAAACTGTGATACATGCAAAACCCTCTCACAAAGGCTCAAGGCCTAGCTTTTGAAAAGTCTGGCATTTGAACACCTACGCAATGCTAATTTTATTATTAATCTTGTTATCACTGGTTAACTTGCTGATGACTTGTTCCATGCCATTTGCCCACTTCCTGACTAACTGTGAGATTCCATCACAGTCAGCTTTGTCTGGATCAGGTATAGATGGCATGCGCATTGTATAGATATATGGCATAGCTCTGTATAGACAGTTCATATGATCTCCTATAGTTGTGTCTTACAACTGTGTGCTGCGTGGCTTATGTGTTAGGTGTATGATATTACCATTTTGCTACAACATTGTAATATGGAACTGGCTCATTAAACAATTTATCAAGATTAGCATGATTAGCATTAGCATTAACATGATTGTGTGTGTCAAATTGTTAGCACTTTGCCCAGTGACTTCCTGTACTTCCACTACAAATGCATAGATGACTGGATTTACACAGCAGTGAAACAGTGCAGTGACATTATAGGGGATCCAACGCACCACAAATACACACACTATAGTGAATATCAGCTTTACAGCTCTGTCCTTTTCGGAGTTCCTTGTTTTGGACAGCACAACAAGGATTTTCACATACAGTAGCAGAAAATTATGAGAAACACAAAAAAGGCCCACTGTGTTCTCACTGAAGTTTTGCAGCATCTTCCAAAACTGCTGCCTCTCCTCTCGATACAGTGGCTGGCACTGGGAGCTGTTATCATCTGGATCAATCTCAAAGGAGGCGAATATCACCTGAGGGATTGCCATGACAGATATAACCCAGATAATGATGCTGGCTGTGATTCCATAACGAAATGTCTGGGCTCACATGGCTGCAATGGCGTGGACGATGGCCAGGTAGCAGTCCGTATTCATTAAGATCACAAATAAAGTCCCACTGTAGAAACCCATCTGTTCAGAGGAGCAGAGGGGAAAGCAAAGTCACAGCAGGATGTGGCATGAGGTGACATTTGTCAGGTTTTACAGCTCTCAGTGAGGTTTTACACAGTAGCTGTTTCACATCACCTCAGAACACCTGATCTCACCTTGGCTATTGGCAGAATATCTCCACCATTAGAAGAAAAGAAAAGAACTACACATCACTGTACACTTTGCCAGAAGTATAAATTATTGGCAGTAATACCTTTCAGGGTAACCAAAAAAGAGAGAGAACTACTCATGCACTTCACCCATTTATGCGCTGACATTTTAGGTACAGTGTTTTATGAGGCTGAGAATTCATCAGCCTAAACATGTCTTTTGCACCTTAACAAAAACACCACAAATACAAACTTAATACATGCGGGAGGAGGTGTTTTCAAATCGCAAATCTGTAATCTGCATATCTTTATGAATTCTGCCTTCTAAATTGCACATATACCTTTGTGTTTTAAATATCATAATATGATAGCTGTTATCTGTTTACATAATTCCGGATTCTGGGAATCATAAGCCTCATGGGGCTGGGATACAGCCAGTGTGAGGTCAGACAGGGACAGGTTGAGGATGCAAAACAGACTAGAAACAACAGTTATGTTAATTAATAAGTAATATTTCACAACTTTCTATCTTCACAACTTTCACAACAGCAGTTAACTGTGCCAGCACAGTAAGTGTGCAACAAACCATTTTATCGCAGTACTGAACTTAAGCTAAATCTTATCCTAAGCTAACTTAGCAAATATTTGTAGGCTAGTTGAAAGAATGGTAGTCTACTTTTAACTAAGAGTCTTCAAGTTAGGCTTTCATAAGAGTAGTTTGTTGTGTTTCACAGGAGCAGTCAAATTATGTACAAGTAATTAGCACTCAACATGTGTAGTGTTCATTGTACCAGCACTGACGTGATTGAGGTTTGGTCAGCAGCGACTGTGTGAATGGGCTGTTTGACATTCATGACTGAGCCTGTAACAGATTTTGGGTTTATAATTAACTTTACAGTCATTTTTGTGTGAGGATAAATTTGGTTGGGTCACATCTAAAGAGAATGTTATACACCCAGATGTATAGAAGCAGGCTGGGAACACCAGCGACACTAAACTTACACATTGCGTTTTTTCATTATACTCTTGAACTTGAACAGAGATGAAAAGCTGGATCCAGTTCAGCTTGAAAGGGGTATGTCTGTACAGGTGATGACAATGTTTTTGTTTGGTTATAATGAACTATTTAGACATAGAGAGATTTATAATAAGAGTTTGTTTGGCTATGGTTTATTTATTTTGACATAGGTGAAATAAATTATCAATACACAACCAAAAATAAGGTAACAATTTGCGTTGACATTTTGAGTAAGATGGAAGTCAGAGTTTTCTGCCTTTCAAGTTCAGCATTTGAGATATAATCATGTTGCACTGAGTCATGTCTGAAAGGTGTACGTAATAAACATCTAGGAGTATAATTACGACTATTTCAGACATAAACACATTTTTCAAATCTGTCAGAAATCCACATTAATAGCTACAACTTTGGTGGATTCACTGCAGCTGATACCTCCATATCATTGATTTTCTACCTCTAAATGTCAGATGTTCCAGCATTTTCAACACCCATCACCATTTAATGCCCAGCTTTCCTTAAATATCACAACGTTCCCCCTGATCTGACCGTAATCAAATTTGATCTCCTTGAACCACATCTCTAACTTTTTTTTTCTCTCACTATCAACATACAGTTCATATTACCTACTGTGACAGCCATACTGGCCCTCACTTCCTGTGGCTGACATGGATAACTCACACACACATACACACAATCCTCCACTAAACTAGGTGGTTATTGGTGTAAGAGAGATGATTTAATGTGCTAACCACACTGTCTCAATTATTTGTACACGTTACAGTCTGCTTTCCTGTCCCTCCCTCCAGCCACATCCCCACTTCTTCAAACACATTCATTGTCATTCTTATCCTTCCCACTAGATGCCCTTTGACTTTTTCTCCTGTCCCATCATCTCACTCTAACATGCAGCCACTCCTTCTTGCCCTGCAATAACCCGTTTCCCTCCAGTCCCAGTCATCTGACCTTGCCTTTCCACCTGCTCATCTGTTTCCACTCTCCCTCATCACCTCTGAAATATTTAACAAGCAGAAATATTTTCAAAATTTGACAGTTAAATGCTAATTTGTTCACACTTAATGCAAAGGTTAAACTGAAAACTTTCCCTTTCAGGTTGTGTTTTTCTCGAGTTTGAGTTTAGATGCAAATCTGCCCTTAGAAGTGTTGGTTGTCAGCGCTATCTGGATCTTTTGCTGTGGAAGAGTTGTTGGGTTTTTTTTTCACATTACACTGATGTACTGGTGAGAATTGTCATCATGCGCAAATAAAAGTTTATATTTGTTTCATAGTTGTGTTTCAACTAATTGAATGTGAGGAAATGGTCAGGAAGCTCAAACTTGTTGTAGTGCACCTGTTGCTTCTATTGATACGAGCAATGGCAATGTATTAATTAATGAAAAAAGAATTGGTAAGCAAGACTTTAAACTTGCTTGTATTTCTTCCATTTGCTGTCTGCATTGTTGGGAATTTGCTGTTGCAGGGAGGCATGATGAACCCATGATGACCCCACTGATGAGCATACAAAGATTTGGAAGGAAAGGAAGAAACAGGATGAGAGAAACACAACAGAAGGGGCATAAAATGTGTGCAAAAGAAGAGGAGAGGTTGAGGTGGGTGTTTGTAGGAAAGTGGTGCTTTCGAGGTGAAGTCCTGCTCCTGAAAGGAGTCAACAAGATGGTTTTAAACCATTTGTTAATGACAGAATTATTGAGCAAGGCTTGAAACCTGCTTTTAGTTCTTATGCTTGCTGTCTATGTGGTGTGGAAGCTTCAGTAGAGAATTTGCCATATAGCCCAAAACCTCCAGTTACTTGAGACAAGAGATAGTTCAGAGTTACCTGAGTTAATTAAGATCTGAGATCTTAAAAATCTAAATGAAGCAATTACATGCTTGTATTAGGTGTTTTGGGATGCAACGTTGGGGAGTAAAAGTAGCTGCTCCAATTCCAAAGGAATGTGTGGAGTCATGAATATGAGAAATGTCAGACAAAGGAGGAATTGACAAGACACTTGTCCGGATTTAGAAATGAGTCAGTATCTGTCAATGTCATGCTCTTGGATTTCTGGAATTACAAGTAGTTTGCAAAGGTCTCAAAAGGATAGAGCAGTGGACAGACTTTGAAGTAAAAAAAGGGTTTAAGTTTTAAGTTCACTTTAAGCAGAGTCCCATAGTGTCGGCTGAGAAACAAGACAATTTGAATTGCAGGAGTGACGGAGTGGGTTGAAGGGAAGGGTTGAGGCAGTAAATTCGGGGAAGGAACAGCTGAGGGAACCGAAAAAAGACAAGAAAAGCCAAGCTTTAGAGCTTTTGGAATAAAAAATTAAAAAAAGACAGTCTCAGGTGGCATTGGAATAACTGGGAACATGAGCTGTTTGTGTGTAACAGAGGGAGATTAGGTGGTGCAATAATGAAATGATGGATGGGCCTTTGAGTGTCCATTGTTGACCACAGCTGCAAGGTTTTCTGAGTATGTAAGGATTAACTTGCAGAATCATTCACTGGACTTCAGAATACTGTGGCATTTCAGCACAGATACAACATGTGTTATGGTGCAATTTATGGAGGGTTTTCTTGTGTGTCCTGTTGAATTTACTGTATGTATATCTTTCTTTATTTGGTGTCTGAAGAGTTTGACGAGATTGAATATTGCACAGAGAAGCCATGGAACCGATGTTTTTACTGCAAGAGGGTTTGGAGCACACGCCATTGTTGAAGATTTGTCTTAACTTTGATAATGTTACTCTGTACAGAAAATCATTCTTGATAGGCTAAGGAAAAATATGACATACAGTAGTATAATCCCACTGCTTTAAGTAATATTTCATATTTATCTTTATTTTGGAGCCTGGTGACAGCACTGCTGTTTCTGCACAGTTTCAAGAATGAAAGAAATGGAAAATTGAAGTTTTGTAAATGAGTTATGTGATTATGAAAGATGGTTGTTCCACTACTGTGGCTCTCGGTCATATGCTGTTAACTTGTGAAAGAAAGAGTTAGTTGTTGGCTGTAGAATTGACTGATTACCTTGATAGCATCAATGCATCTTTTGTACAAATCAAATTGCCCCATTTTAAGATTGTCTTACTTTGGGTCCATGGGAGATGAATTTTATAATTCATCTCTTCTCAGTGACCTTACTATGTCTCTGTTTATGCGTTTGTCTGTTTTGACTGTGTCACAGTAGCAGGGTTTATTCTAGGAAATTGAGCATGAAGGCAATACTGATGGTGAGGGAGCAAAGCGACCTAGCGGGGGGACGGTGTGATGGTGCGTTGGAGTTTTTGAACATCTGAGGTGAAACTTGAGCATTCTAAGCCCACCTGAGGGGGGGAATTATTATTTCTTCTTGTATTCTTGCTGAAAGGTGAGACAGACATTTTAAATAGTAAACAAGACAACATCCCATGGTTTCTTTGCAATAATTTATAACCTTGCTTGGAAAAAAGTGTACTTCATGCCTTCAGATTGCATTTTTCTAGTATCTTGCTACATTTATATGCAGTTGAAAAAGGGTAAAGGAACATTATTAAAATAAATAGCAGACTGCAACGTCTTTGTGGAAACTTTTCATGTGACTGTCTAACCAAGAAAGCTAATCTACAGTTAACTATGCTATTATTCTGCTCCACAAGGCTCTACAGAGACATGCCACTGACTGTTACATATTGCAACACTGAATCACTTCACACCAACCAAATGAGGAACTGTATATCACCCAGGTACCGGGCCTGTTCTAAATGGCAAACCAGTTTTTGTACTTTCTCATCGTGATTGTCTAACTAAGACCCCTCAAATTAGACTCTAAGCTACACTTAACGATGATCAACAGATTTGTACAGCTCTCCTCTCAGAGCGTTGCCACTTAAAAACAATATTGTAACATGAAATCAGTTTACACATTCAAAATGAGGTATATCACCCAGGTACAAGAATTGTGATCCAGGAACAAAACAAAAAGTAATATCATTAGATAATAATTAGCGAGAAAGTCGCTAAAAGGTAAACTGCAGGTTTATGTACAGCAAGCAATCGACCACTGTGATGAAGAATGAGTAGAATTAACAGGGTCTCACTACAGCAGCGATATACAGTAAGAGTGGCAAAAAAACAATGACATTTTAAAATTACTTTCAAGTGTTGTTTACAAGATAACTGATGAATATATTCATTCTGATTCACAAGACACAGAGGTGAATAGATAAATCAAGGAACTTTTCAGCTGTGCATCCAATAACACCCAAACACTTGTATATGAGTGAAACATAGTTTGTTAGTTCTGAGAATGCTTTGAAATATTCATGCAAGAGCACAAACTGCACCACATGTGCATGCTGGATGCATCAAGTATGCACGGTTACCTTGACCAAACCAGCAGGTACAGACTGTTTATTTAAGATACCTGGACGATACCTGAAGATCTAGTCAGGTGGCTTGGCATTAGTTTATTCTCATACTCATTCCTCTCACACATGGTCAGTATTAATTTTCAGTCATGTTTGTCTGGGGCTGTCAATTGAGATACGAGCTGTTCTCCCGAGCTGGTCACAGCTATCCAAGTACAGCGAAACATCTTCATTGTTTCCCAATCGTTTTACTGTTGTCTTTTTCAATACGAGTCACTCTGTACCTCTAGTCCATGAAATCCTGCTGTTATGCACGCCCTCCTCTTCACTATCACTACCCAGTCTTTGCAAATTCACCAACTTCATCATTTCTTCAGCCTCATCAATCTCAGCCACCACCACCACCACCAGTGTCTGGAATCCATGGGGGGATTTATCTTGCTGCTGCTCAGGACAGATGCCCTTCGTTTACAATCTCCCTGAAGAGTCTAAGAGCCAAAGACTCTCTGACAGACTAGTTATCACATATCATCTGCAGCAATTAACAATTATCTTTACTTCACTCACTTGTCTCTCCTGATTGAAATTAGATTTGCATATATACATGTATGTATATGATTAATCTATTAGAGATGTTTTTCTGGGCCAATATTGAGCTCTATGTCCATTCCAGTGGTGATCAAGTTGCTGCATGTTTTCTTAATGCTACACTTCTTGATAAATATTCAATCTTTGCTTACTCTCTGCAAACCTGTCCTCCCTAAAAGGCAGAGGTCTTCTCCTTTTCTATTAAGGTTTCTACTTCTCCTCCTTTTCCTTGTTTTAACTGATGCCCGCAGGTGTAATTTTCTTATTCAACCGTTGTTTTCATCCATTCATTTTGTAATAAAGGTGCTGGTACTTTGAGAAGAAAACCTACACAAATAAGGTTATTTTGACAAAAGAATTCTAAAAGCATGTTTGAAGACACTGGACACCCAATGGATCACTACATTCCCTTTTTGAAAGACCACAGTACTTAAGAGTATGTCAAGTGCATTAATAATTAATAGTTGGACTTGAACCCATGTCAGATATGTCATCTCTGGATACACTTGGCTATGTTGTGCATCTGTGCCTTTGATAAAATGAATCGTCATGAATAAACGATAGAATATTAGTGCCCACAGAGAGATATTTTACCAGTGGAAGGGTGGAAAAGTGAAGCTTCATTAATATCTCACCAACATTAATTCTAATGGTGAAATAAATTATACCTTACTACAAAAGGTAGTGCTGCTTGTACTTTGTTGATATTAAAATGTAAACAGAATGCTGAGTCAGAATGTTAGCACAGATGGGAAAAACACAAGGCTTACATTTGATACTGTTCTGTGCTCAGCATCTGAACTGTGATTTTCAGAATCATTGTCTGATCTTCAACAGTTCAATCTGGTGTTTCCTTTGTTAAAACAACTGCGTTGTGTGCATTGAAATGTGGTAATCACTGTAACAAACTGCACAGTTTGCTTTTGCTTTTTTTTTACGCTTGCATTATTCTTCAAATGGTAGCATTAATATTTTCCATGTTGGCTCTCATTTTTGTGGTCACCATGATAAAACTATAATAAATATTTCAATAGTTAAGTATCGGTGTTGCTATAAACTCCATTATTAAATATACACATTACACAATGCTGTCTGTTTTGTGGAGGTCAGAGCCGATGGCTGTAGTGAGGTCCTTATCCATTCATATGGCCTGTGTTTGAACACAAACTGTATTTTCTTCACACATACAGTAGGTTCTGGATGGCAGGGAGAGCATATTGTTTCATTAGCATTACAAAGGCATACATACAAAGATGTATCCTCTTGCAGAGCACCTTGTGTAATTCATTGCGCATTTTGAGTCCCATGGCACAGTTGTTAGGGAGGCTATGCTGTAATATAATGCAACACAAGTTCAAAACTTAAAAGGCAGCACATAGGATATGTGGGGCAAGGTTTGAATACAGTAAATCATTAGAATGTCACTATGTGGATTTTCAACCTACAGTCTGTTTAGGGTGGGGGGGGAGCTCAGAAGTTTTATTGAAAGTATTGTTTTGGTTGAGAGTGAGATCTGTGAAGAGAACATGAATAATAGCGTGACTAGCCTCACTTGTGACGCTTAATTTACAGTGAAATCTGAACAGTATTCTGCTGTATTAATGTGACATACTGTAAACTGCAATACAACCTGGGAGAAATAATATGTGATTACAGCACTTAAAGAGAGTGTCGTTATTTACAAGAAGGTACAGTAAACTTAAATAGAAGAGCATCATGGGAAGGTGAAAGAAAAGTGTGAGAATTACATTGTTTTTAAATTAACGGATACACTACAACCTGCTCAGCTGCATTGACAAGGCAACCTCCACTGAGTAATATAAATAGTTTTTTGTTATGCCCCTTGTCCATTTGTCTGGAAAAATGTAGTTATTCCAGTAGCAGGGGTATCTTTGTCCTTCTTCCTTGGATTCTCAAAATGTTAGGAAATCTCTCACCATGATTCCTGTCAAGTGGGTATTATAATATTAGTAATATAATTAATTATTTTTCATCAATAATGTTTTACCCCTGTTATTTTTAGTAGTAGTGGTAGTCATTTTGTAGATCAGCAGGGGCAGCTGTGGCTCAGAGGGTAGGGCAGTCATTCATTTATTGGGAGGTTGATGAGTTGATCCGCGGTCCCTGCAGACTACATGTGTGTGATTGCATAAGTTGTTTTCACTCTCAATATGAGCAGGTGGTGCCTTGCATGTGCATATTCTCATTCATCCTGGTCATGATTACCATCGAAGGTTGAATCAGAGGCAAATAGACTTCTATTTAAAGTTCGTAGATGTTTCACCTCTCATCCTGTAAGGTTATTAACGCATTGACAGTTGTTAAGGTCACATATTGTACAGTTGACCCACCCAACACTATTATGGATCGTTATTATTGTGCAAGTGATAACAATGCTGATTACTCACATGAAGCCCCAAGGGGCAAACAAACCACTTGTGTCTTCAACGACCCCTAACGACACATAATAGTACTGGGTGGGAAAACTGTAAACATGTGACCTTAATGACTCTCACTGTGTTAACAACCTACCTCACAGGCGTGAATACAGGATACATCCTATAGATTCAATTACCATTTATATAGTACAACTGTATAATTATTTCAAGTAATACAACGTTGTATATTGTAATTCTAAAATACAGTATTTTTCAAGTGAAGCTGCTGCCAATTAATTTCTGAAAATTTACAGTGAGTTTACAATTATATTACAGACACAGCTTTTTGGTAGATTTTAAATAAATATTACAATGAAAATACAACATTACTTTTATTTGATATATTATTAGTGACTGTAGGTGAGAGCACTTTAATGTATTTAACAGATTATTATTATTTTATTTAATAATAATTGTGTTAACCTGGCGACTTGCCAGAGTGTGCCCCGCCTCCCGCCCAAAGTCAGCTGTGATAGGCTCCAGCCCCCTCGCGACCCTACAAAGGATAAGCGGTTACAGAAAATGAATGAATGAATGATAATTTTTTGTATAAGAATGAAAACCAACACAAGTCAAATAAATATACATAAATAATCAGTGTCACATATTAAATTCAAATTATATTTTACTCTTATTGGGTCACAGATTTCCTAACAAACTGTTTTGTCCTGCGGGAAATGTTGTAATTAGTGTAAAATTGACTGAATGCAGTACAATGGCATTGATTTAGCCAGTACCATGCATGTCTGATTACAAAAATCACAAAAACAAAGGTGAAATTACCCTCTGATATATAACATACTTTTAAAAAATTATTACCCAGCACATTTCAGTACCTTTATATTAGTATTTTTTCAGACCTTCTAGACCTTTAGATTAGTATTTTTCAGACTTTTAGCCATGAAAAAAGATCTTCATGGCACATTAATCTGTTTTTTTCTTTTTTTGTTTCCACAGTCATTAAAAATTGATATTGACTTCCGTTAATCACTTTGTCATGGCTCCTCTCAACAGTAGCCACACTGCAGGATGCTGGTAAACTAAGTTTGATAGAGACCTCCAAGATGCAATTTGTTCAGTCCATGGTGTCCATGCACACAGGGATCCTCACTACATACAGGAGGAATTTTCTAGCAGCAGCACTTTTCCTGTCTTGTGCTACCTAGAGAAAGTCTCATAACAGATATACCATAAACACCAAGCCTGTTTGCAAGCAAATACACACCCACAGACACACACAACCATAAGCAAACACACTCACAGTATATGCCGTTCACACAGAATATTTTATTTTTCAGTCTGATCCTCTTGTGTTACAAAGTATTTTATGTTATCCTGTTTATTATTATTTATTCATGATCATTTCAAGTGACTATTATATACAATACAATGACAATCTTATAATATGTGCAGCCTCCAGAATAAAGAAGTTAAATCTGAAGATTTATTTAGATTCTGACATTATAATTACGGAATTGCTTGGTGGAAAAATGGGAATTTATTGGCCCATCTAAAAGATAAACCAACATGACGTAAAATGTAAAACAATGAATTGAATACAGTTCAATACTACAAGCAAGACAATACTACAAGACCTCTTAACTCCTCCTTGAAATATAGATGATACATCTTAAGGGATTTCTTCTGCACTGAGGTTGCTGAGATCATGTCCTCAGTAAAGTTTCTACAAATTCTGCTATTTTAATAACATAGGAGTTTTTTTGTTTCATATGCATAAGTACAGGGAAAAAAGTCTTGTTTTGATTTTATAAAATTGCAGATGGGATTAGTTATCACAAAATTACAAATTAAACAAAACAAGATAATGTGGTTTATTTTTAATTTTTCCTATCTATATCTAGATTAAATTAATCCTTGGGGGGTTTACTGAAGGGAATCTGGAATCATGGGGTATTTTTTTTTAAATTCTGGATACATCTCTGATACTGAAATGTTAAAATATGTTTTGTTAGCTGATGTGAATGAGGGAAAACAGACTTCCTAAATATGAACAATAAGTAAAATGTGTCATCTCAACATTGGATTACTATGAGATAGGGATAGTGTAATGTTGTACAGACCCTATTCTGTTATTTTGTGTGCACTCATGTGCATGTGTATCGATACCAAAGCATTCTAACATTAATTAGTTGTGTAAGAACCATATATTGTATTGAAAAAGCAGAGAACATGTGGAGAAAAAAAGGTGTTAAAAAGAAATTGGAGTGAGAGACAGATGGACAGACAGGCAATGTGCACAAAAGAGAAACAGGAGAGTGAGAAAAGGACAGACAGCGCAGGAGAACCTGGGGAAATGAGAGCAAGCCTTTGGGAGAAGAAGTGCCAGCAGAATTTCAAGTTGTGCTTATGGCATTGCTCTTACACCTTGACCTCTATACTGTTCCTGCTTGGGAATATCTGAAGGCCTGCCAGACACTGCTCAGGGCTGATGTAATTCACTTTGGTGCTGGGACATAAAAAGCAACAGACAAATCCAATGGAAAACTCTTATTTCATCCGTAGTCACATTGGAGCAGATGAAACCACAGTTGTGTCCACTGTTGAAGGGACAGAATGTGCAGATTTTTCCTCCTGTTGTATTTTTACTGCAACATCGACAATAATGTAGGAGGGATATGCTCAATGGACATTTTACTCCCATTTTGAGTAGTTGAAAGTAGCATCACACACATCTAGCAGCATACAGAGGACATTCAGCAGACTATTAATAGGTTTTTTCCCTCTTTGTGTTCGAGAGAAACTAGAACATATTCAGTGAACCACTGTCTGAAACAGCCCATCTCTACCTGAGCTGACAGGATCAGATGCTTCATTGTACAGAGAATCAGTGAAATAAATCTCCTCTGTAAATAGCTCCCTGAGTCTGAGAGACAGATTATTGCTCTCATCAAAAGAAAACTATCTTCTGAGTGAAACAACAGCACCTCAAATATGCTTTTTAGTCTCTCAGCCAGTTGAGAATATCTTTTGCTCAGTATAGATTAGTACGATAGATTAAGACTTTGCGTAGGCATTGAACAAACACAGTACATGACTGAATTTTGATAAAGAAAAATGGTTTACTTGATGTGTGTAGTGTAATAGGCCTAAGTCGTTTTTCCTCATTTAACAGGGGCACCACCTGATTCAATCAGGAAAGATTAATTTAATGATCACTTTGATTATTCAATCAATATCATTCATGAGAAAATCGAACATTTTCATTCACATTGACCTTTGTTTCTCAAGGAACTAGGAACAGACAAGACAGGTACTTGGTCTAGATGAAAGAATTTATTAAAATTAATGATTGCTAACATAAGACAAACAGAACTGAGTTGTGGGAATGAGACCAGGTCAAACACACAAATTTATTTAACTGATAGAGGACTGTTTAAGTAAGAGGGGCAATGATGAAATATCTACCTCCTGCTATGGTCTATGGATCACTTTGATTTTGGTGGGTATAAACAAATGAAGTCTTTTATGAAATAACTGCAGTGATTTCAAGAGAGAGCAAGTGTCTTGTAAGCCTTTTTCATTTTTCTGCCAGTGCTCACATAGTAAGCAAGCTAGTATAACAAAGCACACCATGCCTGAAATTTTTGTCACCTCATTAGCAGTAGCTTTGGAGCAATTTGGAGCAACTTAACTCATCCTCATAAAACTTGAGACTTGACTTCAACCCGAAATTTGAGACTTGTGAACAATAAATATTTGATTTGATTTGATTTGATTTATTTGATTTATTTTTTTGATGCAGTAACATCGCTGATGAGTGCAAGCTAAAAGTCATTTCCTCCAAATCATCATGATGCAACTGGTGCCATAGCCTTGGATAACCTGCAGCCAAACCATGGCGAGCACACCTGCAGTTGGTTAAGGGTTAGCATGTTTAGCTCAGCACCAGCTATGATGTTAGCTTGCTAGTTGTTGCCAAGGAGGTCAACTTAATTACATTGGCATCCGTTGAATATTTTGAATACAATTGTTTTCCTGCCACACTTGTTCACATTGTGCTGGCTGTATTTTGCATCTTGGTCTGTCCCAGCTCTTTCATTCATTTTCATCTGCAGGATCTCCCATTTTTCGTATGACTAACTCTGCACTGAGTGTTTTGTCAGAGTGATGGATACAAGATGATTTGGTTATGCATTCTTCCTCTTTCCTTTCAGCATGGGGAGCTGCTTTTTCCCATACACTTCTCCTTGATGGACGGTTAGGGTGTGTAACTTCCTGTAAATTCCTCTTTCTCACTAAAGTAGGCTTATTTGTTCCCAGCCTTCATACCTTCATGTGTAATGTTATATTCTTCTGTGCTGTACAACTGGGGCACATATGGGGTTCTGTGATACACAATTATGAGCTAACATAATTTCATATTGCATTGTAATTGCCTAAAGTGATCATAATGCTGATAATGTACTGTCATTAATATAGGTGACAAACAGAGTTCTAATTGGAATGAATGGCATATAGCAGATGATAGAATGCTTATTACAACCATAAGAGGTGTAAGACTTGACTTGGACTTACAGTACCCTTTAAAGACTATAGAGACTTGACTTCAACTTACCTTTCAGATACTGGAGAAATGTCTTAGACTTACCCCTCAAAGACTGTCGACTTGACTCAGACTTACCCCTCAAAGACTAAAAGACATTACTTTGACTTACCCCTAAAAGACTTGAAGACTTGACTTTAACCTACCCATCAAAGAATAGAGGACTTGACTTTGACATACCCCTAAAAGACTACAGACCTGATTTGAATTTACCTCTCAAAGATTAAAAGACTTGACTTCGACTTACCCCTAAAAGACTAGGGATTTGACTCTGACTTACCCATCAAATATTGGAGACATGACTTGGACCTACCCCTCAATTACTAAATACTTGACTTCGACTTACCCCTAAAAGACTTGAGGACTTGACTTCAACCTACCTGTCAAAGAATAGAAGACTTGACTTTGACTTACCCCTAAAAGACTACAGACCTGATCTGAATTTACCTCTCAAAGATTAAAAGACTTGACTTCGACTTACCCCTAAAAGACTAGGGATTTGACTTTGACTTACCCCAAAAATTCTAGAGCTATGACTTGAACTTACCCCTCAAAGACAAGAAGACTGGACTTCGACTTACCCCTAAAAGACTTGAGGACTTGACTTCAACTTACCTGTCAAAGAATAGAAGACTTGACTTTGACTTACCCCTAAAAGACTAGGGACTTGACTTGGGCTTACTCTTCAAACACTAGAGATTTCACAGTTATCCTTCAAAGACTTGAGACTTGAATTCAACTTACCCGTCAAAGACTAGATATTTGACTTAAACTTACCTCTCAAAGTCTGGAGACTGGGCTTGGACTTACCGCTAAAAGAATAGAGACTTGACTTGAACTTGAAAAAAATTATTTGTGAGCATTTCTGACACATAATAATAAGCTGATTCACTTAACAATTACTGAGTCATATTCTGCTAATGACATTCAGATGCACTAATCCTAAAATCCTGATGTTCTGAATTAATGAAGCTCTTCACTGTCTACAATCCTAGATAATAGGTAAACAATAGTGTTTTCACTAACTTGATAATATAGGCTATACACATTTGCAAGCAGCATGTGCAAAAACAAATCATTTGCAATTTTTGAAGATAGCCTACATTATGGAATTCTGGCAGTATAAATAGAATAATATAGCCAACTGTCTTTTCCTTGCTTTAATGGCTCACATTTACATCACAGCAAGATTTTGGATTCCAGCACTGTCTGCCTCTGCAGCCCACTGGAGAAGTCAAACACTGGATGATTCTGGCATTAAGGACTCTCATCACCACCTTTTTCTCAGGTATACATGCTGCTTCAGGGTATAGAAGTATTGTATTCTTCCAATTGGTCCAGGTGGCTTGATGAAGAAGTCTGGTTTGATATAGACAAGGGAAACAGTAATTGAGGGAAAAAATGGATGAGAAACGAAAAAAAAGTTTTATGTCCGATAATTTCTGTTTGTTTATATCAGTAGCTAAGCAATTGGTGGCCGCCATCTTGGAATTTCACACCGTCTTGTGTTCACACGCATCCTGTCTCCTCACACTATCTTCAGTGGGAGGCTGTTGAAGCAGTCACACTATAGCAGCTTCAGTAAACATGACTGTAGTATCCAACTAAGAATGTTATTGGACAACCAGAGGTGCCATCAGCCACTGAACAAGTTTCAAGTTCCTTGGCATGGAGCTCTGGTTGTGTACTGCTGATGAGCCACCCAGTTGGGAAACAGGAACAGGAGCTGCCATTTAAACCTGCTTTCGAGGGAGAGTCAGAGAAAGTGCCACCTGGATGACAGGTCGCCTTCCAGCTATATCTGTAGCAGGAGAGCGTCTGGGCTTTGGGTTGTTTTACAGCCTGAGGGCAAACTTTGGTTGTTACAAGAATTTTTCAGTGGACTATGGTTAAGTCATCTACTAACAACAAGAGTGGCTAAACTGATATCTATTAGCTATTGTCTATACTGATATCTGAAAGTGAAGACGGATTAAAATTATCTTTTTGATGTACCTTGCATGTTTTATGGCTGGCAAAGTGGTCATGTACGTGACAGTGTCTCTCTCATTTATAAACAAATTTTAAGCATGGTTGTTTTCTGTTGGTTTTGTTTTGCAGCGCTAATTTATATTAAAGTCTGTGGCATACATGTTATCAGATGTGCCGGTCTAATGTATGTAAAATTGTCTTTAAAGTCCAGTGCTGTTCCAGAGGGCTTGGTGGGCACTGTCAAAAATGTAAATTAAAATATTTTCTGTTTTTGATGCTTGAAAATATATATGTTACATATAAATAAGGTTTCCTTAACATACAGATGCCACCCATTATAACTTTGTATTAGTTGTAACTAATTGTGGGTCACCTGGTTGTGAAAATCTCATCCTTTCAATTTGGTAAAAATGTTGCAGGGCTAATTCATTGAAAAATGCTAATGAATGAATTTTAGTGCAGACCCTCTACAGCATATTTCTAAATGATAACTAGCCAAAGTGTCCAGTCTATCAAAAGGATTATTTTCAAATACAACGCTTTCATAGATATGTATTAACCAAGCCGTATGTTACAATTTATAAACCCTTTATTTTTTTCAAAGGTGGAAAAAATAAAATATCATATTAATGGAAACCTTTACAAGTGAAGTTACTTCCACTCTCCCTCAAAGTGTTGCTTGTTTACAATAGCCCTTACACATCTGACCCAACAAGACAAGTCCTGCTGACAGGGTGTGACCTGAGCAAACATGTGACTACTGGTGCATATCTCCATCTGTGTGACAGCACCATTCATGACAGCCTGACTCCATCTTCCAATAAGGCGCAATCGGCCCCTATCTCAGTCTTACCAGACTGACTGTAGAGTCTCATCATTGTGTCAATGGACTGTGCTGCTCCAGTATGATTAAAGGTGTGACCTTAGCCATCTCTAGCCAAGTATGAGGCAGTTATCGACATTCCTCATCCAAATCATAATTGCATGATTCAGCATTGTCCTCAATTGCAAATGCAGCGAGCTGTGTGGCAATGAATATTCCTGTAGTCTCCTCAGTGTGAGCATGATGGGCTTCGAAGTCTGGTGCTGTTCCTGGGGAAATTACCATCACACCGCATGCGAATTATAATTCAGTGTTGGATCACAGAAGAAACTGAAAGGATTGATTGAATATGCAGAGTGTGTCTATTTCAAGCTCCAACCCATCAATAGAGCCTGCCAATTGTCTCGATATGATTGTGTTTGTTTATCGAAATTATACTTATTACGTAGAGTTACTTTGGTAATCTTATACTGCCATTAAAGTACTGCACAGTAAAAAATCTGTGCTCACCAGTGGTAGAGCCTTATACATCCGACCCACCAAGGCAAGCACTGTTGACAGGGTGTGTGGCCCTGACCTGAGAAAACATGTGACTACTGGTGCATATCTCCATCTGTGTGACAGCATCATTCATGACAGCCTGACTCCATCTTCCAATAAGGAGCAATCAGCCCCTATCTCACTCCTGCCCGACTGTCTGTGGAGTCTCATCATTGTGTCAATGGACTGTTGTGCTCCCATATGATTACAGGTCTGACCTTAGCCATCTCTACTCAAGTATGAGGCAGGTATTGACATTCATCTCAAACATATAATTGCATGATTCAGCAATGTCCTCCAGTTCAAACGCAGGAAGCTGTGTGGTAATGAAAGTTTTTTGTAGTCTCCTCATTGTGAGCATGATAGGCTCACAGCAGGGGTAGTGTCATCACAGAAGTAAAGCATTTGATTAAACCCAGAATACATCCAATTTATCCTTGACTCCTCTCACTTAAAGCACTTGAGGTATTGACTTCTAAACAGAGAGGGCACATCCAAGAATCAAATTATACTGGCTGAATTGTAGAGATGAGATATATTGTGAAATGTAATATATCTGACAAATGCCCAAATGCATTGCATTGTGAAGATGTGATGGAACTATATGAAATCTTGCATATCATCACAGGCCAGCGTTTTCAAGCACATGCATGAAAATACCATAAGGTCAATATCCTTCAAGTGTTGAAGACGGCTTTTTATGACTGATGTTAACATTTGGATGTATTTTCTCTTACAATGGGACTCATTAGTAATGTGATTCAAGCAACTCTCAACAGCTGTGTGCTGCACCCACAATGTGGGCACAACTTCAAGTTTTTCAGAACTGACACATGTCTCAAATACACTAACAAAACCAGACTTGATACAAACAAAGCCTGAGGAATAATAAGATGGCTAATGATAATGCCTGTTCATTGTGTGATGACCTAACACCTCCACAGTCAAAACAAAAGCCTTTCAAACTTGACATTACTTAAGGCAGTGCATTCAGAGGAGATTTTCGTGCTGCAAAACACTCATATTTAACAGCATTGGCATGGATTTTTTCATGGATGACAAGTTTGTGGGTATGAGGTTGATGGCATGTGCACTGCAACCTTTCACATGTAAGTTACAGCCCAGCTGTACCAAGCTGCAAGACGTTTTATGAAAAGTAACAAAAGGTCTGCCAAATGACACAGAATCTCAATGTTTCACTAAGCTCCTCTGTGCTGTCTTATTTCATGACAATGCTTTGGTGACAGTAAGTTGTGACAGTTTTAAGAGCAAAAACGCCAGCTGACAAACCTTTCATCCAGCGCTCGATATTTCCACACAACCAAAGAAAAACAAACCTGTTTACAGACACTATTAACCCCATAGCCACGAGATTACAGACGACGGCTCTTTTATAACACAATATGCTAATATATTCCTGTGGCATAGGGTGAGAGAAAGGTAGAGAACAAGCCCAGTGCTGGTTGGTGTCTTCCAGTGATCAAAGCGTTACACAGACACGGAGCAGCACTCCCCTGTGGGGCAAGTAAATTCACCATTACTGGTTGTGCATATGTAATCAGTCCAAGCCAGTCTGAGATGGAGCCTTTTATCAAGCATTCATGGAACAAATGTCTGTGCACCCAGGCCAAGATTCTGATGAATGTCCTGCCCTTATAGGAAACCATTATAATGATAAATCAATAGAAGCTATGGCTCCACATTAGTGAAAAGCATGTTAGCCATTACATTTAGAATTTAACCAAGCTAGTGAGTCTATAGTGCTATAGTTTGACCAGACTCGAACTATGACGTCACCCAGAAAGACACTACAGTATTTATTTTTTTTTATTTGGATACCTGAGGCAAATGCTAAGATTTGGCTAGCTCTTGGGCTAGCTACTGGGAAACACATGAGGATTCGCCTTGGAATATATGAATAATGGAAAAGCTGGACAGCGTTTTTAATAACTGAATTTAAAATGACAAATGTGAAAAAATTAACAATGGAAAAATCACAAATCATGCAGCTCAGAAAAGTAAAAGTATAAACAATAAAACCAACTTTATGCACAGACATTCATATGAACACATTTCTTGTCATGACTCTGATCATGACTTCAGTGTGTGTGTGTGTGTGTGTGTGTGTGTGTGTGTGTGTGTGTGTGTGTGTGTGTGATGAGTACTGATTCCTGGCACCTGGTTGATCTCCACACTAATCAGCTCATCAACCAACAATTAAGAACCCCGTCTCTACATTCACTCTTTACTGTTAAGTGGTAGTCATGTATGTAGTCACGTGTCATATATACATGATCACACCCAAGACAAAGGACCGTATTCCCATATGTCTCAAGAGCAATGCTGTAAATGTCGTCAAGTGCAATGAGGAGTGCAAAGACCTGGGGGGAATTAAACAGCTGCTTAATCGATGCATGTCCCAACACATGTGAGCAAATCTCTGGGGACAGGGCTCAGCACTCTTCACACATTTACAACAGAAAACAGCTTGAATGTTCATGAGGGGCATATCCTAGACAGTGAAGACAGGTGGTTTGGCAGAGGTGTCAAGGAGGCCATCAATGTCACAGTGGAACAGCCATCATTAAACAGAGGGGGAGGTTTGGGATGCCACCTGTAGATGGACCAGCTTGCTCCACCTAACAATGGGGACGAGAGGCACTAACATATGCTGCTGAGAATTTCTTCTGGCAAAACATCACACACATCACTGACATCTCTGTTGTCATGTGACTTTTACACCTCAAACCATTTTGTTGGCTATGTGACTTGGTTGTGTGTGTTTATATGTGTTTCAATGGTCTGTTTTGAATGTCAAAGAAGATGATATGTAGGCAGACTCAGGAGACATCTTGGCCTCTGAATATAATCATTTACAGTAGTTTCCATTATATGTGCACTTTAGGCCTTCTTGTATGATTATCACAGAGGGGAAACATACTGTAATACCCTTAAATGCAGGAAATCACATTGCAGTGTTAGCCTAGAAATGGAAAATTACAGCAAAATGAACACTTAAATATAATACGGTGTAACGTGAAATGAACAAGTGGTGAGGAGAGAAGAGATCTCGCCCACTTAGTCACAGTATTTTCTGTTTCTTCCTGTTACATTTTACAACACGATGGTGTTTTTTATGAACACCGAACACTCCAGTGATTTTAATAAACCTTTTTTTTAATAAAGTTGACAACATGGATGTCTAGAGAAAACGACTCTATGTAACATATACTTGAATGTTTCTTTCTAACCTTTTAACCACCCGGGTGTTTAGGATCAGGTGTTCCAGCTCCACCATTCCTCCATCTCCCTACACAACTCTAAGCCTGCAGCCTATGAACACAACAATCACACCTTTATCATCAACATATGACCCCTGCGTTTGCTTTTATGTCCAGGTCAAAAGTCAGCATTAACATGAGATTATAATTTGAATGCATTTGACAATTTCTACACATTTTTGCTGCTCACTCTTGTCATGCTGAAGTGAAAGGGAGAACATTGTCGTAGTTGTTTAAATGTGTTGTAAGAGCAGGTCACAGAGATTAATTATGCAGAATGGGTTCTTCAAAAAAAAATTAAAGATGTTTTGTGCAAATAACTAAAAGCCGATGAGGAGGAGTCTGTTGCACAAAGATTGTCACTTTATAATGAGCAACATGTAGATGTTCATATCATCATCTGTGTGTGCAAAATGGTAAAGAACATCTCAACTATTTGGGACAGTGTGTATGCATCACACAGAAAATCACAGCAGTATGTAGAACATGATAATATTTTTTAATCAGTTAAGAAGTGAAAATATTGATTTAAGCATGCAATGTGACTGTTTCCAACCCAGAGCCAACAATAGAACCTGGCAATCCTGCATTGAGTGCTTTGATTTTTAATACTTTATACTTACATACTTCTACTTAAGTCATATTTTCCGTGCAAGACTTTTACCTGTACCAGAGTACAGTAGTTTGTAGTGTGGTTTTAGTGAATTTACTCAAGTAAATCCATGGAATGATTAAGTGAATACTTCCTCCATCCCTGGTGCTCACCACTGAGAATGCGACATGAATGTAGAAATGTCTAAAATAAAAGGACCATGGAGATTTCTGAATTATTGATTTGGAGGAGAAAAGAGACAGCAACACATAATTACAAGTCAAGGGCCACACTGCCATACCTTGGCCTTTATACTGCTGCCTACTCGTCTTGAAATTTGGCTCAGCCCTGAGTTTCCAATCGTAGCTTGTATTGCAGTGTCACTGGTGGTGCACTGCTACACAGTGCCAAAGACTACTTAAAGTGAAAAAGAAAGGAGAGTAACCAAACAGTGGTGTGCTTCAGCTGAGTTACCCTTTTTCTGAGTGCAAGCTAAGAGGCTGCTTCAGGGGGAGCTGAGCGCCATGTCTGAGGAACTTCAGCCCAATGTTATTATGATTCAATCATTATATTGATATCATTGCCATAGTAATGATTTGAGACATTTTACAATGACATTGTGTGCCTAGATATTTGCAGACAAAATGCCAGAGAGCAACACAGAGTTCTGTCATTCAGTCCATTGAACAGTCTGAATGTGCAGGTTGGGAGCACAGTAACCAAGATTTGTCGTTGTTTGGAGCACACATATGTACAGCACTTTCATCTATGTGTAATTACTAGTCAGAACTGGATTCTAAATAATTAAAAAAGAAAGCTGAGGTTAAAGTACTTTGTTTATCCAACAAGGCAGAGATATGGCACCTCTGCTCTTTTAACTTGGCCAAGCTTCTATGAAGAGAGGCTTCCTAATTTGTGCAGATGTTAAGGTAGCAAAGCAGAACACATAATCCTCACATGGCACCCTCACGAGATCATGATGGATGTCTGGATGCACAAAGCTAGTCATGAAGAATGACACAAAGTACATCCCATGACGCCACTTGTTGCTTCTGCTGCAATGTTCAGAAAGGCTACTTCTTTTCAGAAACTGCTTAGAGGGAACAAAACCTACTTTATAAGCATGCAAAGAAAAAAAAAAGGAAGAGGAAAATCTATACTGAGAGATACAGTAGAACAAGCTATAAAAAGATGGAGCAAGTGTTTGGTATCTTATCCCGCAGCCAACAGGCATAAAGTTATAGGATATACTGCTTCATCTTGAAATCAGAAAGATGCATCAGATGCAAGCAACAACAAAAATTCTCCAGAGATGAAGACCGGAAGAGAGTGAGCTAAGAAAGCAGAGAGAGATGCTCTAAATTCTATAGTCAAATAAAGTCACAGGGCTTAATTTAAACCCACTGTGTATGCTCTGAATGTGCTGTGCATGCATGCGTAGATAGATAGATAGATAGACTTTTTAGTTTCACTGCTTCGTATCACCAACTAAATGAAATTAAATACCTATTACTCATAAAATTATTGTAAGACTACAGCTATGCCATCAAACAAATGCAAAATAAAAGCACTTTTTCTTAACAATTTACCCTTCCAAAGGTCAAAGTCAGTGTGCAACAATGATCTTTTGTGGTACAAATGCAGAACAAATTATCGTAGTGCCAAATTTAAATTGGTTGGTGGGTCACACAGCTCTGTCTATGCAAAGTAAAAAGTGAGAGCAGGAGGGATAATCACTCCTGCCCAAAGCTAACATTATGAAAAAAAAATGTCAGAAGCAAAACACAGACAAGGACAGGTTCCAATTAAATAAAAGTTAACCAAAAAAAAAGTTGCATAGCTTTAATTTCTGTCCAAAGCTCAAACCTATGATGGATAACTGCTGTTTACAGATGTGACCACAATAAAAATTTGCATAAAACCTCCACCGTGCAAATTTACAAATCATACTCATCGCCATGACCAGCCCTACTCTTGGTTGGCATAAGACTGTATCCATCTTCTGGATAAGTCTGAACATCTAATCACCTGCTCCTCGGAGTCCATACTTTCCACAAAAGTTTACTGAAATCCATCAAAAAACACACATTCTCTCTCACACAAACAAACACACACAAATGGTACCGATCATTTAACCTCCTCCAACTCTAGTTAGTGGAGGTAATTAATATAATCAATGTAATCAAGTTCAATTACTGGTGACTGTGCATTTTGTTTGCAACTGGAGGGAAACTTCATATTTCTATGATAGGCCACTCATTTTCCATGCTGTGTCTTTCACTTTATTTGCTCTGACGGGATATTGCTTTGGGTGTGGGTGCCCTTTAGAATAGCATCACAAGCAGGCTGTGAGTGATGACTTCTAAGGCTGTTATTTAATACGATTCAGCAGTCTGATTTTTAAAAGCAAAACAAAAACATAATCACAAGATCCTCACCTGACTCAAGAACTCTCGTGGTGCTCTTGATGAATGTCAGGGGGTGGATAATCAGTGCTCTTCAGTGAAAAGTCACCTGGAACAAGTGCTTTCAATTTTCCTTTAAAAAGTAAAATGTCTAGCAGGGGTATGTTGCCCTCAGTCCTTTGGCATTTAATGGGATATGCTTTCCACCTAGGTTTTCACTTGTGTCCCCAAGGATCCGCACAAAACTGTTGATCAGAGTTTGACTTCGCTGAATGAACCTTGTTTTCTGTGAAAGATTCAAGAAGAGGAAATACAAAAAGACCCCAGTCATTCGCTGAAGAAGAATAGAAAAAGCACTTATACACTCCTCAAAATTACTAATGTTTCGTCATCTGTCTTGGAATTATTATTTTTTCCTTCAACAAAAAAACTTGAATGAACAGAGAGTGATGAGTGACACAAAAAGAGGTAGGGAGTAGTATTTCCTTAGAGTGTTGGATACCTCTTGATATATATGCAAAGCAATGATCGTAAGAGCTTTTTTTCCCCAGCTGAAAACCTCTGCTCTGTCCAATATACCTGGACTGATAGGAACAGTGGATCTTTATTATCCTGAGTATCTATTTCCCTGAGGAGCTATTACAGTCGTTAGCCTTATCTTATCTTTAAGCAAGGGGAACTAAATGGCACTCCCTCCAGCTGTATTGAACCTGAGAGGAGGAAACTTCAGCTCTGTGCTGACGCAACTTCAGTCACTAGAGACAAGGCTGGTGTCAGTAAGCCTGGGGCACCTGGCTCCTCTGGCCCGTTGTGGCTGTAGAAAAGTGATGACTTTCACTTTAGTGGACTGGGCCTGAGTCATAATGGGCGGTGCAGCTAAGGGATTACAGGCGAGCCCAGGGCTTAGTCCCATCTTTCTCTGGGCATAATGAAATCTATCCACCTTCCAGCCTAATTACCACTGACTATAGGACACACTTCCTGTGGCAGTCCATGACAGAGTGGATCATGTCCCAGTACAGGTACTGTCCCAAAATATGTATACATTTCTATTTACTACAGCATGTGCTATCTATGATTTCATCCTCGATTGTGATTGCATGTGTACATGTAATTAAAAAAGAGGGTCATTTTTGTAAAACATGACTTCCATGAAAATTTGATTTGCTCTCAAAGCACAAGCAGAAATTGCTGTAGTCAGACTCAACAATACGCCTCTGCTACAAAAGATCCCATATAGCTTTAGAGGGTATGCACGTGATGTCACAGTAGGTGGAAGTCACTGCAGTTACACCCACTGAAAAAAATGAAATGGGAAAGAGCTGTGGTGTTATTGGCTGCACAAATAGATTCTACAAGGAATCTGAGGTATGTTACAGAATGCCGTAGGCTAAAGAAAGGAGAGGAAAATGGATTGCTGCATTTCACAGAAACAACTGGAATCCAGGCACTGAAACACGGATCTGCGGGCATCTGTGACGAACAGATTCTCAAAGCTCTTAACACATTTATCAAGAAGCTCATTGTAGATCAAACCAACATTCTCAGCTTCATAATGTCCTAATGGTGGAGGAGATGGTGATGAGGTACACAGTGTGTCATCATACATCCTCACTCCAGACATAGCTACATACATCAATGCTGCTGTGTGCAAACATGTCTTTTAGGAAATTGTATTTGTACAAATCTGTCCACGTACAACCAGAATATCCATTGGTGTCCTCCTCACTTTAATTGCTCCAACAAATCCTCCCTTGAAGTACGACTAAGCATCAAGATTTTTTTTTTCAGTTTTTGTATGTAAAAAATTTCATACCATGATGCCATGGATAAATTTCTCTCAAAGCCAAGGAATATCAAGTGCAACAATGAGTCCTGCACACTGTGTTCATGTGGTGCTAAGTGTGTAATTTGCACAACTGGGTAGTTTTTCATGTGACTGTATTATACTTGTATAATTTGATATAAAATTTCATGTGGAATTGATTTTTTTATGTTTTTTGTAGTTTTGAATGACTTATTTTCCAAGTAACCTTAATGAACCAACAATCTTTTATTTGCTGTAACTTGTTCCAGTGAAGTGAAGTGTGGTAGTGTGCAATAAATGCAGTTTATGATGACTTTGTTTCAAGTGTTTCACATGGAAATGAATACCAAAAATTTGGTGCACGCATATAGCATCTATCAGCTCTTTCCACCGGGCCTAACAATTGGGGAAATTTCTCGGGGAAACACTGAACGTGACATATGTGTATACCCTCTAAGCTGCCTGGTCCACCTGGATGAGAGGCAGAGGGATGCGTGACAGAGTACTAGTATTGGATGAACTGGAAATGAAAATACATTAGATACAGTATAAAACCTTAGCATTTATTTGTTCATTTATCATGATTCTAACCACCTAGTCCAAAACTGACCTTTTACCCTGTCAGTCTCCACCAACTCCCAAGGAGAAATATCTGCCAAGGTACCAGTTTTTCTGTTCACAAGTCATGCATTCCTTACACTAATTCACACAATGATTATATTGCTCAGTAACTTTCACTTAATCTGTGTCTGCACTTTCTTCTGGGCTTAATGAAATTGCACTTAACTCCCGTTTGATACAGCACTCTCACTTCTTCTTGGACAAACTACACATTGGCAGAATTAAATGTGTTGACTCTTCAACTGACTATGTCATTAAATGCAAATGGTCAAAAAGAAATTAAAGGGAACAAAAACACTCTTACTCCAAACAAGAAATTAGAGGTTTGGCTGATATCAGGTTTGCAGCAATTGTGGCCAAGAAAACTCTCTTGTTGACTTGGTATTCTCCATTCCTCAGTACCTTGGCAGGATGGGATAGCATAGTGCCACAGGGTATGAATAAACCCTTAAGCCATCATCTGGACCCCCCTCAGTGCTGTCAGGGTGTCACTTGCGACTAGTTAATCCAAGTAATGAGATGTTAGATGCATGAAATTTGGTGCAATGTGGAGGTGTTTTGAAGGAGTCAGAGAGCGATTTCTGTAGTTGCCAGCAGAACATGCTACAGACTTTATAGAGGGATTGTTACACCCAATATGAATGCAAAGTACAAGCAGTAATCAAGGCTTTGTTGATTCACCAATCAATTGTGTTTTCTTCCAACATGTGCAGTGAGTGGGGAGTTCATTTGAATAATCTTAAATCAATGCAGTTAAAATTTCTCACAAAAAGAAAATCTGACTCATCATCTAGACCAGTAAGCATTTTGTGTTGGTGTAGAAATGGCACACAGCTATATATATTTGTCAACACACTCATCTTGCTTGGCTGCTTGTACACCACCATCCCCATCTGGCTAAATGCACCAAATGATTTAGCCAAGTTGGAAATCTTCCTGGATCGACATCCCCCATTGCGTTCCTGTACCAACTTTGCGATCAGTCAATCACAGCCCACTGGCACCATCAGTGTGTTGCTCCTGTGCTTCTTTCAAAATGTCAGAGGTAAGGTAAGTAAAACAGAACAAAATCATTACTGGAAGTCTTTAAAATTATTTTATAGTCTTGAACCTACCGAGAATTGTATGGGCTACCACAGGTTTAACAAGCTTGCTAACTAGGATGCTAAATATAAGCTTTCACACACAAGCAAGGGCAATTGATGTGTTGGAGGCAAGTAAAGAAGCAAAAGTGAAATGAAAATTGCTCGGCATCAGCAGCTTGAGCTGAGCCTCAAGGTGAGGGATAGAGTGAGGCTAATGAAATGGGAAGTGCCAAATGTGCGCTAAAGCACAAGCAGGATTCTGAGCAAGAGGGCTTCAAAGCAGGGTGTGGGGAGTTTAACAGTGGAGGTTCTAATCCAGACTGACGTGTGAACTATAGTGCAACTAACCACACATCAATATGAACCCCATTGACTCAATTCAAAAGATGATCTTACCCATGAAGTCTGGCTGATATGTGTGACAGATGAGACCTGAGACGTATCTTTTTACAATAATTTAACCATGCACAGTAGTACACGGTAGCATCATTTTTAAAAGATCTGCAGCCTAATGATTTGTTCAAATTCAAAATTCACAGATAGAAATGGAGGAAACTGTAAGCAGTACACAATGGACAATCATGACACCAAATCGCCTGGGAAGTAATGTGTTGCAGTCGTGTACTGTCTCTTGTGTTGTGTAATGACAGACACCCAAATTGGCAAATGCACCCCTCCTAACAACAAACTGACATATAGTCATTCACAGCAAGCTTCAAAATAACAAGCTCCAAAAATGAACACAAACAATAGAAATCATGCATCTAATTATTGTTTAGCCAGCCACGCCACAGAGATTCCATAACAGAGATGTGTAGCTGTGTGAGTCATGACATCAGTCAAGCTAGCAAAGTCACCAATATCATGGAGTATGGAATCAGATTTGTGTCGAGAAAATCAAGCAAAACTTCTACAATATCAAACAAAAATAAGAATTTGAGAGAGAATAAAACCTTATTACAGGGCAAACTACCATGGTGACAGAGCAAACAGTGGGGAAATTGATACAATGCATTAACATCAATGATAAACTATACAAATGCTAAACAGTTATCCTATCTTTTGGAGATAGTGGTGAATTAATGTATATCAGGAATATGTAGATGGGGATTATGATACTTCTGTTGAATTTGAATTAATCAAAAAGTTCTCTCTTAAACAAACTTTATGGGAAGTATGGGTTTTTTTGTGTCACTTTTTTTATAATTAATTTAGAATTTAGAATTTTTTTTGACATTTTCTTTCATTTCTAAGGGAATAACGGATGGATCTTTTTAAAGAAATAGATAGGGGCTGGTATCTATGAGTATTAGGGATGGGCATTGATTTTTGAATATTCGAATATGTGTGGTGATTGGGGGTGTATTACTACAGTATTTGAAATTCAAATAGTAGTGGAATAGTGCCGAGTGATTTTCGAATGGTAATTACATCCCTAATGAGTATATGCAATTTGGTGCAGATCCAAATAAAAGTCTGGATCCATCATATTTAAATGGGTGGCTGTCACAAATCCAGTAACCTTAGATTATGGTTGCAGGGCTGTGAGTTTGATATTGGATCAGGCTTGTTTGAATTAAACGGGACTGGGTTTTTTTAACAGTGGCACTGTTTGGCAAAGAGCGATATGCTATGCCAAGCTTAGGCTTCACACTTAATATTTGATTGTAAGTTAGGATCCATGTATTGTTAGTTTTCATTGGATTTGATGAATAAGTAGAAAACCCCTCACCCTCTTTATTTAAAAGTAATATGGTGAGCTTGCCTCTCATTAAGTCCAGTCATATTCAGGCCAGTGCTAACTCGATGTGTGCTAGCCTGATGTGTGGGAACACCCAAGGACCTGTTCACACACAATCTGCAGGGGCACAATCCCATTACTCAGACTGTTATTGTCCCCTTTCAAACAGTGCGGTACAGCACTGGATCAGTCAGCCACAGCCAGCCTTGCTACCTCTCCGGGGAATAGGCTGGCTGTTTGATTTTCCAAGGATCTCGTTGAGCACTCTCTCCCTTCCTTACTCTCTATTGTCCTCACTCCCCCGTGCTCGTCGTCTATCTTCCTTCGTTCTCTCTGCCTCCCTACCTCCCTACCTCCCTGTCACTCGATCTTTCTGGCTCATCTTCTCTTTCTCGCTGCTGTTGCCTTTACTCCTCCTCAGTATCCCTTGTCCTGTCTCCCTCTCTCTCTCTCCCTTTGCCATGGTCACAGCTATTTCTCTGGACAACAGAAAACCTTATTTAGCAGTCCACTCAGCACAGCCATGGCAAAGCTGCAAATTTACCTGCTTGGATTGCCGTATTCTCTACCTTGTCTCCAAAACCCATTGCAATTACAATCGCTGCATGAGCTAATGCACCTGGTACACAGCCATGTGTAATCACCACTCTATCAAATACATACCTTTTCCCAGATGCTTTCTTCTACATGGTTTTACAACCAACAAATGGAGCTTTTTAAATGAAAGAAAATTGCACATTAGAGGAAAGCAAGCCAATCTGACTTCCCAGTCAACATTCAAGTGCCTGCTTGTTCACACCCTATAACAGTGGTCATCAACTACATTTGTCCAAGGACGAGAATTGGCTAAGGCCATTGATATGAACAGACTGCTAAATATATGGAAAATCCATAATGATAACAAGGCAAGATACTTAAATAGAAATTGCTCCCAAACCTCACTAAGGAGGCAGTCAGTGTTCTATAAAACCTACAGTTAATAAGTCCTTATCTCAACAAAAGACTGCACTTCAGGATCTCAGGAAGTAAACAAAAATATTAGTTTAAGACTCCACACAACTGTTGGCCAACAAAAATAATTCCATCTGTGGCCTCTTGTGTATAATACACTATCTTAGCGATTCTCTGACAAATCTGAAGTTAACAAGAATCTGACCAGTGCACTGCTTAGCTTTAGGGAATTGCCAGCGTGGGAGGTAGGCGTTCCAAAGGTCAGTCCACGGAGTAGAGAGGATTAAGTTGGAGAGTAATCTGATTCCATAGAATTATTAAACTATGAAATATGGCTCATTGTCAGGGGTTGGAAAGCTAAATATCCATTGATCTGGACTGGGATTTCTCCACTGGGTAGTACTAGATACACACATTTTCTGAATTTGATCAGTTTTAAGAGATCACTATTTCACAATGTTCTGTGTGTCTGATGACAGGCTTTGGCTTGCAGGATGGGGCCACCATTTGATGATCACTACCCTGTATGATGCACTTAGCTTGAAAATATGCACAGCAAATGTAGAATCTATGATTCATCCTGAAATGCAGTGGAAGTCGGGTTCAGCTCATGTCATGCGCGTCTGCTTTAACGCTACATTTGTTTCTGCACTCAATGACATTTCTTTTCTGTATATTTAAAACTGCACTTTCATGCTAACAGTGTGCAAATTTTGTAGTGGACAACAGGAACATTTTAAGTTTGTTTTTGTGATATGCTATTGATGTGGAGCCCAAACTGACTAGTATTTAAGTGCTGAAGTTGGTATGGAAGACGTGAGAATTGAGCCCATGCTGACAAAAAAAAACTTCCTTTCAAACTTTTAAGGAAAGCATACTGTAAGAGAATCCCCAACAATATCTATAATTCATGTGTTGACTCACAGCTACAGTTAGAAAATCATACAGCTTCTTGTATATGCCTGCAGTGAAGATCTTGTCCATTTATCTGACTTCTACTGTAGCATCTGACATATAATGCATACTATATTTGCTTTATGCTTGGCTCCATGCTGTTTAAAAGTCTACATTCATCCCCAAGCCTTAGAAAGTGCACTTGGGTTCTATTTCTGTTAACATGATTCAAGGTTTGTGAGGTTTTGCATCACGGTCATTAAATGTATGATTTATTCAGCCATAAGGATCCCAAAAGGACAAATAAGAGAAAATGCTTGAACAGGTGTGATAAATCGTACAAAGTCTTCAAAACAGTCTTTTGACACACTCACTTTCAGGTTCAACTAGATTCAATGAATAGTTGAAGGAGGCTGAGAAGAATTCTAATCTCACATTTGTTGAAAAAGTGTTAAATGTGGAGGCCAGTTGACTGCAGGATTCATCAAAACCTTTTAAATCTACAAGCCAAACAGAACCTGCCAATTAACAATGAACTCTAATTTGTGTTTGTTATTTAAGTGTTTCATTGTGAAAATGTAATAGAAATTGGCAAAAGTGGAGGTGCACTCAGCGGTGGTCTGTGAGGCCATCAGGTACATCGAGACCTGAGGACGGAGAGTTTTTTCCCTTCACTTTTTTCTTCTTTGTTGTTTACGTACACATTTGTCATGCCTTGCTTGAATTGTAGCTACACTGCCCTAATCCATTTCCGGTGGTATTTCTCTGTTTCGTCCAGGTAAAAGGAGTCCAATTACGTATGGAATAAACACCAAGATTTCCGTGTCCGTCTTGAACATAGAGCATAAATGGGCCTTTAGAGTAACTCTTACATTGCATTTGGGCTCGGAGTATAATGGTCAATTAGAGTTAAAAGGCCTTGAAATATATTTTCTTGGTATGAAGTTGTAGTTTTATTCAAAGTGAATCATTGCATCATGAAGCATTTTACAAAAGCATCTATAATAACTACTATAAACTCAGATGAAAAAAGACTGAGATACCTCTAGTTAGCAGCGACACCAACTCTCAAATGGCAAACACAGTAGGTTCAAACTCCCACCTTATTATTCCATAGTGTGGAAAGCCTGGTGTTTCAATTGAAAGAATGCTTTTTTCAACTTATATAGCTAAATTTAAACCATGTAAAGACAGTCATTCATGCTTTTATTTCATTGTTGCTAGATAATTTTGACTCCCTTTTTTCTGTCTGCAGCAAAAAGTCTCTCTCCTTTATAATTGCTCCAAAATGCAATTATACAGGTACCAGAGAATTAGTGCACCTTGCACATATCCTTTCATTTTTGTACCGGCTGCCTGTTGTAAAATGTTACTTATCACTTTTGAAGCCCAGAGCAGCTCCGTCCAAAGCTTTATTTCGGATCTTTTAACTCCCCTGTCACGGGCCCTGAAGTCCTCAAATTCTGCTGTCCTGGTGGTTCCTAAATCCAAATTAGAATACAAAGGTGACAGAGCGCTTGCCAGCAGAGTGCCCAGACTTTAGAACAGCCTTCCAGGGGAGATTAGGATGGAGACATTATCTCTTCATTTAAGTCTCTTCTTAAACACACTTTTAGAGTCTAACTTTCCCCTGATCCTTTATTATTTATTATTTTTATCATTAACATCACAAATTATGTTGTTTGTTGTTAAATTATATGCCTATACACATTAATACTGTTTACAGTGTTTTATATATTATTGTATGGCACATACAATTACACATATTTGTATTATTAGGTTGTATTAGTTCTATGTATTTTATTACTTATCTATCCCTTACTTATTCCCTTGCTTTTTCTTTTACATATGTGCACTGCTTTGAGACTCCATCTGTGTAAATATCATAGTCTGAGGTTTTTAGACATGTGATCTTCTATCCCCTACAGGAAGATTTACTCAAATCATTTTACAAATCATTTTGTATTAAATTATAATACAAAACAAAACATGCAGGTTTATGTTACACAAATTAAATAATACTAAAACTTTGCAATATGTTTGGTGTATACTGAACAAATTCTGTCTCTCTGCACTATTGAAATAGAAAAATGCTGTATTTCAGTAAACATTTGATGAGTGGCAGCTTGTGTCTTCAAACAAAACCAAAGACCAATACAAGGGTTTGTCTTTTTTGATTCAGACGACATGGAGTGCATACAGAATATAAAGATTACATCATGGGTTGGTTAAACAGGAGAAGTTTCATCATTTTGCTAATTTTCCATCTCTGACTTTACCCTCTGTGTTTTTAATTTTCTCCTTATTTTCTCAATCTAACTTTAAATATTTAAAAAAAAATACCATGTGAGATTAGTTTTGACCTGAGCACTTCCATATGAAATTTCAAGATGTACCTCTTGATGAAGGAGCCTCTAGTTATATACAGTGGAAGATTTCGGATCACCTTGGTGTCGATAATACCAGAGAAATGTCAGGAAAATGTCACAAAGAACTCTTGAAAAACTATGAATAGAATACACTATGATTAAAAAGCATTACTGTGTTAGCATGCCTTATCCTAGAGAGCACATTCATTACTCTTTGAATTTTCAACAACCACAGATGGATCTGTTTAAACATGAGGATGTGGAGTAGACTGATCTATCAGACTGTTGCATCACTTTGATTGACTGTCTTTATTCATGGAGATAAAAGCCAACTTAGACTGTCTCAACAATTCTGCTAACAACCTACAAGACAAATAATATGCTTCACACTGATAAAAGCTTGTTACCAACACATCGGGTCACGATAATGACAGCTCTTTCCTTTTGCCTGATGATGCATCCTATCTATGGGAAGAAAGGCGAGCAGTATGACAATTTTCATGAGAGACATCTGTGTCATATATACGTAAATATGCATGTAGGGCAAACAGGCAGGTTTGTAACACATGTGTGTTTGTGTGTGTTTGTGTGTGTGTTTGTGTGTGTCATCTGTCAAATGTTTTAGCAATTGAGTCTGTCTTAAACGTCTGCTGTGATGCCATGCTGACCTTCACAAGACTCTCTGGGAGACTGTGCAAATAGCTCGCTATTAGGATGCACACAAATTACATCGTCTGTGATGCCATTACACTGTTTATCTACTGGTCCTAGGGAGACAGAGACTTTTAACCTGATGAAAGTTCATTTGGAAATGTCTTGAAATTTCACAAATTTACAGTGCTGTGAAAAATTATTGGACCACTCAGCATTTCTACTTTTTTGTGCATCTCATACTAAACTGTGTTGAATATTCAAATAAAAGTAAAAAAAAATAAAATAAAAAAGCAAACCTGAGTAAACACAAAATAAAAGTTTTAAATGATAATTTTATGTAATAAGTCAAAAAGGTTTTCCAATACCTGAACTACCAGTGTGAAAAGGCATTGCCCCCCCCCCCATGAACTGAGTGGTTGGTTGTGTCACCTTTAGCAGCAACAACTGCAATCAAACACTTCCCAATAGTCTCTGACATCGCCGTGGTGGAACTGAAACCTACACTTCTTTGCAGTACAGCTTTAGTGCAGCCACATTGGAGGGTTTCTGAACATGAACTGCTCTTTTCACCTCCTGCTACAGCATCCAATGGGGTTCAGGTCCAGACTTTGACTAGGCCACTCCAAAACTTGAATTTTATTCCTTTTGATCCATTCAGAGGTGGATTTACTCTAATGCATGGCATCATTGTCTTGCTGCATGAACCAGTTTTACTCGAGCTTTAGCTCACAGACTGATGACCTGACATTCTCCCTCATAGTTTACTGGTAGAGAGCAGATTCGTGTTTCCCTCAGTTATGGCAAGCCGTCCTGGCCCTGAAGCATCCCCTCAACATTACGCTGCCACCTCCATGCTTGACTGTAGGTATATACTGATTATCACTCCTGAATTAAGGTGCAGCCTTTCACTGTTGTATTTGGTTGAGATGGAGCTAATTTTATTTATTTCAAATAAGGCTGCATCTAATTGTGCCCATCAAAATTGCCCAGAAGTGACATCATCATACTGTTTGTTCAATAAAATTATGAAATGTTAAAAGAAATAAGGTATAAATAATCATATCTGAGAAGTTGGAATATAATGTTTACCCCAAAAAATACTTTGTTTTAATGTTCATTAAAATATTAATGAAACAATCATTGAAATGGGTTTCTTTTCAGTTAGTCCATTAACAAAATAATCATTTCAGCTATAACTATAGACCACTTTATACCATTGGGTAGTTTCATTCATGACAAAGCATCCTATTATGTTTTGCATATAAAATCTAAATTTGTCAAGTAACTGGTCACTTAGATTTCTGCAGAATGCTTGTAAAAAGAAGAAAACCCCATGTAGACATTAAGTAAAATGCAGAATAGAGGCAGAGCATAAAAATAAACAAATTTTATGAGGACATGCAAAAGGAGTGCTATACCAAAATATTAGAGAATAACAACAAAAATATCAATGGAATGGAATGAAATCAGTATGATGTCAGTCAAAAAAGTCATTGACCGTATTGCAAACCCATTAATTTACATCTGTAATTTGTCCTCACAACTGCTATATATCCACATAAAATGAAAACTGCTGAAGTTATCTCTTCAGATAAAGCTGGGGATAAACATAACTTCACTAATTAGAGGCCTGTATCTTTACATTTTTACAAATTCTGCTTTTTGGAAAGTTGGATAACTTAATTGGAAAAGAATAAATTGTTGACAGTCGGTATGGTTTCAGAGTAAACAGATAAACATCAATAATATTAATAGAGTTATAATAGAGTTAACAGGAGAAATAACAAGTTGTATGCATAATAAGAAGTATTCAGTAGAAGTATTTATAGACGTTTAATACCATCAATCAATACCATTAATGACATATTACTCAATAAAATGGAAAGGTATGGTTTATAAGAGGGGTGGTGTTAAACTGATTGAAAAGTTATATTGGGAACAGGCAGCAATTTGTGCAAATGAGTGACAACAAATCAACATGTTCAGATATTACTTGCAGAGTCCCACAGGGATCAGTATTAGGCCCAAAACTGTTTATGTTGAATTTTGTTTTGTTTTCAGATTATACTGATTTTTGTTTTTGTATTTTAAATGAGGACATTTAAACAATGGTTTGACATGAACAAATTGTCATTAAATTTCAATAAAACTAAACTTTTATTATTTGCAAATCATAAAATAAACACTCAAGTACAAGTAAAAATGATAATAGACAATGTTAATATTGGAAGGAGTATATGAAAATACATTTCTGGGTGTGATACTAAACCTCAAATTCTGCTGGAAACCTCACATAAGCTATGCAAAAACAAAGTTGGCCAGGAGCATTGCAGTTCTGGGGAAAACAAGACACATACTGGATAATAGATCACTGTACACTGTACACACTGTATTGTTCACTCATATCACCATATCTGAATT
Source organism: Chaunax sp. Z400 (assembly GCA_037577475.1). Classification (NCBI taxonomy): domain Eukaryota; kingdom Metazoa; phylum Chordata; class Actinopteri; order Lophiiformes; family Chaunacidae; genus Chaunax; species Chaunax sp. Z400. The sequence goes on along the minus strand of CM075190.1, from coordinate 12,891,175 downwards.
ACTGTGTGGAAGTATGGGGTAGCACCTAAAAGCAACTTACAACAATCACACATACCGTTGTATGTTTTGTTCATGGATCTAGTCAAATGAAAGACTCCACAAATGATGCTTAAAGCTGGGCAATATACAAAAATGTTCTGCGTTTAATGAAAAACAAACAAACATTGATATGGAGTTAAATTACAAAATAATTAATTTCAAAAGGATGTACAAAAAATATTTTGAGGTATATGGATGACAGAGGGTTGTGTTAATAGGTTGGTTTTATTTATTTTTGGATATTTGGTGGATAATTGTAAATATATTTTTGATCATTTATAAATTATATATGATTTAATGGGGGAGTAATGAGAAAGGGGTATGAATTTATGAGTACATGCTTCTTCCTACTATTTTTTGAACATTGTTATTCTTGTTTTGTTTGTTCTCCTTATTATCTCCTTAATATTCTTTAAATGAATATTAATGGTCTTAGTTTTTTTTTCCTTTGACCATGGCATAAGCATGATTATGTCCTTTGATGGGTGCATAAATGTTGGACAGTTTTGGCCTCCCGATCATTCATGAAGTCCTGATAATGGACACTTTGCTGTAAATTATCTCTCACATAATGGACAAAACACAAGTATTGCACAAGTACCTCAACTTTGTACTTTAGAAAATGTATTTAGTTATATTTCATCACTGCTTGTTTTAAATGATGTCCTATATGAAAGTTCTGTCATGTATCTGATCCAAGTTGTTGGTTTCTCTTAGTTCATTTCATAATTTTGTGCCAGTTTCCCGTTTTATTTTGAAAGTCTGTTTTCCATGCCATGTGTTTCTAATTATTTTCTTATAATCTGTTTTACCCTTTTGGTTCCTCTGTCTGTGTTTTAGTCTGCTATGTTTTTAGTTCCAGATCGTTCCCTTTCCCTGTGTTTATGTTTGCTCTGTCTTGTTAGTTTATTATTGTATCCTCCTCATGATTTCTCTCTTAGTTGTCCCTCCTCATATTTTCCCTCCAGTGTGTGATTGTCTGATAATCTCCACCTGTTGTTGATTGTCATCTCCTCCCTGTGCCACCTGTTTGTCATTCCCTCATTATCCCAGTGTATTTAGTCTGTGTGATTCCTTCTGTTAGTTGCCATGTTATTTCTGGTTTTGTTACTTGGACTGTTTATTTTGGATTCTGAGCCTGCCTTTCCGCTTTGGATACTGTAACCAGTTTTCGGACTGTTTTTTTGCTTGTTTTTTTTTACCTTTGGCTGTTTACTGGATTATTTGATTATTAAATCTCTGAACTGTGCTCCCAGTGTCTCACTGTCATATGTCTGCATTTGGGTCCTCACAATTATGGCTGTGAAACCTGACAAGTTCAAAGTTCTGCAAAGCAGTTTTGGTTATTTCATAGTATTTACATAATTAAATCTACATTATGGGCAGCACGGTGGCGTTGTGGTTAGCACTGTTGCCTCACAGCAAGGACTTTTCTGTGTGGAGTTTGCATGTTCTCCCCGGATCTGTTCCCTCCAGGTTCGCCGGCTTCCTCCCATAGTCCAAAAATGTGCAATGTAAGTTAATTAGTGACTCTAAATTGACTGTAGGTGTGAATGTACAGGTAAGTGTGAATGGTTGCTTGTCTATCTATGTGGCCCTGCGATGAGACTTGTCCAGGATGTACACCGCCTCCTGTCCAAAGTCAGCTGGGATAGGCTCTAGCCCCGCATGACCCTGCACAGGATAAGAGTGGTTTCAGAAAATGAATGATGGAATCCACATTACATGCATCATTCCTGTATTTGATGAAGCAGATAAATAGCTGTTAGATTCTCAATAAGTTATACCTGGGAATGTTTTATGACTTTGAAAAATGCTTATACACGATATTTAATGAGTTAAGTACTGAAGTGTACAGGAGCTTTATAAGAATTTAAATTCTCTGGGTCAATTTAGTTCAAGCATCCAATTAAATCAATCAAATCCCCATCTTAAATTTGGCCAACTTTGAAACAAAACACCTAATGTCAGATAAATCCTCTTTTTCAGGACAGTGTACTAATTAGTAGAGCGATTGGAAGGGCACTCGGGCTTGATAAACTGACAGACTGAAAGGGATGAAAGAAGCCACCTGAGGACAGTTTGAATCAGAGTTTGCAGTGGGAGATGAGGAGAAAGAGGAAAAGGGAGGAGGTGAGAGATACAGTAAAAACAAAAAAACAGCCACACTGAGGATTATGGTGAGAAAGAGAAAGGAAGAGCAACAACAGGGTGACATTACAAACAAGGAGATGGCAGTGATGACTGAGCTAGAGATAGGAAAAACCCAGCATCCGTATCAGTGTGATACTATTAATGAAGAGTCCCTGTGTTGTTCTGGTATTTCAGCCTGAAAGTTGTGCTCATGTCTGCGTCTCTGTCTGTTACTATATGATCACTTTTGGGAGAGCAGCCCTAAAGCATGTTGATTTATACATATTGTAGCTCTGCAATGAAGGTGAGGGTACAGGTGTGCAAATTAGCCATTCGATCCAAAAGATGGCCCGTTCCCTGTTGCCTTGGAAACCGGCTCTTATCGCTGGAGGTACTTTGTTTTGTGTTGCCTACCTCCAGGTTCCCTCTATGACAGGGGAGGAAGATGGTGAGATGAAGGCAGAGAGGGTTAGAGTTATGAACTATTCTATATGTTATATTCTGTAGTGCTGTATGTTCAAATGATGCCAATTCAATATAATATATTCAAAATTCATTATTTTCACATAATCTCATATTATCAAGCATGTAGACTACAGAGGCATTAAATGCACTATGGCTCATAAACTCACAGAAGTTGAACTGAACGCTTCTTTTTTTTTCCATTCCTTGCATTTGTTGAGGCTGAAGTTGGGGCAATGTTTTCTTTCCACATTCTACTCCCCTCACAAAACGGATCAGAAATGGATGATGCAATTGTGCGCTCTCTTTTTGTCCATGCTGGAGTGGCTGGTATTGATTACTGCTCTTTCTTTACTCCGTAGAGTTCAGGTGGAGTGGGCTTTGTGCTTCATCTAAAAGGAAGTGTGAAGTCTGAGAGAGAAGTTTGAACCATTTATACCCTTTCAATTCAAGAGCATTTAGTGGATACACTCATCCAACAGAGCATACAATATAACAAGCTGACTGCAGGTCGGACAAACAAGAATTCATGCCTGAATGGATACATTTATTATTCCTTTTTCCCATTAAATGATTATATTCATTGGCCCCTTTCTAAGGTTAAAACAAGGCTTAGGGAATCCCATAAAGGATGACGGTCATAATAGATCAGACCTGTCTGCCATAAACTAGAAAAGCTGTGATGTTAAGCTTCTAATGATTAGGGTAATTTGGAGCAGCAAAATGTCAAAATTAATCATTCAAACTTTGGTTCAGTACAGCCAGAAGAGTTCTGCCCAAACAGATGGAAAACTTGATAAAAAATCATCTGAAATGGAACTTATACATCATTTTGATTTCCCCATTGCTAATGGATTTGGGCATTTGTGTAATTATAAAATTGAATCCATTAGAGACACTTTTGGCATAGCCCAGCAAACATTTGATCTTAAAGGCAAAATGTGGCTTTAGTCTCGAGGCAACTGTGCTCAGTGAGTCACGTCCCCAGGGCTCCTGGTGAGAGCAGTGATTGACCGAGGGTCAGTAAAGCCTGTGTCATCAGCGCAGAGCAGAGATCACTGATTCCTGGTCTGAGAATATTCCACGCTGCAAGGGCTCAGCTGTGCTTATGTTCCCCTCTCATCTTGCCCATCTGTGTCTGGGACTATGGGGGTACTCCAGTCCTCTGCCTTGCTCTCTCTTCATTGCTTTCTCTATCTCCATTTCCTCTCGCTGTCGTTAGAGTCGGGCCTAAAATAAAGATGAGCAAGGTCTCTGAGTATTTTAACTCCTCCAACGAGGAAGTATTTGAACTCATTCTTTGTTCAGGAGAGACTTGCAGGAGTACCAAAGCTGAAATCGAACTTAATTATTAATGGGTTTTTTTATTGTGTTTACATATGATGCCGTACACCGGAACTAACTCCATAAAAGAAACAGTGATTGATAACAGCAAGAATCTCCTCAAGGAGCTGAAAAATCACTAAGATTCAAAGCATCATGAGCCATTGTGCACAAAACCATTCAGCTCCACTGCAGTTGGTCGAGGCTGTAACAGGTTATCAGGTGAGATTTTGAGCTTTGGCTGACCTGACAAGAGAGAAAAATGTTAGTACAACAGGATTATGACACAGATACACTGCAGCCTGATATGTTGGCTTATCGTGAAAATAAAAAGGGACAAATAAACCCGAATAGTAAACTTGTTAAAGGCAGAATATCCTTATAAAATATACACACATATATCAATGTATTTAATTATTTTGTTTTCCTTGGGTATGAAATGAATGACTTTGTTTCATCTTTGTGGTTTGATTGAAGTGAAAGGGAATAAAATGTGAAAAGAAATGAAATAAGAAATTGAACAATAATCTTGCTGCCTTTCCAACCACACAGCACTACACTACTACTGTCTACCGGTCAAATATTCACACAACTATTGGCCTTCACACCATCCTGTTTTAGCTATACACATTTCTAATCCCCTCCTTCGTAACTGGAACATGATTCAAGAACACCCATCTCTTTATTATTGAAATCAACTTCTACATCATTAGCATGTGAAGGCATGGTTCCGATTTGAAGAGTTCACCTCTGCTCATTAAGCTTACGCTTTCACTAATTACTCACTGGCAGGGCTTGTTCGGAATGTGACCAATCTTAAGAATAGATACCGCAGTGTAATCATTTCCACTGTATCTCTACCTATCCACGTGCAGTGTGATAATGGAGCTCATATTATGGGACTTGGCTTAATTGCCACACAACTTTTCAAGTGTCAGTGGTAATTACATTCAGCGAACCGAGCACAGTAATGAGAAACTTTGCCTCATGTCTCCCAAATATTTGCCTTCCAGGTGATCAATATGGCTCCTGATGCTTTGAAAGTAGCCTACACTCCATGCTGTATCCAGTATTGAAGGTCAAAGGCAGCCAGAAGCGAATGATGGACTTGAGCTCAGACTCTAGCGCTTTATTAACATGAAAAAATAATGCTGAACATGCTTATTAGGATTCAATATTTACCTTTGGGATAAGGCCGATGGAGATTTATTACTTCATCAGGGTCACTGAGTCCAGCATAGGTTTCATAAACCTATTACTACTGCAAGTATGTGGGTAAACAAACTAATTTCTTAGAACTGGATCATTTCAAACTAGTACTGGGTCAGGTTGCACCATTAAAACTTAACCATTAACTTATCTTTTGTATACGCATCATGTATGACCTGTGTTCCTGTGCAATGTTCTAAAACAAAAATGTTAATAAAATAAATAATAGAAATTTAAAAAAAACTTAAGAAATGTCTCCACTACTGACTTGAAAGTATTTTATGAGAAGATGTAGGAAACAAATGTTGCACCTTCCAATCAAAGTAATGTAAACAGGAAGTCACCACTCCTTTGTAAATATAGGCTAAACATTTTATGCATACTATAAATGGAGTTAGCATTATTCATAGTTCATAATTAATAGGAAACCTCACTAACTCTATGTAGTCATTAATTTGGGTCTATTAGCATTAGCATAACTTTTTTTTTATTTGAGGAACTTTGTGTTTTTGTATTGTCAATTAATTTTGAAATCTTCCATCATTACCAAACGTTACTTATGTGTAATATGTGGGACTCCATACTACCACATTTAATCTTCATTGCTAACGTTAGTTTTCATTATTTATTAGCTATGCTGACATTTACTCTTCACAGTTTATTATATTTAGTAACAATTAATCTCTGCGTAAGATCATGTTAGTGTGGTGCAAATTATTTTAATTTCGTGATACAAACATCTGAACTCAATAAACATTCATGACTAGGCTGAATCTATGCTTTTGATCAAAAGATTCATTCATCCATTCATTCATTCATTCAATGACATCCGAGCTCACTACTCTTCATCTGACAATTTGTGAATGGAGCAGAGATGTATTTGAAGAATATACCCGACCAGTAAAGCTAAAGGAAATGTATTTTTCTTGGGGTTGTATAACTAGAGTTTACTGTGGGTGGGCGAGGGGAGGATCATTATACTCAAAGTAATGTCTTTTTGTGAAACATTTTGCCTCCTCTTCCTCTGGGACTCCATTCAGGTTCATCAATGAGGCTGGTCGTTTATTTTTCACATCCTAATTGTCCTTTCTTTTTGTCTGCTTTTTATCAGAGGCATACAGTCTCTGTTGCCTGAGAGAATTTTTGCCAATGCCATAAGGTCTATTACATGCTGATCATCATTTGTTGGACTTATGCACAGCATATGCATTCAAATGAGATCATTCCAGTGTGTCAGCCATTGAAAGGTAGTTCTGGATATCCCTTAGACAGCTGATGTTCTGTGTATTCGATCAACACAAGAACTAAATGATGGTTTTTTTGGATAGGCGTGGTGTCATCCCTCTAGCTGAGGGATTCCCCTCATTTATAGCTGTGATATAGCTGCTATTTTTAGCGTTCACTGCTCCTCCTTAGTGGACAGCGCCAATTTTTATCACCAGTACCATCATAATTCTAAATAATCACCCTGGTACTCCACTTTTATGTTGGCTAGTAAAAGCTCTAATAGACTAATATCTGGCTACTGAGGAGGGCGGGTGTAGTTCTAGCCTCTTGATGTGGCTCTAGCAGCCGATTGAGTAAAAGTGATGTGGCTCAATCAGTATTTCACATCTGATATTTGATATTCCCCTCACAGCAGCATGAGCATTGAAAAATGAGGCCCAGCTGTCGATTTATCACTGTGTGCAAATTATTGATTATTCGTAAATCACACATCCATGCAAAATAATACATTTGTTGGCTCTTGAGACATGAAACACATCAAAATCTGACTTTCAGTCTTTAATTGAATTCCTGATGCAGGCGTTAAGAGTAATCATAAAGTAATGAATTTTAATTGGTAAACAGCAAGCCAGGAAAAATGTCAAGAATTTTATTTTAATTGAGAGAAAATAACGACGTGGCATTTGTAATAGGCCATATATAGTATTGATAGCCTATACATGCATGATTTGGTGGTTTTAGACCCTTGTCAACGCCTCTTATGTGTGGTTCCATGGCTGTGTGATCATACTGATTAAATGCTGGGTGTATGTATGAATCAGATATCTGAGCCGCCATGGGAGACTAAAATAATGAACTGACTGCAGCATCAATTAGCAACAACCGTGAGGCAGTCTCAGATAATGCTTAGCAATGCAGTCTGAGAAGTGAGCCAAACTAATGGAACTGAGCTTGTGCGTATCTCTCTCTGTGTGTGTGTGTGTGTGTGTGGGTGTGTGTGATTGAAAACGAAACAATAAAATGAATACTGAACATAGATACATCTGACTGAGCCTTGAATCTCAAAGCAGAACTGAAACTATTATTTCTATCTCGGTAAATGGGCCTATAACTTGATGGATTTCAGGGCTTTTGAGCGACGCCTAAAGAAAACTTCCCAAGGGAACTAACAGTTCAACTGTCATTGTCACGTCAGAGGAAGGAGGCATGTAATGAAATTCATGGTGTGTCTGCAAGCGCGGAAGATGTGAGGACTAACACATTAAAAGCATCCTACTGCTGACCCTCCAGGAGCCCTCAAGGTGAGCTGCAATGACTTCTGCACATTCTCTGTGGATGCTCTAACTGCTCATTTTCTAAATGCTACGGTGTGTTGAACTCCTCCTGCACATAATAATGAGTTAGGTCAGACTAAAGATGTTGCCTTTGTGCACACTGTTGAGCAACATAACTTGTCTGTATAGATACATGTAAGTGTTCATCATGTAAATTTATCTATTTTCATATGAATATTTTTTTAAATGTATCATCTTTTTTAATTACTTTAAAAGAACAGTATTTTCTGATTGTTCAGGTTTTAGTGACAATTCTCTCTTCTTGAATTGAAGATGACAATTTAATGCAGAATCATTGGTACTGAAATGCACAAACTCCGATACCATGCCGTAGTAAACATTTAAAAAATGACTCCCCTGATTCTTTCATTTTACATTTGCACTGATGCATTCACCATGCAAAATCTTACTGGGATCAAACAACAGTGAATTTTCAAGGCAGCCGGTGCTGGCGCTCAAAGCTGCAACCGACTTCGACTTTCAATTTAAGTTGGATTTTTTTTACAGTGATTTGATGATAAAATCTAAAACACCAATGAAATCTGATTAGAAACTGTATCAGTGCAGTAAATCATTTTGTGAAAAGATGAAAATCCTATCTCTTTTTCCAATCTCAATCCTTTGTAGAAGAGCATTCTAGACACAATAGACCTGCTCTTTGATGGCAGAATCACATCCATTTCATCTCCCCATGCTGCTGCAATTGCACCGTTGCCAACAAAAGTTGTTTCCTCCTGCAGCTCTAAACTACTCCAGTTCAATATAATATCCAATTAGCTAACTCTTGCCCTCCTCTGTGCTCTCCTATCCCTCTGCAGTCAATGAAGAGAATCTGGCCAAAGGCGGACTGCTTTGTTGGCTTTCTTTCTCTGTGATGTTGACTAAGATTAATCAGTGGATGCTCTTACTCTGGTTTAGAGATGCAGTGCAGCAATGAGCAGTGGTCAAACGTTATCTGCTTCATAGAGCGTCCAGGTGGCATGGCAATAAAGTTGTGACAACGACCTGGTGTTGTTCACTGCAACCAGGCCGATAGGAAATGGACTGCTAAGTGGCAGTTAGGTTGGCCGTGGGTGTGTGGCTGAGTCTGACCCCTTTATCAAGCAACAGCACTGAGCTGCCGGCCGCAGACTGCCACAGCACTAATCACCCAGCCGTCTGGCAGTGTAAGAATAGGATAAAGCCTGAGTTGGATTCACTCAGCCAGCTAAATGACAGACTGGCGGAGAAGAAATAAATACTTTCAGATCTGTATCCCTCATGTCAGTCGATAAACACTAGCCTATAGGTTTCCACCTGCATTAACTCCATCAAATTTTCTCCTGCACAATAAAGAGACCTTTAAGCTGTTTGGCTGAAGATGGTGTTTCTGTTGGCAAGCATGTAACCTAAGGGGGAAGAAATTCATAAACACGGAGCCAGACGACAGCTGAAGTCGGATCACGGAGCCAAGTGTTTAGATTTCATGATACTAAACGGGTTTGCAAGAAAGTGTGCAAAATGAGCAAACACTGTCTGCTAAATGAAATGGTACTGAGCAGAGCAGGCAGTCATTCGGCCATTGTTAAAGCAGATATTTACAGGACGCTAACAATTATTACAACGGCAGTAAAAAGAAATTTAAAAAAAAATAGGGCACTGCTTTCAAATGTACACTGGCAATGATCGACCATCACATTTATTTAATCTCATAGCCTATGAACAATAAGTTGCATAACATGAGTGACAACCATTCTACTCTACTACTACTACTGCTACTACTACTGGCTCCTAGAAGTAACACATAGCACATTAAGCATTTGCTTATTTTCACATCCAGCAGTAGAGAAACATCGTTTATTTGCAAATGATAGTACTCTGATAGTAGTCTGAAAGTATGCTCTGCTTTTGCTCTCCACCAACTACTAATAGAAATATTTATCTCTTTGGCTTATAAATTTTCTGTTTGTTTTTTTTGTTTTTTTTTACCAGCTGTAGTCTTTAACTGTGCCTGCCCATTTTGGGCCTGAACAGGTTGTGAGGTTCTCGGAGCTTTTTGCATGAACACAGCTGGCTGCCACAGCTGAAATTAAAACTAGGAGAGCGATGACAGGGAACTGAAATTGCCGGCCAGACGGCTGAACAGTGAGATGAAACATGTTATAAAGCTGTGTGAAGCCGAGGGGCGCTGCAGATTCAGGTGATAATTCTCTGTAGGTTAATCACTACAAGCAAATCCTTTCACACTATTTCCACAGCGACATTACTGTTATAAGAATATTGATTATAGCCAGGGGCCAGTTACTTACAACATGTAATTTATTATATACTACTAGTTACTTTCATTTGGATTTTAATTAGTTATATACATCACTATGTAAATTACTGTCTGTATAGAGTAATATGTTACTTTTTACACTAAGAGGCTAATCTTTCATAGCCTTTTACAGCCTTTAGTCCCTTTTATACAGCCTGTTCAAGGCAGGACTGCAGCATAATGGGGGGGGAGGGTCATTTTTGTTCTTCCTCTGAGCTGGCAGCAAAGGTAGTAGTAACACCAAATCAACAATACCTGAATTCTGTGGGGAAAACTTTCTTCCTTTCAGGAATAATGAAAGGACATTAATATTTTTTTTTTCATTTCAAATCTGATAGATAATCAATATGGTATTTGCACAAGCTAAAATAAAATTTGGGTTTTTGTGTAGAAGTAGGGGGAAATAATTGTTTTAGCCCTTTAACTCCATTCACTTCCATTCATTGAGGACTACATGGCTACAAGTCAGGGGTGTCAAACTCAATTTCATCCCGGACCACATCAGCATTATAGTAGCCCTCAAAGGGCCGGTTGTAGCTGTAAGACTATATAAATGTATCTACCCTTCATCACATTACATAATTGCTTCTGCATTCAGTTATTATTGGTTTTAGTAATAACTTCTCTGTTATGTCACAGAACATGGCAAAGTCTCACAGCTAGTTTGGATCTGACAGTTCGGGCGAGGGTTTTCCTTTACTTTGCATGAAAAGAGCCGTTTCTGTGCCATATCAGTCCTGTCAGTGTTTTCTTCAACAGCTGATGAAAACATCAGATAAGTGGATGCTTCTTCAGCCAGCTGTGTCGTCAGATTTCCTGCCGTCTCCCCGACTCGGTCTGCGATAGTGTTTCCTGACAAGCTGACATTGTTATAAGCCTGTTTCTGGTCAGGCCACACCTGCTCACATACCTTCAGCATACACTGCTTTAAAAATGCACCTTCTGAAAAACACAATAAATACTTTTTTTTTGCTGTAACTTTTGCAAACATATTCTGTCGAGAATGCAGGCTTCCTTTTAATTCTTGGACTTTTTGTTGCTTTTCTTTCTGGCTAAGTTTAGCATACTGGTCTCCATAAAGCACAAACATGTATCAAGCGGCTAGACGTTTTCAGTGTGCAGGTAACTAAATTGAGATGCATTGTGAGACGTGTAGTTTTTGGACACTGTACTTCTGTAAAGCGGCATAGAATTATTATATTATAACCAAACCATGAGTTTGACACCTGTGCTCTAGGTGCATTGCAGCTGTTTTTGGTTAAACAGAATTAATAGGAAGTGTAGAAGGGCTGTGCTAAGGCAGCATAAGTAGAAGTTAGTCTAAGCCAGCCGTGACTATGAGCTTTATCAAAAAGGAAGGTTTTAAGGTGTCTGCCTCCCAGACCAAGACTGGATGGTGGTTCCACAGGAGAGGAGCCTGATAACTGAAGGCTCTGGCTCCCATTCTACTTTTGGAGTCTGTGGGGACGACAAGCAACCCTGCACACCAGGAGCGTAGCATTCTAGTCAAGTAACAGGGGTATTATGAGCTCTTTAAGATGTGATGGTGTATATCGATTAGTGTATGTATGTGAGGAGAAGGATTTTAAATTCTATTCTGGATTTTACAGGGAGGCACTGCAGAGAGGGTAATGTGGGAGAAATATGATCTCTTATAACTTGCAGTATTGTGGTTCAGCTGCAGAGTCTTTGGAGGGTTATTGGGCCAGCCTGATAATAGGGAATTGTAGTAATCTACCCTGGATGTTAAAAAAAATGCCTGGATTATTTTTTTCTGCATTGTTTTGAAAATTGATGTGCCTATTTTTTAATATTAAGCAGATGAAGGAAGGCAGTGCTTGAACTTTATTTTATAGTATATGGGAGATGACTGGACAGAGAATAATGATTTCATCTTCCCGCAACAAGCTCTTCGAGGCCGGTGTGCCTAATTTGCACAGAATCAGTTGTGGTTGTCAAATGTGGAATAATGTATTAAACACCATTATGAAGATAGACACGGACACTTTGGACAAACTCTCAGAAGTCATAAATTAACTCACAGCACAAAGAGCGTACAAGTGTTCACTGAGAATAAAGTGTATTTTAGGAAAACATAATAAAGACCTTTACAGATGGGGAGATACAGTCAATGAGTGTATGGATGCTCTGTCGGAAACAGATGTGAAAGAAAGACATGAAATGAGAGGACAAATCCCTTTTCACTGCTGCACCGGCCACAAGAAGAGCTGAAGTATTAGCACAGAATGTACAATCACAGCTGGATGCCACCAGTCAGAGTGCACCTTGCCTTAGCACACATCAATTTGACCATGCAGAGAGGAGAGATTTCTGTGAGAATATCCTTAGTGTCACAGCACTTTTAACTCACACCGGGGGGGGAGGGGAGGACGGGGAAGACATATACCTGACCATGAGTGAAATTCTATCACATAAGGGCTCAAAAGGCCAGACAAGTTTGCTCAGCTTTTGGAAGGTGACAGTAAAATGGATATGACCTACCTGGTTGACATGACATCACACCCAAATGACCCCATCTTAAAATTACAAGGCAAAACACAACTGCGTGATTTTGAAGCAGCTGTCTTTCCAGAGGATGTTGGACATTTTTAAAGTGGATCTCCAAGATGAGATCCCTCCCAGGGTTCAAAATGTTCGCAGGAAAGGCTGAAGGAGAGACAGTACCTGTGAATGAACACGTAAGAATGTGAGGTGTGATATTTGATTTTTTTTTTAAGATAAGTTTGTGCTTCCATTTTTTATGTGATTGTTAATCTCAGTTCAGCTTAAAAGAGCACTTTATTGATTTCTTCTTGAAGGATGTCATGTTTTTATGAACTGAAAGGAATTTATTCACAATGCAAATTTATAGAAGAGATTATTGTAATGTTTATTACATCCTTTTGTTTTGTAAAAAAATGTGAACTAAACTGATTTCTTTAGTCAGCAAAAAGAATGACCGCTTTCAATTTGTAGGTGTCTAAGTGTTCGGACCTTAGCAGGGGAGGAGGGTTGACTTACTAGACCTCCTTCAGTTTTACGTGAATACCCCTGCTCTACATCCTCAGTCCCATGGACATCTCACTATATTTTTTGTTTGTGACTCTGCTGCATAAACAACAAGTAAACACACACATATTAATAACCAAATCCTGCTTTCTATTTGGATGTAAAACTTTGTTTCGAACTATTACTTTACCCACTGTATACTCACACATTGCAGTTAGGAAAGGAGTTGGTAGCAGATTATTTTGCTGCAAGGTGTAAACTTCAACATGTAACACCTCCCCTCACCACAGATTAATGAGAGGGATGTGCTTGAATGGCCTCACATAATGCTGCAGTGTGGTAGATGTGAGAGCTAACAAATTTGAGACCAGAGCTGCCTCGCAGTCAGAAACAAAGCCTCTGATTGGTCATCACACACAACCTAAGGCATCATGGATGGTAAGTTGACAGCTCAGAGCAACAAAAGCATGACTGTCATCAACACAGGCAACAGTCATGGATTTATAACCATAGCTTTAGTTCATGAAAAGATGCTGGAAGATGGATTACAAAGCTTCTGAGAGGGATACGATGGCACTGGAGCCCTCGTTGAAACAGCACAACAGTAACAGTATGTGGTACACAACGTTGTCGACCCCAGGGTCAGAGTCAACTTCTACACTGTCCAGCTTGTCAGTTTTCTCCTCAGTCCTGTTAAACGCTTGGTGGTGAGACAGACTCACACAGCTCAGCTGGAAAAACCTCGGTTTAAGCTACACAGTGGAGTTTATTTTCAGATAACATCACATTAGATATTACTTTTATTTTTTTCACTTGAGCAATCAGAACACTGCATGAGGCAGGGATGATTAGGAGCCTAATTAATGCAGCCTACATTTTATGGCGCATCGATGTGATGAGCAACGATAGAAAGAATCGGCCTTCACATACATTTGGTTTGTTAGTTGGTGAACTCATGAAAGACGCTGTATTCTTACTGTGTGGTCAAGAGTAATCAAACCATTGGCTGTTGGGACTTTGATTACGTGTCTATTAATGCATCTGTGATTGGGTCAAATAGGATGAAGACTCGTATTTTGGCAGTCATTTCCCATGTATCACACATCATATGATGTTATTATATGATTAACTTTGTTGAATTAGATGATGTAATTGAAGAAGTCATAAGATGAAAAATACTGTTTCCATGTTCAACTTACTGAACAGCACCATGGAATTCCACTCAAAAGTTCCATTGTGATCAGGGGTTAAAGTGGGATTTGGCAGATGGGGAAAATTCCATAGTAGCAGCAAAAGCGAGACTAGAAAAAATATGAAATTTAATGGATTGTAATTAAAATAACCTATATGTGTAGTGTGTACAATAACTAAGGTTACATATCTGTCTGTCTGTCTGTCTGTCTGTGATACCTCAGCTCTGTTCCAGATGGTTCCAGCCCATTTCAACCCCTGCATATGACAGTATGAAATTTAAATCACTGTACTGTTACAGAGAAAGTCACCTCGGAGAACATTGGAATATATTGACAATTTCCTCATATTGTAACGTTCATTTATTCTTTATGACTCTACATATCTTCAGTAGTTTTCCAGCAAACCTCTGCCAGACCAGTGTAATATGTAAGTTGAGAGTTAGATTTAACTCAGCCCAATTCTATGTGAAAAAAAAAAAGAAAAACATAAGCGGGAAGAAATACTCAAACTTTTTTCAGTGCCTAATATATGTTTTACTGCCAATACAACAACTCAAATTTTTCTAGGTTCCCACATTACCACTTAAAAGCTCATGAACACACTGAAGTCCTAAGAACCACTTTCCAAGTTGGGAAATGGGACCATTGATGGAGCAGGTGAATGGACTATTAATTCAAAGACTTGAAACAGGAGTCCAGCCGGACAGTTTTGTTCAATCCATATAAAAATCTAAGTGTGAAAATGACAATTTTCCATTTAATCGTGGATTAAACAGAGCTAGATATAATGTGTTTTATTATCATTGACATTTAGAGGTGCTGGTAAGAACATCTTGTTGGCTTGGAACTGAGCCAGTCTATCTCTTTACTGCTCTTACAGTATGCTAAGCTGTAGCTATGGTGTACAGATGGGAGAGTCGTATTTATATCTATTCTCATCAGGAGGGAATACAATGACTTAGGGGTCCTTGTTTCCAAGTAGCTGAATTTTGCTTGACATACCAGTCCATGTATGAGTTTTATACATTTTAAATTTTCCTCCATCTGACCCCCTGAGTGGCCTCATAGATATGTAAGTAGACAGAAAAATAACATTTAATGGCTAAGCCTGGTAAGTGATCAGCAATCTTACATGTATAAATAGTAGAAAATAGGTTTATACATGCACAACCAGTTGTTTGGTCCCTTCAGACATTTTTAGTATGTATGACTGAAAAGACTATAGATAGTCAATCATCTCATAGTGTTATGACTAAGGTGTCATCTTTTCCCATCTGATTTGTGTTAATGGTGAAGTCCGAGATCATCGGCCTTCATGTCAGGGCCAGTGTTGGTGCCGATCTAACTGTTGAAGGGCACACGTCAAAATGTGATGAGCGCTGACAACACAGAACAGCTGATTCTCAATCCTGTACTTAACCCCTGCTCTCTGCATGGTCACTTGCAGTAAAAAAAAAAAAAAAAACATGACTATTTTCCTATTTCAAATCTGAAATAATGGGACACAGGAGCTGCGTCATTCTTTTGAATGAAAAATTGTTTAAGCAAAGCTGCTAAAATTAATTAGTTAGTTGTGAGCTTTTGAATTAATCTGCAACTATTTAAATAACTGATTGATCAGTGTGATTAATAAAAGCAAATAAATTCAAATTCTCCGATTCCAGCTTCTTAACTGTGTGTGTGTGTGCATGTATATATGTATGTATATATTTATATATATGTGTGCATATGTGTATATGTGTGTATATATATATATATGTGTATATGTGTGTATATATGTATATGTACAGTATATGTGTGTATATATATATACTACAACTGTGTATATAAAAATATATATACTACAACTATATATATATAAATATACATATTTATTTGTGGACAAAACAGGACATGTTTTGAGGATATTTTCTTGGACTTTGGGATATACTGATAAACATTTTCACAATTTTCTAACATTTATGAACCAAACAACTAATCGATTAATCAACAGAATTATCACCAGGGTTGAATTGAGTCTTTCCTCCAACTATCCAATGATTTTTGAACTCCTAAATAATCATTCAGTGCATGCTTGCCTATACAATACAAAGGACATCTTGTTCAATGAAAGTCCTACAGGTTTCAGTATTTTAATGTAACGTTGTTCATTTCTCTACACCTATATCATGTGTACTTCTTTAAGGACGTTCTATGACATTTCATGTTGGACTTAATAACAACAAGCTTCTATAAAATAGTCTTCATCAGTCATTGTAACAATTATCTTTGTGTGGGTTACTACAAGGTCATCTTTCATTTAAATGATCCTCTGATACACAAAGGTAGATTAAATATGAATGATAGTACAAGCACACCAAGGCAAATACTAAAATATTTTTGCAGGATGTGGACAGCATGTGAAGTATTTACTCTGACTTGGAACTCAGTCGAGTGTTCAGTGGTTCCTGTTCATAGAGCTAAGCTAGGTGTCCAGTTTCAGTCAGACATGCTCCCTTTTTGTGCACACACCATGTCAAATCAGCCTTGTGCAGCATAGCCAATTCCTTCTAAATTGGGTGGAAGATTCATAAATTTCTCTTTACTGAGTATATGGATTAGGTGCCACAGCAAATACAGTGAGGCAAGCCTCCAAACAGCACCCTCAGACAATTTTTAGAGGTCCTGAAGTGAAAAAAAGTGCCCAAAGAATGGCCAATTTCAGCTCTGAAAATGGTGTGGGAATTTATTCCAGACAAGGATAAGCAATGTGGAAAGGGCTGACAGTGAGAAAATTTACCACCGCTTGGCCTTGGCCCATGGTTCTCGGGCAGAGGGTTTGGGGGTGCATCAACCTGATTTTCTCTAAATCACTTACCTGCAGGCCATCATGCCCTTACAAAAGTCTGTTACGGCTGTTATAAGTTTACTCTCTATCACATTTCTGCAAGAACAGGCATCTAAATGGTGTAGTATCACCCTGCAGATGGCTTTGGAGTAAATGAAATACAATATCGTAGAAGTGGGTAAAAAGTGCTGTTCTGGATCTTCACCGTCGCCTTCTTTTGTTTGTGGATGTGAGCATCTCCGTTGCTGGTCAGGGTCTCATAATGAGACTCGGCTATAGGAAACGGTAGATATGTGCTCTGGTGCTTTGATTTACGCAGCACTTGACATGCATGGTGTTACGTCTGGTCCAGGTCACAGGTGGAGGCAGTGAATCATTGTGCCAAAATGATGTGATTGAATGTCAGTGGGCTGGCTGCTTCCCTCACAGGAAATAAATGGACAGCACATGACAAGGTTCAGGGCCCAGATATCAACATTTGTTATAATAAAAATGTGTGTGCAAAGGAAAAATAAAGCTGAAGGTGAAAACTACAATAAATCTTTGTTTTGTTATTAAAAATAAGTTATTTTCATTGTTAAATTTTGTTGAAATCTGTCTCCAGTCAAGAGATAAGGTGGTAGTTGATACTGCTAAAACATCAGTGATTGCTGTGCCGTGTGCCTCTCTTACAATTTGCACCTGTATGTGTGGAAAAAAAAATTAAGAAACAGTTACGTGAGCAAGCATTTCATATCTTCAAAATTGGTGCACTCAAAATGTTAATAGCTAACTGCGTATTTTCTGCTTCACACAGAGGAGACATCAGGAAAACCACATCCACTGAGTGAATGAACATGTTGCTGCTGAGGGAGAAACAAAAAAAGGATTCCTCAATCAAATGCCAGGAAATAATAACTTCAACAGACAGATGGAATAGTATCTAGAGACTAAAATATAGACGTCAACACCTCTAGAATCACCTATCACCTTTGAAAGTTTAAGATATGGAGAATGAGATTGAGACAAGGACAAAAGAGAAAAGAGCAATGGTCAACAGTTTGAGTCCTGGTGGAGAAAAAAAATGAGTATGTTGGGATTATTATGATCATTTTCTATCCAAAATAAAATATTTGGTACAGCGTGAAGTTAAAAAAATAAACTAGGTTCTGGTTTCCTATGAGAATGTCTATGCAGGACAGACAGGCTACCTCAAACCTAGACGGAGGAGGAGTGACTGAATAAGTGAATGAATGTTAATGTTTACCTGCGAGAAAGAAATATTCAAATGCACATCAGTCATTCTAAGGACACAAGCAGAGACCCAGGCAGGGCTGCATGATTGAACATCAGAGGGGAGGGTGCTATCGGCATTTATCTTTGAGAGTCACAGCTGGGAGATAAGGGGCGCTTTAATTGTGGGTCTATCTGTTGTAAGTCACAAGCATCCCATCAATCACTGTACCTTGGGTGACTTGGCATCTCAAGACTTTAAGAGAGACGAGCTGATCATGAATTATAATAAATTACTCTTGCTCGGCGTTTTCTCATTTTCTTCATTAGGGGAAAAACATGATAAGCCAGCAAAGAAAAATGAAAAAGTGCAGCATTTGAAGTTCAAGGTTTCATCGAGGATGACAGATAACAATGAATAAAAAGCAACAGGCCAATAGAAAAAACAGTATTAGGAGTAACTGGAGGTCACAAACCAAATGTGTGCTGCAGAAAACACAAACCAAATGTGTGGTATTTGAATAGAAGACGCTCAAAATATTTGGTCTACGTCTGACTTATGCAGTGCTGGTATCTGATGTACATCCGACGGGTGCATCTTGCTCCTGATAGGCCAAAATCTACTGAAGATATGAAGCCGCGGGGTACAGACTCCAGATGAGATGAGATGAGATTGAATACTACTTTCAAGACAAGATGTGTCTGATCCAGTATATTTGTAATCAAAATGTTTCAACTTTCTTTCATAACTTGAGTTCAGTCTGAACTCTTTTTAAACATGCAGTAACCTCTCGGGGACCGCAGGAAAAAAAGCTCTGAACACATTATTGACATTATCACCTTTGAAGTTGAGCAGTTCCCTATTTTCACATCCTGCAGATAGCGAGCAACATTAGCATTCATTTGGAGTCTGACATCTGGCCACAGTCCAATATTCACTCTCCATTTAGGTCCGTTTTTGTCTCCACCAACTCCTGAGGGGAATCTTTAGCTGATAATTCCTCCATTAAGTTCAGCAGCTAGTTGCTAACTTTGTTGCTGCTTGCAACCGTGGTGTTGTAGGGGAAAATACTGAAAGTGAACAAAAGCAGTAAAGTTAGGGACCAGAAAACCAAAACAAGGATCTAAAAAATGCTAAAATGCATTTGCAGAGAACTGCAGAATTAGGTGATATTTTTGTTTGATGTGTGTTCATCAGTGGCTCCTTTTGCATTGCAAGTTATCATTTGAGACATTGTTAATCAAAAAACACATTATCGCAGCTTCACGTCGACTTTTTATGGCCGCGCTAAAAAAGGGGGCATTTAGGGTTGTTTTCCATGCGTCTGTATGTAACGGGGTACAGACTATCCACATCTCAATAACCACTGATGAATCAATTAAATTTCACACGCGTTTTTTTTCCAAGACACTTCCAAGACACTTCCAAGACACTATGATACGCACAATGTGCGTATCATAATTGATTTCTTTTTTTGTTTTAATTTGTTTGTAATTTAGGCAATTTTCATGTTATGTGCGCATCTGTGACATTGGACATAAAGTGTCTAGTTGGGAACTGCACTTATTCAATTTTCTGCTGAGACATGTAAACCACTTCCATAGCTGCGTGCTAATTATCTCAGCTTAGCATGAAGACATGTCATCAATGACACTTACCAGTACCTGGCTATAAAGCTCACATTAACATGTATTTCCTGAATTCCTACAATCGTTCATCATCAATTGTTGGATTGAAAAAACTTGAACTGACCTCTGGAGGTGCTAGAAGGTATATTCTTGAACTTTTTTTACATGTCTGCCTCTAGTCTTTATGCTAATCCAAGCTAACTGATTCCTGGCTGTACCTCCATACAGTAAAATCGACATGACAACTTGGGCACGGGCCAGAAAAGGTTGAGGAGAGTTTACAAGAAGCAATAAGAATATCAAGTCCTTAACAAATAATCTCAGCATTAACTAAATGGACAGAAATGCACTTCTTTTTAAAAAATCCATCTCGACCTCCGAAATTAAGACAGCAATCAAAATAGAATTTATTATGCTTAGCAGCAAAGGCCAAATGTGAGTATCAATAGCAAAGAGACAAATCCCTGCAGGAGATTACACGCAACATCTGATTGATCTTAAGCAGAAGGACATCCAGTACATTTGTCTCAGTGGCTTGGGGGTAAGACAAGACGTAAGTGATAGAGTGGGACGACAACAATGCACTGAAGCCTTGCCTGAGGCCCATGGATGTATGTGACAGACAGGGCATCATGCTCCAAAACCCTTCTTGAAAGGCTTCTGTTGCTGCTGTTGTGGGGGATTAAAGCAGCCTCATAATGGCCTGTGGGATTTGTGCCACTGCTGGGTGACAGCCATCGAATTGGGTGGCAGGCAGAGACGAATTGCAACTAGAACACAGCGCTCAATCTATACACTTGCCAATCACAGCACAGATCTATTGGCCAGAGATAAGGCAAATATAGAGCTGCTTCAATGACAGGTGGAGCATTGTCGTGTGAAGAAATGCATTCTGACGTTAGCTGCATCGGACTTGTGTGAATAATCCCATAAACGCCAAATTCCCCAACCATGCCCACACCGCTTCCTACAACTGCACATGCCGTCCTCTGCGCTCTTGTTTTAGGGATTTGCAAGATTATTTTTCCTAAGGAACTATTTTACATCCTCAACAGCTACTCCGTGCAGGATCTACAGTTGCCATGGCAATATCTGTGGCAGAAAAAGAGAGAGAGAGGGAGCAAAAAAAGGAAACGTATTCAGAGTTGACAGGGAAATAACTGGTTTCATTATATTCAGCCAGCTGATTCTCTCTATCATCAATGACGGGGCGACGACAGGCACACTGAAAGAGCTTGTGTTTGTGTTTGAGTGGTAATAAATTACTGCTGGGGTCAGGGCTGTGCAGGCCACACTCCCTGATTAAATGAGACCAAACTTATATCCCTCTGACATCTACCAGCCTCCTCCTCAGGAACCTGAAGGTGCACAGACAAATCCTATAATCCTAATTAAGTATTTCCTCCTATTGCAGCGTACAAAATGCCTGGCTGTTTACATAGCTAAAGCCCTTATTCACTTCCAATGCCTGGCTCAAATACATAGTTTAGGGTAATCAGCAAAAGCTGAAGAGAAAAGTGACGCCTCAAAAAGTGATTTAAAAGAAAATAATTGGAATAACAAATCACTTTGGAGGAGGAAGTGGAAAGTTTAATCAAAAGTATTGCAACAGTATAGGACAGACTCAGTGTCTGCACAGCTCGTGGGTGAAGACATTTTGTCTCATATATGCGGATGTCATTCTCATTTTTACTGACTCCCAGCAGTCACACGGTCAATTGAGCCGGATAGTGTGGGAGAGACAATCGCAAATACAACTGCTGCTGTGGGTTTATTTCTTCCAAACAGTTTAACATTTCAAAATGAGCAGCACAATGAAGCGAAGACACTCTGTTCCTCTGAAATCCACATCGGTGCCTTGAGTGAGCACAAAAAGTGAAGGGTCTGGTCTGGACATATGGAGGGACATGAGTGTGTTTCAGCATAATCCTTCTGTCGCATTTATACGGCATGTACTCAGAATGGCATGATACATATATGCTAAACGAGTCCTCTGTGCAGTGACAGCATAAAGGAAAAGTAGACTACTTGGTAAATAAGTGGGTAACACTGCTTTAACCAACAGCATATTTAGTTGCAAGCAAATGTATTTTAATCCTTCACTCCACTCACTCCACCCCACAAAGTGTATTTGTCTTGTTGTTACTTCACTTGGATGTTTGAGCTTCACTCTGCAGACTGATGCATGTGCAGCATTTGAATCCAAATGCTGGTGAGGAGTTTCTCTGAGCTCACTTTTAATAAGACTTTAAAAGACCTGCACGTATTAGCAGGATTTTGTGACATGCATCATAAAACTAGTGTGGAAAGCAGTCATGGTCCGGTATGCAACTTTACACAAGTGTGATGGAGGAGGAGACATCTGGTGTCCAAGACTCAAAAGCCAGCATCCATGATGGTATAGGGGTTCATTAGTGCCCATGGCATGGGTAACCTGCACATTTGTGAAGGCACCATTAATGCTGAACGATATATTTAGGTTTTGGAGCAACTAATGCTGCCAAATAGATGACGTCTTTTTCAGGGAAGGCCTTCCTTATTTCAACAAGACAATGCCAAACCACATTCTGGCTCCATAGTGAAAGAGTCCAGGTGCTAAATTGTCCTGCCTGAAGACCCCATTAGTCACCCATTGAAAATGTTTGGCACATTATGAAACATAAAATACAACAAAGGAGACCCCGAACTCTTGAGCAGCTGAAATCCTACATCAGGCAAGAATGGGAAAACATTCCACTTTCAAAACAACAGCAGTTGGTCTCCTCGGTTCCCAAACGCTTACAGAGTGTCGTTAAAAGAAGAAGTTATGCAACACAGTGGTAAACATGACCCTGTCCCAACGTTTTTGAAACGTGTTGCTGGCATCAAATTCTAAATGAGGATATAATTTTCAAAAACAATTAAATTTTTCTGTTTCAACATTTGAAATGTTGTCTTTGTGCTATTTTCTATTGCTTATGAATTGCAAATCGTTGCATACTGCTTTTTATTTATATTTTACACAGCGTCCCAACATTTTTGGAAATGAGGTTGTATTTGCGATTAGATGCATTGCCGATTTTTTAAGACAAATAAATGTAATGATAAGAATTTCAGACTCTCCTTGCCTCTGAATGATTTGTTCATGAGTATCAACTGTTTTGAAGCACGTTGCATTGTTCTTATGTGTCTTGATATATCACGTAATGAATCACCCTTAAATCTTTTTTATATAGCTTTATTGTCAAGGTGAAGCATTACTATGACCAAACCATTTAAAGTCCTATTAATTTAAAATTTAATCCCAAGAACGACGTTATTTGGCTCCTTTTATGACCCTGTGAGTTCTGATCAAACATGTACCAGGTAAATAATTTGTCATTCTGATTAACATGACAACACTTGATGTCACAATTTATATGACCATGAAGTAACGAGTGAGCAAAACACCATTTTGACTCTCACACACCTCCACTCTATTGCCCTTGAGCCCTGCCGTGACTACATGATTCGGTCCAAACTACTCTCCACTCCAAACAAACACTGTCACTTTAAATTTAAGTTGAGCCTCTGTCACTGTGTTTGCACTCTGCAGGGGCAAGTGGTGCCTAGGCGGCTTCACAAAGTACTTGTAGCTCTGTTTGGGGCCTTGGTATGTTTTGTAATTCCTCACACATCTCAGGAGTAAGGACTGTGCCCCAGTCGGCCCTCAAGGGCAACGTCACCCTAAGGGTTGCCTCAGAATTACAAACAACAAAGATTCAGCTTCTGCAGAAGCCACTAATCAAACGCCAATCAATGTCTGACAAAATGCTTCACATCAGTCAACACATCAATCACGAGCACAGGTGTACCTGTCAACGGAGAAAATACTGCAATTAATAAATATCAACTGGGCCCTTTGTGATGAATTAATATTTTCCATCATGTCTGACAGTCAAATAATTGTGTTGTGATTCTGGGAAGAGATCATTTCCACCTCAAGTGTCTCTGTTCCAATAAATGTTCATCATGTTGGTCAAATTGTAATTATTGCTAATGACAGTGTGGTGATGACAAGAAGGAGCACTACAAGTTATTACTTGACTAGGCGATGCTGATGACAAGTTAAATAACATCATCCTCTGAATTGGATGATGCTGTTTAACTACAGGTCGATGAAGAACAAAGCAGCAAACGGCCAGATAGAGCTGCAGTGTAATTATTATACGATGAACTGCATGCTGGCAGCTTCTTTATTAAATGGAGCAAGAGGAGTCATCATTCAGCTTTGTGTTGTTGGGCAGAGCGGATGCTGGTGACAAGCTCTGCAAATGAGCTGTGCTTTTATGACTGGAGGAGTAATTCTGAGATATGTGAGACTTTGCTGAGGAGCATCACCTAAACAGCTTACAGTTACCTGCGAGGTATTTAGCTGATGCCCTCATGCATAAGGATTTAGAGGATGACAGACACGCTCAATGCTGCATCACCTTATAAATTTGGTTTCCTTAAATGTCAGCAAAAGTTAGTTTTTAAGAGGCCGTTTTTATTCTGAAAGGTACAGGACTGCCAGCATTTTCCCTCTGGACTTAATATTACGCGATCATGAAATATGAAAAGGGTTCGTTTTGAATTTTCATGTTTAATTTTCCATAATATTTAAAATTTTGAATTCTGTGGTGGCGTTTTTACAGTACAGCTGATTTCGAGTGGGGGACAAAGTACACAGCTGTCTTACTCAAAGTACAGATACTCCTGGTCAAATATTACTCCAATACAAGTAGAAGTTGTTTTGTCAGGTTCATTGACATGAATCCACTGCCTTGTGAAGTGTTACTATAATGTCACGACCCGGGAGTCAGTTTGAGTCAGGTTGTGACACTAATGGTTATGTGTTATTTGACTAAATAAAACAATCTTTCTTTTTAAAGAATAACGTTAACTAGACATTCACCAGCTAACTATTAGTATGTGCAATCAGTGGATTCAACCGACGCCTGGTCCCAATATAACTTGATAACTTGGGGAATTCCATAAAAAAATGATTTGATTTGACCATCCGTACCATTTAAAAACTCCAAGTACAGCAAACACAGACAACTTTAGGAGGAACTAATTTTTTACATATCTTTTACATACCTGCTTTCTCTGCTTGGATCGTCAATTTTTATAAGCAGTGATTTAGTTTGTGCAAGGTAAAGAGAACCAATATTTAAATCAAAGATAAACAATTTAAAGAAATGAGCTTAAAACCATTTATGATTTCAGGTAAGAAGTACATTAGTAAGGATGGTCATCCACTTATCGGAAGGTTGGTGGTTCAGTCCCCATCCCCGGCAATTATACATTTCGAAGTATCCTTGCGCAAGATACTGAACCCCATGTTTCTCCCTGGGCGCTGTAAGAGCTGCTCCTGAGGGATGGGTCAAATGCAGAGAAATTATTTCCCCAAAGGGACAAAGTAGGCCTATATCTTATCTTAATAATAAAAAACGACAGTCCACAAGTTGTATGGACAGAATTAACATGAGCTGACAGTGGTCTTGAAATCCATGTGTCACATTGTCCCTCTAAACCTCACAGAACTGCTTCACCATTGGTCCCTGATGTGCAGACAAGGTCAGGTGGGACACACATCTCCTGAAGTCCCTGCAGCCAAAGACGCTAAGACCAAGAGAAGCCTGCCGTATTATGGTGCCACTGGTATATGTGGAATCAGGTGGACAGGTCAGGATGGGATCAAATTCAGATTATCAGATGGAAACTGGAATACTCTTGACCAGTTGTTTGATATCTTTAAAGGTCTTGTTTTTAGCCATGCTGCCTGCTTTGATTTTTGTGGTTTTGGATAGCCACGAAATGGTATATAGGACAGATGTTTGTACAGCAGTCAAGATGATTTATAATTAAAGCTGGTGATCCCTTCACTTTCCATATGGTGTCATCAGGTCAACATTTTCATTCAAGAGTTTGGTTTATAAACAAATAGTTTGTAAAACTAATGACATTCCCACCAGCAACAACTGGACTTTGTGTTTAGTGTGAATTGGCAAATACTTGCATGCCAACATTCTATCACCATAGTTTAGATTCTAAACAATGATGGTGAACATGGAAATCAATGCACCCATTAAACAACTTAGCATTGCCACAATGAGGATGTTAGCATTTATGTCAAAGTGCAGCCTCTCAGAGCTGCTAATATCGTGGCTGACTAAAGTTTCGTTAATATACAGTACGGTCAGTTTTGTCATCAAAAAATCATTTGAAAGTCAGAGTCAAACCCCAACACTTCTTGGGTCATTTCTGTTCTTCCCTTAAAAACTAGCACAATTAATAAAAAAAAATACAAAAGATTTGAATTCTAGATTCCTCAACATCGATATTCCTGTGTATTTTTATGAATTAACTTCAAAGAGAATTTTGATTCCCTTGTCGATTTATCTGCGTTACCAAATAATTTATGGGTTTTTGGCAATTACAGGCACAAAAATAAAAAACGCCACTTAGTGCCGTTTCTCCCAGCTTGTCACTTGCACACCTGCAGTTCCTCCTTCAAATGTTGCATTGAAAAATCAACAACAAAGGAACTTATTTCATGACAAATTTCACTTTTTGGATGTGCATCATAAAAATAAACAGGTGCTAATTGGTAGCTGTGTGGAGGAAAGGCAGATTTTGGTGTGTCATGGATAAAGATAAGTCTTTTAGTGCAGCGTGACAGTGAAGGCCGAGTCATGTAATTGTCATTTCATTTAACGCTCAACTGTCACTGATATTTCTGTTTACAAGGATATCAATGCTCACTCAATGCAAGCAGACACTTCAGCAAATCCACTAATTATTGGTTCCACCTGCTTGATGTTTGAACTGTAAGAAGAAAAAAATCATGTAGCAATAAAATTATGCATAAATATCAATGTGCTGTTTATTATTTTGTGTTATGCTCAAGTCCAATGTTTGTATATTAATCTGTTCAAAACTAAACATATTTGTAGAGCAAAACACAAAATGATGCCAAAGTCTACAGTAAAATGTGCGGCAACTGTCAAAACATTAACAGAGTCAGAGAGGACACAGAGATGCAAGATGTTTATTTAAATGAAAATCAAGAGAACCTTAAAGATATTTTATATCCAAGATGGGCCTTGGCATAAAAACAGTGACTACATTCCTAGAAAACAAAGGGCATGGTGTTCCTCCAGTTGTTGCCGAGATCGCTGTGCATCTCTGTCACCATTCTTTCAGATTCCTCCACCCTGATTCCGTCTAGTTGTGGCCTTGGAGCGCTTCCACCATGAAGAGCTTCCCGAGGTTCTGCGATGTGAATTCCTTCACGTTTTGGCAGTAGTTGTTAACTTGCCCTGTTGGAAGGTTGTCACATGGAGCACCCCCACACAAGAACACAAACACACATCCACAGAAATGTACATACAGACATACATATATTTGTATGCGGACATGCACACAAACAAGCGGAGGCGGGAGAGAGAGTTTGGGGGGGGGGAGCAGAGCAAAACATCAAATTAGTGGGGGAACAGAGTACATGGAAAGATCAGAATGTTGTCAGAAGGCGGAGAGCTGAACAGCGTGAGGCAGCGTTGAAAGGGGCTGTTCGAATTGGTGTCAATAAACTTTAAATTAATGTCATTTTAAGATAATGGCGGAGATAATTACAAAACAGAACCTGAGCTCCTGTGAGGAAAGCAGAGGTGGCTGGTGGAGTTTAGAGAGGGGGGGGTCTGTGCGGTGGAGATTATGTGTGTGTGTGTGTGTGTGTGTGTGTGTGTGTGTGTGTGTGTGTGTGTGTGTGTGTGTGTGTGTGTGTGTGTGTGTGTGTGTGTGTGTGTGTGTGTGTGTGTGTGTGTGTGTGTGTGTCTCTACATGCCTGCAATAAGCAGTGTGTCCATGCGTGGTGGAGGCTGGGGAGGCTTGAACATTTTGGTGATGTCCTCCTCAGGCAACGGGGGCTCCCCTCTGCTCTGCCGCTGAGTGTTCTCCTGCTGCCGCCTCTGGACGTACTGGGGGAGAAAAGGAGAGGAGTGTGTAGTTGAGAATGAGGAATGTGCAAATGGAGTAGATGGTTTATGAGAAAATGGACAGGAAAGGAGAAGGGGAAGGCATTGGGGGAGTGGAGGTGAAAGACATGGGATCAAAGGAAATTAGGTAAGGAGTGGGAGCAAAGAAAGGGAGAAAATGTGTCAGGAAAAGGCGAAGTAATAGGAAAGAGAAATATAGTTAGAGAGGTGAAGATGGCACAAAGTGGCAATGGATGGTAAGAGGGGGAGGGGGGGGGGGGAAGAGGAAGAAAGATAAGCGATGGAAACAATAACAGAAAGGAAGTGAGATGTAAAGACACATGGTGATGAAAGAAGAGATAGGAGATAAAAGATTGAGAGAGGAGTTATAAGCGCCGACAGGGATGGAGTGATTTGTGGAGGGCTGTCAGTCGGTAAATCAGTGAGGTGCTGGGTCTCTGGAGAACCTAAAAGCCTTGTTAATTTAGAAAGATGGAGGACAGACGGGTGGAATAGAGTAACGAGTGCTTTCAACCAAACATCCCACAGCTTACAGTACATGTGTGACTGAAGCTGACAAAAACAGATAAGATAGACAAAACATCAAAAATAAAACTATTTGTTCGAACGAGCGGTTTACGTTTTTACAGCCAATATGTCACATAATCAAAATACTAATGAGTGCAAATTGTATAAACAAGCAAACAAAAACAAAATATTATTTGCAATTGTGCTGCACCTCCCATATTTAGACATACGAAGACAAACATGTATTTACCCCCCGTATGGAAGGAAATAATGTTTCAAATATAAAACAACCTCCTTTAAGTTAACGTTTAGCAAAAAAAATACCATTTGCTGTTATTTTCCCCATTTTTTCTTTACACACTGCTCAGGCTCTGTCAAGTTGCATGGAGTCAGTGAGGGAACAGCAGTATTCACATCCTACCACAAAGTCTCCAATAGATTGAGGTTTGGACTCCTGTGGAGCTTTGGCTTTATGGTGCATACAGAAAAGGTTGTTTTTTTTAAAAACTCTTTTGTTTGTTTTTTTCATACTCATTTATCTAGGCACTATATTCTACAATAAAAAGGCAAACATACGCTTTTGGAATGTTTTGTTAAATATCAAAAATAAAAGACTGAAATATCACATTTGTATAAGTATTGAGATGATCTTAGCACTTTGTTCCAGCACCGCTGGCAGCAACGATGGCCTCAAGTATTCTTGTAATGACCCTTCTAAGCTTGGTAGACCTTTATTTTAGGCATACATCCTTTTCTACTTGGCAGAATTAGTTCATTAGTTCATCTCAAGCAGGCTGGATAGAAAGCGTCAGAATTTTCCACGAGCCACTCCTGTGTTTTCTTGGCGGTAGGCTTCAGGTTATTGTTTTGTTGAAATGCAACCCTTCACCCCAGCTTGAGCTCCACAGGACTCTGTAAAAGGTTCACACTTAGGGTTGCTCTATACTTAAATTTTCAGAAACCACGTTTCCCGCTTTCCTAACCAGTCTTCCAGTCTCTGTCACAGAGATACATGATGCTGCCAGTACTGTTTGAGTGTGTGGATGGTGTTGTATGTGTGATGTGATGCTCAGCGCTTGATGGAAATTGAGGCCAAATTGTACGATCTTGGTTTATTCCAGAGGGGTCTTCTCCTCAGTCCTTCAGGTGCCTTTCGGCAAACTCCCAGTGTTTGCCAAAAGGCACGTGTCTTTTAGTGAGGAAAGGCATAAATCTGGCCAGCATATCCTAAAGGCCTGACTGGTGGAGTGCTGCACTAATGGTTATTCTGTAAGGTTACACCACCTCCACAAAGGAACTCAAAGGAACTTCATACCTTTGTGACCAGGGCCTTTCATCCCAGCCACACCAAGGAGGACTGTTGGTGGTTCCAAACTTCTTTCATTTGAGAATGAGGGAAGCTTTTGCACTTTCAAGGCTGCAGAACTTTCCTTATATCCTTCCCTCGATCTGTACTTTGAATCATGTGTTGTAGGTCCACAGACAATTCTCTTGACCTCATTCCTTAGATTTCACTCTGTCTTACACCATCAATTGTGACACCTCTTACTTGACAGGTGTAAGGCTTCCCTAATTATTTCCCATTAATTCAATTAGGCACGCTAATAAAATTGTAGTAGCAGCTGAAGGTCCATTGAAAGAGTGCAAAGAAACAATGTCGTTAATGTAACACTCCAAAAACCCTGTTTTTATTTGTAACTGTTACGCACTGTGTGTAGATTTTTGAGAAAAGAAATGAATGAATTTTAAAATGTTTCTGACACATAAAATATGGAAAACTTAAAAAGGGGCTGAAACCTATAAACCAATACTACCATGTAATAACTATAACATAATCCTAGCCCATATTGCAGTTCTTTTACAGATTGCAGCAGGATTTCTATGTATTTTTTTTAAACTTTCTACTCTCACCAGTTTTCCAGGGCTGGCTGCAGAAGAAGCATTCTCACGACATGCTGCTTGAACAACCATACTTCATGCTGGGGATGATGTTTTTCTGAAAGGGTGTTGTGATTGGCTTTAGAATGATGATTTTAAAAATTCCAGTTTTTGGTATCTGGACTAAAGGTCTTAACAGGACCACTCTGTTTTCGGGGGCTTAGACCAGAGGCGGGCCCAGAGTTTGACGGGAACCAAATTGCAATGAGTCTAAGGCTCAAGCAGGGTCTCATTTTTTAAAAATGAGTCTAGGTGTCAATTTCCCTGAGTGTTGACATCATGCCGGGCCTTCTGATCGGGACTCATTATCCTCAGTTTCCCTTCGAAGCCTTTCAAGTGTTTATTTTCTGTTTACATATCAAAACAAATACAAGCCACAGAAATAATGAGTGGAAACATTTGGACAATTGGAAACATTGTTGAATCATCTAGTGGTGACTAGATAGTATCATTAGCCAAAATTCCTGATTCCTCTGTTCATAAGATTAACACTTTTCTCTTTATCTAATCGTCTGCAAAGTGTTGCCTGCGTCTGTGGTTTAGACAAGAAAGAGAAAAATATAAATTGAAATAATTGGGGGGGTGTGTGTGTGAGATTAGCCATAGATTGTGCCTGGGAACCTGCTATGAACCACAATCAGAGAACTATAAATGCGCTCTCTCAGCTTGGCATCTTTTTTGGAACTTTCTATAATGATTAATCAGGTTCCATTTGTCTGAGAAACAGCAGTGTCAATAAGAGTAGCTCACATGGAGCAGGCACTGTAGGTATCTGAGAAGTGTAACAGAGGCTCACTTTCTCGGTCTCTGTTGTTCATTGTAGAGAAAACCGTGAAACACGGAAAAAGTAAAGACCATTAAACGAGTTGTCTGTATAATATTGTGTTGAAGTGGAGTGTTCATGTGTGTGAGGTTTGAGGCTTGGGGGGCTGTGATGATGAGGAGGTCGGTAGGGAGGGATGATGGATCATAATGGCTGCAGTGTGGGTGATTGGCCCGGGGATGTGTGTTGATGTGGGCATGTGTTTCTTTGCGGGCCAGGTTGTGAATGCCTTTTGTGCACAGGGCTGAGTACCTGTGGTCACAGATCCAGGTTTGTTGTAAGCCTGTGTATTGTTCATTCTGTTGGCGGAAAAGATGACGACGCAACCCATATTACCGTTAATAGTTCTGACATTTAAACGTTTGCACCTGCTGAAAAAATGACAGAATTATGTAGTTGTGTGAAAGCAAGTGTAAGTTTGTGCGCATGCAATTGCCGCACATCGGTGATTCATCGTGCACGTCAACACAATCATCTTACTGACGGGTGTGTGCAGCCCTTTGTGTTTGCGTGCGTTACAGGATGTTCGAGACAGATCTGGCCGAGGTTGGAGATGCAGATGGTTCGTGGCTGACTCGTCATCTGTGTATTTTGTTCTGCTCTTTTTTGGTGCTTCTGGCCGTGTTTGTGCTTGTAGGCGGTGTGTGTATTTGTCGAGTCTGTGCACAAGGAGGTGTAACCGTGTGTGCACTACAGATGCTGCTTTTAAAATAAGTTTGAGATGTGTTTCACTGGTAAAGACAAAGAATAAAATCAGAAGAATTTGAAATAGAAGCTTATTAGTAGTAGCTTTGAGTCCATATATATCAGCTTTCCCTGGTTTCAATGGCATTTGTCTGAGTACGACTTGTGGTATTTAAACTGCCAAACCTACTCCTGATTATTCACGTAAGTGTATCAATGACTGCATCACAATAACTAGAGGGGCACTTAATAGAGCGCATGCCTCTGCCAAGGCCCAACAGTCCCTTTCAATTAAATTAAACCAGTGAAAAAACAAAAATCTTGGATCCACCTCTTTATCTGGATCTACTCCACAATTTAACGGTTCCATTTTTGGCACATGCACCACTCTTCCTCAAAGTCTAATGAAAAGCTGTCAAGTACTTTATGTGTAATTGGTAAAAATGCTTTTTTTAAAAAGCCCTATCTCACAATGTTAAAGGAAGTGATAGAAATTCATGGACCCATCGATCCATCCCTTTATTCGGATCCACTCCACAGTTTACTGGCTTCTTCCATGATACATTTCCAACCCTTGTACCAAGTGTTATCGAAATCCGTCAAGTAGTTTATACATAATAGAAGGAAATGGGGAAAAAGCCCTATCGCTCAATGTGAAAGAAAGAGGAAAAAACATCCTGAATCTGCCCCTTAATCTGGATCCACTCCAAAATTAAATGGGTTCTCCCTTGTAATATTGCTCAACTCTCCCACCAAGTTTCATGAAAATCTGTCAAGTAGTTTTTTTGTGTAATCTTGCTAACAGATTGCCAACGCTGGCAAAAACTTAACCTCCTTCCAGCGCGGATGCAATGATGAAAATGACCTACAAGAGCTGTGGAAACCCTACTGATCCCAAAATCCATAAAAGAGTAGCCATGCATGTCTTCCCTTCCCTGCACTTTACAGTTCACGTGTGATGGTTATGACGCATTCAAATGAAATTCTTGCATACACACACAAGAACTCAAATCCTGGGACAGCGCTATTCACAGTAAATGGGACCTGGCGTTGCAGCCTGAACGCAGCCTGCTAAGCTACAGAGATTTAAA
Organism: Chaunax sp. Z400; assembly: GCA_037577475.1. Taxonomy (NCBI): domain Eukaryota; kingdom Metazoa; phylum Chordata; class Actinopteri; order Lophiiformes; family Chaunacidae; genus Chaunax; species Chaunax sp. Z400. Next base: position 12,858,239 of record CM075190.1, on the reverse strand, counting down.
AAGGTGGTCAGCGGCACTACAAGGTAAAGTTAAGAAAACCTCAGTGTTGTGCAGATAACCTCTGACACAATATGAGTGACAACCAGGTGAGACAGCAATAGAAACTCTTCAGGACACAAAATGTGTTACATCAGAAACCTTCAATTGTAGAAACATGTATGTAAATGACATGATCAACCCAACATACCCACAGAGCTACAGATTCATGAGAATCCAGAAATTGTGAACTATTTTGTATCTGTGTGTGTGAACGCAGCACTGAGCAGTACAGCGATGCGATATATATGTGTATCGACGTGAGTATAGTTGTTAGATGTACATGCTGTAAATGTATATATGTTTCTTACCTTTGTAGTTTACTGTAGTTCTGGTGGTCCTCAGTGGGTGCATGTACATTAATGTGTTAGCCTGGAGTATTATTCTCTGTGTGTGTGTGTTTGTTAACTGGTGCATCTGCAGCTTGCCTGCTGTGATTATAGCAGAAATTGACGGTGTCCATGGCTGAAACAAACACACCTGCTGTTTTCCTGCTGAGTTCGTGTCTGTGGGTGCACCTATGTGTGACTGCCCCTGTGTATGTATGTGCTGGTTGTGCCTCTTTCCCCTTATATGCACGCTGGTAACATGATGCTTGAGTGGTTGCTGCTTGCTTCTTCCCTCTGTCTCTAGGTGGTGTGTGTGTGTGCACTCTAGTTTGTGACAGCTGTGTGTGTTTGAGAGTGAGTTACCTGGTGCTTCTGCTGCTGTTGCTTACTCAGGTTGCGGCTGTAGGTGTTATACTTGACAATGTCTTGGCTCATGTCATCCACTCTGTCCATCAGAAGCTGAAGGCTCTTCTCCAAGTGGTTGCTGGAAGAAAAATGTCAACATGTCATTCACACGTTTTCAGAATGGGTCCTTGGTGTCAAGTCTTGAGAAACCTAGTCTGATTTGAAAAATGTCAGCTTAGATAGATCCTCCTTCCTTCGACACTGCACCACAGGATGCTCCGTTCCCTTCCAACAGCAACCACTATGAATGCAAAACAGCTTCAAGATGTCCCTTCGGAGAACTATTATGGCAGTCAATAAAATGCTACATCAACATTTTTCGACAATCTATATTTGCCATCCAGTCTGACCTAATCTTTGAGTTCACGTCTTTACAGATATATTGCACTATGTCTCCTGAAAGACATCTGAAATGAAACATGTCTCTCCAGGGTTTTGAAAGTATTCAGACCCCGGTACCCTTCCTCTTGTCCCTGTGCTACATCTCTGCTCTGGAATAACATCCCCGGTCTTTTCCCCAACACTGCTATGCTGAAAACACTCGACACACAGCTCTAACAACATTCCCCCCCTCTCTCTCCTCCCATGAGCACCGTCTTTAACAGGATGTCTCACAGCTGCCTTAAGTTCAACCTTGATAAGGCTGCAGTTCTCCACTACAAGCCTGTTCCCTCTCCTGCTCTCCTCTGTGGAATTATATTGTTTCATTTATGAATGTTCAGGTGCTACATAATGCAGCATTTACTGTGGGGAAAGCAAATTCTGTTTATTTAAATGACATTTGTAACCACAAAGCCTGACAGCACTGTGTGCATTTTGGCTGTGTGTACACTTGCACTGGTTTGTGTGTGTTTCATTGTTTGCATGAATATGTGGAGGAAGAGTCAATTGGGAAATTTTAGTCACTCTCCTCCCTACTGTGAGATTTTTCAACTAGTCATTTTATAAATCAATATTCCTGCCTGTTCTCTGTCTTCCAATTGCAAGCTTTAAAAAAAAAAATCATTTTAACCAGACAAAACATTTGCCATCCTTAATTTCCTTGACTCAACAAAGTCTGTGGAAAATTTGTGTCCAAGGGCACAGATGCCCCCAACCAGAAAAATGAATGTGCCTCCTAGATGTGAGCAAAATAACATGAAAAGGTTCAAATGTACATAACAATGACAAATAAGCAAATTGAAGAAGCCAATTATGAGATGCACATGTTTCGGGTCCCTACAAAGCATGTGTGAAATTTAATTCAATTCTGTGAAGTCGATTTTGAGGAGATGAGCATAGACCATACCCTGTTAATCATAGACGCACAGACAAGGGTAATCCTATACGACCCCTTTTACAGGGGCATAAAAAAGATTATTTGTATATATTGATTCAAATATACAAATGTAAAACGCTATTTTAGCCTATGTGTAAATGAACCAAAATGAACCAACTTACATACAGACACAAATAGAGATGCTTGCTTGCAGAGAGAGAAAAATGATGCAACCATGTGCATGCTGCTGATTTATAATAATATTTTCACATGCTTGACTATCTGTAACCCACCATCCGTATTATGGCCTGCCATCTGAATGAAAGGTGTGTTAATATAAGTGATTGAATAATCAGCCTAAATGCCAATCTGCTACCCATTGTCTTTCCCCACAGATTAGATTTGCACCACCATCATTTCTGCCTGTGAGGAGTTCAGTTTGTCAACCCTCCACTGTGGTGTCAGAGCTGTAAACATGAAAACTGATGGCTCAGGACCAAATCTCGCCATAACATTTCCCCACTGTGTCCCTCCAACTGTGTCAAAATTGATTCTTGCTGACAAAGGCCCATTTTAAACTATTTCATCAAGCATTATGGTTGCTGTTTTGTGTGGTGTGCATCCATAATATATGCAAAGGAAATCATTTACTCAGTGCAGGATCCTTGAAAACATCTGTCGTTTGTGTATGTGTCAAGTGTTTGAGTCGGACTGAGTGCGAGGGAGGGAGGGTTATTCTGTGCGCTCAGAGTATCATTTTGTGTATCTTTCAAAAGTAAAATGAGAAGTAGAAGAAGAGTTCTAGTTGGCTTTGTTGCTTAGTGTTTCTTTGCATTTTTTAAACACTTCTGAAATTTAAATTGCAAAGAAAGCTCTTTACTGCTCATAATTCTGCACCAAATAATTGGTGGCATTTCCAAAAACGGCATGTTAAATAAAACAACCAACGTTACACAGTGTCTGGTCACACACTCCAAAGGGCTTAAATTATTCATGCAGGTCAGAGAGCCTTACGATCAATCCTGAATTAGAAATCAAAGTCTACCGGGGAGATTTCCAATCATCATAGATTCTGCTTTAAGGCCAGGTTCAATAACAGCCCATACAGTATATGCATGTGTGCTGTGGCTGGGTCTGTGCTTTCATATTTGCACAGGACAAAAGAGGACAAACACTAAAACTGTATTGACGTGTGAACACAAATGAAATGACATTCAGTAAATTGAAAGTTCAGAGGGGAGTTGTTTAATAAAGCTGCCAAGGAAGTGACTTCCATTCTTGTAATGAGTGTTTTACATTGATGAAGCCTTTTTAACTGATGGACTGGGACATAATATGGGTCCCTGGGCTTGCGTCTGAGGCAGAATAATAAGTTTTAAATAGGACATGAAATAGCCTCGATCTAACATTGTCCCAACTTAAGTTTAGAGTATTACCTTGGGGAAAACATAAAATACAAAAATCTGCTGAAATCAATATTTTTAGACAGATTTATTATGTATTTATTATTTATTATGTACAAATAAAACTACTATTGGCTGCTGGGGAAAAAAGTGGTCTGGAAACCCATCTCATTGGATGTCATTTGTCTGTAAAGGGTCCTTTTTCCACCATGTATTTCATTTGCAGCAACATTTCTGTCACCTTCTTTGTGACCCCGTTTCCAGTTACATCTCTTCACCTTTCTCACTCACCTCATTCCTCTTACAGCCAAAGCTCTCATAACCCCCCCCCCAAGTTGCCCTTATTGAATGCATATCAATGGCATTCCTGTAGAACAGAAAACTGTGTTTACATATCCGTCCTTTGTCCAGCATTTCTATGCAGAGGCATTTACATTAATCAGGCGGCAGGTAATGGGCTGGCGACTTGCTCATTCTAACAGAACAAACAGAAAATATAAGGATGATTTATAATGTACAATGTAAGCCACTCTACTGTGAGCATATTTTAAGACGGTGAAGACCATGTAAGATGGCCCGCACACAGAAGGTTTAGTGGCCCGACATAAATAAAGGCTACTTTGTAACACTGCATTGCTGCGTGGCATTTCAATACTGTTTGGGGGGGAAATGGGCTGGCTACATAAATGAATTTACATTCATGCAATCCATCACTACCATCAACAACATCATTCGTAGTAAGAACAACCCTGTTTGTTGGAGTGAAAATGCATTCACTCAGCCTTAGACATAGATGACATTGACAGATGGGGCCGCAGATTGGAAAATGAGACAAAAGGAAAAACATTAAATGAAACCCATTATCATTATCTTTTCTTGAAAGGGTAGAAAATGACGAGAAAAGGGTGGGGCTGTCGGAGGATGTAGAGAGATGGACACTACAATCCAACACAAGGAAGGAGCCGCGTTGAAATCTAGCAACAGCTCCCACAACGGGAAACTATTTCATTATGCCAGACATCCCATCGGCAGTCGTGACAGCAAACTTATGCCGACGGCCCAGGCTGCTTCTTCCTCCATTTCAGGTCGCACCAAAAGCTATGTTTCAACTTCAACTTAGTCATTTGGAAAATAGAACAATCTACAAGAAAAGTGAGGCATTCTACTTCAGTCTATTTGACAATTTCTAACAGATGACTGTGCTGGTGCCAAGCCTGGTTGGCCAGGTGCATGCATTCTATAGAGCTCTGTGTATAGGAGTCTTCATTTTATTCATGAGTTGTCTTACAGGACACAGATGAGAAAAATCGCAGCAGCTCCTGATGTGCTACACTGCCATGTATAGGTAAGCGCATTGTGTTCGTAAGTGTGTAAATCGGCACTTTGACTTGTTATTGTGCTAATTTCTCACACCTGCCCATGGGAAGCTTCACAGCTGTTGTTCCACTTGCAGTGGTTTATCTCCATAAATGATTGCTGATAAACTCTCCAGCGACTGATGCTGAGTGCCTCTGAGATCTAAATGCTAGACTTTAAGAGCCACACTGTGAGATGACATGGCGGGGTGATATTTGTTCATATTGTGTTCATTAGTGATAGAAGACAATGCTTATTAGCAGGCTCTCTTTCTGGAGATATTTCTGAATAAATTTGCATTGCCATTTTGATGCGTCGTTTATTGTGCCTATGTTTGGACTTGGATGTATTGAATTAATATCTAATACCAACACAAAGGCACATATTCTGCATGGATTCATGGTTGCCATGACATGGAAAAGCACAAGACGTTGATGCTCCTAAGTATGGCTACATGACTGACGAACGAAAATGGTATCCTAGAAATTTAATGGAAACTATGCATGGAAAAGGCTTTTGAGAGCGCCTTTTATACAGCCTATTTGAGGGGACTAATGCACCTCTATTCCACCACCATTCTGTATAAAAGTTGCATGATCTCTGTGTAATTAGGACTAATGTATCTCTCGCCCATCTGGCAGGTTCATATAAGTTTTAAAGGATTAAGCTGGTGTCATTTTTTAAATATTTTCATTACAATCAATGGATTGCATGAAAAGACCAAAACCAAAAAAGAATTTATCCTACAAACAAGCATCGTCTGTGGAGACACAACCTCAGCTATCCATCAATCTATCTATAGATCGATTGATCATATTTGACATCGAGAGCCACCAAATCTGGCCCTCATAATCATTTATTTTTTCACTTGCATATATAGTCCTGTGAAAGAGACCAGATCTTTTACACATCTAATGATTTCTGTAGATGATACACATAAAGTGGGGTTAAAACATAATAACACCTGTGAGCATTAATTTTCCAGAGATCAAAACTGCAGTTGGTGTTATATTAGCATATGGTGTCAAGAGTAAATTAAACTTGCTATGTTTATCGCAATGAAAGAATATGTGACCCTATGCAATATTGCGGCTCTTTTATGCATATTTAATTTGGCATTCAGCAGAAAATGGCACATAAGTGTGGGGTTTTGTCTACACAATCAGCTGAGAAGTGTTTGGGAAAAAAAGCACTAACAATGTTTGGTGAGTAAATTTAAGACAAAATACAACAGCTGACTTCTTCTCTTATTCTTTTGCACAAATCTGGCACACTTTACAACAGTTTGAAAGACACAGATTAATGCAGAGGAGTTCCCTAATGTCAAATCAATTTTAATTTAGAAGCAGCCTTAATTCATGTCATTGAAAGGCGCCTGCAGGTTTGAAGAGATACCAGGGCATGTAAGACACTTTAACAAAGACAGTATTCTTTAATAGACAAGTGTGCACAGTGCTATGTTAATTATGTGTAAATGAATCAAATTAAGGTGACGCTTTACGTGTTGTTTGGTTTGTGGTGATGTAATTTCTGTCAATAACATTTGATTTCCTGACTTTGATTATAGAGTGATTTTACACAGAGCCTTTTCAGACATGCTGAGGTCTGATGGTGAAAGTATTTTTTGATGTTGGATCTTGCTCAAGGGCTTACAAAACACGATGCAGTCAGTATCCTAAAGACAGAAGAAGCTGTGTTGTAACCATACCACAGACGATATGAATGGGTTACATGGCCGCAGAACTTTTTCCGGTTCACGTCATGGATTTCCCAGAAAAATGATTTAAAACGTATATTATATTGATGGGGCCTTAATATAACTCTAAAGCTCTGCTCCAAATACTTTTCAGTCATGAATTTTTTTAATCTGGCCCGCTGAGCTAAAATTTCATCAATTGTGCTACTCTTTGTGTGCGTGTTTCTAAGCCTAAGTTTATTTTTGACTGAAATGGGTTGAATTTCATACTAAACATCAAAAAGACATCATGTCCAACGTTTTCATGTAAATAGTTGTTGCAGAAGGTTTTATATCAATCCAATTAATAAATGTAAATAATGAAACAATATATAGTATAACATAGTATAATATAATAATAATACATTTTATTTATAAAGCGCTTTTCAAAATACTCAAAGACGCTTAACATGTCCAGAAATAACAGGAGAAACAACATATTTAAAAATGAATACATAAACGCCTAACTACAAATGAATATATAGTTTATAATAATATAAACTAATAGTATTAGAATCTAATCCGATACAGGTTTACAAAAGTACTGTGAGCACAGCTATGGGATTTTGTCAGGTCTTATGAATAGAGTAGCAGTTTGCACATTATTTTTTTCCAGAACAAACATGACATGAGCTGGGAGGTCCTGGGTGAGTTGGTGTGGAATGACCTGAACAAAAAATTTGACTTTTAAATCCAAAACTTAGATAAGCCTCCTACCATTATGACCTCACACACGTATTTGAAGTGCACTTGAAGTGAACTCCTCAGTTCTACAGCAGTTACTGCTGCAGCACATGTTCCCTGCAGTGCGGTGTCAGTGTTGGATTAAAAAAGGTGCATGAGAATTTAATGCCTGTGTTTTGTTTTGGGGGGTTTTCATAACAGACTGACGTTAATAACACCCTGGAAATATGTTGACATTGTTGGTCTCCTCAGAAAGACCTTTTGAAAATAGTTGATCAAGACAGATGAGGTACTGTACTTGTATTCTCTTTCTTATAACCATGGTGTCTGGCCTAATGCCTTCTTGGCAAATGTGCTGCATGAGCTCACGTCTGACCTGCTGGAGAGGTTGAGCAGTTCATGCTTGTCGGCGACCGTTGATTTGTCCTCCAGGTCCCACATCAGTGCGTTGATGAGGTGGGAGTTTTTGATGACAATTGGCACCTCTTCAAACATATTCTCAAAGCCAATGTTAGCCTTCTTCAAGCTGGAGAGTAGGGGAGAGAGCCAAAGGAAGAGAGATATTAAGTTGCAATTTATCTTTGCAGTGAGGACATAAGACATGTTACAGAGGGCTCAAAATGAGATCTTTCATTATTGCCTAATGAGATTCAACTTTTCCAAACAACATTAAGTTAATTCATCACATATACCAGCCAAGGCAAAGTGAAAAGTTAGGGATTTCAATAATACATTTGGTGAAATTGGCAGTATTAATATCATAGAATAGCTGAGTTTTTTATTATTCTGTTGCACTAACACACAGCCATATACTTTATATTAAAACCAGAGGGAACATTATCTTTTATTGTTGTCTGTCTGGAACCACAAGTGGTTTAAATGGGACCACAGCCTGTGCACAAAAAACTCATGCATAACACTGCACATAAAAATGAGTTTGAATCAGAGGTGGAAATCAGGCTTTAACACAAAAATATAGATCCAAGCTGATCCATTGCAAATTTCAACACATTTTAAATGAATAGAGTGCATGGGGTTAACCACTTGTTCTACATCTAGTTCCAACGCAACTCCATGCAATTTAACTTCAATTTTGTTGAGGGCAGAGTTCCCCTCAGGTCTGCTTTTGACATATTCTCACATTTTTGGTTTGCATATACTTACAATAAAAGCTGCAAGTGGAGCATTGTACCGTTACGACTTGACTTGTACTTCTCAGTAAATTGCACGTCAACCACATAAAAGCAAAAACGAATAATAATGTTGTGCATGTTGCATTTGGATATCAGAAAACTGTGTGATACAATGTGTCCATATTGCCCTCCCCAAGCAAAGTTAGACTCGGTCGCCTAAATGACTCTTTTTTTATGGGCTCTGCTGATAAGTGTGCCACGTACTGACTGATTCTTTTTAACCACCTCTTCTTGTTCCCTAGGAGCTAAAAGATATATCTCTCTCACTTTCTCTGACATGGGCCTGTTAACACAAAACAGAAGTTCAAACTTTGCTTAATGTCTCACATAAATTCAATAGCACTGACTGACTGCCTCGGTTCTGCCTGTCACTTGTGCACAGTCCATGAGCTACAAAGTAATGTCTGTATATGTTTAATGCTGGCTTGTTAGATGCATCCTGCTTGTTATGGGATCAATACACTTGTTACATTATTTCACCATTTGCACTGTAGCAGAAACAGAGATGTTTGTGTCATTCTTGGCTGCGTGAGCGTGGACCATCATCCCATTCTGATAATGTGACTTTGAAAAAATGTTAATATGTCTTCCAAGTACAGCGTCACCTCAGGCAAACTTAGGAGACTGAGGCAAAGGAAAAGGACAATCTTGCCTCAGGCTCTGAGTGATGTGAACAAAAATCAGTATGGATAATAGCAATCTGTAAGGAGACTCTATACAGATAATGTTTCTCATACATATTGGCACAATTATCTATATGCAGTGCTTTAAAATATGTCCTGCATATAATGACCTTTCCAAATGCCTGCAGAGCAATCTGAAAAGGCATCAATGAGGAAATAGAAGGACAGCACACAAGACAAATTGCTCAACCCTACTGGACGCTGGTGCACTAAATGCGATGCTCTTTCCAAGTTTGGCCCCACTGGACAAAGCCAAAGGTTGACTCTACAGACCGACTAATTTGATGCATTGTATTGTGTGCTCAAGTGGCGGCTATTGACCACTGCCTCTATAGCCCAGCAGACTTGGAGGGCAGTTCAAAGGGATAGGTCTTTTTAGCACTCATCCTTTCATTTCAAAAAGGTGCACAATATATTCAAGCTTGTGTAACATCAAATATATGAACATGAAAGAGACTGCTTTCTCCACACATTGTGGTGAGTGGGTGTGTGGCTGGGAGTTTGCATCTTTAAAATAAATTAATAAAGAAATCAAAGAAGCATTATTGATATTCAGATTTCCAGTCTATTCTGAAAATAAGAGGCCAGAGACAAGATAGTTGCTTTGTGGTGATATTGTCCTTTCCTGCCCGAAGCTAGCCTCTTTCAATCATGGGCTTTATTGGGAACACTGATAGCTACAGATTGGAGCTGTAATAAATCATGGGAACTAATGAAAAGCTGCAGAAATGAGAAGGATCCTGACTCTGGGCCAAACACACAGGGTCAATAACAGAGTGGCTGGAAATAGAGACACAGGTGAAGAAGCACAAAGGAAGCAGGGACAGAAAACTGAAATGATGCAGTGAAATTGTCCCTTCTTCCTGCAAATAAACTTACTTATGGTGAATTGAAAAATGTATATTTGAAAAGGTTGAATGGACAGCAATTTGAAACGTCAGAGACTTCTTCATTGCACCAATTATTTGGATTTGTCAGTGTGTGTCTCCCCCCCCCAATGCATGGGTTTATGTATGTGGACTATACAGAACTGCCTGGAAAATAGTACCCTCATTACATTCATTTTTAGCTGCAATTTAAAGGCAATTACGATAAGCCTTGGGGTCAGAAAAAGCGTAAACATGGTACATTTATTTGAAGGGCAATGGCAAACTGATACATCATCAGCATCAATCTCCAACTGCTTCTAAAAGCCTCCCTTGTGGACGCACAAGCCTATATTTGGATCCACAGAATAAACAGCAGAATATGCAAAGAATATAATTCTAGCATAATCAATGTAAGCCCATGTGTTTAAACATATACAGTATGCACAAATGAAAATGCAGCATTTCTTTGTGAGCATCTATAGTGCAATAATGACATTTATACATACAGTCGCTTTATTTTTTTTATGTTCTGCTATGAGCCACTTACCCCTCGGGAGTGAAATCTTTCTCTTTGCATATCTCCATGAGTTTTGGAGTAAGCCTATAAGCCTTGAGGGACAGGGAGCCTTGCGCCGTCTTTATTGGGTCTAAAATGATGAGAGAGCAGGAGATGAGAGTTGAAAACAAGTATATAAAACCGCACTTTAAAGTTGCAATGTGTAACATGTATAAAATAACTTTTGGTCATATTTTCTAAAACTGTCTCTATGTCCTCATAGTAGAACATGAGACAGATAATATGTGGGAAAAAACTCCTAATACCCCCATCTAGTGCTCCTTATGCCATTTGCAGGAATACACCACACATTAATCTAACCCGCCAATCAGAGCCTGGAGTGTCTGACGGTGTCAATCACTCTACTGCTCCTCTGCATGCTCTCACTTGTGGCTGTCCAAAATCGCATCAATCCGTTAGCATACTCCAATGTAGTATACTGCATGTACCTACTTTTGTAGTGTGTGAATTTCAACATTGCAGTGTTGCCTCAAATTGAATACTAGCGTGGTGTGCTTCCCGGATTACAAACATATCTGCAGGCTTTTTCATTTGATTAAAATAAATGGTTCAATATGCTCGCAAACTGGCCGTGTTGAGTATGAAAGTATGCGATTTGAGACACAGCATTGGTCTAGCAGAGCAGCCTCCTCTGCGGGGAAGGGCTCTGGAGGCAGGGCTGGAAGGCCAGCGTGGGGGGAGGGGGAGGTACCTGGAAGCTGTACTCACATTTTCAAGCTAAATCCACTCTATTCTCAGTCTGACTGATTGCAGCTTCAAGTCATTCTCTGAATTCAACGAGCAACAATCCTAGGATACACTTTGCTGTCCATTTCAGAAATTTATAAACGTTTCAATTTATGTTTTAGACATTTTTGACATCATAAAATAATATGGGAGACACGATGAATGTAATGATGCAAATACTTACCACTTCTGTTAATTTTGCAACAAATACTTTTGTACTGATTTTGATGACTACTTCACTTATACATGATAACGGTTTTTGTCTACTCTACTGACTGACTACATAGACAAGTCCTCTGCTGACATAAAGTCAGCATTAAGTATTTTCAGACACATTTTAAGGTTTTAAGAGTTACTCCAACAAAACATAATCACACCTTTCCTTCGAGCCATTGTTCATGAACTGAAGAAGTCGGGGGTCAAGTTACACCTTGAGGGAGACTGGATAAGTTGAGAAAAGCCATCATTTAGGTTCTGCCACCCACATTTTCCCAATCAACAAGGTTCTCGTTGCAAGTCTCCATTTCTATCATATGGGCAACTGCTTCCAATTTTTTTAAATTCTTGTATATAACCTTACTGCTGACTTATCCAAAGTTTTCCCCTCAAAGTAGCTCAGAGTGTGAGTGTGAAAAGACAATTCCAGAGTCTAAAGTCACTATTTTCATGTCCTCGAGTGAATTATGTAACTTATTTAATGATTCCTGAACCATCTTAGTACAACAAATTTACCCCATGCACTTTTTTGTCCCATCTTCATAACGTTAGATAACATGTGGAAAATAGATCTTCGTGAAATTTCAGATCTGTATGCTCGGCAGGCCGCTGGGCTTACAGAACACTAGTGGAAACCCTCACATCTTTCAGTCATGCTAAGATAAACTAAGAACCCCTTTTCCCAAGATTCAACCATTTGCTTAATCAAATGTGACTGCAAAAGGCAGTTGGTTAAACAACATATTAGGAGCTTTCTCTGCCATCCATAGGGAACTTGGTAACTAAATTAAAAATCTGTATGATACAGCTTGAGCTCCTACGGGCCTCTTTATGTTTTTGCTTGCACACATTATGCATGCATGTGTGTTCCATTTGTAAATGTAGAGCTGCTATGGAAAACAGTGAGGGAATGTGTTTCAGGTTTTGTCCTTGTTCTTCAAAGCAAGGCCAAAGAGATGTGCATGTTGTTGGTGGAGTTCGTAAAAGGTCAAGTATTTATTGTGGATTCTTTTTCTTAGGTTTCAACATTCGAGAAACCAGATTCACAGATGCTCTGTAATTAAGAGATAGTGTAGTCAAAAGGTCTATGCTGTTCTACACCTCAGGTAAATTCTTATCTCATATTCAGATGTTTAAGAACTCGGATCACTACAGTGAAATTATAGATTGGCTCATGTAATATATGATAACTACTCAAGTGATCTAGCTCTGTCTTTGGTCACATATGAGCCGTCCTCCAGAAAAACAAACTTAACTCCATATGTCAAATAAGTGGAGTATGTCTTCATATCTTGTATACAGTAAGAGTAATGATAAGAAAAAGAAGAGTGAGGATAATGGCGTTTGTATGCCTGACCAGCTCTGCTGTACACCTTGAAACCTGCTCTTCTCTTGTCTGTGTAGATTCTTTGTCCAGGTCATGATAATCCATCCAAAGGACATTAAGAGAAGCCAAGTGTTCAGCTCATGTTAGACACCTGTTGTCATGGGGAGCATATTTAACCAATTGGTTTAACAGCCCACTATATTTCCAAGCCGTCATTGGACAGAAGCCATTAACTCGCCAGTTAGCGCCCAGATGGATTCATCCATCGGCATGAATCGAACGGTCGGCTAATGACAAAGAGACCAAAAAAGTAATCAATTTTCTTTCTCTTTGACTTAAACAGAGATAATGTCAATTTCCTTTGAGGTGCTTTGATCCATTAAGCACTGCATTATTGACTGACATTAACAGGAGCCCTCGTTTAGAATGAGAAAGGCCTAACTGACTGTCTGCCTGAGTGGCCACCTGGCTGGCGGGCCTAGATCAGAGGGGTTTCATATGTCAGCTGCTCAAAATGAATCATTGCTTATCATGGATTTCTACTACCTAAGAACAAGATAACTCTGTGGTGATTGGGGAGGGAAAGAAGAGAGCCAGGGGGAGTCCTTTACCCTCACCAGCAGGGAAACAGTGCTGAAATTCAAGCTGTTTTCATCATTTCTTAACATGACTATTCAGGTTGCAGCCTCTCTGTTGACCTGAGGTGAGTACATAAACACTGAGCTGTTTTAATCAAAGATTGTCATTTCAGATCAGTGAAGCTTCCAAGACCTTTTGTGTCACTGCCTGTACGTATTACACTTTTATTTAAGTTTAAAAATCTGAGTGTGGTAAACTCATCACATTATGAAGTATGAAATGCAGACAGAAAATGTTATCTTATACTACCTGGCATTTTTTATGTTTATATTTCGATGTATGTTTTCTACTTGTTATTCACAGAAACCACATATTACTAAAGTGTACCTTTCCTTTCAACACACGCACACTGCCTCAACTTATGTACTGCCTATCAACTCAATTCTGAAGCCTTTATTAGATTGATTCTCTCCTTCAGGTAGTATAGCACAGACTGGATACTCATTGTATTTACTGTGATAGGTTACTCTCTCTCTCTCTGGCAGAGAAACCAAGGTTGAAGATATGTTGTACTCTGTTGTAGACTCAACAGACTGACAAACCTGGCTAATTTTAGAATGCATGTGAGCAGAAAGGAAGCAATTACACTTATGTAAAGTGTTCCATACTTTGGTTTAACCATCTATTAGAATAAGCACCTAAGGTTATATTCATAATGCAAGAACTTGGACCTTATATATACCCTGTTCAGGAAAACTGTTCAGATTTGGGAATGGCGCTGCTACTGTTCACTGGTGACACACGCACTGCACTCATCTTTCATTCTCCTTGATGCGCATCAAGCTGCAATAAATACTTCTGCTTAAAACATCAACCGTCTCCCGAGAACTCTTTACCTCAGCTCACTTGATTTCCATCATGTCAATGACTGCTTGGAGTGTTTACGTATGAAATGCCAATTTATTTAGGCAGTGGAGATTTAAATGTCCCTCTCTTTTATAGTGACAGATTTGAATATTGCTGTCATTTGAAAGAAGGCTTACACCATTTTGGATGACATTTGTATAGCAGCAATTATGGGCCGCTCTGAAAGCTTTTTACTGTGAAGCAGGTGCAGGCTAATGTCATCCATAAGTGTCATGTTAGTGGCTACTAGTTACCTCTATGTCTCCCCGTTTCCCGCTCGTCACTGCTTCCATTGCTCCTCTGTTGGCCATTCATGGCCTGCAGACATGTGCCATTAGACATGGCAGTGAAAGTTTTCACCTTCTGCTGATGATTTACTGGGAAAGCATAACCCTAGGCCGTCGCAGTGTTAAACGGGAACTTGCACCCCCAATACACCCGGCTACCTTGTTGTTTGACAGTGTTTGTGTATTGCACAAAATGACATTGACGTTGGTGACTTTGCATGTTGAAAATGTTTTTGCAATATGCAATTTTCATTCAGATCTTAGGTTATTTGAAATGTTCTTAATTCACTGTAGCTACTGTCAAGTTTAATCTTGAAATATCACCATTATTTTTTAAACCTTTGTTCTAACCTAACGTAATCTCATTCCTCATCTGTCACACTGATGTATTGGTAAGATTCTGAATGTCAACACAGTATATTAGAAGACTTTGCGGGGGCAGTCCTATTCTTAGATACCTATTCATTAAAGAGAGCAAATTGGACTCATGGTTGAACCTTAAAAAGAATGAACAATAAATTATTGTAATCAACTCCCTATTAGCATTTCCTTTTATAGTGCCCAAGAAGTCAAACTAATTGTTATGCAGTGCCTTGGACCTGAGCAAACTTTTGATTTTAGAAAAGTTTTTTTCCATTGCTTCATGAAGATTGTAAAAGCTTGTCGTCTTTTGTTTATCCAATTAAATACACAGTTTTTGATTGAATTGGGCTAGAATACAAGTGAAAAGAGTGTAGTACTTCTTACCATAAATGAGTACAACTGATTCCTCGATGGCGTGCTGGTAGCTAAACTGGGAGTCAAGTAGAGCTCGGCTGACAAAAGAGCCATAGTAGGTGGACTGGTACCAGCCCACATGCAGATGGTCAATGTTGACGTGACGAAGAGAACGCATCATCTCCATCTGGTACTGGACTAGAGGCAGAGAGAGAGAGGTAGGAATGGAGAGAGAGAAAGTCAGAGGAATGAGAAACATTTAAATTCAGAATTGACTTCAATCATGTACTTTTTTAAATCTGAATATCTTTTCTCCATCTGGAACTGGACATGCTGTATGAACAGAAGGGAGGAGGGCTTGAGGAATACAGTGGAAAAAAACAACAAGGATGTGGGGGAGAAATACTCTGAAACACAGATATAAAAAGATTTTGTCTTCTGTTATCAGGTGGTTGTGGTTGAGATTTTTAAAACGAACATCAACTGGGATAACCAGTCACACTTTCATATCCGATGTCAGTAAATATATCCTGGTAGAGAAGGAGAGAAGAAAAGGCAAGATAGATTAACAGACAGGCTTCAGCTACTGGGGAGAAAGCTTGATACATTACAAGGAGAGTCATTTCATTACCCAAGACACATCCTAAGGACGCGCAGCCAGAAATACAAACAACCTGCCTCACCGGCTGTAAGTAACAACCAATGCAAGCGAGCAAAGCAGCATCTCCATGAAGGCTAGCTGGAGGAGGTTGATAAATCATGGTGTTATTGGGCAGCTGTGGCCCCGTAGACCCCAGCCTGTAGAGCACATCCTTCTCCTGTTGGGGTTGTTAAGGAGAACAAACTGCAGAGGTGGGAGAGAGGGAAAGAGTGGAAAGTAGACAAACAAACAAAAGAAGATGGAGAACAGTGTGTGTGTGTGTGTGTGTGTGGTGGTGGTGGTGGGGGGGGGGGGGGGGGGGGGGGGTTAATAAGGGGAAATTGAGAAAGAAAAAAAACAGAGGGCAGATTGGAAAAAAGACAGAAAAGAAAAGTGGGTTAAAAAAAAAGGAATGTCCCTTTATTAAAAAGGTGACAGTACTCTTTTGGCTTCTTTGGCTTGTAGTTGACCCCTGGTGGTGATGTTATGTAAAGCAGGGGGTGATTTAAGTCAAAATAACATTTCAGCTCATCACTGGTCAGCATTACTTTCTCTTACATTTCCATTCAAATATCCAGTCTTTAACCAACATCCCACAGACACAGACCACGTACACCTGAATGGGAGGGTGTGTCCTCGCCTTTGGCTGGTACTGTGCTTCTCACTCACAATAATTTGTTCTGCTGCTTCTGTTGTGCGCCACACAGAAAACAAATGATGCTGCTTTGCCCACAATTACAAATTCAACACCTGCGAGAGAGCAGCATGTGGAGAAGGGGAGCACTGAGATGCAACATACGAGGCCTCGCTGAATTCTAACAACGTCTGGATTGGAGAGCTGGATAGGCACAATCAGGCGAAGGCACTATTCACAAGCTGTTCTGGAGGAATGGGCTGGATGTAGCAATCTGGCCTTTCAATCTAGCCTTTTTTGTTTAGTGACTGACATGGTCAGAAAGACAAAAAGCAAGCGGAGTAAAGAGAGGAGAGAATGCGGCAGAAGACGATGGGCAGAAAGGAGAGGGACTGGGGAAGATGGGAGGTGATGTAAGGGGGAAAAGAAGGATTGCAGACAGTTAGTAATTCTGTGTCAAACTCTAGAAAGAGGAGTAGGTGTCAAGTGGTATCTGGCGCGGTGTGTGTGTGTGTGTGTGTGTGTGTGTGTGTGTGTGTGTGTGTGTGTGTGTGTATGTGTGTGTGTGTGTGTGTTTCCTAGTTGTGACTCTTGAGTGTAGTAGAGAACCTGCCGGAGAAATGTGTGTACAGTATATTTCATAAAAAGAATAGCTGGTAGGGGGTAGCATGTGGGAAAGGAATCGAATGTCATCATTCTGAGACTACCGTATAAAATGAAAAGTAGATGAGAATAAAAACATGGAGTGGGTAAGAGCTTGAGGAGGGAAATGTTTGTGGCCTCTTTCACCGAGCCTGCTCAGGTAATAGCGTGGCTTTATTCCACCAGGTCATCCTGTATTAAAAAGTATACAGAATGGTCAGTAACAGAGCCAAATCAACATCTGTGTAAAAGGGCTGTGTAAAACTGTTGTGTTACACGCCATGTCTCTTTTGCTTACAGAAGGCTGACAGGCTAATTAAAAATCGTGTGGCATTATGTCGGTCGGCATTGTTTTCATTCAGAGAAAATAACACAAAGCAGTGCCAGCATGAAGGTGAATCTAGCCGCTGTATTGCAGTATCTCTGTATAAAAGGGCTTGTGACAGACTGAGGTCGTTTGCACAATACCATGTTTTGCATAAAATGGTAACCTTATGTTGTGGTTTGGCCTTTCCTTCACACGACAATGGTGTTTTGGGAGCCTGAAAACGCAAACTTTTGAAACCGGGTTCTAGAGTGCAATCTTTTGATGCCACCGTTGCCGAGGTAACTGGCAAAATGCAATTCTTATGAAAAGTGTGACGACACAGCCCCACTTTGCTCATGATTCCCAACCAATTCTTTCTTGAATTTTGTTGCCTTACAGTCCAGGGTCACTCTGAGTAACGATGTCACTTCATCATCCATCCAGACAACATTCTCTCTTTTCGAGCATGCACTCGCCACCATCTCTTTACCCGCAGAGCTATTTTATACAGCGTATTATAACAGGGTCTTTTTGCAGATCCCTCTGCACGAGTTCACAATTTTACACTGCTGCCATATGAATGCGGAAGCAAAACAATACATGTATTTTTGCTATACTGGTGTCATCTAAATGGGGCTTGAGAGTGTGTTGGGGAATGGCTCTGGCCTGGAGCAAGCTAGAAGCAGAACCCAAGACACACAGAGCTCAATGGATAGGGAAGGCAGCCTGCCACCTAGCTTTTGTATCTGTGCCTTCCCCTCCATGCCAATGTGTGCTAACCTCTCAAGTGCTTTAGATGCATCCATCTGCCCCAACACCAGATCATTAACAGGGAAAGAAAAAAGACACAGGAAAACCTACCTCTCCAGTCTAATCCAACCACCAACTCCCTACACAGTTCTTTATAACCTTAAACGGTCCAACGTATAGGATTTAGTGGTATCTAGTGGTCTGGTTGCAGATGGCAACCAAATCAACACCCCTCACCTCACCATCCTCTAAGGTGGCTTCTCTAGGGCTGTGAAAATATGGTTGTTTTTTTTCTTCCTGCCATGAAAAAGCACTGCATCCCTATGGTTTTGAAGGCACGCAACAGACAGCGAGTACTGAGCATCAGAAAAGTGAGGAGAGCAGAGGAAAGGTTGCATTAAGTAGTCAGTCAGGCATTAAATGTACATTACAGACGATGGTGTTTCAATTTATAAACGCAGCAGTTTCTCAAGACCCAGAAAAGAGGGAAGCTACGTAGCAAATCAAGTTGGCTCCGGTGCAATCGTATCGTTTTTTGAAGTCTTGTAATCCAGCCTTAAACTGCAGTGTCTTTGTAGAACAATCAGAGGCTGAGTTCCTGACTGGGCATGTGTGGCAGCTTTGCTTTCCAAGAGTGTCATAAAGACTTCACAGTTGTTGTTTTAATTCATCTGACGTTTAAGGTAAGATTCACAGGTAAAAGTTGTTCTCAATGTCCTTGCGGTCTTTACAACTAGATTCAATGTTTGTGTAGAACTTCGAAGACTGAATTAAGGAAAGGTTATGAAATTACTTCTGAAATGCTGAGAATTTCCCAAGCACAGATTAAGCTCCTAAGAAATTCCGGGGACCACACAGTGTTTCCCTGAGCTGATAAATCAACAGAGCAGCCAAATGTTACCAGGTGATTAAGAGCCCACAAAGCACACAAGCAGTTATCAGGATTCTTGGCAGAATCAGAAACAAGATCAGTTTGCTAGAATTGTAACATGTCACTCCTCACACTTTATGTCCCAATATGATATGGAAAACATAGTGAGCCAAGCCGTTCAAATAATGCTTTACTTGACACTGAATTTCAATTAATTTTTTGGGGCATTTTATGCCTTTGTTGATAGGACAGCCAAAGAGGTGACAGGAAATGTGGGAGAGAGAGTGGGGGGGGAAGACATGTGGCAAATGGCCACGGGATGGAATCGAACCTGCGACGACAGCTAGAGGACTATAGCGCCCCCCAAATTTCAATTTTTCTTAATTTCACTAATTAGCATTAAAGTCTACCACAACCACAGCTCCAACACCCTCTTTATTTTTGCATTCAAGGGCTTTTCAAGGACTTTTCCAACCTAATTTCCTCAAATTTAAGGACCCAACATGACATGAAACTTCGATCAAGGTTAATTACTGTAAAGAAAAAGTGAAATTTTTATCATGAGAATTACCAGGCTTTATAGAAGCTCAGAGACAGCAATTGGAAAGAGAGAGAGGCTGGAATGTGAGAATACTTTTCAACTGTGCTTTGTTCCATACAAGCCAGTCTTTGTCTTTGTTGAGTCCTTGAACTTACATATTGTAGACTTCGCTAAAGGTTTGCTGAAGTTAACTTTCTCACTTGCTTGCCACCACAACCCTGCAGCAGTGGAATCCAGTCACCAATGGTATGGGTGGCAAGTGAAACAATGAGGTAAGAACTAGAGATCTACATGCAAACAGCACAAAATAATTCAATTTAAGCACTTTCAATGACCCATGTCCGTTCATGACTGTTTTCACAGTTGTCAAAGGCTAGTGTTATCCTCAGATTGACAAACTGTGCTTGATTTCAGGGACCAGCGTGAACCTTGAACATACAAAGTTTTAAATAACAAAGGGGGGCAGGATAAAATAAGATAAGATAAGATATCCCTTTATTAGTCCCACAGTGGGGAAATTTACAAGGATGTTTAAGGAGGTAAGGAGACTTGTAATTCTACACATCTGAATGACATTCGACTTCAACTAGAGACTCAACCAGAGAGGCAGACGTACAAACAAGCTGTTAAATGTTGTACCCCCGTCAAAAAGAAATAACAGAGGACACATGCAGACAACAAACTGACATGCAGCCTGATAGATAAACTGAGTTTCAGACAGCTGAGTGACACAATGGGCCAGTGGCAGGCCAGCCATCTCATCCACCACAGATGTAATATAAAGCTCAGAGCCTTGTAAATACCACAGGATCACCTTCAAAAGAAAAAAAGAAAACTGAGTGACCATCTCACAGAGGTGGGTATGTGTGTATTTGTGTGTATGCGCCACAATATAGTGAAGTATTAAAGCCTCTCATAATGTGTGATGGGGAAAAAGGCACGCACACCAACCAAATACAAATAAAACAAAGCCGACCAAATAAAAGCAGTACTTTTATTAATTCCAGTACTTGGATTGATGATCTTGATGGGCCATACTATTATACCATTTCCAGAACAAAGATGGATGTTGATCTGTACTGACAGGACTAACTGTCATTTAGGAGCACCAGTACATAATTTAGGTACACCCAATAAAATATTTTAATTGTGGATTTTAAACAGTATTTAAGGGGCAGATAAATGTTATGTTTTTTTTTTTTTTTCTTCACTTAAATCACAGCTCACTCACCCAGAAATCACAACAACCTCAATCATTTAAATAAAGTGCTAATATTTTAAAGTGCTTGATAAAACTCTTATTGGGGTTAATATTGTGGTTTGATAAAACAAACTTTGATAAACGATTTTTTTTTAAATTAGTGTTTGTGCTTTCTCACTGGGATACCGTCTATATGTGTTGTACACAAGCATTGTATGCTTTTCTCCATTTATTACATATGTAATAGTCATTATTAGATTATACCACAAACACAAAGAGCTGTTTTAGCTATTTAATTATTTCAAGTGTCCCACTGAACCAATGTGAGAGACACATCAGGGTCAGACAGACCATTGGAGACCGTTCATATTGTAATTGCTATTACTATTTACTATGAAACTTGCAAGCAATTTATAAAATCGGATAAAATAGGAATTGGTTAAATACCCTCATTATAAAATAGATCTGGCAATTACAGCTTGTTCTACAGTATGGATGGATGAGCGTTAATTTAATTAAGTTTAAATTCAACTCCCTATTCAACTCCCTAGAGCTAATGTAGCACTCCTGTGGATAAGATAGAGGGAGCACACAGTATGGACAGAAATGCAGAAGAAAATCTCCAAAAACCAAAGTTGCTGTAAAATTCTCTTGATTACCAGTTAAAAGGGCCTACATGAAAAACACTGTCGACTGGATTCTCTACTAACTAACAGTGACGACTGACTCATGTGACCAGGTCCAATGCAGGACGAATGCACCTCGCTAAGTCTACATTAAGCCTACCTCCGTCGATGTTGTCATCACCTTTCAGGCCCGATGACAAGACAGAGCAGCCACCGCAACAGTATTATTGACAAAAAAAATAATGAAACAAAAACTACATAAAAGAGAGAAGAACTATGTTTTAAGGTGGTGATGTCTCGAGATTTCTCACTTTCACATTCAAGGAATTTGGGAGCAATATACACAGCATGGTCTCACATATGGACACTCAAGCACAAACTGCACAACGCATTTGGCAAGATAAGTAAACATAAATAAAATTACATAAAATCCTGTTGTATGGTGACAAAGATAAGCTTCAGAAATATGTTTGTAGACTAATATTTGTTCAGTGATACATGTCTGCACACCCAGTTACTGTTTGTTCAACAATATTTTTTTACACATTTTTAGAAGACCTGCTAAATATCATGTAACGAGAAATGTTAAGCAGCACTTTTAACACATTTTTGGGTGTATATGTAGCCATACATGCAACCGTTGCACCCTGGAGCGCTGGACTGATCTACATGCAAATCCGAGTTAGCGCTTAGGTACCGGTGCATGTCTGCGCACCAGTCGTCACAGACCTGGTGAGGAGGCACTAAAAATGACTGAATTATGGCATGACCTTTTATAAATAGACCCCGTCTAGGGCCAGTGAAGGGTGCCATCCAAAGACTATTGGTCCCAGCATGTCATGCTAGTTTAGAAGCCCTCTAAATTCTCAGCTAAACAAAAGGCAAGTAAAATAACTGAGCTGTTGCACATTAATGGCTGTTTTAGCCAGAGAACAGCCAATTTAACAATATCATCAAAGCACAGGAGGGAGAGCATGTGCTAGCTGTTTGTTATTCCTCACTCATTCCTGCTGCCCTGTCGTCTCTCCTATCAATCAATCTGGTTCACGGGGCCAGACATGGAATAAGTCTGCCCATTCCCTTAGCGCTGCTTGGTTGTGTGTGTGACACAGAGGGATTGGGGTGTGTGTGTGTTTGTGTGTGTAAGACAGAGACAAAATGAATGTGTATTTAAAAGAGTATGTGTGAAATCATGAGATCAATGTGGGGGAGAGAAAATGTAGAAGGAAGCAGGAGTGATTCTGAGGGGAAGCGCAAAATGTATAGGAGCAGGATTTTGCTGTTTGTGTGTACTTAAATGTGTGAAAGATGCAACAGAAAGACAAAGTGTGAGATGTGTTAAGACTAATGATGCCATGTACTACATGCTGTACATCTAAAGTGTGTGTGTGTGTGTGCCTGCGCCTGTGTGCATGTATGGTGCAGTGGAGGAATTTATCAGCTTGGAACTTGTTGCTTTTTACACTAATAGTAAGCCTCACAATCAACAAGGCACTAGAAGCGTGTGTTTATATGTGCATGTTTGTGTGTCTCTGCAATGAGGCAGACAGACAGTCCATACTCTAATGCTCAAAGACACAAAAGGTGAACTGCAACAGACCTTGTCTGCTGCTGCAGGCTGCAACATCTAAGGGCAGGAAGCAAGATGTGTGTGACTCTCACTATGATGATGCACAGTGTGTCACAACATTTTATAATCATCACCTTGATAGGCCGCTGGGGTCTTGGCTATGAAGTCTGCTGTGGTTTTACACGCACACGCAAAGTTTATATGCACTAATGTCAAGTTGAATGGATGAATAACAGACTAAAATGAGGTTAAATGTCTGAAATTTGCCACGCTAGATTTCATCTAGCCTCCACTCTCCTGCCCTACTGCCTCAGTTTGGTGAATAGAAAATGTGAATGGTTTAAAATCAGGCTGGGTGGGCTAATAAGACCTATCAGAAATAACATGACAACATTTTGGCGAAGAACTCCTGTGTCTTCGTCAAGTACAGGGAGACTGATGAGCTTTAGATGGACCATCAATAAATTACACAAAATGATAAGAAAAGGTTCCTCAAAGCTTGTCTTTAAACACAATAAAACATTGCTGCAACTGAACTGCACTCTAAAAAGTAGCAGCGGTGTTAGGAATGGTAAAACTTGAGGTGAGCTTAAGCTCACAATGCACACACTTTTTTTCCCTCCTTTTGTCAACTCATCCTGTCAAAGTTGACTCGAAAAAACACAAAACAGCAAGTTTTGGATGATTAATGGACGAGATCAATCGTCAAGTAAAAAGGAAGGTACAGTCTGTTTTTTGCAGTGTTAATCCATTCTTCACAAAGCGCAGCGTATATGTGAGATGTCATATAAGACCCCGACACTGCTGTGTTATACGTCATATTTCCTTTGCTCGCAGAACCCCGGCACATTATTTAAAATTACACACCAGTTCGGTATGGTTGGGGGTATGTGTGTTTTCAGTTCTGATGATGATGATGGTGATGGTGTGTGTGTGGGGGTGTGGGTGTGGGCGTGCGTGTGTTTTTGTGCATGTGTGCCTATGTCTGTGTGTCTGTTTCAGTCTGTGTTACTGTCGGTGTGGATGTGTGCGTTCACAGTCCCCGTTTGTTATGTGGTTGGGCAGAGAGGGGGGTGATAGGGGCGACAGCTCTTGGGTAGAAGCTGTTCCTCAGTCTGTTTGTGCAGGATCTTAATGTTCTGAACCTTTTGCCAGACGGCAGCGGTTCAAATAAGCAGTGGCCGGGGTGAGTGGTGTCTTTAAAAATCCTGCTCGCTTTCCTTCTCAGTCTGTGAGCATAGATTGCGTCCAGTTTTGGGAGCTCCATCCTAAAGCTGGGCTGCTTTCACCACCCGATGCAGGTCCTCGCGCTCTGCAGCTGTGCAGCTGGCGTATCACACGGTACAACATGCAGTTTGTCAGGATGCTCTCGATGGTGCTCCTGTAGAAGCTAAACAGCAGGTTTTGTGGAAGTTGGGCCTGTTTCAGTTTTCTTTGTTGGGCCTTTTTTTTTTATCAGGTGTGAGGTGTTGGAGGTCCCTGTCAGATGTCTAGACACATCGACTCCGAGGAACTTTAGGTTGTCCAAACTCTCCACAGGATCTCCATGGATGTAGAGGGGGGAGGTGGGGACTCGCTATTGTCCTCCAGAAGTCAATGATCATCTCCTTTGTCTTCATGGTGTTGAATATCAGGTTTTTTATCTCTGCACCACTCGACAAGATGGTCCACCTCATGCCTGTAGGCCGTTTCCTCGTCGTCTGATATCAGCCCCACTATTGTTGTATTGTCTGCCAATTTAATTAGTGTTGGAGGTGTGGATGGGGGTGCAGTCGTGGGTGAATAGTGTGAGGAGCATAGGGCTCAGCACACAGCCCTGGGGGGGTTCCTGTGCTCAGAAGGAGGGTGGAGGAGGTGTTTTTCCCAATCCTTACTTGCTGTGGTCTGTTTGTAAGGAAGTCCGTGATCAAGGAGCACAGCTTTGCTCAGGAACAATATTTGGCTGACATTATCTGGTAGTGTGAGGTGTTTAAACATCCAGTCTTACACACCGCCTGATAATTTCCAAAAATAGTTTGATATGCAAGATTTAAAATCTGGATGATCATGTGAGTATTGTATGAGCAAGCTTCCTAAAGAGAGAGAGAGATCCCAGAGCAGCTGATGGTTCAACCAAGCAACAGTAAACATTTTAGCCATTTAGGCTAACATTAGCTATTACACTACTGGTGATAGATATTAAAGCAACAGTTCAAATCCCACCTCCAGCTCTCGCTGAAGGATAGACAGTCTATGCTGGCCGCATTTTCCAAACCATTTCCTCATTCACACCCAGTTTCTTGTTTTCTCACTGCACAGTAGGCCGATCGCTATGGTAACTTCGTCAGTCATTTTGATTACATTCCACAGCTTCTTCTCAAGAGATCTCGAGGGGCGGTGCATTAATAGCTCCATCGGCAATCTTAATGAGAACATGCAGTGTGTGATGCCCCATTATTTTCAAATCTCATAGTGTCCATGTTTGAGATTCAACAGAAGACAATCTTTGGAAATTCTCGTTAATCACTTACCGATTTCAAAAGTGATTAGGGTGATAAAACACCTGGAACATGAGCCCAGCATTGCCCTCAGGAATAAACACTCAAATGTAATGAATCCTAGGATCACTCAATAAACACAGCTGACAACCAACCCTGGACTCTGTTCTGACATTCATTTACGTCTCAGCACAACTTTCAAGCTTTTTTTCTAAGTTAAGAACAGAGACTGGTTCTCATCGCCTTTGTGTTTACACATTCATTTTGTATTGTCTTTTCTTTCTGAGACAATCCTTTTAAGCATTCTAAAAATACACCTGGCCTGACTTTACCTCATATACAACAACAACAAAAAAGTAAAATCACTAAACCAGCTATTGTCTGATGGAGAGTAAAGTGAATCTCATTGTTTGAGGTCCTTGAGACTAGCTGTCTGTTCTGCCTTGTTGTTCCATCTACTGCTTTCCTGTTTATCCATCCTCCTTTAACCTTGCTACTCCTCTGAATTCCCTAAAGAGGAGCAGAGAATACCTGATGATATTTTCTCCATTTCTGTGTCTGTTCATTACATTGCACATCACTGGTGAACAGTGAAATCTGCAACTTCTGGGGACCTGCCGTTTCCCTGATGCCTTGTCCATTTTGGGGTTAGTATCATCCATATTTGAGTGGAAAGCTCTGTCCTCATGAGCTGAAATATAATAAAGCTAGATAGTGTGATAGAACGACATGATAGTTATAATGAATGACTCCTCAATGAATGGAAAGGGAAAAAAGGATGCAAAGTCCTCAAGTACACTTCAATCTGACATTTGCAAATGCACAGCAATGTCTGTTTCTACACCCGGGGGGTGAGATGTTTGAAAAAAAAGAGTTAAGCTGGGAGAATTTGACATTCTCAAAATGCATAATATTGTACTGATAAAGTCACTAACAAAGGTGTCTGACAATCTTATTTCCACCATGAAGCACGGCTGAAGGCAAAATCTTCATCAAGTCTTATTTGTTACGCTGTGCACTTTTTGTTCTCGTGGGTCAATACAATACACCAATCAGGCCTTCAGCTAACAGACGTTGCTCTTGAGCAAGTTCATAAGTAGCACTGACATTAGTCTTGGATTGATTTCTTTCATTTGGCCACAATCGCTCTTTTTCTGTCTCATTAAAAATTTAGTTCAAGTCAGTAAAACAGATGACACACACACGCATGCACATATAAATGTTCAGGTGGTTATAAAAAAGGGTTGACTAAGAAGTAGGCTTAAAGCCTGATGGGTCCTTTCTACTTATTACCGCTGATACGAGAAGCCAAAATCTAAAAGACTGGGGGGGAAAAACAATCCACAAAAATTCAAAACTAAAATCATTTCCCCTTTAAAAACAGGAAACTAAATTAACACCAGAATATTAAAGTATATATCAATTAAATTGCAGAACAGTGACAAAGCTGTAGCACATGTGGTTCATGTCTTACGTTTCTAAATAAGCTCAAACAAGAATAAACTAGCTTAAAGTATAAATAAACAATTCAAATAGCTGTTCAAAAGGCAATTAAAATAGTTATAGTACAATTAAATAGTTACCCACTTTGATGTCATTAAAATGGTTGATTATTCAATCAAAAATCAATTCAAATGTAAACATTTGTAATGTGACGAGTGATGGTGATGAAGGGATACTTAAGATAAGATAAGATATCCCTTTATTAGTCCCACAGTGGGGAAATTTACTTAAATGAATCAGAAAAAACTGAGTGGGTATAGGCTACATCGGGGGGGGGGAAGCTGGAGAGCAACTGTGTCTGCCATATATGTATGTATATGCATGACAACGCAGCCTCAAGATTGCAGAAGGACCACTTCTCAACATCATTACAACTCCCATGACAGACATAAATAGAGAGGTGAAGCAAGAAATTGCAAAGTAAGACAGGAGAGATTGTGAAGGGTGGGAGAGGGAGGAAGGCAACCGCCGGTCTCTCATCTGGGGATGCAATCTCCAGAGTGAGAACAATGGTGCGTAACAGTGCGTTTGTTCGTACGTGGGAGACAGAGGTGGCAAGAAGGAAAGTTAACCTATGACATGATTTTTGATCTCTATGGTTCAGCATGTGTGGAGAAAATAATGATCCATGACTTTGCCTATGTTGTTGGTCCGTGTAGTGCACATACATGACAAAAATCATTTTCATATTAATGAATATGGTAATTCAAGTAATGCTTAGAATATCGTGTTAGTATTTTTTTTTTAATCTTTAGCTTGACGCAAGTTTAATCTCGACGACTTTTTACTTTAAAATGATCAATTCGGGCAGGCCGATGCAGTTTTAAGCTAAATTTAATGGCACAATGAGTCCAGGACAGAGGTAACCTGAAGGGCCAAACATATAATATTTCTCAACATTACAGTAATTTACAGATTTCATTTAGAGTAACTCCACTACACCGAGGAATATACTAACCATACATTAATTAAAGGACCATTATTGTTCGTTTCTGTTAATGATTGACATTACCTAACCTCCCCTGCTCAGTAAGCTTTCTGCTGACCTGTCTCGCTTCCGCTAATTAAGTAAAACTCAACTGTGCATCACAGTGAACGTTCCTCAAGACAAGCTGCATCTTAGATACTACTGTCAGAGGCATTGAGTTCAAGCACATTGTTTCTTCCCCCGCCTCTAATAAGAAAAGAGGTGACTTTCTTTCTAAACACTATCAAGGTCAGCGAGTGGTGATGTGAGAGAGCAGATAGCTTGTCCCTCTGTCATGGCACTTCGTCCATCCATGTGTTCATCTGTCAGAAGGAGGGAACGGTGATTAATGTGCGAGTTGTTGGGAAGTAAATGGTGGTATTGAATTGTGGTCTGGTCCAGGGTGTCAGGAGAGGTAAGAGGCTAATTTCCAGCAGTGTGGCTATAATGGGATGTGTCTGCCTATTTGAGAGTGTGTTTGTGTTTGAGTGAGCGCGCCCACGTGGTCCATGTTCCACCTGGCACGGCGGATTAGGTGCAATTAATCTTAGTTAAGCAAGCCCTGCGGAGAGTATGCCTGTCTTACATCCACATGCACATATAAACACATACTGGCCCACAAACAGGCAAACAAACAGACTCAGTGATGCACTGAGGCACGCCAGAGAGTGAGGGAAAAGTCAAGCAGCTGCTTCGTGTGCATAAAACACTGATGAGTTCAACATATGCACATCTGACAGCGCTGCTTGTCACACGGCTTTTGTTTTGACGAGGGCATTGGGAGATGATGTAGAAGGTGAAATGGTGTCTGCTTAGTTTATATTTTTATAACTGGAGGCAAAGAAGAACGGCGTTCCATTGGATCTGCTCGTCAATGTTCCAAGTTACAGCGTGTAGAAAAAAGCATGGTAGAAGGTGCATAGATAAGCTGGGAGGGTGCCATACTTCAGCAGCCCCTTCACAGTAAGGTATCAGATATCTACAGTATCTATCAATCTACCATATCGATCTACAGTACCACTCAAAAGTTTGGACACAGATTCCCATTCAAGTGAATGTATGTAAAGACCCTGAGAAGACCGCATACGCCAGTTTTACATTAATGCCACTGAATTACATAGAAACCGGTGCACACAGAACATGCATCAAAGATTCTAAAAGTCTGTTAAAGATATAACACAACAATATAAAGATAACTTCATTAAAGACAGATCCCAAAACTTTAACAGTGAGAATTGGCTTGCTTTAATCATTCTTGTCAGACCCTTGTTTTTTCAACACAATCCATCAGCACCACCCACATCATTTGTCTCATCCATGGGGCCTCATCTGTGTAATAAACTCTACAACCATCAGACTAGCATGAGTAAACATAGGACCAGCGGTGATTAACACAGCCCATTACAGTTGCACGATGAGATATTTCAAGCATTCAGGCCTGCAGAAGTAATATTTCTGCATTGTGTTTGCTGACTGTCAGGAGCACTTCAAAGGGAAGAATTGGCAGTAGAAGAGAAGTTTGATTGATCTTTGGTCAGGATCTGATGCTAATTAATGTTCTGTGTTCTGCTACACGGGTCAGCTGTTACACAGTGATTCCAGGCTTATACAGTGGACTTGTTTGTATTAAAGCAGCCATTATGGGTTGAACTTAGGATCCATCAAAGATACCAGGACATTTTCCCTTTAAGTAGCTACATGTTCACTGTTGTATACATTATGGTTAAGGTGGGAAAAACTGTCATTTATATGCAAATGTTGCTAATGGTGGCTGTGTGCGCTTATTACCTAAATGCTTTTGTTGTTTTGTGTTGTAGGAGGGGGGAAGTCGTACCGCGGCCATTCCCTCCTCTGATAAATAAAAGACGGTCCCTTAATGCACAACACGTATTTTCAGGAATACTGGATGACACCATATAACAAAGTACAGTAATATAAAACTACATAATCTACTAATTTACCATCTTGTGATAACGTTTTTCTCTCTCTCCAGCGCTCATGAAGCATAATGGTGGTCTTATCCTAAATGTGGCAAAATGTCCAACAATGCTTGTGAAACATCGGGACATTCACCGTCATTCCTGTAGCGCTTTCCTCATGACTATTGATGAGTTTTCTCCGGCCACCTTGCAAAAAGCAAAGTCCAGGTTGGGCGTCAGGTGTCTCCACTTAATGACATTTTATTAAATTCACTTCCTCTGGTTGTTGGCTCGGTGCTCACATGGCTCACACGGCTTCACATGCACCTTTGTTTAGACTGAACACGGACTAAGGTTTGTTGGACTGAGCGCAGGCACGTGACTGAACATGAAGCAGTCTTTTAAGGACAGTTCGGGAACACACACATTGGGAAAGCATTAATCAAATTAACTGAAATGAGCAAGAGTAAGTTGATGAGAGGTTGCAAATGGATTTTTCAAAACATTTTTTGGTAATTGCTCAGCCCTAATTTCTACACAGCAGCATCTCTTTCACATTCATTTATTTTTGCCATCCATCTTTGTCTTCTTCTGTTTCTCTTCTTCTTTTTCCTGACATAATTCATCATTTTCTTAGTTGTTCTCACCCCCCCCCCATAACTTCCATCTCCCTATCCCTGCACTTCAAACCCTTTCCCTTCTCTCTTGTCATCCACAGCCCTTTTCTCCATTCTCTTATCCTTGTATTCCCTCCTTCTTACCTTTCCCATCCCCTACTCCCTGCAGCCCACCTGGATTAGCAGCAGCCTGCGGTAATGCATTCTGACCGCTCCCCTCCCCACACACATACACACACTAAATTTAATGTGGGGCAGAATCGTGATGAGACAAAGGTGCAGATGAATAAAACAGTGGAACTGATGGCGATGGTGACGGCACCCGGGGGACCCGCACTCTTGATTTATAATGCTGGGTGAGCGTTCAAAAGCAGATACGGCCTTAACATGCCAGAACCAAGTCTCTGATCTTCACTACAGTGTAAGAGAGAAAGTGAGAGAGAGAGTTCAGATCGAGAGATAAAGAAAAGCTAAGAGACTGGACAGGGAGCCAAAGCCAAAGATCACTGAGAATTTTTGGAGCTACAGAAAAGACAAAGGTGACGCGCAAAATCCTGTTACATAAAAGCGTACATGATACCTGACATGCTTCTACGTTTCTGTTAAATGTGGGCTGCCAAGTGATTTCTAGTTAGCCTCACTAAGAAAGAGCGAGGAAAAACGGAGGAAATCAATTTCTCATTTGGTGGAGGTAAAGTGATCTATTGAATGGCTAACCCCTCAAAGACCTTATCAGAACAAGAGAGGGCTAACTTTTTTACCACACACACACACACACACACACACACACACACACACACACACACACACACACACACACACACACACACACACACACACACACACACACACACACACACACACACACACACACACACACACACACACACACACACACACACACACACACACACACTGAACAATGTATTTACAGAGAGGAACAGAGAAATTGTGGAAGAGGCATTTTTAATCCCCCTGACTTCAATTAACCCACCATGACAATGTCTGCCACAGTTGACAATTTAAGTTTCAAAAAACAAGGACTACCTTTGCTAACCCTCCTGGAGGAAAAAGCTGACATAATTGGTCTTGATTAGTTGTTTTTGTGTCTGCACGAAGAAGATGATTTTTTTTTTTTTTTTTTAAGTCAGATCTTTTAAATCAGATTTGAATACCTTCCGCATGTGGTCTTTGTTTGAATACATATCCAATTTGTGGCCATACGACATGATTGAGAACGGTTAGATCGGAATTCTCGTAGCGACAAGGTAGATGACGACAACGATCCGGCTCATTAGCCGTTCCCAATCTGCTTGTGAACAGCTGAAGAAGTGTTTGCCATCCTCGATAGCAAAATGTCATGCATAAATTCACTACTAGCACGTCCATGTTGGTTTAAGTTCAACGAGTTGTCTCACAAATATGTTTTTGGTGATGTAAATGACTTACATTGATGCAAAAACACATCAATGTGAGCATGCTGACCGTTTCGTAGGAAGAGAAACTAACTTTTAAAAAGTGTTAGCAAATTCTCAAAAAAATGGCAAAGTCATGCCACAACATGTACAAGTGGTTTTTCTGTGCTCTGCAATTATGATTGACAGGGCAAAACGCTCAATAGTCTGGGCTCACTTTGAGTTAGTAAATTTAATGAAAAACATGCATGCAAAACATGCAAACACAACATCAGTAGCTATGTATAAAGGGGGCAGGGACACCAGCAACCTCACGAAACACAAAAACAACATTTCATAAATCTGAAGCAGTGCAGCGTGTTTGATGGCTCTGGCCAAGCAAACTGCTGCTGCAACTAATGTTACATCCTCAGTGCAGCCTCCCAGCTTTGATAATGATGGGATTTGTTTAATTAAAAACGTGACTGTCTTAATGACATCAAGAGAACCCTAGTTATGGTTGTAAAAAATATGTAATTATTTACTTAGGATATCGGCTTTTAAGCACTTTAAATTAATTTACCTAAATAATCCCTTAATATCGGTTAGCAGCCAGAGCGTCGTTAGAGGATAGTAAAAAAACATCCCAGTCCAACCTATTCTCCATCCAGGGTTGTGGGCAAGTTAATTTGACAGATATACAGCCCTTTCCTGCAGTGAAGGTCTGTTGATTTAAACATGCTTGGTCGCCAATATCTAGTGTAGCATAAATTGCTAACTGCTAGGTAGCCTAAATTGAATTTTGTGATCTGGTTGTCGGGTAATCTCATACCAATTTCAATTGCTTTTGTAATGTTAATATTTTCAGCTGATGACTACAACACCCATGACTTGCTTCTACAAATGAGTAATTATAAAATAACTGTTGAGATGTATTCACATCTTTCACGGTCATGTTCTCATTTTTTTGCACCAAATTATGAAGAGTAATATCAATAAGCATTTTGAATATTGACATTGATAAGCATTTTCAATATCAATAAAATTCTAGTATGATGGTCATTCCTAGACCAAGGACACAAACAGAAACAATCTGATAGTGTTTGGCGAGAGAGGATTTGTGGTAAAGCACTCAAATAACTGAAATAAGATTTGTTTAGTGACACTGTTAGCATGAAAATTGATTTTATTAAATTGGAAATTGAAAAACTCACCAGCCCACTTAACCTTGCTGAAAGATGTGATGAAGCCTTTTGTAAGGTTGAAAATTCCGTGCATTTTACTTCAATAGTTGAGCATGTTATCAATATTGAATTAATCATTAATAATCGTTAATTTACAAAGTGCATATCTAAAAGTTTAAATGCACTTATAAAGAGCATGTATATCAAGGAAGTTTTGAGTTTCCAAAACTCATGATTGTTTTTTGTGACAAAGATGTATGTGTTTCAATCATTCCATCATCAAAAATTAAGAGTTGTAGGAATCATTGGAAATTCAAGACTGCCATGATATTCATGCTCTTTACAAGTGTATGTAAACTTTTAACCACAACTGTAAATGATTAGTGGGGTGATAGTTAATTAGTTCGGCAGCTCATGAAATCTCTCACCATGCACCACATTTATAGAGATCGATCCAGACTCAATTTGTGCTGATGTGGATAGACCATACACACCGTCATAGTTCATAGGTGAAAGTGGGGAAACGAACATGAAAATCATCTAAGCTCAGATATAAAAAAGAAAAAGAAAAAAAAGGAATAAGAAACAAACTGAAAAAACATTTATGTGATGCATACTTTTAGAGGCCTTACAAAGCATGTGTGAAATTTCACTCAATTCTGTCCAGTGGTTTCTGAGGAGATGCAGATAGACCATACTTTGGTGGGGCCATAAGAAAAAAGGAAAGGTGAATTTTCTTTTTTGTTTGGACTGAGAAAAGAAAGGGAATGTGAGGGTGGGTTGAGGTAGGGAGAGAAAGAGCAGGATCATTTTGCTGTACCTTCAGTATAATTCCTCCTGCTGCTGGCTAGTAGTGACATGGGTTGAATATAAAAAAAAACAACACATAAAGCGTGATAATAAGCAATGGTTAGTTTGACATAATCCCTCTTTAAAGTCGAACGGCAACCCAATCATGATTTATGAGCCTGTGAATTGCAATGAGCCACTCTTCATTGGTTGTTTAACCAGCTGATTTAAACAAAGGTGTTTTATTTAGCGTTTGACAAATCTAATGTGAGAGCTAACCAAAATGACCCACAAATAAACCGAACATTCATCGTACCTTCAGATTAGACGTAGTGTAAACAGTTGTTTTTAACTTATTTTTTGTACAACTCTTCCAAACAAAACTGGGTCCCGGTCCACCTCCAATAAATATGTCGGGATTTCCAGATATCTGTGGGCTGCTACATGTTGGTCTCTACTCTTCCAGCCACTAACTTCTACACTATTTAGGCAGAGAATTTTGTGTGCAATCCGCTTGCGTGAGATTGTAATATGGACGCAGCTGCCCTCAGATTTGTTTTTTTTATGATAGCGGGTTAGAGTATGAAAATTTGAAAACAAATGTTTGCAAACCTGTACAGGAATAGACAGGTGGAAAGCAGAACACCCCCACACACTGTCAAAACTTGGAAGTGCAGTGACATTTTCAATAAACATTCTCTACGTGTCTGCAGGGTGCAGATTTGGAAAGAGCCAACGGGAGACAACCATATGGACCAGCGCACTGAAACAATGAGCTGAAAGCTGCAGAGTTAGGTATTGATTCTCAAAGGAATTCAAGTACGAGCAACTCCGTCAATCCAATATGTAGCGTTACTATCAAACTACTGCTTTGTTGATTTAGGTGTCATTAAATAGTTTCACGTTTTACAACATAAGGCGTATCCTGAATCAGTGAAAGCGGAGTGTGTGTCCTCTGTTACAGGGAAGGTTATATTTAGGAACGTGCAAGATCATCAAGCAAGATTTGTATCATCGCTGACAACGAAAGAAGAGGCCCAAAGCGTGTTATTAACAAGCTACTTGCCTGACCAAAATGCCTGCAGTTCTACACGTCTCTCGCCATACATTTTGTCGATAATACAAGGACAGAGGGAGCAAGGACATGGGAAATAGAGGGGTTGTGGTTCAGCCAAGGTTTTATCTGAGGCCGACTCTGCAGTGTGCTCAATTACTCTCTTTCTCCATCTCCTCCTCACTCACATTGGTCACATTTGCTGGCACCGACTGTCCTGCAAATCTAGTTCCACACTGGCACCTGTTGATGAAAAAGCGGCATAGCAGACACACGCAGACGTGCGTGCTCTAAAACACACACACACACACAAAAAGCACACACTCATGTAGCTGCCAATCCTGTCCATCTTTCCTTAAGAGACAGATTGGAGAGAGGTATTTCTCATCTGAGGGGCTTCCAGCAGGCAATGAGTCAGTGTAAGATGATTCAGGTTAACACACACACACACCGCTGGCTCAGGCAAACACACAAGCACGCCGCAGAGGAAGATACATCCACACATGGAGACCTTGGAAATCAAACATTTCTAGAATGACCGTTTGGAGGTGAAGAGTGTCTGTACCTAAATCTGTAAGGTGGAGTGTGCGATATGTGTCGTCCGTGATGATATCTTCGTGGTGGTTTAAACAATGGATGAGCTCACAATAGCGAGTATGTCACTCGCATTGCAGAAGCCACTCAAAAACACATGGTGCGAGTCCTCATAGGATCGACTACTGCTCATGTGCACTGAGACTGCATGAGCGTGACAGAGATCAGTGAACAAATAGTGTCAGTAAAACAAAGTAGAGACATCAACAGCCTCGCCATCCAGATCATTAGACTTAGTTGCGAGATGTGGGTCACCCTTGCTTGCATGGGGGGTGGTTTGGGTTTGAAAGGGCATGTGTTGCACAAAAGATAGGTCCTTATTACAAGAACAGCGACAAGTGGCAGGACATAACAAACGCTGTCACCAAGTACATCGCAAAAAGGCACGGTTCTTACTTGAATGCTTTAGATTCAAGTAAATAAATAATACATATTTTCCTTAAACATGTTGTTTCCATTGATATCATTAATAGGCAACAACAAAATATCCTATTAACAAGACAGAGCTAGTAAACTGTAGCATGGTACAGAATGATGAACTGCTGATTGAAACATTACTTGAAGAAGAGCACCAACAACTAAAACTCCTCCTAATTAAAGTCAATTATTGAAAGCAGTTTTAATTGCAAGAACATACATCACTTAAAAATGACCCTGGTACTGCCAGTTTGAAATATTCTGCTGAAATCTGCATCCTCCTTGGAGACTGTCAAAAACATTATCTGGAGTGAAAACTGCCAATTGTTTGTCATCAGTAATGTGGCAATAAACGCTATTTTAGAGGCATGTGGTTCTTAGCCAATAAGAGTTTTGAATTGATCAACCAATTTAACTAAATATGCATCTCATCCCATCCAAATACAGGACAGTTCATCTTAAGGAGTATTCATGCTTCATGAAACACTAACAACTAACACTAGTTGAAACAGGGTAGAAAAGACAGGGAGAAAGGAGACGGGAGAAAATGGTCTGGCTGGTCAGCTGTGTGTGTGGGTAGACAATTTGTGCAAAAAGTACAGGATCAAAATGAACAACTGTACAAAAATAAAATCCATTTGACATGTTTCTGTGTGATTATTTTACATCTCTGAGTAATTCCCTTACCATAGCACAAAAATTCCAAGTTTAGCATAAACTCATTCTGCAAGCAGACAGAAGCACAGAGTTGTCTACTTAAGGCTGTTCCATGCTCCATTTGAAACCATTTCAACAACAAGCAGCACAAATACAACATGGATGACTCCCAAAACATTTTGGTGCTGTTGAGAAAGATAACCTAGACACATTTGGTGCCGAATACAAAGCCGCCTTGAGAGGAATTCTGTGTCTTTGTAAATTTTTCAAGGATTCATGGCAAGGAACTTCTCACTGTAGACCTTGTTAAATTAAAGAGACTGACAGTTCAAAAATCCAACAAATCAAAAGTCAACAACAAAACACACCATGACACTCAAAGAGTGAGCTGTTCCTGCCACTTACGACCTTTAGCCATCATTGACGCTTGTGATTCTTGGCAGAATTTGACAGCTGCTCGTTAGCAGCATTGGCCTGTTAGAGCAGGATTTTCTCCCTTCTCCATTTCCTGCATCTGCTCACCTTCCTATTCTACAGTCTGGCTTGTGGCAGATTTCCTTTGTGCTAACAAGAAGTCGGAAACAGCACAGCTTGATAGGGTAAGGGCTGAGGTCAGAGAACAGGGCATACTTGGATGTGATAGGTGACGGGAGGCGACGGGGGCAAAGAAAACACAAACGTGTGCAAATAAAAGTCTAAACTAAATCACGTGCACATGTGCACCACACACCTGTAAGCCAAACAATGGAGCCATTGCACCCTGCACCACTGCCCTCATGCATCAACCCTGGCGCTGACAGCATAGGACACCCAGTGCCTAGTTAGCTTAGTTAAAAGTCAGCATTGTCCTTAACAATGTGCCTGAGGACATCTTATGCACTCACCTCCAAGAAAACGAACACTGACATTCAGTGAGCTGTTGATACGATTGTCCGGGCTTCTAGCCTCAACACCCTGCTCTATCTTTAACGATTTTGGCAGATTGGTGTCCTAAGTATGGTGATCCCAAGCATTCCCCTCAAAAGCACAGTGTGAAATAACAGAAAAGTTAGCATTGCACTCCTTCCTATCAAACCTTTATTCTGGAGGTATTTTTTTTGTTTTGAGGCACAGGTTTGCTGTATTTCAAGGACCAATTCTAGAAGGTACCAGTTGCTTCTGTTGGTACTTTCATTCCTTTGTTATTACTTAGATTGACACATAATATGTCTGAAATAGATTTTTCAGCACAGAAGGAAATCCATTGAAATAGTACCAACAATGTTTCCCCAACATAAACAATACACAGTTTTCACAGGAATGTTCCAAATTAATATTTTCAGTGCCACTGGGTATGTCAAGTCAAGTATGCAGTGCTTACTAAAAACTAGCATTTTCATCCAACTCTCCAATTCTTCATGACATTCAGTGAAATTTAAATGACAAAAAAACATTTTTGGTGGAGTTTTCAGAATTTGAGAGGAAGGAGAGACCAAAACATGCATTCAGTCACAGTATTAATTTCAGATTCTGTGGCATATTATTTGAAGGATGTGCGAGTGTGTGCATTTTTACAGCTGCAGCAGAGCATCGATAGAACAAGCATGAATTACTCAGGATCCCATGCACGTAAGTTGTCCATGTTAAATGCATTTGTTGCATATCTGATAAAAAAGAAGTCATTTTTCAAAATAAAAGATAGATAAAAAAAAATGCTTGAAAATTCCAATATCGGAGTTTTGTGAAAATATACTGAACAGTTTTTGACTTATGTCCTAAAAAACTCTCATCAGAAAATGGAAATGCAAAAAATACAATCAATAAAAGTTCCTAAATAGCAAAAGGCACCACTTCAGTACTTGGTTGTTGTGTGTAGAAAGTTTCATAAAAAAAACTTTATAGTGTTTTATTTATGTTCTGGAAACTGAATCATGCTGTAGGATGATAAACACAACACTACTTTTGGTTACCTTCGTCAAAATCTGCATCATCCTCTGTGTGTTGGGGGAAGGGGAAGCAGTTGGTGATCTCCAACCGGTCATCGACTACCAGGCCCAGCAGGACTCCCTGAACCACCTCGCTGCCTTGGCCCTCTTCCTGATAGTGCTTGATAATCTTCAGCACCACCTGTATAAAACAGAAAGAACAATATCGCTGAAGTATCACAGCACTGCAAGAGATTAGAGGTTGAAAGGGAAGGGAGGCGGCTTTACCCTACCTCTACTAATGGTTCATGCAGAATTATTTGATCATTTATCACATTTCACAGCCTAACAGTGAGGCCATGGCAAATAATAGAGAATCAAAACAATGGAAATATGTATAATTTAGTCGAAGTTAATGTGACAAGAACCCATTTCTTTATTCTGAACATTAGGCATGGGAATCCTGACACTCCACAGAATTTGATTCTGATTCAGACAATAAAACTTTTATCGATGCATCTAAATTTTTCATATCTATACATAATTTCTTTTTTCCTATGTGAATACTTGCTACATTTGAAACAGAAGATTTGTAATGATCCATAATTAAAATAAACAGATTAATTTGCTTCTATTACCTTTGCTCATAATCAGCCATCACAACAACTTAAGAAGTCGCCGACTTAGGGGCTGATTTTTCAGCTAAGAGGTTTTGGTTGCTGTGAAATATTTGTAGAAGAGGCATTTAACTCAGATATAAGTACCTCATTTCACAGATGGCCTGTTTAATCAACAAATGCTGAAAGTAAGAGTGTACAAGGTAGAGTACTTTCTAAATACTGACACTCGGAGATCAGCATTAATTTGCATGGGTGGTCGTTTGAATGGGTCCCAGGGAAATTGTGTCGGTGCCCAGACTTTTGATAAACTGTAATTTTAACTTGTGTTTGATGTAATGTGGTTATAATTAATGTTATATTTGTGTATGTTGAAAATGTATGAGATAAATTAAACAATTCCCAAACCTGAAAATTTACCAAACAATGTCAAACTAAGGGATGCCCCCTTCAAGTCATTAAGTTGCATTGTTAGGTGAAGACTCCTCAAGTTGAGCAGTCTGCATTACAATAGAAGAATGAAACAGAAGCTTAAAAAATGCACAGGGGTGGCATTTCAATGAAGAACTATAAACAATGGGGACCATAAATATCTTTCCATATTAGCTGATGCACTTGTTAAAAACTGTCAATGTGACGATATGGACTTGTGGTCAACTGATGAGAGAAGCTGAAACCTGAGAGGGAGTGATTGGTAAACTAGTTCCAGCTCAGTTTTTTTTAGCTGTGTCATTATACACATGGCAATGCAAGAGCAACAGTATGACAGGGTCTAAACTTAACAATTTGGTGGCACAAAAATGAACTGATGTATGAGCAGGATGCAAACGTGCTCCATGTGTGTCAATCTGATGTTTTCACATCACAGATGACAAAGAAAGGCATTAAAACATCTTGGGCTACAGATAAAACACACTCATGTAGGATAGGATTTTGGATAGGATAGGATAGGATAGGATAGGATAGGATATTGAATTGCATTCAAATTTCAGTATGACAGGGAACACACAGCTTATTAGTTTAAGAAAAGTCTCATCATCACCATCATCCTGCGAACACAGTTGAGATCAAAGATGCCAAGTGTTTCTACCAGATCTTGTCATTCTTTGAAGCTACCAGTTCTTGGATTGAGTCCTGTGTCCCTGGAGATTGTGTCAGGATATGTAAGAGGCCTGTTTCCTCGGGTATATTGGGGAAGCCGCCATTTGCATGAAAACAGTGACCAGCAAAGATTGCTCTTTGACGTACAACACAAGTTGCTACTGCGGGCAGGTCACCATGGACAGGCTCACTGCTTGGATGATTTTCCAAAAAATCTATCACAATACTAAAACACTCCATACATTAATAATAAATTGCATTAAAAAAATCCTCAGACATGATTCTACATTCTTGGTCACTAGGCTCTTACATAAAAACCACACAACTACCAAACCTCCCTGTCAAGGGGAAATTTTGTGAACAGTTACTCAGGCAATCACGGGTTGTGGTTGAGTGGCAAGTGGAGCTGTAAGCACAACCTGCAGGATTCAGCACTGGGGCATCACTGATCTTGAGTGTGTACAAAAAGGCCAGTTTGTATTCAGCACAGGTTAGCAATTTACACTGGAGAGAGGAGAGGCAGCTCACATAAAGAATAAATCCTGAACCGAGTGAAATTTTAAGATAAATGCTACCCTTGTACAGTGGGAGGGTATATTTGGACTTGTAGTCTGATATCCCACATCGTCATGCCTCATCTGGACAAGGTATCCATGCATCATCGTATGCACTGAATTTTTAATGCCAGATAAAAATGGGGCAATAGGACAAGCTTCCACATGATTGAGGAGCTGGTTTAAACTCTAATGCTGCTTTACCCACACCAAGGACAGAAGGGAAGGGCTATGTCTCTACTCACAGACACACACACACACACACTCACCCCTACCTATCATGAGGCACACTGACCAGCAAAGATAGAAAACAGCCAAGGCAAAGAATAGAGCATAAGGCCAAACATCTAAATAAACAGGAAGGGGACAAGAAGCTGAAGGGGGGGGGGGGAGCATAAATCACACTGAAACAGTGTGTACAGGTCACAGTCGCAGGCATTCATAATGGTCACATACACATACATGCACTCAAGAGCAGGGTGGTTGTCCTGGGGCCATGATGCTCACAACAAAACACACATCACCACCATGAGGAAGCCCTTATTCCCCTCACTGGCTCATGCATTCACAAACACCATGTGTCTTGGGAGACGATTTATTTCAATAGAGTGCTGGACCTGTCATGCAACAAGTAAAAGAGCTAGGGGCGGGAGAAAAGAGACAATGTGGGGGGAGTTGAAAGAAAAACAAATCTCGTTCTCTGTCTACATGCCTTGGCTTTTCTGACTGTGAGAAAAGAAGGTCTGAACGATAGGTCGGGGGGGGGGGGGGGGGGGGGGGGTTGAATGATAAAGGGAAAGAGAGCAGAGCAAAAAGAGGGGGGAATTGAGGACACCCAAAAAAAATATGAGTGAGAAAAAACAGATTCTTAAAAGGAATTATGGAAAAGAGAGCAGGAAGAGACCTGGTGAATGGAAAACAGACAAGTGAAGAGTGGGGTGGAGGTGGAGCGCTACAGTGGAAGTCCTCATATTGGTAGTGCTGGTTGCTTTACAACAGCTCCTGGCCCCAAGCCCCTTTGAGCTTTGGCACCCTTTTCTGCCAGCAAATAGCTTTCTGGTCTCCCTACATCAGACAGAGCAGATAGCAGGTACACAATGCTTCCAGCTATCTAACTCTTGGCAATCTGTTCATCACTCAAGAAAAGGAGGAGGAAAAAGATGGATAATTGGCCAAAAACAACTTGGGGAAGGTCAACCAAATAAAGCCAAATTCGAGCAGGGCTTTCAAGAGCCGCCTACACTAAAAGAAATGGTAGGAAAAACAAACGTTTCATTGGATTTGTTGTACGGGCTTCCTGGTGCTGAGTAAATGCCATCAGGTATTGTAAGCAAACCATGCAATCCTGCATGTGCCCACACAAACATGTACAGAGAGGCTTGCTCTTTCCAGTCTTGTCTTAACAATTTCATTGATCTAGCTCACCAGCAGCTGGCCCAGTGAGCTTACCTCATGTGGAGAGGCCCAAGATTGATATGTGGCCAACATATTATAAATCAACAAGCTTAAAATT
Organism: Chaunax sp. Z400; assembly: GCA_037577475.1. Lineage (NCBI taxonomy): Eukaryota > Metazoa > Chordata > Actinopteri > Lophiiformes > Chaunacidae > Chaunax > Chaunax sp. Z400. The sequence continues at coordinate 12,815,910 of CM075190.1, read as the reverse complement.
GAATTGTGCAAAATCAATTGCAGTCCAAATCCCTTGTTGGCTGCCTTTAATTCTTATCATAAATCTTCTCTCTCTCTCTCATAAAAAGGGCTCATATTCCCGCCACAATGGGGCTCAAGTTATGAGAAAGTACAGCGAGAGAGAAGATCTCATAATGGGTTTTCTTTTTGCGCCACTGATGTGCAATCGAACTCTACGCTCAACACCGGCTGTAATATGTTTGACGGAGAGAACGTTTGGATGCGATGTGAGTCATCTGTTAGGTTAACCCATGGATGAGGACCACAGCAGCCTTTCACTTTCATCAGCTTTTGCTTGTTGGCTGAGGTGATCTTCAAACATGTCTGGACAGGGAGGACAGATGGTTTGAGAGAGGAGTGAAAGAGGCCATCTATGTCAAATTGGAATGACCATCTCTGAACAGAGGTGGGGGTTTACACCATCACCTGTCACCTACATACAATGCAGTCCTGACTTCTCTTCCACGCCAGTTTCACCATCGTTATGCTAACGACCCACATAATGGCTCAATATACATATGAGAGACGACTGGTCCCAACAATCCCAACGACCCACAATAGGACTGGGAAGGACCGGGAAGAAAAGTAAAGGGAACAGCTTAACGACTCTAAAGGTAATTTACATCTCACAGAGGATAAATATCCTGACCCCGTACCAACAGTTCAGAACTGATGAAGCCTCTTGGATGAGAGGTGAAACGTCTTCAAGCTAAGAAAAGAAGTCCAGTTACTTCTGAATCAACCTTCAAGGATGTCAGGGCTACATTTATTTAAGCCAAGATTTTAAAAGAGAGCTGAAATTAATGCATTAATGGTCGTTTTTTAACATTAAACATACAGTGTGTGTATGATGCAGGGGCAAGCTGATTTAACTACAAGATTTATAGAGAATTTCAAACTGTAGGACCTACACTACATGGGACCTAACAGCAGTGTATTGTGTCAGTAATGCATCACTTTTCAAACACTGGCCTTGTTAAGTGTTCAACCTACATAGAACATGTGCAAAGGTAATTCAATTTAGAGTACAAAAGTACACAAATGAATAAAAGTGTGCAAAATATACAGTTATTAATACTGTACACATGTGAGTATACACCCAGGATAGATTCTGTGCATTTTTTTAAATTTCCTATTACTTCTGCTTCCCAGTAGAACATTCAACCATATTCTTAGTTGCTCTTCTATTGGAATTTTGCTGCTCAAGGTCTGTGACAAACCACATTTGCTGATACCTCAAGTTACACTGGGTGTCTCCATATCAAACACGACTGTAATTTGTTTTGCAAATATTACACCTTCAAAATGGCAACATAAACTGCAGATTCTGTATTATGAAGAAGGGATACAAAAACAGTTGTCAGAAGCCATAATGGACAAATGGATTGGATATGCCTCTAAACTGGGTAGTAAGTTATCCCTTGTGTCCGTGTGTTACGGTTGACCTGTGTCAAATAAGTACCGTGAATCATATCGTGATGAGGCCTGGCTTAACGACCCAAGGCAAGAGGAAAAGATCCACTGAAAAACATGTCTGTTACTGCTACCTGTGAAATGTGTTCTGACTGTTAGTTAACTCATTGTATGTGAATAAGGCCAAAGTCTTACTTGCATCATATGTCAGACTAAATGAGTAAAGACTTTTTCAAACATACAGACAGCTGTAGGTGTTTAATGGAATCCATTGCTTTGCAGTTCTCCACTCCCACGGAAACATCAACTGCTGAAACCTCTTCAAAAGCAAGGAAACGATCCTATTCTGGTATGAAGCAGTGGTGATGCCGTCTGTGGGGAAGCCTCCAGCTAAATCTCAGACAAACGGGTCATGACGCAGCACAGCAATACGTAGCGCAAACCAATGAATTCAGGAAAGCGCTTTTCATAACACATACAAATGAATTCAGGAGAAACAATTTTCATAAGTATCTGAAATAGACACCTATCACCTTTCAGTCTGAATCCAAATGAGGTCACACACTGCACAATCATTTATAATTAAACGACTGCAATTTAAATGTTAGGATGAAAAGGCTGAGAAATAAACTACACAATTTTTTTAAAGGTCTAAATAACAAACATTGAGGTGAAATATTCAGATTTGAAATTATAGCTCATGACTTTAGGGCAACTTTAATGAGCAAGTGTAAATAGTGCTACTGCATTCAGGTACGCTGGGCATATGAGATGCTTTGTGTTCGGTGCAGCTTAGGGCAGGAGGAGGGAGCATATCAGTGTGAAGCAAGTTTGTCCTCTGCTGCTTATTCATAGGTACTACAGAATAAAAAACCCTACATTTAGGTTGTGTGAGCATAAAATTCAGAATGTGTCACAATTGTCTTGTTGATCCTTGGTCAGAGAATAATAACACATAGAAGCACTCATAAATTCAATTGGAAAACCATAATTTGTTAAACATTAGTAATAAGAACAAAAAGCAACCATTAAAATATGAGTGTCCGTGAAACCTGGCAGGGATACAGCCACCAAATGTCAAGATGTTTCACTTATGAGTGCCCAAGCCCCCAAAATTTATAATTGTCTGGAGTTTCAATAAATCAACAATGAGCTGGATGTGAAATAAAAATATGCGTTTTTAATACGTTTTTTTCCCCTAGTAGAAACAAAGAGCAACGACAACCTGACAAGTAACTTTCTTTCAAATTAGATGCCTTCCATGTGTGTTGTGTTCCTCGGCTGCAAGAAAATTGTTGTGGTCATACAGTTTAAAGTTAAGGATTACATCAGCAGAAAGTGAAAATTACAGTGACAGCCACTATTTCAATTAAGCATGGGTCATAAGGCCTAACTCAACTGAATAGATATATTTTAGTTATTTTAGTTTTTCCACGGGGAAAATCCTTTTGTTTGTTTGTTTTATCTTATTAATAATTCTGTATCATAATCAAAGCAGCCAAAAGGACAGAACAAATGTTCAAAAACATATACATTTTGTTTTACATTAGCTACGGCAAAAACATGTTAAGTGTTAACATTTTATACTTTTGTTCAATGAAGATTTGAACTAAACTGAGGCCTGTAGGGAAAGTATCTAACAGGGGAGGTGTGTTGACTTTCCAGACCTCTTGCATTTTTGGGTAAATACACCTGGTCTAAAAGCTTAATACTTAGAATTATTAGCCAACGAATGCTTCCAAATTGTATTCTTCTTTTGTGGTAAATAACATCTTCTCTCCCTCAACACAACCATGGAGGTCCTGGTCTTAAAATTAAACGCCACTGTAGCTTCATGGGAGCTACATACCAGGTAGCCACTGTTAGCCTATTATTATTTTTAGCATGTTAGCCAGTTGGGTGTTGAAAGCATCAATTGTTATCGACATTAATACTGTGTAGAATGAAATACAGCAACTCACACTAGAGACCTCAGTTAAGTAATAAAAAGGTAACGTTACAAAACACCGCTTCACATTATATGTCCGCCATGACGATACTCACACTTTAGCTAGCTTCCACGCCGGCAGAAACTTATGTTTCTCTAACGTCTGGCATCAAAATTTAATACGTAGCTAAACAGAACCAAAGTGACACTTACCAGCCCTTCAATCTGGATCTGTTTAACAGGAGAATCCAAAGTACCGCCAGTAGAAGCCATCACAGCGCTGGGTACAGAACTAGACTCTTTACGAGAAGCCATCTCTTAGTCACACGAGGAAAAAGGAAGGAAGACTTTCAGGGACGCACGTTTCCGGTAAAACGCGTCCAGTGTTCTGTTCCCACTTCACTCCCACATAGTTGCAATAGTTTTGCTATGGGTAAGGGATTACCAATTTCTCAGTTTTATATGCGCACGGATCATTTTCGAGATATTTATACAGGAGAAATACGTGAGGAGGTTGACCTATCATGGGTGTAACCGGATTTGTGAAATATCCTCTTTAAAGACAGATTTACCACAATGATGAATACTCTGCTACACAGATATTCCACTAATGTTATCCAAATATACTGTGGCTGTGAATGTGTAAATAGAGCCGTGTTACATTCAGCAGTCAGTGAGCTAAATTGATATTATTCTGACTAAAATAAACACTTTGACAGGTACTTTATGTGGTTAAAGGGTATACAGTATCGAGTCAAATTCCTATCCGAAAGACGGAACTAGTGTCGCAAATACATCTGAGATAACGGAGGGTCCCATACGAATGAATGGACTTCCGCTTGACTCGAATACGCAGAGGTACTGTAAAAGAAAACGAGGCTACAGTGTCTACAATAAAAATGCACAACTATCCGTCATCAAAAACATTAATCTTATAATTCAGCCACTGCGATTCTACCGAATTAATGGTGAACCTGCCATGCAGGGGCGGGACCAGAGGGGCAGTGGCCCCAGCTGAAATCTGATTGTTTACAACTTGAATACTGTACTTGATTGTCAAGTTTTTCTCCTCTAAACTGTTGTGTATGCTGTAATATAGTGTATAAGAATTGTCTATAATGTAAAGAAGTTTTTTTTAATTATTTTATGAATTACATAATGGAAAAAAGTCTCTTTTTTATATTTATTTATGCATCCTAGTTTAATGGAATAGAATGGGGTCACTTTTCTACAGTACTGTGAAATCGGACCACATTATCAACATTGACCTCATTACAATTAATGTCAAATGAAACTGTGACTGGTTTAGATTACAGATCGTCAGTCATGTTATCATGTAGAGGTAGGTTAATCTGACTTAGATTTTTTCCAATTTCACTGATCATATCAAGCTTTATAGATGCCATTATTAAATAGGGGAGACCGGGTATGGTTGAAACACTTTTTGCTTCAGCAACTGTAACTCACTGAATTTTTTTGCTGGAGTTGTCAAACTTTCATACAACATACCCACGATTGTTTACTACAAAGGGAAGCAATTCAAACCTCTTCAAGAATATCACATACCTCATGAGTTGATGTCAAATACATGGTGTTCCTTTGTTACAGCCTACCCCACTATCAGGGTAGGTTGTAACACATGCTGGGGTAAGTTGTAACAATTAGACAAAAGAAGCATAAACAGACGCCACACCATGTGATATACTTCAAAAACAGGTTTATTGAAAAAAAAAAGTACATAGATGAAAAAAGTCTTCCAATTTGTCTGGCACCTATGCTAGTATTCAGTTCTACTCTGGTCTCCGGTGGCTAACCTATCATATGCTTACCTCACGTGGAGTCAGTCCATAATACAGGTCTGCTGCCTGAATCAAATAGTCGGCCAACACTTTCTCCTGGACCTCAGAGAAAACTTTGTTGCTGCTCCTGTAACCTACACTGGGAAGATCATTGGAACCCTGGTCTCTCAGCTTCTGCAGTGATTTGCAGTATCTGCTCAGAGTTACATGGGAGATCCCTTGTGCCTTTGCAACTGATCTGACTGACTTGCCCTTCTTTGTGACTTCATCAGATGCTTCTTTTAAAACACTGGTAGGCACACCTCTGTCAGTCTTTCGTTTCCACTGCCTAGGCATTCTGTAAAATTATTAAAATCAATAAAATGTTACTGGTGGTATGTAAGGGGATGGTTGTAAAACTTTTAAGAGATGCGTTACAACCCACCCCACCCCTGTCAGCCATTGTTTAGCTAGCTGTATTTGCTCAGTGGTTTGAAATTAGCAGAAGAAAATGCATCACCATTTACCCGAGAAACTACAATGTAATCTAATATAAGTCATGCGGTTTTATCTGCAATAATATAAGTACTAAACAAAATATAGTGTTGGTCAAATAATTTACTTTCTTACCTCAAAATCATTTTTTTCTCTGTAAAATCTGCATACACCTGTTTCCCACCTTGACAACCACCATGTGGAATCAGGGTGGAGGTGGGTAAACACTGGAATGATCATGTGACTCCTATTTCATCCCTGATTGCTCGAAATGGTGGTGTTACAACTATACCCAGTCTCCCCTACATTATAAAAGGAAAAAGTCCAGTTACCAAGTACTTAAAACACTTTATTTCAAATCTTTACAGATGTATCACAACTAGAAGTTACCCAAAGACTAAAAAGGTGGGATACTGAGCTTAACTGTAACAAGTACATTACCTAGTTACATGATGCAAAAAGGTGAATAAGCAAACATAAAAGGTACAAAAAATATTACATAAAACTGAATTGAAAGCCTGCCTGAATTATACATCTGGGACATGATATTTAATGAAAGGTGAGATTTACCATTTTTTGACAGATCAAGTTTGTTTTGAAAGAACAAGTGCAACAAGGAGAAGGTGTGAGGTTACACTTATGACCAATAAAACAGTACCTTTCCAGAACATGTAGTCAATATGGGATTCAATGTGAAAAATACAGGCCCTTATCTAAAATCTTTTAGATTTGTGGTGTGAGGAGGGCAATGGTAAAAAACATATGGAATGAGCAGACAATGGAAATTTCACTTACAAATCATAATGAAACGAAGACTACAAATTGGTGACTGAAAAAGGTTGCTTTATAAATATAATTGTTAAACATTCTTCCTCGCTCCATTTGAACCAAATGAATACTGCATGTTTCTATCTGTAGTACAGTAAATTCCTGTTATTAAAAGTCTTCAACCCAATCTCCACTATTACCTCCCATTCCCCAGACAAAAGGCTGATAGGGAAACAAAATAATAAGGGCAAAAATTTGAGTAATTAAAAAAGTATGTTTGTTGCGAGCAGAATGTTTATTTTTTTTAATGTCTAAATAAGGTGGAATCTTGGTCCAGCGGTGGCGATGATGTCGCTATAAGGATCAGATTGGGTGACATCGATGGCTTGCTGCTTCTTAAGCACCAGGAAACTGTAAAACTTGGCTGCTGCCTGCTTCTTGTTGTTGTTCCGGCACAATTCAAGCAGGCTGATCGAGTCTGCGCCAGTCTTGGCCATGACGCGCTATAGGAACAGAAACACAAAGTGGTGTAATTATATTCTCTCTTGACTTGGGATGATCAATTAAAAATATGAAGTTTTTCTTTCCCCGTTTATCAAGAGAGAGAAAAGAAAAACACTCGGCGAGGAAGAAGAAATTTGATCCTCCAAAGATGGTGCTTTTTTTGTACCTGGAGACCATGCAGCATCTGCTGGGTTCTCTTGTTCCATCTCTTCTCCTCCTGATCCTGATCTCCACCTTGTCCGTCCTCTTCCTGAGGACCATATAGATCAATGCCATCAGTATCAATTGGAAAAACATGTACCAATCAAATACAAATCAAAGCCTCTATCTACAAAAACATTTCCTAGTAATCTGTAAAAAAGCTGAAAAGTGATTTTAGTAGCCATTTTTGTCTGTTTTGTTTTTGATTTCTTTTGGCACTTCTGTCAGTTTGTTTATAAACTAACAAAACAAGTCACTATCAAGAGAACTACTAACTACAAATTTTCCAGTGTCCCTGGCCCCCACCCACGCCTTACCTCTTCTTCATCACTTTCATCCTTCTTTCCTTTGACCTTTTCACCAAGCAGGTCAAGCTCAGGGACGAGCTGGGTGAGGTTGACGCTGGTCTCCTCTGGGGGCAGATCCACCTGAGGCATGTCTAACCTCTGAGACAAGACTGAGTGGTCAGCCACCTGCTGCTGCTCCAATGGAGCCATCTGAAAGAGGGAAATAAGATGCACAAGTCAGGACCAAAGCAGTCAACTGAATCAATTATCTTTTGTGTTTTTCCCATTTAATTATTAAATGTTTCCCAAATTTACCGCTTTTGAAAATTCAACATTCAGGCACAAAGTACTCACAGGAAGAGAGCCCTCTTTGTCTAGGGTCTTGCGCTTGACACCACGAGGGGTGGATGGAGGGGGCATAGCTGTCTCATCCAGGGTCGTCCTGCTGCCCTCCATTGCAGAGGCTGCCAGCATGCTGGGCTCCTCCATGATAGTCTGGTCTGATGGTCAGATAAGCGACATTGTTAATAGAATGTAAAACTATGAAATGGGAAAGTGAACACAACTTCATTCCGGAGCTTATGGTGTCTCAGACTATCCCTCTCACAAAACCCATGACATGTCTGCACTGGGATAAGCCCTCCTCTCATCACTTCCAACTTGACTTACCAATAACATCTCTATGCTGACCCAAGACTTCCTCTCTCGGCACCTCTGGGTTCTCCAACTCTTTGAGGAACTCATCCAGACTGTCTGCTTCGCCGCCCTTTCTCCTCTTCCTCAGCTCGTCGGGCACCAGAGGTGTCAGGCAGCGTGTGAACATCTGACATCAAAGATTAACAGTTTAACTTGGAGGAAAGGAAAGTCTTTTTTTTAAATCCAAACTTTATTAAATCAGTAGTGCAATAAAAATGCAGGGACTGTTTGGGAGGACTGATCCAAGACAAAGGGAAGAGCTGCCAAATTATGCATCAGCACGTTTTCCATTCAGTATTCTTGAGGAGTACCGAAAGGGTGTGAAAGGATTGGGGAAAGAGACATATAAAACCAATCAGTTCCTCCACCTCCTGTTCCGTCATGTTCTCATTTTATATCCCCCAAGCTGAACAAAATGTCAGTGAAAGCTACAATGGAGATAAATCTACTCTCTTCTTCCATTAAACGGTGTCGGTGTCTGACCTACTTGAAGAATTCGATTTTCAGTGTGGCTTGCACATTCCTCAAGTGGCAATATTGTTTGGAGGTGATTTTAGACTGACAGCTGACAATGACATGAACTCAGATGGTTCCAGGTGGATATGTGTACATATTTATCCAAACCACATGCATATTTATAACAACAATTTGTTACCTTGAGCAGCCTGGCATTCCAGAGGGGTTGAGCTGGCAGAGAGAAAAGCTTCTCAACTCCGCCAGTCTCCTTCCACATCATAAGCTTCTTAGTTGGGGGGGCAAGGTCCAGGGTGGTGACGATGTCCGAGTAGTCGGAGAGTTGGGCCCTGATGGTCTTACTGTCCAGCTCCTTCACGCTGTCCACAATCAGCTTCCTCTTACGCTTCGCCTTTGTCTCCTTCACTGGAAATTGAAAGATGGAAAAAATGTTGCTGTCACTTTTTCATCAATTTTTTAAAAAAAGGTTACACTTCTACAAGAATGCCATTTTTGTCCAATAATGCTAAACATGAGGCAACAAATAGGTAATTGTACATGAATACTATGTTTTGTTTTGTTTTTTGTACGATTGCCTTCAACACCTCAATAAAACCAGAGATATTTAGAATCTAAGTACCTTGAAAGAAAAGCCTAACTTATTGTCTCAGTGTATATACAATACTTATATTGTCACATCAGCCAATCCTGGTCTGAAGCATTTACTATGCACAGTGAAATGTAGGCACTAATGATGTCTGGGCACCCACCTGAACCATTGTAAGTATAAATGTGCACCACCCTTTCACCCTATCAGACAAAAACCGTCAACTTTTTATTCCATTATATTTGCATAATTGTCAGGACTGAGACAAGTCTGAGCACCATATCGTATTCCAAAGTGCAGACCCTGCAGCTGTGAGCAGCCAAACATTCTCCCTTTTTTACCCCACTCAGAGGAGTGGGAAGATCTAGGCTAAATAAACAGGAAAATTGTTCCAATGGAGTTCTTTAAAATAGAATAATGTAAATCAAGGAACTATTCATTACTAAAGATATGAATTGTCTGTCTCTTTCTCTCACACCGTCTTTCAAAAAATCTATGTGCTTGTTTGAGTTCTGGCTTGCAGGTTAACCTGTGGGACAGCAGGTTATGGATTGACCTGTGCATCATTAGTAGGCATCATTTCCTATGAGATACAGTCTTCCTTCTCTTCAATACAATTTTTGGCGAATCATTTAGAGAGCAGATACATTGAAGACTTTTGTTTACTTCAGCAGAAAGATGAGGGAGGGCCTTACCAGTGATGTCAATGGGTTCCAGAGCAAAGGCCTCCTCCTCATTGTGAACCAGAGTGGTCTGTTCCGTCTGGTCAGCCATTGCTGGTAGTGGCTCTGCTGGGCCAGATTCTGGGCTGTCTGGACCCGCTACATACACAAATGCAAGGTGAATTCCCACAAAAAGGCAAACAGTGACACAACGTGGACTACAGTTAAGTGTGTGGCATGTAACCAGGCAGGTTTCTAAGCTAATCTCTGCAAAGTGTTCTCAAATACATAATTGGTAAAGACTGTTATTGACATGTAATTGTATTTAATAGAGGAATAGTAACAGTATCAGTCATTAATTTAGGTCATGTATTTGAAAAATCTGAATTTCCTGTTTCATATGCTGAGCAAAACAAAACAAAACACTGCTTTATTACGTGACTGGAGGTTATCAAAGTCATCCTCATCATCCCCATGATCTGGAGGCATCATGACACTTTCTGTGATGGCTGGAGGGTCATCAAAAATACCGCCTCCATCTTCAGAGCTCAGTAGCTTGTCAACTGGAAAATAATAAATAGCATTAACATAATTATTCTTTATAACTTAATCAAAATATTTAAGAACTGTAACAGTGGTCAACTACAATCTATACCTGATAAAAAACAAAACATGCTCACCCAGCATTCCCCCATCACTATTGCCCATGGAGCCATCCCCAAAGTCATCATATTCCATGTGGTTGGACTTGTCAGGCAGATTAGCTGGACCAGGCTCAGCCTCTAACAAAAGGTTTGAGGCTGTGGCCCCGTGCATGATATCCTCCTCAAACGTGCTGGCATCACGCATCATCTCTCGGTCATCCATACCAAAGTCAGCTGAAAAGTACAACAGGTTGTTTGTTATTATCAAATTTTAACAGGTTAAGTTTTTTTTTTTTACATAACAATTCTATCATTCTGATTTTCAATTTAAAATCACACCATTAAAATTATTCTTCAGTATAATAAGCTCTGGTTAACATTAATAATGACATTAGAAATGACTCACACATATGGAGTGTGTGGTACAAGTTCACATGACAGCAATTATAGTGTCTTACCAAAGTCATTGTCCTGCAGGAGGCTGAGGTTGCCAACATCTTCCCTCATGGTGATCTCTTCCACTCTGCTCTGGTTCAGAGTGAACTGCTGGGCCACATCGATGTCACTGTTTGGATAAATGACATCAGGGATGGGTACAACAGTTAACACAAACTCAACCACACCAATACTAATGACAGTAACAAGAGTCACACCATACATACCAATGAATCATTGGCCTGATGTAAGTGTTGAAAATAAAATGATGGGATGACACGATAGCAGCAAATGTAGTTAACTTACTCCAAGTCAGGAAGTGGCTGATCAAAGTCATGAAATTCCTCAGGTAAGGTGATGGCATTGTAGGCTGCCTCTCTGTTCTCTTCTGGGAGATCCACCACACCTGAACAAATATAAAATAGTTATGATGTCACAACGTACAGTTATACTCCATTGATCATATGCCACAAAGAACAACCATACAAAGAGTACCCACTTAAAGAGTTTAGAAGCTCTTGTTTAATCTCAAATTCAGAATAATCCCATGTAACCCTGTTAGTTAATGATGGAAAATTAGTGGAGCCATCACTCCTGTAGCTTTTCTGAGTTCCTCTCAGCCTTGAGACTGTTCCAATTAAGAAACATGCACAAATGCCTTTTCCGAGAAGGAAAACGCCATAAAAGACTTGGTCCAGTGCTGATTTGACGCACTATTATACTCCTTACCTGGCCTAAAAGCCATTTTGATCTTGATGAAGGCTTCATTACAGTCAGCAAGAAGGTATTTGGCCTTCCTGTGGTAGATTCTCACCACTCCAAGAAGCAAGTGGCCTGATGTACGCAATGCCATCTTCACCTAAGAGAAAAAAGGCCCGGAAAGAATGTAACCAATGCCATGCGTTAAAAAAGTAATATTTGCAGGCTACATTTTTCTTTATAAATAAGTCAATAACTCTGAACTGAGTCATCTTCAACAAAACAGCAAAGGGACTGCAGCAGGAGCACCAGAATGAGACTGCACTTTTTTTCTTATTACCTTGGGTGAGATGATGCTCTCTACACTGCTCTCCAAGTTGCATTCAAACACATGGGCCTTGGTCAGCTTCTTGTCCCAATGGGCCGCTAGCCAAATCTTGGCCAGCGGCCCACGTTTGCTGAGGACAAAGTGGGCGTAGAACATTGCCCTGGTTCGCCTGGCTCACACACTCACACTGGTATGGTTTACCTGGAGAATACAATTGATTAATTTATGTATATGCAGGTGTCATTCTAAAAAGGTCAGGAAAAACAGTCAAAATTACTGAAATGCGAAAAACAAACAGCACAGTAGCATATATTTGAAGTTCTCTCTCTGACAATTTATATTATGGGGCACATTTAATAACAAATAAAACGTGGCTTGCCTGCTGCACATAATCAAGTAAAAATTGGACATTTTGACTACAATTGTGGGAAAAAATCATCTTAACCGAATATCACGCAAAGAAAAGCCAGGGGTCAGTTAAAAGTTATCAAGAGTCAATCCTGCTGATCAGTAAATCAAAGTTATTAAATCGGATTTTAAACAACGCATCAACTCTTGGTTGATGAAAGGCCAAAATAAATAGACATGGATATTTTATCCCCTTCTAAGCAAACCAGGCAACACAGCAAAAATGTGAACGCCAAGCTACTTTTCCTTCAGAGAGTGGACTGATTTGAGGTGTATTAGATAGTTTTGTTTTTAGTAACTTTCAATCAGCGAATGCTTTAACAAGGATGAGGGTCTTTTGTCTCTAAAAGGAGCGTCTTATGGCAACGCCAACTTAAAGCTACGCTAACTTTGTCTTGTGTCGGAGGCTTATTAACTTTACAACGTCGACCGTAAAGTCGCCAGAGCTCCGTCAAAGCACCCTTTGTTTGCTTGTTTTAATAATTTCTCGTTGTGACAAGATAGTTAGAAAATTATATTTTATTAAAATAAAGCGCGGACTTCACTGGAGTTCCACCTACTTCCCAGTCAGGGAAGCAAACATGGGAAATACACGCCTGCCTTTTCCCGTAACATTACTGTAACATCTAACTTCAATTAAACACTGATTCTCGAGGAACACAGATAAATGTGCATTAGATAATATACCTTTAAATGGAAGTCACGTAGTCATAAATGTGCTTGATATTGTTATGACAATATATTAAAGCGCCAAGTGCTCGGTCTACGCCAGTAAATAGTCGGCGCCATCAAATGGGACAGAATTAGCCGCCAGCTAGCGTTTACTACAAAAGGAGCCATGAAATCGTATGCTGTCTGACAGTGGCATACATGTTTTAGCCAATTTAACTTATGTGAAACTTTAGCTTTGCTAAAACAGTACACACAAACACAATTCACCCATGAAATGAAAGTAAAGCACATGTGAACGGGGCGCCCATTAAAATCTGCTCATACTTTTTTCCCTCTACCAGCACAACAGTATCGTTAGCTGGTGGCTAACAGCTCCTGGTACAATCAAGGCCGCATCAAATTAATATAAATGTGCATGCTTGTTTCAGCTCTTAAATAGCTCAAAACAATCCGCATATATTCCCCCTGCAGACACACTTACCGACAGTACTCCTTATAGAGTGAAATTCCAATAATCAAGTTATTTCTCCAAGCGAATTCCCCCCTGTTGTACTCATTAAAACAGCCAAGATGGCGCCAGTCGCCTTCCTCCCGCTCACCGCTGTCCTTTAAAATCGGCAGGATGTTTACAGTCAAAAATGGCGGAGGAGGAGTCTGCTGAGGCCGACAGCCCGCTGTGAGCACCAGGCGGAGATAGGGGGCGCTGTGGCACAGTGCTTGCCAGAAATATGTAGGCTCGTCACTGTTGGTAAATATGAAAATATGTTTCCATACGTAAACACGTAAATTATTGTGATTTAATAATACATTGTGGTATAATGTTTATTTTATTGCTATTAGAGGTTCATTTCCCACTGAGGTTACCCACTGTCCAACAGCACTAAGTGTGTGCGCTCATTGCTTTATACTTTTGTGGATATGATTGACTGCCTACTCTATTGCCATCCCCAACAGATCAGATCCCATGTTGTTACATAGGTTTTGACACAGGCTTTTTTTGGACTCACAACCATCAACAGAGTTACCTAAAGGAAAATTGATGTGTATCACATTTTGACGTGTCATGGAAGGAAAAACACTAACATATATTGTGTTCCAATCATGGGTCTCAATTGCAGCACCCTGCCATTATACATGTTTCTACCGGCATGGCTTACTGGGACATTGTTAGGTACAAGTGTGCTTTCCCACTGCAAGAAATGTTTGTTGAAATAAGCACCTTGTAATATAATGCATTTAAAAGCAATACATGGATGAAGCAGGACTTAGCTGAGTTTTCACAGTATTAAAAAAGGAGGAAACTGAAATAACTGCAGCAACAAAGTCAGTCCTTTGAACACACTAGTCAACTTATGAAGTTACATTCTCTTGTTGCGACTAAACATTTTAAAATGTCATAATTGGTTGTTTTTTTAAAGTGTGATAATGTGTGTATGTTTTTAAAGCATCTGTCTGTCCATGTTTAAAATGTTATGTTCATTTTTTTGTACACAGGTCTCTCACGATAAGGAGATCCAAAAAGACCACGAAAACAATTTTCCAAACACTATATTAGATTCAGACATGAGGAGAAACATGCCTGATGGGAAGACTGATTCATCTCTAATCAAATTGCAAAATTGGTATGCAGTAAATCAGATTTGTCTCATGGGCTACAGCATCTGTTGCAGAAGAGCTGGTGCCAGTTGAGCATGTTTGGGATTTGCAAGCAGCAGGGCTCCATGTTACTTTATAGGGATGGATGTTAGATAACCAAGGTAACGTGAAATTGAGTTCTTATGATCTGCATGGTTTGAAAATGATTGTAGCAAATCATTTTCAGTCACACTCAATAAGCTTCCATGAATACCTGGATATTCAAGGTGACAGTACAGAAGGAAAATGAGGTAAAATCACAGGGCACTTAAGCTGTGTGATAATACATCAAAATACAATGATAAAGAACACTGTCATCAAGGGTTTATACATTTTATTATGATCAATCAGATCATCATTCTCAGACACATTTCATCTTTGCACAAACAGGCACATTGTAAGAAGAATTATTCCTTAATTGAAAGCTAATATATGTAAGTGAGAAAATAATCAAGCTAATTTTGTATAGACATCTAAAGCCTTGTACAGCATGCATAGAAATGTGCAAATGACTCATTTTAACACTGTGCAGCTATGTCTGGATGGTGACACATTTTTGGGCTGCCATCTGTTACATCTGATTATTCTATCCAGATAGCCAATTTCTTTCTGCTGCTTCTCTGTGACAGATACATCTTAACATCCTCAAAGCAACCGACCACTTCTATACTGATTCCTTCCTGCTTTAGATGAGCTGCTTTGTTGACGTTCACAGTGTGAGTCACAAAACCTGAACATCTGTTTATCTCTACATTCCATAACGGAAGTGTATTATTATCTACACAGCTTCATGAAATGAAACGTCTTTTATTGAAGCATTCTTACACGTTCGCAAATACACCCAGAGATGTGGGCTGAGAGCAGTGACAGATTTTTATCCAAGCAAATACTGATTGGAGAATTAGATTCTTTTAATCCTGTGGAATGTATTGTGTCAAGATAATAGTGCCATAATGTGCATAATCTTAATGTATTCAAATACGTCCCCTCAGGCAGCCCCACCCACTCGTCTAATGAAACTGCTTTTCTTCAAGGCATTGTATGGCATTCACTTGTATTGTCATTGCAAATCTCTTCAAATTCTATTACAGTTATGTTTACCTTTTATGATGAGTTATTAAAAATCTTATTTGTATGTTATCAGATATAATAAGTGATGTTTCTTGGTTTCTATTTATTTATCATCATTTTAGCCCCATAATCCTAAGCATAAATTCACACTGACACTAAGGAGTCCAAAAACATCAATATTCAAGTACAGGGAGCGAACTACATATTTTACATGCTGCTTCATCAGATTCGCTCTGTGCTTGATTGCCAGCATATGTTTCTTTAAATAATCAGGTGCTGATAATGGAGTACAAAATCTGGCTAAATCTACCTAACGCTACAGAGGAATGTTCCAGAATAAAACAGCCAGATGTCACCATAATGACATCCCATTCTTTCCCAGATATCAAGGTAGCAAGACTACAAAGTTTGGTAAAACTGATTTAAAAGGGAAGGACATTTGGCAAACTTGGCCGCGAGTCCCAGTATATATTCCGACAGCAGGGAAGACATCTGAATGCATGCATGCTGAGCTCCATATCCACTGCAGATACATACAGTATCTCATCAGAAGGATTAAGAGGTATTGAGCTGATTAGCATACCATTAAATCACACAAGCAGACTTTGCATGCTTGATAGGCCCCCTGGTGTGGTGTAGTTTCACCCTTTGGTTTATTGAAAATCACTTTCCACTCATTCCGTGTAAGAAAGCATCCACACATCGGAATATTTTATTTTCCGATTTTGGTCCACTGACCATTCAGAGTGGATGTGGTCTTGATCCAACTGTCCAAATGGCTTGCCTTTTGGGAAGACACGATAACTTAGGCACCAGTCCAGCTTCTCCACACTGCACAGGAACACTTTTTGCTTTAAGACTTGAGCCCAGTTTGGTGTAAGTGTGGTTGGGGGCAGGGGGGTAGAAATCTCTCCTGTAGCTGTTGCTCTAGCTGAGTTGGCAGCTCTCACACACCATGGGATCATCCTGGATAGATGCTATTATTTATGCAGCATGTCTAAACCAATCATCCTGACACAGATTTATGTAACCACAGCAGTTTCTTGGCATAGGATGAGGTTCTCACACACACACACGGAGGAAACTTAAGGTGTAATTTAGTTTGGCTCTCAGTCAGTGGGTGCAATGCATATAGCCAATGCACTAAATATGTTTGGGAAGCCTGAAAATGTGTTGCCACACATCACATAAGAAGAGGGATGACCAGGTGGAACAGGGAAAAAGGAACTACTTTCTATACAGATAGGTATGTTGTTAATGCTTGCTGTAGATTTTAAGTATAATAAATATCTTAAGTTTGATGACAAGAAAACATTTAACAGTTTAAAAGGGTGACAGGACACAAATATAAATGGTCAGATGAAAAAGACACAGTCAGTCACTTTATATCATTTTATTTATTAATTTTTGTCTTTTTATTAAAAAAATTATTTTACAAAATTGTGATCTTTCCATTTTAATCTTTACAAAATTAGGTCTGCAGTTACAGAAGAGAATGAAGGAAGCAGGCAGAGCTACAGCCCTGTCAGATAAATACTGGGAGAATTATGTGTGTTCTACATGTATTAATATACTTGTGATAACCAGGAAGAGGAGTCCTCACAAGTATCATCATACAAGGTCAAATGTTTTGAAAGTTCCTACAGCAGAAAAGGCTGTAGAGTGTCACTAAGAGATGTGTGGCTAGAAGTCAGATTACAGTGTTGAACAATATAATTCAGGCAGCTAGTATGTGTTACTGATAAAGAAATCAATTATGAAAGGGAAAACAGGAACCTGCATCCTGCACAAAGCGGAAGAGGGAAAAAAGACAAAAGCGTATTTGTTCTGAAGGCACATCAATATACAGTATAACCCCCTGTACTCTGAAACGACAACATAAGAAAAGATAGAGAAAGTGTCATCTTAAATATTGCACAAAGTACATTTCTAAAATTTGATTCTGTTTACGACCATATTCAGTTGTCTTGATGGTGCTGTGTTAACAACACTAGGATTGTTTATTTGCTGTCAAACTGTTTCTCAGATTCTCAGAAGTGTAAAATACCATGCGGTACACTTCTCTGCTGACTTCTCACACATACACTCCTCACTTTAAATGTTACTTGCTTTTGCAGACAGGATATACCTTTAATGAACTGAATCAATATGAAAATGCATGGCATTCCTCATATCAGATAAGAAGATCCACAGACAAAATAAAGCATGATCTATTGGCACATATTGAGGTGAAGGTTAAAGAATGGTCAAGCTAACCAAAATGATAATCTATCCAAAAATGAAGCTAAATGTGTTTTTTTTAGCAATTCAGTTTTGCTAAAGCTAAATGCTGCTGGCTTTACAGGGACACCTCATGGACAGCCACTTAAAAACACAGGTAAAAATTCTAGATTAATCAGATTGACATAGATTGACAGCTATGTTGGAAATTGATAGGCTTCTAATTTAATGTATCTATATTGAAGAAATACAGCGAATGAGAATAATTACATTAACGGAGCATATATTCCCAAATGTGCTGATTTCTTCCCTATGCCAGCATCACAAATGCGAGAATTCTTGTCCATCTGGTTGAATTTGTCCATAAAGAGTGAGAAAAATACAGTAGTCTAATTAGTGTGATTTAAACTCTGAAAGCATCAAACACCATCTGATGTATGATGGTCCTAGATGAAAACAGTGTTAGTTTATATCGAGTATTTGTCAGCCTGGGTTACTGCCAAACTTGTCACTTGGACAAAATGAATTGGGTATATGGCATAAAGACAATAACCATATTTTTAAAATACCTGTGCAAACCAAGCACAAAAAGATCCATTCTCTAGTTTTCACAGTGGTTTTGTTTAAAACAGACCATTGGTTGGCATCAATTGGCAAATACAGCCGCCCTTAACCAAGACAACTCTTACGATCCGAAATGTTCTTCAGGCAAGCACACATTCAAGTACCATAGCTTGTCACATAAGCCTTTACAAATGAAAAAGAGAGTATTTTTATATTTATTGTATCATTTCTCTTATTCATTTCTACTCAAACATCCATTACCCATAGCAAATTCAATGAAATGTGACTGGTTCTGTGACCGTTCACAAAGAAATGTTCGGAATGGCACATAATTACGATTGTGTTGGTTAATTGACTAAAAAAACATTTCAATTACACATCGGCAGGGAAAAACTGTGAATGCTGACCTGAAGAATATATACCGAAAATCCATTATTCCGTCAGTTATAAAGAAAATCACAAAAGAAAACAGAAAGCAGCAAGATCAAGGTGCTCATCCTGCACCATCTTATTTTAAGACGCCCAGATCCCAACGCCATTTGGTAAACTTGAGGCACTGTGAATTTTAGCGATCATAACTCATCTGTGGTTGAATGGTTCTTCACCCATCCCATGATTGTTTTTAAGACAATACAGAGATTGTAGTGCTGGCCATTCATTCACCATATAAAATAAAAATAGCTAAACACAATCCAAAATAGTGTCATCCTCTTCATAGTCATAATTATCAATAATATTCTGTCAGCAAAAACGTCCAGGAACATGTGCAGAGTATAAAAACAAGACAGCGGGTTGAAATTGGGAGTGGTTTGCCACTGTTGGGACACTAAAGCAGCGAGGTATGATTTCCAACTCCTTCCAAGTCCTCAGGTGTCCTTCAGTTGGTGGTAGTCATAGTGCATATAGCAGGACCTGTGTGCTCAGAAATCTCCAAATACAATAAGAGAAAGGGTGGGGAGGAGACATTGTGGACAACACAATCAAGGGAGACCAATGAATGTGGTGTCCCCGGCATCTGTTTTAGTATATTTGTCTCCTTTCCTTAGTACCCAATCTCGTTTGCTCCTCAATAGATCCTTAAATGCACTCACAGACAGGCTCAGAGTTTGGTATATATCCGCCCTCTCGCTCCGTCTTTGTGTGTCCACGGAGCGGGGGGGCTCTGGAGGGTTATAGCCTCTCAATGTCCCTGTACTTCTTCCGCAGTATGGAGACCTGGTCTTTGAACAGGACTGGATCTAGCCTCATCTGAGAATGGACAAGAGGCATGGTGCCAAACCAGTTGGCAAACTTATTCATGCAGGTCTGACGCTGGGCAAAATGGTCCGGGTCAGCCCAACGAGATGCCCGGGAGCTCTGAGTGAGTGAGAGAGGTGGTGATAGGATGGAGAGAAGGAGATGGAAAGATACAGACATTAAGGAAGAGGGAGACAGACAAAATGAATAATGCATCATAAATTACCCTAACCTTTCAGAGTCTGTTGTAATTATTCATGAGGGTTTTTTATTGAAGGTCATATTACAAGAAAACAGATTTCAATTCGAATTTCCAAATGACTGATGTTTATTTTTAACAGCCAACACTATTACAGTGTAAGTGGCATGATGTGTGTAAAGGCCACCAGCTATGGGAAAAATAAGTGATTGTGTGGGCTTTTACAGCTATAATGTTTAAAAGGAAAATTACCAGAATTTGTGAGAAGGGAGGAAACAACTTACTGGATATTTCTAGTGATTTCCCTTCATTTGAAATTTCCATCATGCTGTCACACTTCCAATGTGAGCCTTGGTGTTAATTTGCCACTGACTTTCTGCATCCTACAGGTGTTTTACCTCATACATCAACTCAACAGTGCACTTGCAATAATTTTCCCTTCATCAATAAAAGAATGGCAAAATGTACCTTCAACAATTTACAACCTAATATTTGCCCTCTTCCCACTACTTTGTTTTTTTAATCAAGAGAATATTAACGATGAGGACCTCTGCTATCCTGGTTATATAATTATTCTGCGTATTGCTTCTGTTTGGAATAAGGCCATCTGTGGTTGCTCAGTGATGATGTACTGGTGCAAATCAATAAAAATCACTGACACATTGCTAGTTCTACCTTTAGGCATAACATAAAAATAATAATGGAATAAATATTCTGCCTCACCTGTCCCATCATAGTCTCCTTGTATTGTTTCTTCTGGGTGACTTTGATGGGTGGTAACTTGGAGACTGAAGACACCAGGAAATTCATCAGAATGTCCTCACAGTTTGACATCTGGTCAACCATGGTCTTCAGACTGGCTGGAAGGTAGGTGGTGTACAAGTAGTGGTAGTATCTACAAAAGAGGGAATTGTGTTACTGCAAAACAGAATGGAAATTTTAATAGAGATGAGTTAAAGAAAACAGAGCAGCAGACAGGAGAAAAAGTCAGTTGTGTATCAGTACTTGTGATAGATGGCAGCCCCAGTCAACACCATGGAGTAGTCGTTGGTCCATTTGGAAGTGTAGCCCCACCGCTCCTTGTTGCTGTCCCAGAAGTGGCTGCGGGCTGGGTAACCAACAATACGGTCTGGGAAACTCTGCCACACTGTGAACGCAAAGTCCACCTGGACCGAGATCACAGACAAAGAAACAGAGGGAAGACATGAAGCCAAGAAACAAGCAGCACATAATTCCAGGATGATGTACTGAAAAGATACATAAATGCCAACGAGTGATTATCAATAAACATAACCTCTGAAATGAGTACTCTTGATTAAAAAGTCTGTGTTGTTTTCTGGTAGTCTGACCTCTGTAGTGGAGAGCACGGTGTCCTCATCCAGACTGAGTACAGCATCAGTGGGTATGGTATTGTAGGGCAGGAAACGACTGCTTATCACCTGGTACAAAACACAGAAACACATACGACATGTGAAGGGTTGCTATTAGGGAGTAGTTTTACCATGCAGCTCAACAGCACCAATGGGACCCATATGTGCAAAAGCGAGGTACATCTGCCTGTCCACCAGCATTACCAGTTTCTGTCTGTCTCTGCTACAGCGTTGCTTCATCTCGATGTTAACCGCAGAGTCGGCCAAGAGTGCAAGCTGACATGACACCAATGACAGCAGAAATACAGCATTTGACTGACGAGCTTAAACCACAGATAGAAATCTACAAGCTGTGGAGTTTCCCTCCCTGATGAGACCTGCATCCTGTGCCTTTTGGCATGCATCTACGCAAATAACTTGAATTGCAAGTGCTTGCCAAGTGGGTTCTAATTTAAGACATATGTGCTCTAGTCTAAATGCTGCAATTTTTTTTAAATATAGTGTTAAGGTTTCTGTGCCTGACAGCGTCCTTGTCAGCCACATCGCCATTCTACCTACAGGGCTTTGCATAAATAAGAAATACTTCATGGAACGGATGTTTACTTCGATGCAACTAAGTCAGGATTGCAGCCACTGGCAAGTCCCTCTACTGTACTGTATACTACATGTCAGGTACATCATCCCTGACAAATTAACAAAATCTGCACTTTTCATAAACGTGTCTCCTGATGCCTTGAAAATTCATCTACAGTATTAGAGACCAGATTATATTGGTGGCAAATGCTGCTGACTGGCAGTGGCCCACCTTTGTCGCAGCTTTTGCAAATGTACTTAAAATCCAAGTCCTTTTGTGTCCTCAGTCATGATTTGTCTACCTTTAATATGTTTGAGACTTCACTGACAAATGCTCCTTTACTAAGTTAAATAGTCAACAAATATACAGGTTTGGATAATGGGCACATTTCGGATTTTGTGACAAACGTTCATGACAATATTATGCCATTATTACAGAGTCATCCATATTAATGCAGGGAAGTTGTCAGTTTAAATGAGGAAATTAATAGCAGGTGTTTAACGCCGAATCATTTCCAAATTTAAGCCAATAAATATCAAATGTGGTGTCAAGTTAATAAAAAAGTGACTGACTGAACTCCTTTAAGTAAAAATGGGCCTGAGGCTTGGATATGACATCATTTATTGCCTGGTCTTTTTACACTGGGCCAATGATATGGAGATTTCAATACTCAATATCTGTTAAAGACAATTTGGAAAGAAAAGAAAAAGTACTGGTTGTTCAAACTATGGTCCGGAAACAGCAGAATACACCATAGACTTTAACCCGCAACTTAACATTTTACATTCCTGAATTGATTTAAACTAATGGTTTCTAGCACTGAATGCGAAATGGCTACAGTAACATTGCCTGGTGAGAGAAGTAGAGGGTTACGTTGTTTTTACCTTGCTTTCGCCTTCTATAACAATGACAGGGACTGAGGTGGCAGGCCAGCGGTGCTTGGCAGGAAGAGGCTTGTCACAGTTCCACAGAACTATCACCTGCACGAAAGGAAAATAGGTGAAGCAGAGTCATCAATCTGAAAACAACATGTTCATATTAATATGCATTTAGTGATGGAAAAAATAGAAAACTATTAATGTTGTGCAAATGCTTGTCAGACTTGGCAATATACAGCATGTGTAGACTGAACGCTCACAATAAGGCCAGTGTCAGTTGAACGCCCTATTTTTATTTACACCCTGAACATGTGACAGGAAATCAAACAACTTCATGTTACTGCAGATCTATTTTCAGAACTGTCACAACACCTACAGTACCAGTCAATAGTTTGGACACAGTTACCCATCCACATGAATGGAAAACTGTGTCCAAATTTTTGACTGGTAGTGTACATGATGTAACAATGACACACTGTACCATGTTTAATGCTAAAATTAAATGTGTACAGGCAAGCCACACAATTTTGACTTCACATTTTTCACCAATTTGCAAAATGCAAGAATAATGGATAATACACAGTAATATAAATTTAAAAAAAACATAAAGCTACGGTTTCCTGAATTTCCTTCCTACTCTCCTTTAGTATCTGCAGAATAGAGAGGTGTCAAGTTGAATCTGTTGCGGCAGGAAGAGTTGGAATTTACTTGAAATGGCACTGACATAGAGACAAACTGACCATTTATTCCCTGAGAAGCAGCTGTGTCCACTTTGCTTTCTATCATAAAATACTGTGTGCGAAGCACTCAGTGCTTTAATTTGTTAAACATTTTCTTTATTGGATAAATTAGCTGCACAGTAAATGTTGCAGATATGGTCAGTCTGGTGTGAGGTGAGTAACATGGTGTCTTGTGTTAGCTCTTGAATTACCTGAGCACAGTACTGAGATTTGGCTACAGCCACAAGCAGTTTCATGACTGGCTGGGACTGGGAGACCAGCGGGGACACCACATGAATGATCGCTGTAAACTTGGGGTAGGGCTTAATACCTGAAAACATTCAAAAGAAAAGAACATTTCAAAAGTCAGAAAAGAAGGCATTCAAATCTGTTAGGCAATTTTTAAAGCATGACAACGATCTTCTGGATCACCATCAGTTTCCAAGTGCAATCACTTGAACATGAAACTCCACCAACACCAACCCTACATGATTATATGATCTATGAATAGGATTTCATCTGTAATCTGTAATAATCTGTGACACCTTTGAGCATCTCTTAATTTCTCCTTGTTTACTTCACTGTGTGTTCTTGGCCTCTAGTGTAACAGACGTCACAACCTGGCTCAAAGTTGGCCAAAGGAGGGGAGAAAACACGAGTTGTAACTAAAAGTAAGTTTATTTTACATAAATAAAACTTAAGATAAAGACAAACTAAATACAAAAGCCAAACAGTGTGGAAGCCAGGGGGGGGAGAGACAGACTGGTTGACTGTCATCAGTTTATATAGCTGTGAAACAAGACCAGGTGAGCTGAATCACCCTAACAACCTAGGAGAGAGAGGCCTGCTCACGGGGTCGTCACACAGAAAAGATCTAATTAGCCTTGTGAAAGAAAAGGTAACAGTTTACCAAATCCCACGCAGCAACAAGCTGGACATTTAACCAAATACAACATTGCAAGATGGCAGGTTTAATTTGTGAGCTTCTCTGTGACACATCATGTTTTAATAAATATATACTGCATAACTTGTGGCAATGTCACAGATTAATGTTAGTTCATAAGGATTCAACAGCTGCCACACACCAGCTGCGTAGTGTCGTAAAATGAAAATCAGTCTATCAGACCTTGGGGTTACCATTAATGTGGTCCTTAGCATATAGCAGCATGGGCATGGATAATTTACTGACCCAGCTTAGCATAGTAGAAGGGGAATTCTCCCAGGAAAGTAGAGTACTGAGGCAGGGTGAAAAGGCCTCCAGGCAGACTGTTCCACATGTGGTAACTCCTTGAGGTGTGCTGCAGTACCCGGTCCTGGATGATCTGTATAAACAGGAGAGCGGAAAACAAAAATTCATTTTCATGTTTTCTGTTAAGTGGTCAGTTGCAGTTGGTAAATATCAATC
Organism: Chaunax sp. Z400; assembly: GCA_037577475.1. NCBI lineage: Eukaryota > Metazoa > Chordata > Actinopteri > Lophiiformes > Chaunacidae > Chaunax > Chaunax sp. Z400. The sequence continues at coordinate 12,791,042 of CM075190.1, read as the reverse complement.
AGAAGCCCCCAATATTCTTTGTTCATTTGTGACTCAGAGGAAAAATACTGCAAGCTCAAGATACAGTATTTGTCATTTCACTTCAAATCAAGCAATAATTATGCCAGTCTTAAATGCTGCTTGCTAACCGAGTGCAGATGCAGATTCTCTGGCGCTTCTCAAATTAACATCTCAAACGAGTCACTTCAATAAACAAAAACCTGCAGACTCTAAATGAGGGTTTTCATTTCACTGTTATGTCTTCTTACAAACTACAAACTCACTCACATACTATAATTTAATTCTCCTTTCATTGTTTTCTTAGGGACAGCTATATTGTAAGCATTTGTCACTCCATTTGAATTCATTTATGTCACGATTCACACCATCTCCACATTTTGCATATCAGATATATAGAATTGTATTTTTATATTAGTTGGATTATAGCCATCCCTGACCAGTGAATTTAAAATACTACTAACAAACTTAAACTGAATCCTTCTCACTTCTGCAATAACCCCAACTACAAATTATCTTCTAGACTGTGGCAGATGTAACATCTGTTCTTTTCAAGACCCCCAATCTTGCTGTGCAAATCAAGAATGTATGCAAACAACAGAAAGAAAAAACAACAACACCTGAGCTGTGTCTGGGTATGACCTAAAATAAGACCTTGTAAACTTTAGTAACAATAATGCTAAAAACTCTGCTTTAATTTGAAGATATAATATGTCCTGTAAGGGAAAATAAACAAACTTATTTAAATTGACATTTTATAAATTAAATTCATACACTGGCGTTACTTACATGGCTAGCATGGGTTAATAAAATCACCCTTGGTCTACCATCGGTGAGAATTAGGACAAACTACCTGAATACAATGAAGCGCCTTCAGCTTATATTTTGCAGTCAAAGATGTCTTTACTTGATAAGAATCTATACTCATTAGCATTTAACTTTTTTATAATGGGACACTAAAATGCTTATCATTTAGGTTATGCAGTTTTGTTGATTAACATAGTTTTTCTAAATATACAGCAGGCTGGCTAAAGCTCTAGGAAGGCCTTACACAGTGAGAGGATTCTTTGATAAAATATGAAGTATTCACAGTGGCAAAGTAAAACCTGTTTACTTTGTGTAGAAAAATGTGGCAATAAACAGATTCTGGAGGTGAAAATTTACCATGTTTACGATAAAATGTCGAGAACCCCATGCTAATTGTAGCTGACTAATAGATAAAAGCTGAAGACAAAAAAATGACCTCTTTCCAATCTTGTACTATGGTCTGTGCTTGAACAGGGCTAAGATGCTGAGAGTGTAAATACACTGAGCAACAGTAGAAATGCATATTTTTTTTGAGTTCAAGCCATCCTGTTCATATTAAATATCAAAGGAAAATTACGGTGCACACAGCTTTATTCACCTTTTAGCCATAAAGAAAAAAATCACTGTTGTACAAATTATTGGTTGTTGCCTTAGTATTTACAAGTCAAAAAGTGTGGATGGTGAGACAGAGAACAACAACAGTCTACCTATCTACCTACAGCATTTATCACTACTCTACACCTCCTGAATGGATAAGACGGTTAATCTGGACTTGTAGGATGACATGCCATTCTTCCTGCAGTGCTATGACATGTTGTTCATGTGTTGCTGGAGCAGGTTCTCTCCGTCTCACCCGGCGATCCTGAACGTCTCACAGATGCTTTATTGGGTTGAGATCTGGTGAATATGCTGGCCAAGGAGGGACAGCGACATTGTTCTGGTCCAGGTGGGCTACTCTTGACAGACATGAGCTACATGTGGTCTGGCATTGTCATACATGAAGGTGATGCCTGATTGCTGTATCCTGGGAATGACATGTGGACCTAGGACTGTATTTCGCTAATGGATGGCTCTCAGTGTACCGTGAATGTGGACCAGGTCTGACTGCCATCCATTAGCACATTAGCAGTGGCTACCCACATCATGACATCACCACCAAACGGTCCACTTCCTGGATGTATGCGGCAGGATTAGCGGTCCCCCGCGACGATGATACAAACACCAACGACCATCAGCTTTGTGCAAGTTAAATCTGGGCTTGTCACTAAATGTGATCTCCGTCCACTGTGCAATGAGTCATAACATCTGTAACATCTGTGCTGCACGTGTCTGCCGAGTTCCGACATTAGCATCATCAGCACCCCAACTGCCACGTAAGCTTTGCGGTATCCGTGGCATCATCAGTTGTTTCAGTAGGACATTAATTAGACCCGGGGTTTTATTGCCTTGGCCAAGTCTTTTCAATCATGCAGAAAAAAATCTCACCAACACTATCATTTACTCTGAAATGCACCAATGACTGTTATTTCTATGTTATGACTAAATGATGGTTATTCATGATTTAACATGTTTTGGTTGTGGGTACTTAAAAAAGTCTATTCAGTGTATCACATGCTTGTTTGTTTCAGTAGATAATATTGGGTTTTTAAAATTATGCGTTTAACTGTTGCTCAGTACAGATCAGACATCAGCTTCTTGGGTTTGTAACTTTATCCTGGTGGCAGAGAAATCCCAACTCTGCCTTCCAGCACACTGACTTCCTACCTCTTAAGACTAGGCCTCTGTTACACCGCGGACAGCATCTAATGGCATTAACTACAGTGAGTAATAAGGCTTACATCAGAAAAAACTGAAAATCATCAATGTTTCTCCTATTTGTTGGTTTTAACTAAAAAAAATTTAAACAAAATAAAGCTCAGTTACAAGCAAATTGCTTTTATAGTTATATTCTCTACCTGCTACCCTGGTAGATTATCAGCCATGATGAAGAGGTCAATTGCTGGTGACTGCTGATAGTGGATGGTGAATTTGGCGCAGCACAACCACATGACTTGAAATAAAAATCCAGCCTTACTCAGAGCCAGCTTTACACTTCCTGTCTGTTGTCTTGCTCCCTTCTCCTTTTTCATTCCTCCCTGCTTTCCTCTTTGCTTGCTTGTAATACTAGCCCCAGAGTAGAATGATAGCCTGCTACGCACCAGGAAGAATACAGATAAATGTACTCTGACAAGAACAAACTACAGACATGATTTATTGCCAAACCACAGCAAGAAAAAGTCTCAAAAGCATGACAGCAGCATTTAACAATATATATATCATCCCTCTTGGTTTTCAAGCTAGACTTGAGTAGATTCATTGTGGGTATTATATATGTCTGCAGTTACATAATCTGCTTTTTTTACATTTGTCAGTAAGTCATGAAATGGGATGACATTTATGACATTTTGTTTTATAAAAGAAAAAGAAAACCATTGTGATCTTTTACACAAATATAAGCAAATCCTCAACTCTGGCTTTTGAATGAAAGTTTACACAAAAAAACTGCAATTACACGTTTTACATTTAACTTATTACATACCCAATATATGAATGTGTATGACGATATTTGCATGTACTGTGCGAATGCAATTTATGCATGAACATGAACGAGTGTGTACCTCCAATGTAGTCAGTACAATCTTCTCCACAGAGTTGAAGTATGCCTCCCATAGGAACTGGTTCTGCTGTCTCAGGGACAGGATCTGATCCTGGTGGATGGAGCGCACAGTTGAGGGGATCTGAGACGGAAATGAAGACACATTAGCATACTAAAATTAGCCCACACAGATGAAAAAAGGCACCGTAGTCTGCAATGACTAGTATCATTAATTCCCAAAGACTATAATTTAATTGCCAAAGTACATTGCCTGTAAAAGATCTGCCTTAATAGGATGAAAAAAACATGTCCTTAAATATGACACAATGTAGAAATGTTCATTCCAAGAGGCAAACACACATTTTTAATCAGTCAGCACTAAGATGCAACGGTATGGGATTTTCATGGTATAACCTTCTCAGAAAATACCCCGATATGATGGTATCACAGTAAATGGTATTTCACTATTATTAGTAGAGTAGTAGTAGTTGTCGTATTTACAATGACCCAATTAAGGAATGAAAAACATACATGTCTTTTTTGGTTGAAGAAATGCTTTATTATATAGAATCATGAAACTATTTTGAGTGGAAATATGATTCAAAGCTCCCTTTTGAAAATAAATGAAATAAGAAAGCTGTGCATCTCCTGTTTCAGGATATTTAAGAAATGTAATCTATGTAAAGCAGGATCTAACTTGCGGTGGAGCTCGTTGAACGGAACAGACAATGCGGATGTTGCTGCGGAAGATGATGGAAAATTATTTCATTAGCTCATTTTATGAACATTTAGATGGAAACTCTGGGATTTCTGAGTCATAAACTGTAATCCTATGGGGAAGTAGACCTAATGCACATAAACGCAAACCACTTGTTTTCCCCACATACAGGCTCATAATGTTATTAAGTGTCTGACAACATGGAAAGGATCCTACAGCGAAACGTGTGTCTGTGTGTATTCCCGTATGAATGTTCTTTGTAGAATATGTTTCTTTGTTAGGGATGAAAGTCATGAAGGGGACACATATTGTGATCTGCACAGAGAGATGACGTCCGTGAAGATTGGTGACCATGTTGGACATGTTTCCACCTTTACCTGCCGTTTTGCACCTACATTTCTTACAAACTGAGCTTTTCTTCTTTTTCTTAGAAGGGCATTGACAGATTTCTTGAGTAAATCCAACTTTAGATTGATATTAAGTTTAAACCTGTAATAGAAGCCTTTCGTCCCCAATCACAGCCGCCATATTCCAGTCGATGATCTCTGAGAAGGGAAGCTCCCAGCCATTACTCAGCATCACTGGCACACAAGCTGCCTGAAAGAGTAGTAGACAAAACCACATTTACACAAAGTGAATACATTGTTGGTTAATGAGAATAAACAAATATAACTAAATGGCTTATGCTCTGCAGTATTATGCCATCACTGTAAAAGGTCTTTCCCAGGCAATCAAATCAGGCAATTTAACCAGAGGGGTCGACTCATCTTCAAAAACATTTCCATTGGCTATAAAACTAATGCACTTCCTTGATTAATTCTCAAAGTGACGAGGCAGTGCCACTTCATTAAAAAAGAGCTATGTTCAGAGGAAAGGAAGATGCACTTGAAAACATATGTGAATATTAAACCTCTGTGTCTGGGAGATGAATGAGAGTGCATTGAAGAGCATATCCATGTTCATGTGTTCATGTCAATCAGACATTTGTGTATGTGCAAATGCATGTGCATGTTTGTGTCCTAAGCTGAAGTGACCAGCCTTATAATCGGTTAAGAGGAGTACCATTTATTGATTGGCCTTGGTCGCTACACATGCGCACGCACATCCAGGCACAACTGCTGCCGTATCAGAGAGCTGGAGTACTCGTCTAATCTCCTTGGCATCGTTAGCAAAGGCAGCAATCTGCTGAAACACTCCCTAGCTCTACCTAACTATCAACAACTGGAGAATGCAGTCCCTCTCCCAACTCATCACATTACACATACATACAAAACCACACACACACACACACACACACACTTGATTAATAACACGTGATGTGACTCAAACCTGCTGCTTGTCACAACGTCTGCATTGCACAACCTGATCCCCCCCCAGGTTTGTGCTCTACATCATCTGCCAAACCAGTCAATGCTTCCTCCCCTAACAACTTCTCCACTACTGATTACTGCACTGTTTCCTGCCTTGGCTTCACCTCTCCCAGATTGTCCCGAGTACGCCTGCTCGCCATACCTTCGATGCTCTTACCAGTGTGAGTGGAAAGATGTTCTAATGATCTAATACCTCCAGGCTGTGGTACAGCCCTTACCCTCCAGTCAACCTCTGTACACTACCTCAACTGCTGCTGCACTCCTTTTGCAATCTAGTCTTTAAAATGTCACTGTAGCCTCAAATTCTGGTTCTTCCAGATTTTTTTTGCATCAGGATTAACTAACAAACAAAGAAAGCAATGTTTGTTATTTTGAACAATCACTCTATTTGGAATCATCTCATGTAACCGAAAATGGGGCCTGCCTTGTACTTTTATCCTGGCCAATGGCAAATCAACAAGCACTGTTCTCTCAGTAAAGGAACTTGGGAAAGTTAATTTTTTTAAACTACCATGAGTGAAAATAAACCAATTTTTTTTAACCATTCCGACGGACTGAGCCTAAAAGCCCTGTTACCAAAGAAACTTCAATGCCTCTGTACCTCTTAAGTTAACAGGCAGATTGTGTGAATAGGACAATAAGTGAGATGGGTTCGCTGCCACTGGGAATTAGGGACACTCATTGAAGATTGTACCAGAAGTAAAAGGAGTAACAGCAGATAATGACAAGACAAAACATGGCAAGAGGAGCAGTAAATACATTCCCTGGTAACTGGATCTACAATGTCTGTACAATAACAAAATGAGTGGGAGTGTGCAAGGGAGCTACTGGGAACATCTCAGTGCATCACTTTTTCCATTCTCAATCACTGGCTGATAGCTTTATTGTTTGGTCACCATTGCTTCAGAGCTGTTGCAATACAAGATTTCTTGAACCAGATCAACTTGTGTTTGGTCAGTAGGTTCATCAGTTGCAAGCCCAAGTTACCAAAAACATATCTTTTTAATCTAGACACTTCAAAAACATGAAAACTGAAGCACTTTTAGCAAAAGAATTTATGTGGGTCTAAATTGACCCACTTTAAACTTTCTTTCACTGAATTATTTCCATCTGAGCAACAGGAAAAATGGAAGAGAGAGATTTAATTTGTACCGAAACCTAGAGGCACAATTAAACTTCTGGGTCAATATAAAGCACCAACTGTGACTGATTCAAATTTACTAACAGCAACGTCTAGCTGTAATGAGAAACATCTGTATGTGCGTCACTGACCTGCAAAGCCTCTAAGAAGCGAAAGGAACCCAGTCGTCGCCCTCGAGGTACCAAACAGAACGTGGAGTTGTATAGCATCTCTCTGTAGTCGTACCTGTAGAATGAGAGGAAAGAGGAGATTACATCAGGAACTGATCAATTTCACATATGAAATAACTTTATTTGGACTCATACACAAGGTACTAACAGTGAGCTGTCACACCAGGACACTGTTTTATGAGTATCAGTATACTGTATATGGTTTTACCTTTCAAAGACTACAGCTACAATGATTATTTGATACCAAGCCCAAGTTTCCTGAAACGGTCTGAGTGCAGAACAGAAACAGAGAACAGAAAAGTCACCTCCTTTTCAACGATGAAATACCTGAAAAGCACAGGTACTTTCAGGGAAAATCCCATTCTTTGATCTCGACTTCCCTCTTCCCTTCTCCCCACCCATCTTTAAACCCTTTGCCCTCTCACCTGCACATCTCAACATCTTCCCTTTCTTCCCCCCTGCCTCCGTCCAATCTAAGCCTCAGTCAGCACTTGCTTGAATTAAGGAGCTGCTTGGAATTCCTTCAGTGTCATTATTATATGCGTGCCTGTGAGAGCGCACGACAGAGTGCACATTTGTGTGTTGCCTGGCTGTCATGAATTAGAGTGGGTTTCATTAGATTGGGCTTAATGTCTGCACATTTTATTTCACAGTGAGTTATTTTGAACAAGCATTCATTTGTGTGCTTGTATTTATAACAATTTGGGAGCACATTTGTTTAGAATAAAATATGTATGTAAAGGTGAGTGATATATTTCCTTCCTTCTCCTGTCTTGTTTATGTGTACATAGAGATTAATTAGGTCTTTATTATCTTCTTCTACAGCCGAGACACATGCTAGCGTTATGTCATGTAAACTGTCTAAAAACAGTACACATTCCCCTTAAAGGTCTGACCATTACATTCTGCGGTTTCCCTTTATTAGATATGAGGCAACAAATATAGTGGAAACTCCCATAGTATGACATTTTTTCGCTATGCCTCACGGGTGTCACGCTAATAAATATTCTGAGCTAAGTAAAATACACCCGAAAGAGCTTTCTGATCAGTATTTATTGGTGTGTTTTTTTTAATGATCAATCATTTATGGAGAAATAAAGAGACATTTCATCTGCAGACATACAAGCAGCCAATTAAACATGCTATAGAGAATTTTACATAATATAATACAGATTTCTGGGATAGCTTAAAAATGGCAATAGATTAAATCATTGTTGAAAAACATTAAACTACAGAGCTGCCATCTCTACCACACTTTTCCATGTTCCATAGTGAAATCTGCTGGCTTTGGTTTTTGATATTGAATGCTGGTCCGTTGTCAAGATTCTGTTAGCGATCACAGGATGTCACACCAAGTTGGGAATCAAGTCTTAACATGATCATTGCCTGTTTCATTAAACTGGGTGAAATGGCACTGTGTTATGGAGGCATAAAGATGCTAACCAGGGGGAAAAAATTCACTTCATTCATGGTTTTCCAAACTTCACTTGCATTTTGTTGGGTTACAGGTGTAAACAATGTGTGTACAACGAAATATCTTTAGAAGTAGATGGAATGTAGTTCTTCTAAGCAATCCGAACACACTGGTCTCCAAATGAAACACTGCTCATGACTAATCAGTTTGAGAATTTGTCTGATTTCCAAGTCCATCTGACTCCCTGGTTGCAGACAGCTGGTATATATACCTGCTATTCGGCGCCTCTCTTGTGCTACCTACGTATTACCCTTTTGAAAATCCTTGGTGCAACAGGAAACAGAGCTAGTAAGCTACACACTGAAAAACCCATTAGCCTGACCTGGTAGCTGACGGTAAGGATCTAAACAAGCCAGCAGCTGGTTTTCTTTTTTTGTGTGTGTAGGGATTCAGCCATTTTATTGCCAGGGTTTGCCTTGCCATGTGCAAAATAAATTCCCTCCAACACTATTTCTCAGGGGCACTGTCACTGCATCCTGGGATTAGTGCCACCCAAGACGATTGCGATTAGTTTGAAAGAAATCAAAACAAACCAGAGCGTTTTTTTTGGCCTACAGCAGAATGAGAATCTGGTGCGACCAAACCATTATCCTTCTCTGCCACCGTGCTGTGGAGAAGGTGTGGCTATGTGAGACCGCCAGCTTAGTGGATGTGTGCCAGGCTATTACACTGAGTTCTTTTTTGGCTGACTTCTGAGAGACCTGAAAAACCTTTTCTGGTGGAAGGCATGATTTTGTGAGCACTTATGCACCTCCAGATGAACAAGCATACTCCTTGTTTTCTTATGCTCTTACTCTCTGCATGGTCTAAAGTGCAAATGATGGAATTCTGTTAAGCGCCATCCACTGCAATAAACACTCTACCGATACGGTGCTACCAGATGAGAGTCAAAAATGAGGGGGAAGTAAAATATCAAGTGCAATGTTGAATCAATGGTAATTATGTATTATCTGGGTAATCCCAGATATTTACAATTAACAATCACTGCTGTGAACAGCCACAAAAAGAATAAAAGTTACAGTTGTGCTTGATACTATCTAACATCCTATAATGTACACTGAAATCCATTATCAGTGCAGTTCATATTAGTACTAATACTGCAGACTAAGTAGTATCAGATGATGCTCTGATCTGTAGATAAATTATGAAACAACCTGTAATAAGCATGTAATAACTGACCATTATGCAAGCCTATATTAACAAAAGTATAGGTCCAAATCTGAGGACGGCTGAGTGTAAATATCCCATCCATCACACTTTCTGTCAATGCAAACTCTGAAAAGACCAGATGTTCATCTCCCTGCATTCCTCCATGCTTCTCTACTTTACCAGATGGCTGTCTGTGGGGAGGAGCAGTTTCACAGTAGGCTATTTCACGTCAAAGGAGAGGCTAAGGATGCCTGTTCAAAAATAACTTCTTCATAGACCAACACCTGTCTTGGTGTGAATTTCCTGTCTTATTTAAGTGTACACGCATACAGCTGTTCAACACATTGGTCTTACTTGGACGGGCGGATCAGGATAGACGTCATAGCCTGCATCTCACAACTACGCCTGCCATTAACTTCACATGATATGTGGTAAATCCTGTCTCTGCCAATATTTTCAGTGCCTTAACATGCAGATGGCTGCTGGCAAGTAGAGCAGTCTCACAGTAGCAGATCACTCATCACTGACTAATCACACCATTAGAGTAATGAGCTTGAGTTTGTCATTTTTGACAATATGATTTGATGTGAAATACTAGAATAAATTATGGAATGAAATTTAGAATTTCTATTAAGTCTATTATTGAAACCTTAAAGACAATAATCATGCAACAGCCAATACAAAAATATGAATCTTGCCATATTGGAAACTTCTTGATTGCTTTCATTTTCTTTTTTATTTGTGACAATTTTGTTTCCATTTGTAGGTTATGTTGTTTCATATCTGGAGTCATTTTACTTATTATATATTTATTTTGGCTTGTTTGCATTTTCTTCTGTTGAATTTTAAACTGTTGTTTGTACATAATGCTAAAGATGTTTTCGTGGGCCACAAAAACAACTGCAAAATGATGCATCATAATGCACAAAGCTTCAGCCAGAGAGAATGTGGGGTGGTGAACACTGACACATGCACTGAGGACTTAACCTCAACCAGCTGTTCAATCACAGCCACCACAATGTTGACATTACCTGACCATCCATTTGCTCTTAGCAAGAAAGTACCATCTTTAGGAAATGTTCTTTTATGGAAGTTCTTTTACATGGCCACTTTGTATGCATATGCAAATGAGAGATTGAGGGACAAAAGGGACATGGAGACGAAGAAGAACTCAAAGACTTGTTGGTTTTAGAGGGGACTGGTTTCAGTGCTATAAGAAAGCAATTCTAATAGACTGTTTTCATTTGAAACACCCACATGAAGTAGAGGGAATGATGTTAAGGAAAGCAAAGCAAAGTCCATTAGAAGGTTAAACACTTTCTCATAAAACAGGAAGTACTTACACCCAAGTAATGATTGTTTTTGAATGCTTTCAAATAACACTGGGGAAGCACACAGTGACCATCTCAATACAAACAATTACCTCCATTTATGGGAGAAGAGATGAGTGAATAATATCTGAAGTGCACTGATGCAGCATCATCACTTCAACACAGATTAATAATGAAGCAGTCAATTTCTGTTACAAGTCTCTCACTGGGAAAATGAGATGGGCTCCAGTAGTAAAATGGTAAACCATAACCGTTCATTTTCATGCAGTGGGAGAGCTACTGTTATGTTATTATATAAACCCATTCATTCAAGGGCATAATTAAATGTCATTTAATAATAATGTAGGAAAGTAGGACAGTGCAGTACAGAGAAAGAGAAAAGAATAACAGGAAGTGAGTTGGGTCAAAAAAAAAAGAGAAAAAAAAAGATCAACCAGTCTCCTAGCAACAAGAATGGATGGTGTGAAAAAGAAATGCATGGCCGACTCTGTCAAGTGCCTGAGGAGACTGAGAAGAACGGCCAAAGTGTTTGTCTCCAATAATCTGTGCAGAGACCACACACATCTACAACATAGAATCTCACAACATAATCTTGGTAGTTATTGTAATTAATACAGTAAGCTGAAATAATCAATTGGAAAATGAACAATTAAATGAACCCCATGCACTCAATCATCATCAAAACTGTGACTGTGTAGTCATCACTCATCTTGAACACGGCGAGATTTCCCAACAACAGAGAATTCCCCAAGACAAACTTGAGAAAATGAAAGCAGCTCAAGTACCACCGTGCACTCTCACCCCTCTCCCATCCTGTACCGACTTCATATCTCATTTTCTGCTTCCTCTTCTCTGTCACAGTTGAGTCAAGTTGATGGGCAGTTGGCTGTTGCCAGGACTGTGTGTTCAAGCTAAAGGAATCTCAGCCTGAAAGGCACGGGTGAAAGTGAGTGTCATTGGATGAAAAAGGGAACGACGAAAAAAAGAAAAGAATAAAGGAGCAGTTGACAACCATATGCTGTATCCGAGACCCACACAGCCAGAGCCACCCATGGCAAGAATGTCACACATTGACACACAATTTAAACACACACATAAAGCCTCAGTTTGAGCTCAATACACAAAGTGGCTTCAATATTTCAAGACACTGCCAGACCCTCTTAGATCCAGCTGCTTTGTTCACCCTGACAAGACTGAGCATCAAGAGGAAGACATGTACATGCCCAAGGAGGGAAAACTACGATGCTGTACTTTAGTGCACACGCAAAAACTGACTTCAACTAACAACAAATACACTCTCTTTCTGGAAGACTTGCATTAGAAACAGCTGCACATAATGTGGGGTTAATGATCATTCCCCTGATACATGGGGTTAATTATGATAATAATATAATAAATAATAAACTTTACTTATAGAGCACTTATCTAAACAAAGTTACAAAGTGCTTCACACATTTTTCTGTAAAAATGTGTTTTAAGCAGTAATTTAAAAACAGGTAGCGTGTTTGCGAGCCTGATCTACTCGGGCAGGGAATTCCAAAGCCTAGGGGCCCTGATGGCATCAAGATAAAGAAAGCACCGGCCTTAGTATAGACTTCAGTTGATCCCTAAACATGGAAACATTATAAGCTAGCAGCTGCTTTAATGCACATGTAGGGTTCTGGTACATCCATCCAATGCAAGGTCTCCTCCACAGAATGATGGATGATGGATTTGTGAGTATGTGTGAGAGAGAGTGAGAGAGAGAGAGAGAGAGAGAGAGAGAGAGAGAGAGAGAGAGAGAGAGAGAGAGAGAGAGAGAGAGAGAGAGAGAGAGAGAGAGAGCACGAGACACACACAGACAAATAATTAAGTGGGTAGAATAACTGTGTGAAGACTGGGAAACTAACTTGCCTCGAGTTATGAGGCTTAAAATAGTCCAGTAGCCTAAGGATAGGGGCAGCAGATATTGATGGCCAACACCATCATGAACGAGATTCACTTGTATTTTTAATGGCATAGTTAATCTTGACTGTTTTACCTGCAGCCATGACAGATGAGCAACTATTTTAAACAATGGAACTGGCTAACATTGCCTTGAGCGAACACAAAGCTGGGACAGAAAGGTGGATGGCAGCAGAGCTTTAGGGAAAATAAGAATTAAATGAAAAAAACAAACAAACACATTATTAAGCTTGGCTGTATCAAGACTTGTTTTGCTTAAACTCCTTCAACTTCTTTTTCCAAATGTAAATCGACATTATCACAGTTAGTTGTTCACTGGTGAAATTTTCTTCTTTGACTGTAGTGTATCCCCTAGATCAGTTAGTCGGTCTTCATTTGTGAGGTCATCTGAAAGTAAAGGCCGAATAAATTCTCAACATGCGAGGATGGAATTTCTTCCCTTCGTGGTAAAGCCGAAAGATTGACTACATGATTCTTTCTTATAATTTGACTAATGACAAAATTGATCGTCTGAATTAACACCGAAGAGTAATCAGAGGGAGCTGAATGATTTCTCTGAGCCATATTTCTGAGAATGGATGGCATTAAGTTGACTATTTTCAATAGAACGACTGCATTTGTTTGTTTTCAGAACACATACTGAACAGAGGGAGGTTTCAGGTTTTTACACCAAATAAAAAGATGCTTTTTCAATGGTGTAAGAACTAACCGTGCTGCTTGATGTGGTTTAAGGAGCGCTATCAGCCCTATCCAGTCAATGGAGGGGAGATAATGTTGATACCAATAAGAGTTTTGAAAAACAAAGCCTTTACTCATTTCCTCAAGGTACCTCGGAGTCACTCATCTTCATCTGCTTAACAATGGTAATAATATCTTCAAAGAGAGATTTATAAAACATTTAGAGGCAGACAGAAGGGGGTCTCAAGCTCTATCACACTTCTACATGACCCCAGGTCAATTCACCTAATTGCTATGCACGAATCTTCTATCACTCTTCCTTTTCTTGCTCTCCTCTTGCAGCTCCATCCATTTCAATGGCATCTCTCACCAGTAGAACCAAAAGGCAAAAACCTGTCATCTCTACAAATATCTGTCATTAAAAAGTAAGTTACACACTCCAGTGAGTTAATAATTCAAGTAGGCTCATGATACACTGACAAAAGCCCATGTGCACTGCATTTATCAACACCGAACCCCAAAAAACTTCGGGGCATAAACGAGCTGTTGAATATCAATCGATCCTTTCAGGGTTTGCCATATATCTAATCAGACATCCATCAACTCAATGAGATTAACGAGAACAATGCTTTGGAGTATTCTGTGGACAACAAACACCAGAACAGGGGAGTCTTAGAGATAATGAATTTGTTGTGAATGGAACAGCCATTAGCACTGGAATGTCAGGGCTGAGTTGTAAAGTTACGGATAGACCTGTCTGGCTGATTAGCGGGTTCAGTAGTCAGAATTTCTTTTCTAATATCGATAAATGAATTAACTTAAAAAAGTGGAACTTTTTGCTCTGATGCATTCTCTCTCTGTGGTCTCACTCAATATCCCACCCACAGTACTGTTAAATTGGCAACACAAGCCGTAGCCTACTAACACTGAATAATCAGAATCTGAAATGTAACCAGTGGTTAAACTTATCAAACAAGTGTAGTGGAGCAAAAACTACAATATCTGCCACCAAAATGAAGTGGAGTGGAAGTATAAAGTTGAAGAAACTAATATTGGAACATTTGTTATTATTATAATTATTATTATAATAATTGGTACTGGCCCTGAAAAAAAACAACATAAAATTTGACCTCCAGTTTATAGCCTGCCCTTAAAAATAGACCAATATATATTCTTATTTCTCATTTTAAATCCAAGGAGTGGTTTAAGCACGCGCCCCATGTACGGAGACTGTAGGCCTCCTGTGGTGGCCCTGGGTTCGATTCCTGCACACGGCCCTTTGCCGCATGTCTACCCCCCCCGCTCTCCTCAACCTTCAGCTGTCCTCTCCAAATAAAGCCAAAAATGCCCCAAAAATAACTTAAATCCAAGGAGGCCTTTAGACTGAAACTTGCAGCTACTTGGTCCAGCTATCAACATGACTCTCAAATAATTTTCTTAATGAATGAATAAAATACATGAATGAATTCTCTCTGGATGGTCAGTGAGTGCATCTCATTTAGTACAAAGATGGAAGTTGAGAGGATTAATCTGAGTGATCACTGAGCTTGAAGGAATGCTGCTACACAGCCAGTATCTGACTCTTGCTGGAGATCGAGCCTAACTGATGCTACTGTTGCAGTGCCTGTTGTGAACGAGAGATAAGTACAAGCCAGGAATGTCTCTGTTCCTGGGCCAAGCAGGGATGGATGCAAAAAGAGATAGAGGGATGTGAGAAGGCAAATGATTGGATGGGAAATGAGAACGGTGAAGGTGAAGGGAGCGTGGCGTGCAGAGAGGGAGATTAAAAAAATGGAAAGAAGATGGAAGCAAAAGAGAGAGCAGAATGCAGATGGAAACATATTTAGGAGAAAAGAGAAACAGAAACATAAATGAAATAAAATCAATGTCTATGTGCAGCCTTGTAAAGCATATATCAGTGTCAGTTCTGTGAATGTATCAGCATGCAGACAGCTTTTCCAAACATTATCAGAGTGAAAAACCTGTCGGCTCAAGCCAGCCTCCTTCCGAAGCAACCGTGACAATAGCAATGACATGGAGAAGGGGGCTTTGTAGTGTCTTTCTTAGTTCAGTATATAGGACGTTATAAAAGGAATTTGCTATCAATGCACCATCAAATGGACTAGGAGGCTGTGTGTGATTTGATCCAATCCAACATGGCAGGAGAAGGATTTAGAGAGAAAAAAGCCTCAGCAGTAAGATCTGCCTGGACCGAGGAGTCTGTTTTGAAGTATTTTGTGTTTGTTTGTGTGTGGGTATGATTTGGGAAAATATTGGGAGGGGTAGTAATGTGTCAGGCAAACTGCAAAACCATGAGCGTCTGCATGTGTGAATGTGTAAAGGCATTACTTTTTTAGGACATACCAGGGGATGGTCTTATGCAAGTGTTTCCAAGGAGAGAGGGGGATAGAGAACGAGGCATACAGGGAAGGAAAAATAAGGTTTTTCTTGTTTGCATAGGCTGTTTACATCTCATTGGGTCATTGTACTTTTTAACCATAAGCATGACTATGAATCTGTGTCCAATGGGACAATGCAAATAGCACTGCCAGGCCACCTTGAATAATTTTAACTATTTCCATTAAATTAATCAAGTCAAGATGTACGTTTTTTTCTCCAAAAGGTCAAATGAAACCATTTTAAAGAGCACACAACTGATAGACTGACATTACCAGGAGTTTATTTTCTCACTGTCCTCCAGTAGATAATATCTTACCTCCAGAACCCGAAGAGAAATATCTTTCTCTTCGGGTTCTGGATACCTCTCTAATGGTGTGGTATCTTTTTCTAAGGCTTCTGTCTCCACCTCAATATAAAACAGGTAAATTAAGTTTCATATGAGGTGCTTATAAACCACAGAGCACACTTAATAGTTTCACCTGTGAAAAATCCTCTACAGAAACTAAAGCAGTTCCAGGGGGAAACTGTTGAAAACACTGGTGTTTTATTTCACAAACTAAATTCCATTTGCCTTCTTTGTATTGGAGAGGAGGCAGCAATCGAAGAAAGATATTTTAAAACTTAAACCACCAAAACAAAAATTGATGGTTAGATACCACTAGAGGCAAGTCAGAAAATATGCTATTTTGTAACTTGGGTGAAGCAACCTATTAAAAACACCACATGAAAAGAAAATGAATGCTGATGTCAACCAGCTCAAATGCACAGGGAAAAGAATGACTTGAACTGCAAAGCCAGTGTGAAGTAATGAGGAGCAGCTTCATTTTGCTGCTGACTGAGAGTAAATTAGTGTCTCGCCAAGTCTTACTGCCAAAAAAAGAAGTGTAAACACAGTCTTTAGCTCTCAAGAGGGAAAAGATTATTACCTCACAATTACAATACCACAGAGGAGAGAGAAGCCCCATTGCCTCTTTGACAGAAAGAGAGATTACAGGGTAGCGGCAGTGCTAATGATGATGGGAAAAGGGAAAAATACTGCATTTTATCCCAGTGGATACACAAAATTGCAAAAACTACTAGAAATTTGTGTCACTTAGCAAACACACGGGCAATGCTCTTCAAATGAAAGATGAAGTGGAAATGGAAATGTCTGCTAATGAGTTACACAAGCTTTTCTTTTCCTAGAGCATTGAAACATCAGCATTCAACAGGTTTGTATTTCAGTAAAGCAGCACTATGGTACACTTCAATTCTATATTATGTGTCAGGTTTTTTTTCTATGACAGGAATTAATACTAGGCCTGTGAAATTATTTAATTATTAGCATGCTTATCGGTACAATGTAATTGGCTAAATTCAAACATCTTGACATGCATGACACCTGTATGACATGGCATTTATGACTTGTTCCGACATACATATGCACCATACACAGTCATTCTAATAAAGGCCAGCTTTGTCATATTCCACTACCTTCCTGATGACTGCGAGGGAGGGCGACCTAATCCTATACCGATACCATGATGCGCAACACACATGCATCTACCATTATTGTCACTGAAAACAAATGAGAACCTAATGAGTCTTAAAAGCATTTCATACAATGATTACAGGATGGTAAAATTACAGATAAGTTACCACCAATCAGATAATAACAAAAAAAATCTAGAAATCAAATGTGGGGAAGGATGAAATCCAATATAGACCAAAAGTGTTGCCCGGCACAGGAGTCTGACTGTGAAGAGTATGTAAAGGTCTGTCTTCGTCAGCCATTTTAATCAATTTGGTCTCCCTTCAATCTAGATACTGTAACCTTTTCCTTTCACGCAGGTCTTTTCTTTTTCCTTTTTTTTTTACCAAGCTGCTAAAAGCATCTGGAGGAGTTTTATAACAATCTGACAAAACCCATTCAGATCCAGTGCAAGTATTACTTTAACTTGGGGTTCACCACCAGATGGACAAGAACACATGCACTGTCCTCTCAATGTTGCAAAGAAGGACAAATTAACCTAATATCAATGAAGAATTACTGCACAACCGAACCTTTAAGGCAGCTGAACTCCTCAGTATCCTCACAGACACACTGGCCCAGAACAAAGGTTTACCATCAGTTAATAAATTCCACAGCCACACACTTGCTGCTGCGGGCAAGCAATTACTTTTGCACAGTGTTAAAGATCAAAGACGGGCACTTCCTGTCTTGCCCTCTGGTTGTGACCTCAGATGCGGAAGTCACACATTTCAAAGGGTGAGAGAATTTAAGAAATTCTCTGAAGCTTAGCCAATCACAGCAACTTATCCTTTTGATAAAACACAGTGGTTAAAAACAAAACAGTTGTTGAGAGATGTCAATATTTACTGTTTTGACACTTCTACATTTTGCCTCATTCAACTAGTCTTGAAATAATTTGGTGAATTTAACATTATGTGGGTCCAAATGTTCACTACTTTATCTGTGAAGGATTGCCCAAATTGAATTAAGGCCACTATTTCATGGAAGAATTAAAACTATCACATATCCAGGGTTATCATGATGTCTGCTTGGCTTGGCTTGGCTTCCTCTCACAGTGCCAGCTGAAGCCCTTATCAGACATAGTGGAGTCCAAATAGGACAGCAAGAGATAGCATATCGTAGCAGTCTTTGCGTGTTAGTGTTTGCATGGCGGGTTTATCTGATGATCCAAGTCACTGCCCAGCTTAGCCCTGCAACATGGTGGCTGGTAATTTTTCAATGCTGCCAAATGTGGTTGCATTAACACAGCACCACATATGGTGTCAAATAGTGAGGATGATACACTGCCAAAGTACTTTTGAGATGATATAAGGACAATCACACTCAAGTGGTGTCAGGAGAAGTCAGTCAGTTCCTCTCCCAAAATGTCCAAAAAAACCCAGAAATACTAAGCCTATTTATAATTGTACTGTAAATCCCCCCTACATTCCAGCAATCATAAATGAAATATTAAAATATATTGTGCAGCACTGAGTCAAGAGTCACAAAGATTTAGAGACTATGTCTGTGTTTGGCAGGTCTGCTCTCCACAGAATGAAGCATTAAAAGCCCATAGGATTTGGCTGGCCTTGGTTTTAAAGTGCAGCTTAATTCTGCATGTAGTTCCCATTACATATTTTACTGTACACGAGGGATAATTGAGAAAGCAGAGCAAGCAACTTTTCTGAGATATACTGTAGGTGCCTTGTGAGTCACGCAAACAGTGTCTTGCTGAACGATGCGTCACTTCCATAAAGTTGCATCTCTGTCCCTAGATGCTCAAACAGTGGCACTTTACAGTGCATGGCTTTGGTAGAGACACCAATAAAATATTAAATCTAATTTGTCATTTCTTAACTTCATCACATTCAATGTCACTGAGGGGATGTTCAGATTGGGGCCACATTTTTCATACACAGAAAACACTCGTCCCCCTGATGTATCCATCAAAACATATCATTTAAAAACACATAACTTTAATGTAACTTTAGATACTAAAAAACAACCAAACAACAAACATCAATTTTTGTTTTTAAATTTTTTTTAAATTTTATTCAATGTCCAGAAGGTGAAGGAGAACATTTGTGTAGCAGAAGGTTTGTTCAGTCCTACAAACCCAGATCAGGACCAGGTTAGTATCTGCTCTTGTATCTTCAGGAGGACCAGATTCAGGTTTACATCTGAAAAGTGAGACCTTTCTGTGGCCTGACTTTTCTGGTGTCTCCAAGTCTTGATGCTCAAACAGGTTTTTTTCCAAAGGGCTGTTTGAGGGTTAAGACTGTCCATCTGGTTAATCCTGACTAACATACAAGAACTAATGAGTCTATGGTCCTTACTGGAGATCTCGGCGGGAGAACAACCTCCTGTACCACTTCTTCTTTTTCTGTTTCTTCTGGATCTGGTTCTCCAGATCCTCTAGCTGGGACCTCAAGGCTCTCTCCTTCTCCTCTGACTCCTGCTCCTTTTGCAGCAGAGTCCTCTTGAGAGCTTCTGTCTCCTGCAGGAGAGACGACTTCTCCTCCTGCCACTGGTTCCGATAGGTCTCCAAATGATTGTCAGCTTCCTTCAGAGCAGCATTCAGGGTGTTAACCTCCTTCTTCTGCTCTTCAAGCTGAACCTCATAGGAGGTTCTGGCTTTATCCGTCTCTTCCAGCAGGGAGGTTTTCTCCTGCTGGAGGTGGAGGGACAGATCCTTAGATTTGTTCCATGCTGACTGCAATTTTGCAATATCTTCGATGGAGTCTTCCAGCCGAGCTTGATGGGAAGCCTGTGTTGTTTCCACAGCCTTCATAGCATCTTCCTTTTGTTTCAGAAGAGCGTCGTCCATCGTGGTCAGTTTCTCCTGCAGCGTCTTGACTTCAGCCCTCTCCTGCTGCAGATCCCTCTCCAGCTGTCCATTCACTGCATTCATCCTCTCCAGTTGGACATGGAGGTCAGAGCAGTTGGTCTGAACAGACAGCAGCGTCTCACTGACGGTCTCCAGCTGGGATTTCAGACCCTCCACTTCCTCTGAAGATTTATTCTGATTGGTCTTAGCCAGCTGGGCCTTGAGACCACAGATCTCCTTCTCAATCTGCTCCTTCTCTTGGAGCCACACGGTGCCGTCTTTCTGATCCTGGACCTTGTCGAGGAAAGCTGTCAGCATCTCCATCTCAATATCAAGGTGGATTCTCCCCACAAGTCTACCTTTAGAGAGCTTCAGTGAACCGTCAGTCAGCTCCCCCCTCAGTTGTTGTTGCATGTTGCTGAGGTTGTTCTTCGTGTCTTTATTAGTTGTCTGCTGGATGTTCATGTTTCTCCTCTGTCCTTGCTGGTTTATCTCTCTATCTGTATCTTTCAGTGAGTGTTGAACAGAGTGTTGTCTGACCAAACCTGGGTCTGTTTAAATATATAATCCCAAATTTCTATGAAGACATGACATCATAAACATAAGCATTCTATGCTTTCATCTTGTTGTGGCTAGGACACCAGCATATATATTGTAATCCCAATATTTTTTATAATTACTTTGTAACAACCAGGTTTATAAATAAAGATTAAAATGATGGCTGACATATGATTATCCTTTAAGATCCAATGATGTGCGGCTTTAAAATTCTTTGAATAAAAATATCTCTTTAGTCGCGTTTCCAGCTGTTACTCAAACATACACAGACAACCTGATTCATTTACAGACATTAATCAGGGTGATCCACAAGCGGCGGCAGCTGGCAGAACGGCCGACTACTCGCTCAGGAAGTGCCGGCTACCTTTCCCTACATATTTTACCAGTTAACTGCCATATTTCTGACTTCCTAGACTGTATATTGAGGAAAATACATTGTAAAGTTTCACATCAAGTAAAAATGCATGCATTGACATTAGTGCAATTTTATTTTGATAATTTTGAGAGATCAATGAATAATAGATATTCTGTATCCCATGATATTATTTCTCTGATAAAGGTTCATTTTTACATGGAGAATATATTAAAGTTTTGTCCTTCAGAACGCACGAGGAGCACACCCCCGGACCCCCCTAGTTGACGTGCACCTATGGTGCTGTGTAACTCGCGCCTACCGCGCTCAAAATAGGGCACCAAAGGTGCCCATCTAGATGGCATTGCTGGCTACTTTCTTTGAAAATCCGGCTACTCAAAAACTTGTGGAGAACTCTGAAACAGACCAAAGGTTTGAGGTGGATCAGAGAACGTTTTTCCAAAAAGTACAACAGCAGCTTTAAAAGTTTAGCACACATAAATAAGCTGCATGAGGTCCGGAGACCTTCTCCAATCAAGCCAAGTGTCAAAACATCATGAAAATGTATTTTAGGGGCTGCAGATAGCGCAGTGGTTTGAGCACGTGCACCAAGTACCGAGGCTACAGTCCCCTAGCAGTCAGAGCGGGCTCGATTCTGACCCGTGGCCATTTGCCGCATATCTTCCCCGCACTCTTTCCCACATTTCTGTCCTATCTATAAAGGCAAAAATTGCCCCAAAAAACAACAACAAATAAAGCATTTTAGATCAATTAGTCATTTCCATCACCATTAAATGTTGCTCCTGTTTCATTACCATAAATGTTTCACTTTATCCACACCCTAACCGTCTCAGGCCCAAGTTTGTTTGGTAGCAGCCCCTATTTTTTTCCTTACGGTTTCATCCAGCCCAACTTAATCACATCTGTCAAGGAGCAAGGAAATGATATGTGCCGCTAAGTGATGACAGAAAATCTCTTCCAGGAATGGACCACACACTGTGCCTGGCACGTCGACATCCCTTTCCTTATTCAACTCTCCCGGCATTCCAACAAGTATACATCAACCTGCACATGGCCGCCAAGGACAAGACATACATCATGCTGTCAGGACAGGAAAAAAGAGAGAGAGGGAGGATGGCAGAACAAATGGCACTGCCCTCTGTCTCGAACAATTAGCCCCCGAAGTGGGTGAGAGTGTGCATAAAAACCATTCACGCAAATTAAGTATATTTGAATTTGTATCAGAAAGAGAGTTCAAAACAGAGAGAACGAGAGCAGGAAACAACCACAAGAATAAAATAACTTCTCTTACATGAAGCTGTACCAGGCCACACAAAGTCACTGAAGTCAAGGTAATATAAGAACTGTCTACTTCCCAGGCACTGGTCGTAATTAATGAGTGACGAGATGTGAACATTGATGGTAATAATACCCTCTATTCACCCATGACATCTATAAATTTTGGCAGTGAAAAACGTGATGTGAATCAACCGAGAGGTGAGTCGACTGAAACCTGGGAAATTTCACTTTTGGCTGTTTCCAGGATTAAGCAAAAAATGTGTGCTTGGGTCCAACGCAAATGGCATCTGGTCTCTCTCTCTCTCTCTCTCTCACTCACACACACACACACACACACACACACACACACACACACACACACACACACACACACACACACACACACACACACACACACACACACGCACGCGCACGCACACGCACACACGCACACACGCACAAACACGCACACGCACAAACACGCACAAACACACACGCACAAACACAAACGCAAAATACATGCAATTTGTTTAAACACCGGAAGAACAAAAAAAAAGGGCCCTCTTCAAGGAGTTTGCTAAGGCAATGGGAAACAAGCTACAACTAACTTTACAGCAAATACTGCCATGATAGAAGTGAAGTGCTTACCCCATATATTGCTGTTGACAATCAGCCATTATTGGCTGTAGACAATAGCAGATTTTGTCTACTTCTCAGCGTACTAGAGCCCATGTGAGATTCCCAGCTGGGGATTTCCCACTCTGGCTAAAATGTCCCATGGATACCTGTCAGCACCTCGCAGTAATGTGGACGGTGAAAGACTGTTCAGCTCAGCGTCACGTATTGTAGATGCAAACAGTCTAATGGCTGATAATGCAGAGAAGCTTAAGTTAGATGTGGAGGCAGTGCTATATTTGTTTAGCAAAGCACAGTTGAATTCTAAAATGTGACATGGTGCAACAGTATCATATTGTAAACTTGCAGTTTGTTTTTTTGTTTTGTTTTTTTACTAAATACTTTATTGGATAATGTCATAAAACATAATGACAGATATTCAAGACTTCATTCAAAAACCTCAATATAAGCTCTGAATGTTAATAAATGAAAGCTGTTAAAGCCCTAGTTTGTAGTATTTACAGTACAGTATTCCAAGAGTTAGTGGTAAATATTCTTAAGAAGCAAAAGTAGATTATATTTCTGTAGGTCCCTGGGTGTTCGAAAAAAGATCATTTAGTTCAGATGATAGTGATTTTCTCCTTTAATAAAAGCACAGTGGCAGGTGGTCAAGGTGATGACAATCTGCACAGGCCATCAGTAGGACTCAAAGCAATGATGTTGTGAGTAAACAGGATGAGCTTTAACTCCACAGGTCAGTCAAACAAGCCTTCTATCTTCACATATAAGTCAGTCACATTTTCTCTGTTTTTGAATGCCATGACACCATTATGTAGAAAAACAATACTAGTCATGTGAATGCCTGGCTGCTCAAGTATCTGCTTTCCTCCATTTGTTTCCATAGATCTCTCTAAATATGAGCAGTTTGTAATCCCCAGGCACTAAAGGCAACTGAGCATCATCCATTTAGTTTACCCCCTCAACACAAGACTATGGTCCATTAGGCCAACAGACTAAATAAATCCCCTCAAAGTATTCATCTGTCAGAGGCTCCACTATACACATCTTCTGGTTGATATATTTCATGAGCTCCGAAACAGAAAGCTTACTTAGGCTTTTCTGTGGTAATAAGCAAGCCATTCAGAAGACTTTGCTATAAAATTTGCTGAGATAAAGATAAAAGTAAATAAAGGTCAGTGAGTCATAGTGACAGACGTTTCCTGTTCTACTGACTGTCATTGCTGGGAAATATGAACATCTGCAGACAGAGATGAGCTTTCAGAGGAGGTGATCTCAGCTCCGCCTTACAGACAGGAAATGGGGACATTAACAGTCAGTTGAAAAAATGTCAAATGTTGGATTTATAAAAAAAAAGAATCAAGTAAAATTATCAACATAAGATTAATTGTCAGCACATTGGAGATACATTGCAAAATCACTTTAATATCAACTTCAGTATTGTTTGTTTGATCGGCTACAATACATTATATTCTAGAGAAACGGCTCGTTAGCAATAAATGCCTATGCATAGCTGATCGTGTCTCTATTAGGTGAATATAAGAGAGAACATATAACTAATAAGTTATAGGTAGAACAGAGCAGCAGTAAGAACCAATCCAGAGACCAAGATCAAGCTGAGACAATAACGCAACTTCGGGGAAAGGGAGGAGGGTCTTGGGTTTACACAACATAAAACCTGTTGCTGGGCCTCCTCGAACACAGATCCCAATTGCTCCATGAATTGTACAGTACTTTCACTTCATGCATCAACTGACTCGACAAAACACATCTGAACAGCACTCAAAACAGTGACCATTCCAAAATCATTGTGTGGTCATGTAAGTGTCATTTCTGGGCTGCTGTCAATGAAAAGTAAACATATAATCTGTGCAGAGTGGTTTCGTGGTTTACCAGCCTCCTTTCCTGCCTGCTGTATCATTCTGCTCTTTCCAGTGTGGCCAACCATCAATGGTGTGCTGCCAGAGCTGAGTTATAAAGGGCGGCAACTGGAGGAGCCTTCCAGAAAAAGAGTAAAGTCACTAAAGAATCAAATTTTTGCTTTAAGTCAGTTAAGAACCACTGCGTGACAGAAACACAGTCTACAGGCTGAAGAGGATGAAGTGTAATCAACGTGTTTTATGTTTTCCTTCAACCTTCTTGTCTTCTTAAACCAAGGAAATGACAATGAGCTAGACACTTCAATGCAACACAAAACCTTAACAGTGCCACTTGTAAAATTGTGTCAGACAAATCAGAAAAAAATAGTAGGCTGAGAATTGGCAGTAGCTACAGAATGTTTTGCTGTTTTGATGTTTTCACTTGTTTAACTTTCTTACTACACCTTCTCTCATAAATGGCTTTAGTATTTGTGTTCAAGTGTGGTCACTGTGTTCAAGTTCAACTATAGACTGAAGACATGATTTGCCACAAAGCATTCTCGGAGCCCAGCTGTACACAGAGGTTATGTGCTTAGTATCTGCAGCTCTACTTAAGGTACAACTGGAACTGCTGTCTACCTTGTAAAAATGTACCAACAGATCAGGGATGTTTCTGATGTTGGTAGAGATTATTAACAGTGGAGACAAAATGCAGAACTTTTTAAAAATGCTTATTGATCTCGTCTTTTTTTAAGTAATGCTTATAAACTGTTTTTCTTTTTACTGGTCTTTGCATATTTAGTTAATATTTAATATCTTTTTCTACAGAAGAAATAAGTTAGACTACAAAATTAAACAGCATAAAGGCTGAACAAGAACACTATGAGCCTATTAAAAGAAAAAAAAGACTGCTGATCCAATGTCCTGAAATAGCAGACAAGAATGTGAAAAAAGGCGTTTAAAGTTAATGTGCAGAAACTCAGAGATCAAGCATCCTCCCCCAACGATTATCGTTTTCCCCAAGCTCTATAAAGCCTGCATCAAGTTGGCTAGCAGCCCTCAGCCAGGGGCTTTGGCCAATACTAAGGATTAAAGCCCTGCTCGTCTATAAATACACCTAGCAGACAAATGTCAGCATCCAGCCAGCTATTGCACTCACCTCTTGCTGCTGGATGGCTGGCATGTGCTTTCCTCTTCCCTGCATTTCTCTTGCTTTCACTTTCTCCTTCAGTTTCTCAGACTCCCACTGCTCTCTCTTTGTGTTCCTAGTGTTCCACCAATTCACTTTCTCAGTTTGGTTCCCACTCCTCTGTCTATCTCCCCTCATCTCTCACTCCATCCCTCTCATACTCTCTCGCTTGGCAGGACCTCTTAATTGGAAACAAGCTGTGAGAGGGCTTTCAGTTTGAGGTTAAAATTGCATCTGACCTGCCTCCTGCTGTATCTTGTCGTCTCTCCTTTGGCTGTATTACAGGCTTGTATGCAGCTGTATGTGGCTCACAACACCTTAACGGTGTCTCTGAGACATTAAGTTAGATTGCTTGGCAGTGCCATATTTGTTCAGAAAAGCACAGTTGAATTCTGAAATGTGACATAATGCAACAGCGTTGTGTTGATTTAAAATCAGTCAGAAAGTAAGCGACATCTGATGAAAATAGAATGTTTTGAAAGTAAACTATAACGGTGCTCGGTATCTGCAAATAGTCAAATGTATGTACTTGTACTTGGTCTGACAAAAAGTGGAACAGGTGCATTCCCACTTTCATTACGAATGAAAACACTTGCTAAACACAGAACAACAAAACAATTGCCATAAATTTATTTTTTTTGTAAATTCTGTAAATCCATGTAAATTGTATGTTTATTGTAACCCTGCCTGTTCGTGCTGCTGCTTGTCCTTCAAGGATGCTCATGTCAAAGAGATTTTACATCTCAATGAGACTTTTCCTGGTTAAATAAAAGTCAAAAGCATACATAAGTAACAAAAGGTTGACAAAAGGCAGATTGGTTTGTTTAGTTGAACTTTAGGATGTCACCTAAGTTTTGAAAAGACTGAAATCTTAAGATTGGAAAATAGTTCATAAGCATTATGCAGTATCGAAAATGAATTGAAATTGCCACCAGTATAATTAGTATATATGGTGCGTAGCAGTATCCAAATGTAACTAGTGTTTCCTTCCAAAAGGCCTTACATGTGAGGTACCACGTACTTCAAACCCCATGGACATGCCAAGCAAACATCTGTAAAACAGAGTCTGAACCATTACACAAAAATGACATGACTATTACATTGTAATTATGGTGAGAGGCTGAATTCAGTCTGTCACAACAACTTCCTTGTTGTCAGAGGGAGAGGATAAGAGGGATTTGTTGCACAAAGGGCCACAACCAGGCACAGGCACAAACTATTACTTCCACACAGTTAGACTACAGACTGTACTGTCTGACCCATACGGCTGTTAAACAGAACAGTGCAACTCACTCGTAATTATACATGTCAACCTGTGTAAAAAAAACAACAACAACTTAGGCCTATACACAAATTGAAATTTGAGTTTGTTTTTTGATCTCTACTTTAAGTGAGTGAGATGATATTGTATAGATTAAGCATAAATGTTGTAAACCTAGCTGTTCAAATATCTGACATGTTTACAAATTGGCTACTGTCTGGTAACAACTTCTTAATACAGCTGATATTTTAAAAGGTCAATGATTTTCCAATTTCCAACACGCTACAACCAGTTTATTCCCAAAGTGTGCCGTCAGGAAAGTTGCCACGAAAACAAATACTGATCTCCTTGGGAACTGTTCCACCCACATCGTTAGCCCCTCTGAGTCTTTGGAAAGTCCTGCTAGGAAGGGTGCCAGGACAGATATATAGAGCAGGTCTGGGTATGATTACCAACTGAAAATAATTCAGCTTTGGGAGAATGATGAAACAGTCCTGTCAGATATAACACAAAAATGTAAAAACCCCACCCAAGTTGCACTCCTACAAACTCAATAAAAACCTTATTGAAATGAGTATGGGTGTATGGGTGACCAGAGCCAAGAAAGTTATTAATAAAAACCAATATCCCAACATAACCAGGAAAAACGTTATTTATTTAAAAACATGCATAGATTGAGGCTACATGCACCCATACTTCACTTTTTGGAGGATAATTTACACTGATTAACTTGATATTAGGGGACCTGCCACATGTAGGGTATCCTTATATCATCTTCCACAACAGAAAAAAATATTCTAAAGGAATAAAATATGATTAATAATTCATGTAGTGTCATTTCCCAACAACATTATAAATTGGCAGTCATGTCAGGCAATCTATATATGGAAAATTATTAATTCAATGCATAAGCTGTTGTTGTTTAATAAGCAGCATTGATTTTAGCCTGTCACAACAGGTATGAAACTAAAGTCCAGGGTAGGTAAAACATGAGAGCGGGTTTTTATTGCACACACACATTAAAAAGACAGTAAAGTGCAGTAGATGAGTCTGAATAGCCGAAAGCTGTGTTCTGTAAAAATCACTGTACGCTGCAAAATATTTCTCCCAGATCTGGCACAAACAAACTTATAAAAAATGTATAACTGGCTAAGAAATGCACTTTTCACTTTGGCTCTTTTTTGTACATAAACCATACAAAATTTGTTAGTTATGAAAACTTTCCAATTTCAGACTTTGTAGTGAGTGACTCATCCATTCCAAATGGCAGAACCACAATTCTATTTCTGACCATACAACCTTTTCTTTTTGTCTATGACTTTTTGTCTATGACTTTTTGTCTATGCCTGAATGATGGGAAAACCAAAAGACATGCATTTAAGAGCCCTTGTGACTGCCTTTAACTGAGATGTGGTTAGATCCAACAGATCAGAAATTAACAGGAATTGTAATCTGAGGCACAGAAGCTGTGCTTTCCATGAAATGACCAGTGATCCAGATTATGTATGGTGTCAGATCCAAATGAAACAAGAGTGAGACTAGTTAAAGATGTGTTTTGGCTAACTGGATCCATGATCGTACCTCATGTAAGTAAGATCTGAACATGCAGTGGACAGACCTTAGGTTTACATGCTGCTGCATGACAAAAGTCACATAAACGGCCATAGATACACTTAATAGAGGAAAAAGTCAGGTTTTCTATGTATAACTGTAAGTATGCTCCTCACTGTTTAAGTGAAATAACTTGTGAAACCATATTTGTTTAAGAAACATACAGACAGGTAGGGCTCTACCAGCACAAGGAGTAATATCTATTTTTCATTCAACAGGACTGCTGATGTGGACTGGAGATCAAGTCACAACCTGTTGACTGACAGTGATTTGGCTTACTGAGGATATACTGTACTGACTGAGAATCCTTGAACATACTGTAGCCATGCAATGGAGCGAAGCTGGAGGTGATGACTAAAGGCCCAATTATGCTCCATGTTAAAGACGGATTTGGAGACGGACAGGGCATATTTGTGGTTGTCGAAACTTTTGAAACTTCACTGCCCCACTGCGGTTGTATCGATGTTGACGTAGAGGACGTACGGAAGTATGTACGGGTTGACGGATGGACCGTTTATGTACTATCCATTTATGTACATAAAGAGGGAGCATAAATGGGCCTTAAAGAGATACGCAAAAGTCTCAGTAGTGGACAACAGTAGCGGGGGTGGAGCACCAGCAGACAGAACATTGTGATCCATTTATAGTGAAACAGTTACAAACCCTGGTTAAGATTGAATTTGTTTTATTATGTGAATTAGTTACCAGTACTGTACCTCAGTAATAAACACAAAAACAGGGAACTATTAACTATTTAAACACAGAGACACATGGAGGCCATCTCTGTACACTAGGAGAGCACCCTAGAGTGCTATTTAATCACATTTTTGTGCACTGGACGGACATCCTAGAGGGCACTTAATAATGTTTTGTCCACTGGAGAGTGACCTTCGAGAGCACTTTTATCAAACAGGTTTTTCAAACATGGGGGCACTAGGGGAGGTGATTGTTGCCTCTGCTCCTCCCTTGAGTTCACCGGTGTAAAGCCTGTGTCTCCCTCAATGCTATTTAATGACAGCAGGATTCATTTTTCCTTTAGGTTATGGCTCTAATGCCACCCATCCTACAGTGTGAAGTCACTCTCTGGTAATGCTTGGTAGTAAGCAGTGCTGTCAGAGAGTGTCGGAGAAATGTTACGGAGAATGTCATTTGCCAACAAATGAACCTCATAAGCTGATTTACCTACCCACTGAGGGAGAGACAAACACGAGAATCCTCTTGTGATCAATGCTTAGCAAACACATTAGACATCATGGTATGAAAACACATTAGGACCAGTTTGTGATTTGATGACAGAAAAAAACACAACTGTCGCTCATTCTCACTATAATCCATGTTACAGCCTGGTTTAATTTTTTTTTTTTTTTCCATACTCCTTAACTTACTATGAAATCCCGTGATATCCAAACTGAACAACTGGCAACAACAAGGTAAGGAGTTGACATGGGGGTCAATCACAGCAGGGCCCAAAGAATGCAGGGGTCACCAAGGACAAGGGTTGGGGCCAGGGCATTCCTGGCTGATCATTTGGGTTTGTCTGGGAAATGACTGAGCAAACAGAGGCCAGAGTGGCTTCCCCTCACTGGCACCAGCGCTTTGTCCACACTAATCCACTCCAAAGAGCCACAGTCAAACATCCAGCACCACACAGTCACCAGAAACAACACAGCACGGTCTTGGGGGGGGCAGCAACAAAATGAATCCAACTGGCAAAAGTCAAAGATTGGCAATAAACACAAGTTTGCTCATCATATTTGGGCAGAAAAAAATTGTGACTTAACAGTGGGACTGGGTGATGACCACAGAGCAACTTTCTAAGGTGCAATTACCTTCTGTGGGTTTAGGGACTTGTTACAAAAGCCCCTTTCACACAGCATTTATTATTATTAAGCATTAACGCGAGCCTGGAACACCTATATTCCACCCTGACATTCTGTGTGAACGCAATGAAGGTGTAATGGGGTGTCTGTTTGTTCCACCTGTGACAGCGGCGGAGGTAGTAACAGCACCAAAACGCACAGCTGTGTGAATACGAGGCGGAGTGACAGGAGAGGGCTGTGACACTTTGACAATGTATTATATGTGCGACCCAAAACTGCAGACTTGGAAAGCAGCCAGAAGTTAGCAGCCAACTCGACGAAGACGGAAGACAGCAGCTCCACTTTTTGGAGCTCCTTATTATACGATTAGAGGATGAGATTGAGCGTGATGTAACAGGGAAGGTAAATCGTTTTTTGTCATATTAATATATTCTATTAATATAAACGCTGCTTGACGTTTATGTTAGACTTTACACAAGACCCACGATGCTGCCGGGTTAAACGCTACGCTTCCTTTGATCGTAGAACGCTGGCACACAACTTAAAATCACACATTGAAGTGGCATTGAAGGGCGTTGCACCACCCTCGTATTGTTCTGTGTGAACAAAAAAATGGCGTTGTAGAGAAGAGACTTTGTTGTGGTGCTGTTGCGCGATTTCTGTGCGAGAGGCTAAAGACGGTATTACTGATTATTATATACTGTATGTGTTCAGCTGGTTAGAGATGCTAAAAATCTAAAAATGTCAATTTACTTGTTCACAGAACTGTTCCTAGTGCAAGTCACAGCTGGTAGCTGAATGTGTGCATTCTTGTACTGTCTTGGCAATTTGTCAGAGAGGATCAGGAATCATAATACATTTACAGGCAGAAAGGTGGAAATGTTAAGAGCAAGAAAGGCAGATTCATCGCCTGCTGAATAACAGACTGTATAGACAGCTGGGGATATCAATCGAAGTTCATTAATAAAGCACAGCTCTTGTGGCTGACATTAGAGCTAATCTACTTATCTGTGCCTTGTGATGTGTAACTTGGTAAATAAAGTCATATCATATGAGGACCATTAAAAAGCATTCACTTCACTGTTTCTGTTGCTATTGAGTAAATAAGATGTGCAAAATGAAAACGAATTAAGCCAGAAAAGTGTGGGGTCAGAGACCTATTGCATTTAGAAATACTTTTGATCATACTGCCTCATTTCTGGGAAGTATAAGGACAAATCATGTATGTGACATCCCAGACTTAGAAGTCATCTGGCAATAAACTAAAACAGGAAAGCAAAAAATTAAACAGCATTGCAACAATAAATGACCATAAAACTATAAAATGGTGTCATGAATAGACATTATCATACCCCTGCCAATTTCATTTACCGTTATCTGAATTGACTGCAGTCTCCCATGGTTACAGAGCCCATCTTGAAAATGTAAGATTCAGTCCAATAAGGAAACTGGTGTTCTGTCAAAACCTTCATCTAAAACTTACCACTTACCACAATTAGAGATGGGCAGAGTGTCTGATAATGTGAATTGAACACAGAAAACATAAACCACCATACAGACAAAAAACATATGGACAAGGTAGAAAGAGAGGAAAAGACACATACAACAACGTTTTGGTGTGAAATGAAAAAGAATCAGACATTGTCCGACTGTAAGCAAATGGCACTTACTTGTCATACTCTGTGTTGTCTTTGTCACAGCGTCCATCCTTGTGCTTCTGCCAGTCCTTCCCATGCTTACAGGTGGTGAGGAGGACGACATCCTCTGAATTATGAACATGATATAAAGCGTTCCTAGTGTCTGAACCTATTCCAGTTAGGTACCTCTTCCCCTTAAAAACAAGCATGTACTTTCTAAACGGGGGAATGGTGTTATGTTTCAGGTAGCCCCTTTCCCCTCCTGTCCTAGGGTGGTCTTTAGAGAAAAGAGGGATAGAAACATCAAAGTTAGGCCTAAAGTTCTCTGTGCTGATGCTAGCCTTGGCCAACATGGCGAGGCCGATGTCAAAGTCAAGATCCTCTGTGTAGTCTGGCCAGGTACCAGAGTATAAGTTGAAGATGATGTGGTTTTTACCCCCATTCCACAGAGGAAGACTCTGGATTTTTGTTTTTAAGTTATGTACATACTGGGGTGAAAGCTGGTCCCGGTCCAGAGTGTCCAAACTTAGGACAAACAAGCATGCTTGTCCTGGGTCAGGTGTATAAAACCTGGACTCTTCAATAGAGGACAGGATGTTCTGATAACTCTCCGACATCTTCTCCCCTTTCTGCTGGGGGTAGACATAAACTTTAAATCCATTCCTCTCACACAGGGAGAAATCAAAGCAGGAGTCCATTCTGCAGCGTTTTCCAGTGTAAACGCCTGAGTTAGTGTCCCTCTTCTGCCTGGGAGATATGTGTCCATTGTGATCATTGCTCCGGTCTTCCTCCCAGGAGCTGTAAGGCTGCAGAGACCCTGGTAAGCGACGCCAGCGCGCCCCAGGATGATAACCGGTAAGGCTGCGGTCATCACGCCGGCTGGGACTCCGTCTGGACAGCGGTACTTGTATCCCTCCAAAACAAAACAACAGGATGAGACACGCACCGGCGGAGAAAAGAGTTAAGTACCGTTTTTTGGCCTGCATGTGTCCTACGATCTGGGATAAGATGTCTGACGATAAATCCAAGACGTTCCCAAGTTTTGATTTTACCACCTCCAGCGGGAACGCTCCGCCATCTTCCCCCGGGCTGCAAGGGTTGTGCGCTCACGTCTCCCACCTTATGTTTCAGATGGCTTTCACAAGTCCGGGAACTGATCCAAAGCATGTGGGCGATTTGTAGTGTTCATCCACCTCGTCTCCTCGTCAAGTTGTATCGGTTAAATAAGTTTCTCGACCCGACCTACTTAAAAACTGGGGTTGAATGGCACCCAGTTTTCCTTTGTACGTTTATCTCATCTCATCTCAAAGAGCTAAATTTTCACAACATAATATTTAGCTTTGGCTGAATGTAACAAAGGATAAAAAAAACAACAACAACAACAACAGTGCTCCAAATTGGTGCAAACTTGAGTAAGTTCCCGTTGAAGAAGCAGTGTGTTAAAGACTGCTTGCACAGTTAACTATTGTCCCTACACTGGAAATTAGCAACTAGCGGGCACCGGAGCCCTAAACATTCAACATGCCCGGTTTGAAACGTTGTCTTTAACTAAACGTATCGAAAGACAAAATTATGATTGTAATTGCTAAGTCTATACACCGATTCCTCTGGTAAATGTAGCTTACTAGAAAGCTAACAAACTAGCTAACGTTAGTTTCTGAAAACATTCCCAGTTAGCTTGTTAGCTAAGCGGTCGCGTCAAAGTAGCTTTAATTCAAGTTGGAAGTAAAGACAGCCAGCTAGTGTTTCTCCTACCGCTAAAAAACATTACTCTTCATTCGCGCAAATTATCCTTCGCTCTTTCAACAAAAGCGACAGTCAAATTACTCCAGTCGTGTAGAGTGTTCAGGTGGTGGCTCACACAAAAATAAGAGGCGCTGGAGACTGCAAAGCAAGCAGAGCAACACGGCAGTAAGAACTACTGCTGATGATGGTGTGACGTCCTTCCACGGCGCAAAGTGCCTTACCATTGGTTGGCGTCACATCCGAAGGGTGCGTGGCTCATTGTGCACCCATTCACTTCCTGAGAGGAGAATCGAACAGGGAAATACAATAGAAGAGTTTCTTCACTGATTTACCACAGACGTTATCACTTCATATCACTGCACAATTATCCATCCCCCTTTGTTGTAGGTTTATTGGCAAAATATATTATTTATCAGCTGTTTGCAATAACATTATAAATCAAGAACAGTTTAAATATCTCAATACAACAGATGCTATAAGTGTTTTCCCAAATTTAACCCCCAAATGCCACTTTTACTGACTACTGCGGTCTCAAAATAATTCAACCCCTTAATGACAGGCATCTCTAGTACTTTGTAGAGCACACTTTTGCTGTCATAACCTGCTGCAAACGTGACGCATTGCCAGACACCAGCTTCTGGCAGTGTTACTGAGGAATCTTAGCCCATTCCTCATGGACTAAGGCCTCCAGTTCTGTAATATCCCTGGTTTTACATGCTGCAAACACCTTCTTAATATCCACCAGAGTGCAAAAACTCATGTGCTTATTATGGATTTTTAGGTATGCCGGGATCATTGCCTTTTTGGAATACCCAATGATGCACAAGCTTCAGCTTCCTCACAGATGATAAGACTTTTTCTTCCAGGATTTTCTGATACTTGATGGAATCCATCTTACCTTCTACATGCTGCGGGTGTCCAGTGCCGGAGGTAGAAAAGTA
Organism: Chaunax sp. Z400; assembly: GCA_037577475.1. NCBI lineage: Eukaryota > Metazoa > Chordata > Actinopteri > Lophiiformes > Chaunacidae > Chaunax > Chaunax sp. Z400. The sequence continues at coordinate 12,756,024 of CM075190.1, read as the reverse complement.
GGCCCAGAGCATCACAGAGCTATCGCTTCACTGTAGGTGGGGTGATCTTTTCAGCATATGCGTCATTCTTCCTCCTCCAGCCATTCTGTCGATCCATAGGCCCAAAAGTTATAGTTTTGTTTCATCACTCCACAAATCAGTATTGCAAAACTTATGTGGTTTAGTTTTGATCTTACTGGAGCCGAATGAGAATTCTTGAATGAGGTTTAGTTTTCAAAACATGTTCAAATCTCACAAAAAGTTGTTCACAACAGATTTTAATTTCTCATTCATTCAAGAAAATTGCACAGATTTGGCACGTGTGCAAAAAAGTAAGAGTCTCCAGAATTTTCACAATCACTGCTTGTACATGGCTTGCTGAACAAAACTGAACAAAATGAGTTGATTCTCTGTGATGTTGTCATACTTTTCACAACTCCTAAAGATTTTTTCATTGTGTGAGTAATCACATGCAAAGTAATCAATTAGTTAATCTGTCAGACATGCGATGTTTGTTATATCTACTAAATTGGCAAATTACCTGCTAGGTGACAGTAATGAACTTGGAATAGCAATCAATAAATAACAAAAACTTCTGAAAAAAAGTTGTATTTTCAAAATTAGAATGAAATAGAATTCTTAAAATTCCCAAAATATTAGGCACCTCTCAAGTACATCGGATATTTGTACATTAAGTTTTGTGAAAAACAAAATTGAACTTTTTAAAAGTTTTTTCCCTGAAACCCTCATCTGAGACAAATCCCACTCACAGAATGAGCCATAATTCAACTTGTAACCATGGAAATGAAAAAATACAAATAATAATGAGACCATGTTTCATATAGAGTTTGATTTCAGGTGTTCAAGTGTTCTGCCACTTTAGCTATATCTGATGGAAGTCCAAAAACCAGGAAGTCTGCAAGATTTGGGAGTTGGAAGACCTACAATTCCTTTCTCTGGACATTCTTGGTTTTTCATCAACACACATTTGTCCTGCTGAAGTGCACTTGAGCAAAACACTGGGTCTCTGAGTCATAGCAGTGCTACTTTGGAGCCAAACATAGCCGCTTGTCCCTTCTGTTGCGAGAGGATGCTAAAAGAGGATTAGGGTATTATTGAAAACATCAGCTGAGTGTAGAAGAGAGTTTGCCATGAGAGAAATTGCACCAGTGAATGAGGACCAGCAGGACAATGTCACTGCAGTGCATTAGTCAGGTCTTCTCTGTAGTAAGCCATGACGAGTTTCACAGCTGCTATGGTGTGAAAGACTAGAAATGATTTTGCAGAGGCGGCAGAAGCTGCGTTCCTCAGGAGCTGTGGACCAGCTATCTTCTCTGCCTCAGTTCCCCATGGACCACTGATCAAAGACAGGGAAGCATATGATGGCCACCTCCTCCCGTTCTCTTGTCTCTCCTCTGTCTGTCTCACCCATCCTGCCTTTCTGCGCTAGCATTTTTTCCATCTCTTCTCTCTTTCATCCCTTTAACTAATTTACGAGCCGGGAGTGTGCCGAGTGTGCCAGTGACTGATGTGACTAGATGGATGTTCCTGAGCCTTTGCCACTACAGTGATCAGATGCGCATTGTTTATATGTCACTGATTTTGAGTCAACCTCTTTAAAGTCATCTATCCATGTGGAATTGTGACACTCCTTTACTTTATGGTCTGAAACATATAATTACACCTCCAGTAGGCTTATTTGGATGACTTCAAAACCTGCATGATGACAGAGTAACGACAAATCGACAGAAAATAGACAATTGGATTCCAGGAAGGAAAGTATAACCGAAAAAAGCATCTGTGGCTTTTTGCTTTTGTCTAGCTATTATCTGCAACTTAATGAGAATATGGAGATGCTGTCCTACTGCTGTTGCATTGTGTTTGCTGAGCTGAGCACCGGCCAGATTTAGAGCAGCAGGGTGACTGAGCCAGAGCAGCACCCCCACTGTGTAACACATGCAGCCATGCCAATATCTAATTTGGATGCACCCAGGTCAGCATAGTTTCCCAGCCAGCCAGCCAGTCTGCCATCCAAGCAGCTAAACAGCCAAATGGAGTTTATTATTTCCTTCTGAGTACATTTTGAGGTCATCAATTTGCTTTTTGTCAAATAACTGTAATGCAATGCAGATTTGTTATTAAAAATTCCACACACACCCTCACATAAAAATCATCGACATATCTATGACTCCACACGTGTATGCCTCCACACATGCACAAAGTCATTTGTGGGTGTGTAAATGATATGTATGTGTGTGCATCATTGATGTAGAGTGTACCCTTGGATGAGATAATTTAATGCCCCCTCCTGACTTACACTGACAGCCTTGGTGAGCAGCCTCATCCATCTGTGTTGGCGCAGAAATGCACAAATCACATCTGAGTGTAAGAGGATGAACAGTGAACTGAGGGGTTTATGTGACAAATGGAAGAGCCGGTGTCTCGACATCAAGAGGGCCAGTAGGATCACCCTGAACGATTTTAAGTAGTGGGAACAAGAAGAATATGTATTTTATAATTTCTCAAATCGGTCTTGTGGCCACAAAAATAGTGTTAAATAGGGAAATAATTCAAAACTGGAGGCAAATCACGTTCTTGCTGAAATTTACACGAGAGAATCAAAACCACTCGAATGTGAATCACGCTAGTATTTTCTTCTTTTATTTCCATGAGCTGAGATAAACAGCTTCTGGCTCTAGCTTTATGTTTAATTAACATGTATGAGAGTGGTAATGAATGTATCATTGGACTCTCTACAAGTGTATACCCTGTATTCATTTGTATGTATGTAGTGCTTTTAAAGAGTCAAAGAAAAAGTATAGTTGCTGATTTCATGCCATCATAAATGTCAGGGAAGTTCTTCCAAATTAAAACAAAATCTCATTAAATAGAGTATAATTGTGACTGATGGCTATATTCACAAATTAGAGAGTAAAAGCTTTAATAGTAGAATTAGAATCTCAGATGAGGTCAGAGCAGAGAGGCTCAAAATCTACAGCAAATGTACATTCCAAGATTTTATATATATATATATATCACTCCTTCAGTGACATCATACACCTTACAAATGGTCCTACAGTGACTGTCGGGCTGAATTCTTCAGTTTACTGGTTAAATAATCCTTTGCCATATAGAGATAAACAAGAATCTAAAGCTGTGATATCAGAAAAAAAAACCTTCCTGTGGTATTCACGACCTCGAAAGTGGAAATTTTCTGAAAGCTCCCGTGGTAGCTGACATTTTCAGAAATGGTGAAGGGCATTAAAGTTCATTTTGTCAGTGGAGGGTAAGTAAATGTTTTGCCACTTTAGTTTCTCTTCGAAATTTTAGAACAAGTTGGACGAAAGTTGATACTCCCCACGGCCTCACCTTTTGGTATGCCTTTGACTTGACTTTCCAAATTGTTAGCCTCAGTGCTTTCTAGATGCTGTTACCTTGCAGCGGTGCTCTCACAACTTAACCACTTGAATGGCAAGCATCCTGTGTACACAACCTCAAAGGTCTATATACAAGCTTAACTTAACAACAGACAGACCAACATTTCTCCACCCGGAGAAGAAAACAAAAACATCTCAGGGATCATCTGGAGATTTCATTGCCTGATTTTAAATGTCATTATAACATTTCTGCAACAATACTAATGAGGCCACACTGAAAGCTTGACTGGATATTGAAAGGCTGCTATAATGTTCCCAGCAGTTATTTCTGTGAGGTGCTACAGTAATAAGGACCTGTCTCAGGAAGTAAAGTCTCCCATAGACCCTGATACAATTCAGAGTGGATTATATTGCCCCATAAAAATAAAACATTCTGTTACTTATTGGCAATGAAAATAATTCAGAGTAATCATTGTGTGGAAAGTGATACAGAATATTTGTTTGCTTCCTTGATTGATTATCACAAATTCAAAAACAAATCAAAATCAGTCAATCAAAAACACAATATCTGGCAAATGATAATTTCTTTTACATAGATACTGTTTTCATCAGTGTGCAGATTTATATTTTTTTATCATAACTATAAAAGATCATTATCACCATATTCCCCTTTCATATTTTTCTTCCTCTTTATCTTTCTCCTCTACGGTTTTCATATTGTAGAGAGAAAATGACTGTAACTAAATGAGAAGAATATAGCACTTATGTGTGTGTGTGTGTGTGTGTGTGTGTGTGTGTGTGCAGGTGGTTTTGTGAGTGTGCACTATGCTCTCCACCTTGTGAGCACAGCAACACGTGTGTTGGAGTGTCTCAATCACAGAGCAGAGATCAGGTTCAATTACACATGCAATAACTTTTAGGTCTCCATAGCCCCCGAAACCATTTCTATGCTAATAAGTATGACAGGAGCAATGACTTGCAATAAAGGTAACATCTGCTGCTTGATCAAATCTGATATTAGAACATTACTACAATCAGCCTTTGCTATTTGTCCTGAAAACCAAACTTATTAACCTGGAAAATCAGTCTGGGAAGTGTTTTGGCTTCCAGTGTTGCTGATGTAATAACCCCTTTTCCTGGCCTTTCCTTTACTCTCTTTGTAGTGTTTGAAAGTGTATTTGTGGTAAAATGGTGTCAAGTCATTTTCATTTGCACTGATAAAGGGTTAGATTTAAAATGTGAAAGAACCATTAGCTTGTCAAAATAGTGGAATGTTTGTCTGAAAGTGAGGAGCAAAGCAATTCTCTGAAGACTACAGGGTTCCAAACTTTAATGTGCCATCACCTTCTTCAGTTATGAATCACATAGAGATCAACACTTTGCAGCACATGCAATTACCTCAGTTTTGCTTCATATTTTGCATTCTGCTCATCATAACAGAAATTAATTCAATTCATATGACAAGATCAAAAGAAGCACAACAAAGCTAATTAACATGATTAAATACCAGCCTTATACATGACAGCTAATTTAAGCAATAACTACATTTGATACATGTCGGTGAAATCGTCTCTGACATGAGAGTGGAGAGGCGGAAATAGGGCGTTTCAATGAGAGAAGCTTGCTGCATGCAGCTCGTGCTTCAAGGGCCTGAATAAGATCAATGAGGAAGACTAGCCGTGGGACTGGACTACAAATTGAGCAGCCTTTAATCACCTCACACAGTTCACAGTGGTGTGAAAGTTCCCACCACGAAAAGGTTTAATCACTAGCCAACCCGAACAGAGTCAAGTTGCTGCTAATAAAGGGCATACGGGGAAACTTGCACACATGCATGCTTTTGTTAGGCTTGCACACAAACACATGGACGCTCTGGCATGTTTCGCATACAGTGCTGACCAGTGGCAGATAACAACCTCCAATTTATAAATCTCAGAGGAACACTTTCTTGATAATGCTCTTAAAAGGTGAGATTGTTAGCACATGAAATAGCCCACAGTATAAGAGGCTATCATCATTTGTCAGTTAATTCACAAGGTACTGTGACAAACGATAATTAAATGATTATTCATTCAGGGCCACTCAGGGAATGAAAAGTGAGATGTGTCAAAGCTCTTAATGGGCAGAGACCTGAAGGTCATTGGTCACTCTTCAGTGGACATACTATATATAGCTGTTTGGAATGTCACTCAATGGGATAACATTTCACTGATGCTGTGCAGATATAATGCTCTTTAACTGTACATGCGATTGATCGCAAACAATAAAGTATTAGACGATAAAAGCAATTCTCAAATGAGTCTCTACAAAGACCCATCATGCTGAAAAGAAGAGAAAACCCTGAAGGCACAGGAAGGTTAATAAAGACGGTGTGTAGTGAGGGACCTCATTAGTGAAAACCTTTCATGATGCTTCCCAAGAAGCCCATATAGCTGACCCAGGTGCTGCTGAGAATGTGACCTTGGTGTGATGGTAAACGGGTAATAAATCCAGTGGCCGCAGGGACACAGTTGTGTAATTTGTGGACAACCGGGTCAATGATGAGGCGAGAGATGAATCTTAATTGCACCTGCCTGTTTTTCTCCCTCCCACTATAAAATGCATTGAAATAAAGACACTCCATGGCTCGGTGAGATCAGAGGCATATTATTCAGAACGTTAAACGCAGCTCACCTTGCCATATGTTGCACCCTCAGTCTCCCCGTTTCCTGTCAATCACCACTCTGCACTAATGAATAAAGTAAAAGCGCTATGTGGATAATCTGTAAACAGACCCTCAAGCAAAGAATCCTTTGCATTTCAAAGACAAAATGCAATTAAAGTGATGCATCATTGTTGTATCTAACGTTTTACCATAGTTTCACCTTAAGAATGTTGAATAATAAGGACAGACAATCTTCTACGGCACACAGAGACATCAAGTGGTCAGGGATTGAGGTGAAACCTCGCTCTGCCACACAGACAGGTGACAAGTCAAACAAACAGCTCTCTCTATAGGATTGTTATTAACCCCTGGCTCACACTGACGCAAACCAGCGTGTTAGAAATATTGGCAATAAAAGTCCAATTCAATCAGAAAATGAAGGGCTTACGTTTATTCACCCATGTTGCCGTGCTGGTCATGCAGCTTGTCAGTTTTTTCTGCCCTATGATACTTAATATAGGGTAGACCCCAGCATTTTCTAACAAGGGTCATTATTTCTCTACCTAAATTGATTTTTTTTTTTTATAGGAAACACAGATGACGAATAGTGAGCGGTTTGCTGTTAAAGTGAGTAGAAAGTCCCTTCAGAGGCCTCAAAGAAAATATATTTTAGGAAGATATTTGTTGCCTGAAGGCTGCAGGATATCATACTTCGTTCTTGTGGATTTATCTCACAGTAGGTTGGTTTAATTTCAGTTCAGGCTTATTTCTCACCGCAAATCACTGCGCCCCTGTGGAGCCAGAGATCTGCACAGACTCCCAGTGAAGTGGAGCAGCAATGAGACAGATAAACGGAGCGAACAGTGGATCTCTGTCGCCATCTAGAGGAACATGAACGCATAATTCAGTTTGGGATTTATAGACTGGGTTTGACGATTTTTTTTTTTTTTTTTTAGTTTTATAATTTACCTGCGGGGCGGCGTAGTGGGAGCGCTAGTGCCGTACAGCAAGAAGGTCCTGGGTTCAAGTCCCACTGTGGGCATGGGACTTTTCTGTGTGGAGTTTGCATGTTCTCCCCGAGTCTGCGTGGGTTCCCTCCGGGTTCTCCGGCTTCCTCCCACCACCAAAAACATGCAATATGAATGGTGACTCTAAATTGACCGTAGGTGTGAATGTGAGTGTGAATGGTTGTTTGTCTTTCCATGTGGCCCTGTGATGAACTGGCGACAGGGTGTACCCCGGAGCGCCTCCCGCCTAAAGTAAACTGGAATAGGGTTCAGCCCCTGCACGACCCGACACAGGGTCAATTTAACTCGATCCGTGACCTTAAAGATTCGAGTGCATTTGGAGGTAGACCTAATGATTCAGGCTGCTGCACATATAATACATTTACATAAGCAGGAAGCGTCACCGTGAGTCATTTCAAACGGGTTATTACCGTAAAGCTAGTAAATAATAATGATGATGACGTCCAAAATAGAGCAAATTTATTTCGGGTGCTTGAGAGCAAAGTATGAGTCGAAATTGTTCCCGCTCTTCTCCGGCGCATTGAATGAACAGAAAACGAACACACCCAGCTTCAGAGTCATGTGGTTGGTCATGAGGAAGTAAACAACGTAAGGAGGAAGGTAAAAGAGAGAGGTCTTTTTTCCACAGCTTTCGACTTTTAACATTCGCGGTTATATATATTAAATCATAAAAACGCAAAAACGTTAGTTTACCACGCTATGTTTGATTCTTTTAATGTGTTGTCTGCAGCATCGAAGCTAATCAAAGTAGCTAGCAGGCTATATGCTAATGCTATCTTGTCTGTACTAGGAAGAGCTAATAGTTAGCTAATGCATGACCATATGATATCGCCATTGAAAAAACAAATAATGTGTCCATTAAAAGCTAAATTTCAAGAAACATTGTCACTGTGAAACCTAGGTCCAACGTCCATGATCATACAAAGTACTCTTAACGTGCTTTAGATTGGTGAAGTACTGGTAATACAGATGTAATAAACTAGCTATTACTTATCAAGAGGAGTCAGAAGGTTGAGTCTGGGTGATGACAGGCTTTGATTGTCTTGCTCAAGGATTACACTCTAGTCAAAAAAAAGATCATCATCACATCAGAAACTCTGCACATTGCTTTTTTTTTCAGACATCCTGCCTTTTTTCAGGTGGAGTGTCCAATCAGTCAGCCTGCTGCAAAATCAGAGGGCCAAGGTGTGACTCTTGTCATCCCCGTCCTCTTCCTCCAGCCACTATGGTGGACTTCTTGGCAGAGAACAACCTCTGTGGCCAGGCCATCCTCAGGATAGTTTCTAGAGGAAATGCCATCATTGCTGAGCTCTTGCGCCTCTCTGACTTCATCCCCACAGTTTTCAGGCTCAAGGACAAGAGTGACCAGCAGAAATATGGAGACATTATCTGTGACTTCAGCTATTTTAAGGTGTGGATTTCATCAGGGCAAAGACATTTTGAGCTTTGAACAATAGGGGAAAAAGCTTAACATTCAAATGTGATAAGTGACAACCCAGTTTGTAAATTAGAAATTAATAAGATGTCGCATGCTCATTGTGGCATTGTCATTATTTATTTAATGCTGTGGGTTTTTCCTACAGTTCAGGAGTTTAACAACTATTTTAACTCTGTGTATGATTATTGAAATATTTCCTTTCCTATGGAAAAAGTATTCTACTTTGTCCCTTTTGTGCAGAGCTGTGTGTACATTTACACATTATAGACATGAGTATCAATTGATTATTGATTGCACTTGCTTCAAGATGTTGCTTCCTCACCAGGGTCCAGAGTATTATGATGGCAAGATGGAGGCCAAACCTGAGCTTCAAGACTTGGATGAAGAGTTTAGAGAGAACAACATTGAGATTCTGTCGAGGTTCTATCTGGCTTTTGAGAGTGTCCACAAATATATAGTTGATCTTAACAGGTAAGGTGGACTATTTATTTATTTAACAAACATTTTTAGCAGTTGTTTGAAGTATATGAGTCGCCGATCTTGATTTACACACACTCCCTCTTTTCCTCCTTTTTAAATCACAGAACATGATTAAAAAAATATATAACAAGATGTTATTTTATAATTTGATTACCTTCCCCTCTCTTCAGATATTTGGATGACCTACATGAGGGTGTTTATATTCAGCAGACCCTGGAGACTGTGCTTCTAAATGAGGATGGGAAACAGCTTTTGGTAAATAACACAAATGCAAATCAGTTTTGATTTTGTAACATTACAGGAACAACAAGTACAACAACTTTCATGCCTAACCCTTCAAATTAATTACGCACAAAAACTCTTCTCTTCCACCCAGTGTGAGGCTCTCTACCTTTATGGAGTCATGCTGCTGGTTATTGACCAGAAAATTGAAGGGGAGGTCAGAGAGAGGATGCTTGTTTCCTATTATAGATACAGGTGCGGTTGTGACTCACACACCCACGTTCGACATTCTCTTGCTGCCTGACGTGCTTTAAGTGCTTAATTCACTAGTTAGGTCTCTCACAGCAAAGCTGAGTTACTTTGCTTGACTTAAACTTTCATTTGGTTAAAATATTCAGCAGTCAAGGTTATTGTTGGTGTACCCGACGTAGCTCTCTCCTTTTGTCTCTTAGTTGAACTATCCCCCCTTAATGTAAATGAGCTCGATATGTGATGTAATAAAAAGTGTTTTGAGACATTATTTTACATCAAAATATTAGTTTATATATAAGTACAATGCTAACATGTTAGTGTTTGAATGACATCTTATAAATAAGTAGATTTATGTCAGTTACATTACCTCCAGTGCCAGGTGCACAGAAGAACACACACAGGCATTAAGGATACACAAAAAATTATTTTGACTGGGACATTTTAATCAATTTTGGCAAAATTATTCACTAAGTGGAATATGCTCTACTAATTTTAACACCAGAAAATAACACATGACTTTTGTCCTCATTTGCCTCAGTCTTAATTTGTCTCCCATTATTTTGCTGTTTGACTTGCTCTTCAGTGCTGCCCGTTCATCAGCTGACTCCAACCTGGACGACATCTGCAAACTCCTGCGCAGCACCGGCTACTCCAGTCAGCCTGGAGCCAAACGACCAGCCAACTACCCAGAGAGCTACTTCCAAAGAGTTCCCATCAGTACCACCTTTATGAGTATGGTCATTGGCAGGCTGCGCTCAGACGATATATACAACCAAGTGAGAAACATTTGGGCAAAAATTGAGACTGAGGTTTTCCTTTCTTTCAGGTTTTATGAGACTTGTTACAGCTTGAGGGGATATACAGTACGTTGTGTCAAATTCGATGGTCTCCATCTACAATCATATTTCTCTTCCTGTTCATCAGGTATCTGCATACCCTCTACCAGAGCATCGTAGCACAGCATTGGCTAACCAGGCAGCCATGCTGTATGTTTGCTTGTACTTCAGTCCCTCCATACTGCACACCCAGCAGGCCAAGATGAGGGAGATCGTGGACAAGTACTTCCCTGACAACTGGGTAAGACATTTGTTATATATTGTTCACTCAACGTCCTGTAGGGTTCAATCTCTACCGATAGTGGTAACTAATATAATCAGCATGAAATGTTATGGCACACACCGTTTGGCATTACCTTGCTTGGTTTCAGTTTTTTTTATTGTGAATGTTAGCTGAGGTGTTTGTGTTGTCTGTCTGCAGGTTATCAGTGTCTACATGGGGATCACTGTAAACCTGGTGGAGGCCTGGGAACCATACAAAGCTGCCAAGACAGCTCTCAACTACACCTTGGATTCTGCAAATATCAAAGAGCAGGTATTGTAGTAAGACTGTATGATAATGTCATTTTACAGTCCGTCAGCATGGCACGCTAATATATGCAGGTACTGATAACTGTGAATGCAGAAGTTGGAGGTCATCCACTTTGCCTTTGCAGAATCTGAATTGAAAAACATGGGTATTAATGAAATCGGTGACTTTGAAAGACTTTCATAAACTTGTCCTGAAAAGTGTGATGTTGAATGTTCTCTTGCTCAAATTAAAGAACAGACAGTAAGAGAGATGCACTTAGTCATAGTCATCTGCACTCATTGACATGCTTCCCTATGACCACTAATGGGAGTGAAAGAATTAATAATACTGTATATTGTTAAAGATAAAAAGATACTTCCCGCCATATCTCTCCCAACCAACATCACCACCATAACTGTGTGTCTTAGGCCACTCGATATGCAACTAGCGTGGAGACCCTGAGGCCTCAGGTGCAGCAGCTGCTGAAGGAAGGTTTCCTCAGGGAGGAGATCATCCTGGACAACATTCCCAAACTACTCAACTGTCTGAGGGACTGCAACGTCGCTATCCGTTGGCTGATGCTGCACTCTGCAGAGTCAGGTGAGAATATTGGGCAGATTTTTCCTTTAACACCACAATGTAGCGTGAAGAAGAATAGTGTTGCTCTTGTGTTTTATTTTTCCCGGAATGAGTCTGGACATTACATTTGTCCATGACTGCATGAGCTTGACAGTTCAAACAGTGCATTGCTCCTGATTTTCTAATTTGTAATTTACTGTTAGCTATTCATTAGTTAATTAGTTTTTCTTTTCTTTTTTTCAGCCTACGACCTAAACAACAAGCGACTACGTCAGATCAAAGATCAAGTGCTCAATGACTCCAAGTACAACCCCAAGATCCTGTTCCAGCTCCTGCTGGACACTGCTCAGTTTGAGTTCACACTCAAAGAGGTGAGAAACTTTTTTCAACTCTTGATGATGAAAACATGGAAAAACAAGGAACAGACGATGCTTCTCTCTCTTGTAGACAGAGTGAAAGAGTGAAATCAATGCCAGAATAATTCCAAAGTGGTCCAGCCAACTGTGTTTCTTGTTAGGTGTGTCCCCTCTGCCGCCTGATAGCATACACCGAGATGGCATATGGCTAGCAAGTCTATCACTAGGAGAGGACACAAATTTAATGTTTCTCATTACACATCTCATGTGACCAATCTTTCCTCATCGACTCAGCGTCTGTGCTGTTCCTTTTCCAGATGTTCAAGCAGATGTTGTCAGAGAAGCAGATCAAGTGGGAGAGCTATAAGACGGAGGGGTCAGAGAGAATGACTGAGCTGGCTGAAGTCTTCTCTGGCGTCAAACCTCTTACCAGGGTGGAGAAAAATGGTGAGGCACACCATGCAGATAAGGTGAAGGATTCAAACACTTAGCAAAGATGTGGTACTGAAGAAAAGAACCTTAGCTATGCCGCGTTACCCTCCTTAAATGTCATTGGTTATTTCAGCGTTGGAACACAAATGCTTAAATGAGTGTAAGCTTGATGCCGGTCAGAGAAAAAAGATGAGACAGAGAAACATCATGGGGAAAAAAAAACACATCAAGGACACACATGCAGCGAGAGGCGTATTAAATTTACATCAATCATTCTTACTTCTGTCACTGCGACTCTAGCTCTGGCAGAGAGACCCATTTTTCTTAACCGTTGTAACCTTGTGAAAAATACTTTGATAACATTCTCTCTGCACTTGTAGTAAACATCTCCATTCCTGCTCACAGAGAACTTACAGGCCTGGTTCAGAGAAATCTCAAAACAGATTGAGTCTTTGAACTATGAGGACTCCACAGCTGCTGGGAGGAAGACAGTTCAGCTCATACAGGCTCTTGTTGAGGTGAGCAAGATAATTGCGTTTCACACTGGTTTTATTTTTCCACATTAATCTGATGCGGGAGCTGCTCATCAAGATTTGATTAGCTCAAATTTCATTGGAGTCTTTTTGGCTTTAGAATTTGAATTTGCTAACATCATTTGAATAATTTTATACTGTTTTGCAGTTCCAGGTTTACTCTTATTACCCTTGCAAAACAGCATATGCGAATGGTAGAAAAACAAAGAGACCAAATTGACTGCTATGAAATGCATATAAACTGAGTCACATCAGAATACAAAATAAAAATGTCTTGTTGGCTCAGTGTTTTGTAATGCTCTCATTTTCTCCTGTCTATTCTGCCACAGCGTGTTGTAAGAAATGGAGCAAATATGATTTTTGCAAGAATCACAATGGGTTATGTTTATTTATATAGCCATTGATAACTGTTTACACAACTAGCCTGTCTGTGGGTACAATCTTCTGTGCCAGCACCAAATTATCCCCATGAGCCAGACATTTAATGGGCGCCAATGGAGAATTGTTTTATAAACATCAAGAAAATAAGACGGCCAGATGAGTGCCTATCTGGATACAGATATGTGTTTGCAGTCTTGTTTGTTTTATGTGCAGTTATGTAGTCTATAAAATGTTTTTCTCTTGGCCTTCAGGTCCAGGAGTTCCACCAGTTGGAGTCCAACCTGCAGGTCTGTCAGTTCTTGGCTGACACCAGGAAGTTCCTGCACCAAATGATCCGTACCATCAATATCAAAGAAGAGGTTCTCATTACCATGCAGATAATTGGAGACCTGTCCTACGCATGGCAGATAATTGACAGGTACTTGTCTTGTAAACATTTAAGTCACATTTGATAAATGCTCTATAGTAACTATCATTGTTTTTCACATAATTATCTTGTAGAAATTCCTCAATAACACGCAGATAGTGACAGATCGCACGGTCAGCCAAAGACAGACAGTCTGCTTATCTTTTCATATAAACCACCAAAACCACTGTGCTGCAGTTGTTGACTTCCAACTACACAGAATTTTGTTTAGGTTTTGTCTGTATAGCAGATTTCACCAGTTGTTTTTCTGTCTGTTTTATTCTGCAGCTTCACATCAATTATGCAGGAGAGCATCAGAGTCAACCCATCCATGGTTACTAAACTGAGAGCTACATTTCTGAAGGTGAGGATGATTTCTGCATGCAAACTTTCTCACACACAGACAAAAGAATAATATTCTAAACTTGTGTGTTTGTCTTGATTTTGTGTTACCAAAATAATTCTGTCGTGTGTGTGTGTGTGTGTGTGTGTGTGTGTGTGTGTGTGTGTGTGTGTGTGTGTGTGTGTGTGTGTGTGTGTGTGTGTGTGTGTGTGTGTGTGTGTGTGTGTGTGTGTGTGTGTGTGTGTGTGTGTGTGTGTGTGTGTGTGTGTGAGACCAGCTGGCATCTGCCTTGGACCTTCCATTGCTGCGCATTAACCAGGCCAACAGTGCTGACCTACTGAGTGTCTCACAATTCTACTCTGGAGAGTTGGTGGCGTATGTAAGAAAGGTACTGTATATGTTCAAGTCAAGTTTTCACCAAAGTTTTTAGCAGAGAGGATACGATCTTTGACATTTCCTGTGGCATTCATAAATGGACTTTGTTTTAACAGGGTTTCAGAAATTTAACAAATGAGCTCTGCATGCTGTAAATTGTCGTTCAGTAACAGCTGCAGTCATGATTAATGTTTCTACAACCATCTGTTTGGCAAATTTACCACAAAACAGCTACTTAGTGGATGTGTACCTCAAGATGCTATTACCTTCTGGTTGCATCAGCCACATGCTGTGTTACTTATGCCAGAGGATTTCTCATTTTTCATCTTCAGCATCGTGTGGCATATGCTTTTGAAGACTTATCTCAATTCTCTTGTCTCAAAATACTCCATGAACATACGTTAGATTTATGTTGGTATTTTATCTTCTTGATTTAGGTGCTTCAGATTATCCCAGAGAGCATGTTCACCTCTTTGGCCAAGATCATCAAACTTCAGATCCATGACATCATGGAGGTGCCGACACGGCTAGATAAGGACAAGCTGAAGGACTACTCCCAGCTCGGGGCTCGCTATGAAGTAAAACAGCTGTTGTAGTTGAAAAAGTCACACTTTACAATGTTCATGTAGCTCCTGGAGGGTTCAGAAAGAAAGAAAACTATGATATGAAACAGAGGCCTCAAGTTGTTCTGTTTTGACGCTGGCTTATCTACTGTATGTGTGTGTGAGGCAATGTTCCCAGCTTTGCTCATCATCTTTCAATCTCACTCACAGCTTTTGATGTGAATTACAAATTAGAAAAGACGGTTTGATGTACAAACAGATTATCCAGGCGGAGTGTTATTAATTAGAATTTGTCATGCCGATATTGAAAAGGCACATTTTGAAATGAAGTCAAATGCTCTGAAATCAAGCCTGGTTGATCAAGAGTTTAATTTGTAGTAGAATTTCAATGTCAAACTCAAAAACAAAACAGCATGGCCAATTTGTAGTTATATTATTTTTAAAAATATGGCTGACATCTCCTTTTATGCACATTGATGTAGAGTATTTTGTCATTAGCTTATCCTAATACTTCAAGTTAAAGTTTCACTAGATTCTAGCTGCCATTTGTGTCCCTAAACATCCTTCTGCTTCATGTGATCACAGGTAGCTAAACTCACCCATGACATCTCCATTTTCACTGAGGGGATCCTGATGATGAAGACCACCCTGGTTGGGATCATTAAGGTAGATGATGTGATAAAAATTATTTGGACTTTTTAAAGTTTTCCACCTTTACTTTCAGCATGATGACAGAATGTTCAACCCCTTTGGCTTTATCCCAATAAGCAAGCAGGGGTTTGGTTCTGACACAGTGCAGTTCCAGAACAAACTACAGATGTGACTTTTACTTAACTAACACATGGTGATGCTTTAGGTGGATCCTAAGCAGCTTCTGGAGGACGGCATCAGGAAGGAACTGGTGAAGAGGGTCGCTTATGCTCTTCACAAAGGATTGATCTTCAACCCGAAGGCTAAGGTCAGTCATCAGATTTGCCATCTGTTGATCAATGTGCGTGCAGTGGAAAACAGGAAATAGCAATAAAAAATTGTATTTGCATGTTTTGCCCAGAAAACAACTCAGAACATCTTTTTACAGGCTCATTATAATGTCTGAACTAATGTGCACGTCCTCTTGCCATGTCAGAAAGAGGATAATGTCAGTGAATAATCGAAAGATGAAACTAAAGAGTCTCCTACTCTCTTAGCTGAGTGAGCTGATGCCCAAGTTGAAGGAGATGGCGGCTACCATGGATGGGTTCTACAGGTCTTTTGAGTACATTCAGGACTACGTCAGCATTTATGGTCTTAAAATCTGGCAGGAGGAAGTGTCCCGCATCATCAACTACAATGTGGAGCAGGAATGCAACAGCTTCCTAAGAGCCAAGGTCAGGCTCAACTCATTAGCATGCCTTCTACTGTTTCTAAACACATTCCTGAACAGCGCACTGATATCGTTTCATCACCCTGTAATCAATACAAGATGGTTGGTTTTCCGCTTGTCAGCAAAGGGAGCTGATTGATTGCTTCTTTCCTTGTTTCCAATCAGATCCAGGACTGGGAGAGTGTGCACCAGTCCACCCACATCCCCATCCCAAAGTTTCCCTCTGTGGATGAGTCTGCCACCTTCATTGGGCGTCTCTGCAGAGAGATCCTCCGAATCACTGATCCCAAGTATGGCTTTTCAGATTGAACAGTAAAATTGAAATGGAAGGGTTATTAAAATCCTATGAAGTGGCTGTAATCTGACAAACACTGGTTCCCTCTAAAGGGTGACGTGCTACATCGACCAGATGAATACCTGGTATGAACTGAAGAGCCACCAGGAGGTCACCAACAACAGGCTGTTCTCTGAGATCCAGAACACCCTGGGTACATTTGGCCTCAATGGTCTAGACCGCCTTCTCTGCTTCATGATTGTCAAGGAACTTCAGGTAGTTATACTTAAAAGGTCTCAGACTGGCTCTTATTGAAACAAACAGGGTACAGAAATGACTGCTCTCAGGTCAGTGGGGGCTTTCATGGTATCTTAAGTGCATATGCTATACTTACCTGAATATATTTACACCATTCCCAACCTGTTTGTCCCATCAGAACTTCCTGACAATGGTTCAGAAGACCATCCTGAGGGACAAAGTTGTGGTGGATGTGTTTAAAGCCATGCTGGGTGCTGTCAACCCAGTCCAGGGCATTGTGGGTAGGTTTTCATTCAGAAAATCCTATGACCTGCCAGGATCTTTTTGTTCTTTGATTAAACAATTATTATTATTATTATTATTATTATTATTATTATTATTATTATTATTATTATTATTATTATTATTATTTCTGCAACAGCTAATGCCGGCAAAGTGTACGCCAGTGCTGTGGCCAAAACCCAGAAGATCTGGGGTGCATATCTGGAGGCCATCATGAAGGTAGTGGTCCATGATATTCTCTAATGCTGTGAACAGAAATGAATTATTGATAACTTGATGTTCATGGTTCACTCTTTGTAGATGAAACATGTACTCAAATTGTGCTTACAGTCTTTGATGTATCTTTTATGACCCCCTTCCCCTCTCCCGTATGTCTGTGCCACTTTTCATTGTCGACCATCTGTCGATGCCAATAAAGACATGCTGCTGTAAAAAATAATGTTAAATGAATTGCTAACCAATTGCTAAATGAAATGCTATAGGTGGGTCAGATGCAGATTCTCAGACAGCAGATCGCAAATGAGCTGAACTACTCCTGCAAGTTTGACTCGAAACACCTCGCTGCTGCTCTGGAAAACCTCAACAAGTCAGTCCAGTCTCACCACCTCAGAGTATTCTGTAGCACTAACATCTCTATAACTGTCACAATATAAATATCGTCATAAGTGTGGAGAGGAAAGTTTTGCTTTGCTGATATAGATGCTCTATGTTGCTCCAAAATGTTGATTATATATATGGCCTTTACAAATGATACTTGTGTATATATACAGTATATAGTGCAGTATATAGATATTTAATTTATACAATTTTTCCCAAAACTGGTAGTATACTAATGACTTCATGTTATTGCTCTTGCTGTTTGATTTAAGGAGCAAAATTGTGATGTGACTTGATTAGAATTTGTGCACAAGCACTAGCAGATGAATGACTTTTGCTCTAATTCTTCACATTTTTTTTTATACATCCACTATGTGTCAACTCTCATTGTGACCGTGCCAGGTCTCTGCTGGCAGACATTGAAGCTCACTACCAGGATCCATCCCTGCCCTACCCTAAAGAGGATAACACTCTTCTGTATGACATCACTGCCCACCTGGAGGCTGCCGGCATTCATAACCCGCTCAACAAGGTCGGGAAATGATGGGATGTTTCTTCACTGGGATTAGCGTTTGATAAGTGTTCGTTTCGGTTTTGTGCTGTTATAGATTGCAGAATCCTCTGACTGTTTTTCTTTTGTTTATGTGTGGCGCAGATCTACATCACCACAAAGCGCCTACCTTACTTCCCTCTTATCAACTTCCTGTTTATTATAGCTCAGCTGCCTAAACTTCAATACAGCAAAAACCAAGGCAAGTTTTTAAATTTTTTTTAATTTACCATATTACAGCACTTATCTTTAATGAGTTTTGAGTGAAACAGGTCAAACCAGTTTGCTAAGATGTTTGTACATCAGAGAGTTCTTGAGTTCTAGAGTTCTAGTTCTAGAGGTTTTTTTTTTTTACACAGTTTCCTCATCAATTTTTTATAATATATGTGAGGGTTGGTTTCAACTTTCAGCTGGAACCTTGCCATCAACATGATCTAACACCCATTGTTGGCTGTTCTCTTACAGTTTGAATGTGTTCTTTTAAATGGGTAGACTACTTTCTGCACTTAACACACATAGACCTTTATTCTGTGAAATGTAGGAAGTCACTACTTTGAGCAGGAAGGTTTATGGAATGTGAGAATACCAGATTCTTAGTATAATAGCGATACATTTTCCAGTAGATTTTTCTGTCAGTATGTCAAACTTATGTAAGGCTGCATTTTTGTGTAACAATCATATGGCAATTGTCTTGTGTTTTCCTAGGAATGACCTGCAGGAAAGCCACCGACCCAGTTGACTGGCCTCCTTTAGTACTGGGCATGCTCACCCTGCTCAAGCAGTTCCACTCCAGATACACACAACAGTTCCTGGCTCTGATTGGGCAGTTCATCCGCTCCATCATGGAGCAATGCACAAGGTAACAAAACAGACCCGACTATTATGGAATAGTTAATTAACTTACATATTTTATTTAATTTTTCATTTTAATTTAATGTGTAGTTTTAAGTAAATACAGTATATTGCCTTATTTTGTTAGCTTGATGTCTGTACTTTTATGAAATGTATCCTTTTATGGCTCTATGAACTCATGTTTCCATTTGACCCCATCGTAGTCAGAAGATCCCTGACATACCCTCTGATGTGGTTGGAGCCCTGATGTTTCTGGAAGACTATGTGAAATACTCAAAACTGTCACGCAAGGTAGGACAACTTTGATTTTGGTAATGCTGCTTGTTATGTTTGGGAAATTTGGTAAATGACAACAATTTTTATTGACTGGGTATGATAGGGAAGCCTGGGGTTCAATTTCAGACGATTCTACTCCAAAATGCTTAGCAGCTGTATTGTTATTCACAATGATTGAAGACGTAATACCTTTCAGCTATAAGATATTGTACATTTGTCTGAATGAGATACAACTCTAGACATTTTGGAGCATTATGTCTTGCAATGTTTCTGTATATACTGTTTAAAGTTAATGCATATTTATTTTCTTTCTTTTCTTAAGGTGGCCGAAGCCCATGTGCCCAATTTCATTTTTGATGAATTCAGAACAATACTGTGAAGATCTGGATGAAGCCATTTCATCTGAAAATTATTCTTAGGTTGGAATAGGCTTTTTTTCAATGCAGTCTGCAGAGAATATGACTTACCATATTAGGAGAAGCATTTGTGTTACTAATAACATTAACAATTACTTTGTTCTGTTCAAGTATCTCAGTAAGCCTTGTCAGTGTGAAAGTGAACAAGGATGCACATTACCAGAACCATGAAAGTGAAGCTAAATGGAGTTCAGTCTCCACTCATTTTATTATTTGCAAATGTGTTTCAATATCCTCAATGAAAAAAGCCTATTAAATTGTTTACCATACACATTTCATTGACATTAATGTCTTAATGCACTAAAAATAATTGCTATTGCTGAACTTGCAAACTTTGTATATTGTCACTTTGTGCCATTTCAAAATGAAATACATTAATAAAAACAATTGTTCATAATATTATATGTTTGTTTTCTTTAATTTTCGTAGAGAAATTTTTCTTTGGGTCAAGGCTTTTACTTTGAAAAACAAACCCGGAAGTTAGACATAGACTGTCAGGAGTAGTTCTTCCCGCGTGGTGTGTGTTTGTTGTTTCCGTCTTTATTTATTTCACATGGGTAATCTTCATTACAGCATTAGTAAATAAAGGTGATACAAATTAAAACATTGCTAGGCTTATTTTTGCTTCACATTTGCACTGTAACTCTCGAGTCAGCCAGCGAAGCAGGTTACATTAGCCAGCTAGGTTAATGTAACGCTAGTTAGCTTAACTTCGGTTTATGTGTGTGTATGTCTATGGTCTGAGAGGACAAAGATATACGTCGCCATGTCTCTTAGCTTGGTTCACGGAACACTGTCGAGCCTGAAGTCATGTCAGGCAGACATCGGGACGGGCATGGACATAGTGACAGATGTGGCTATGGACCTAGCAGAAGCTCAGGGTAAGTACTGCATTACAAGCACTCCTGGCATGCTTGTGTATTTTCAAACTTTCAAATTTGAACGTCAACTGTACATTCCCAGAATTCCTTGTTCGAATGACTATTGATACATTAAACTACTCAGATGCAGTAGGAAGTAACAGAATTTCTAAGGCATCATATGAGTGTTTCCATTACTACTTCAATACTACTACAATTAAGAGGTACTTAGTGTGCTTTCCAGTCCAGTATATTTATCTGGCAGCTATATATTATATTATTTATATAAGTCCATGATATGTTTTTACAATATGATACATTGGTGTAGATTAAACTACACTGTAAATCTTTCAGCTTCACCAGCTTCATATTTGTTTACAGTTTCTATTGCATTTTAGAATTACGGTCTATTACTAGAAATAAATATACAGATCATATTTGGTAAAATTCACAACACAATAATGGTTAGTTTTGTCTGTAAAATACTGCATATTTAAAGTATGTGAACTGTATTTGAATCTACAGTATGTATACTGTATTGAATGCTACTGTAGCATACTGTGCATGTGTA
This sequence comes from Chaunax sp. Z400, assembly GCA_037577475.1. NCBI lineage: Eukaryota > Metazoa > Chordata > Actinopteri > Lophiiformes > Chaunacidae > Chaunax > Chaunax sp. Z400. The sequence goes on along the minus strand of CM075190.1, from coordinate 12,734,990 downwards.
TAACACCTTTCTAGTCTGACTGACCACTGAAAATTCCGACCATTACTAGATAAACAAAACTGCTGCCACTACTTCTAATAATAATAATTAAGCTTGATGAGGACATTACTTTTACACAGAGCCAGATAAAATTCACTGTTTGATAGTAATACAGCAGAACACTGTTCACATTTCACTGTACATTAACATCAGAGTTCTATAGTATACACAGCAGTATAGAAAGTAGTGAAAATAAGTTACACCTTGACAAACTACAACATAAAGTACTGTTTATATGTTAACGATCCAGTAATATATATATTTGTCATTTGCATAATGAGTATACTTGTGCTGCTAATTAGTAAGTTCTTTACGAATGTAATGCAATTCTTGTACACATATTTTATATATTGTATATTTATTTGCATTCTATAAATGTAGGGTGTCATTGCTACTTTTAGTGAGTAAATGATCTGAATGCATTTCACGTCCCTGTGTGTGCTGTCGTGTTGCAGATAAAGATGTGAACCCTGCCATTAAAGAAATGGAGACCATGATTCTGGAGTGTGCCAAGCTGGACAGGGAGATTAACTGCTTTGTTGACGTCGTGCAACAAGCCATATCACAGGTGATGGCTACGTAGGATGGTCCAGTCACATAAGTGGAATGCATCCTTTATAGTAAAGGGACAGATGCAGTACTTGAATATGGATGTAAATATACAAAAATTGCAATTAGATGATCAGTTCTTTAAAGTGTCACTCAACACAACACTGGAGTGGCATTTCTTAATGTCTCAGAAAACACCGAAGTTGACTCTATTTGTAAAAGTAGAGGAGTAAATGGAGTTTACTTCAATTTCTGCAGCTTACTACGCAGCAGCCAGAGGCCATGTTCAGCCTTTCTGCCAAAGTGAAAGAGCAGTTCAATGAGAGAACAGCCAGGCTCTCCAATGCTGATCTGCAGCATCACCAGAAAGTAGTGGCCTTCAAGGACAGCATCAAGAGCTCTCTCGACCAAGGTAAGGACAAGAAAAGAAGTAAAGATGTGATAAATAGTCTGAATGTATGCACTGTTAGACTCAATGCAATGCATTCAGGACCTATAAAGGACTTAGCTGTGCTTGCAGGAGACCAAGAGAGAGAGAAAACGCTGATTGTGTCCTTTTTTCAGGACAAGCACACCAGAGTTGGCAGAGTTTATAACAACAATGACAATAAAAATAATAATATTTGTTGGCCACCCTGTAGCTGCTATTCTGCTGTTTAATTGTTGTCCTTATTGCACCTGTATTATAAAGGTGGCCACACACACCTTTTTAGGTTCTCTGTAGATCGTGGGTGGAATTTATGCTGCACGAGTGTTCGTATCTCACTGTGTGAGACGACGTAACTTCAGATGTGAACTGAAGTTATATGAGATCATTAAATATACTGACAATGTATTCTGTTCCATCAAACATCACCTCATTCTCCTATTATGGGGCATGTTCCCTCCAAATCCACGTCCTTGCCTGCTGATTATTCTCCCGCCATATTGTTATCCCACCAGTTCATCACTTATTACTGGGTTTGGACATTTGGAGGCATACTGTGTGTTATGTTTTCAGACAGGCAGAGATCAGCAGAGAAGATGGTGGAGCTCGATGAGGACATCGCTGTATCACAGAGCCAAACCAGCTTCACCTGTCCACTCACGAAGGTAGACCACTCCAGCTGACTGATGGGCTATTATCTGTCGCACAGAATGTTTTCTCCTTGTTCAAATTATTTCCACGTTTTTATAGCTCTCTCTGATTTCTTACTTTAAAACATTAGTTTCAGTGTTAGCAAAAGGTAGAAAAACAGCCTGATTTGATGTTTTGATTCTGTTTTTTGACCTCTGTGTTTCATTATTTAACACACCTCTCCGTATCTTGACTGAAGGTGCAGATGGTGAACCCGATGAAGAATAAGAATTGTAACCATCGCTATGATGAAGAAGCCATATTGAGCCTGATCAAAACAAGGCACAACCAGAAAAAGAAATGCTGGTAAGACACTCTCCCTTTGAGGCTCGTTAGAAAGTAGAGTCAGGTTTTACTGCAGTAAACAACATGGTGGGCTGGCATGGGACCAGCAGTCTGCCTTAAAATCCACATTTTCTTCATTATTCTGATTTGATGTTGGAATGGAATTAAATGTATCTGGTCCCAGAGGAACACTGATGAAATCTCAGTACATGGTTTATGATGCTGTCAAAGAAAGTTGCCCATTGTCTTGAGTCCTGACTGTGGTCACTACACACGTTACATGCACAATTGTCGCAGCAATACCTAAAAGTGCTTTCTTTATCCTTATTAGGTATGACTGATGAAAGAGTATCAATCAGTTTTTTATTTTTTAAACTCAGATTTGTGTGAATTGGTTATGATAACCCTTTGAACATGTTAAGTTTCCATTTCTTTCTCTGTCCTCCAGCTGTCCTGTGGTGGGCTGTGGGAACACAAATGTGAAACAGTCCGATCTGATTCCTGACCAGGTGCTGAAGAGAAACATCCAGAACCAAAAGAGACATGGCAACCCGACACGGTGCTCTGCATTTTCATTGGCAGAATGATTCATCAGAAAATCCATGAATGTTAATTATTTGTATATTAAGAAAGGAATGTGTTGTTGGCAGTCGTTTTAGATGGTTGCTTTATCAGTACCTAAGTTGCTAACTAATGGTTGTTGTTTTCTCCTCATTATTTTAAGAGATTCAGATCTCATGAGAACTCTGCTGTCCACTTTAATTAGAATTGAAGAAGTGATGACTCATTTATGTTTCCGCTGCAAAGTATTTGTTTACTATACTCTTTTTTTAATGTCAATAAAAGCTGCAGAACTGTTGATAAATCAATACCTCCAGACTTTTATTTGTAATTGGGAGTGTAGGAAAACAAAATGTATCACATTTTGTGGTCTACATGATGCACTAAGCAATAACAACCACAAGGGAGCAGTGTCTGTAAGAGGTCACAACATTCATGTCATCTCAGAGCCAGAACAGAAGAATGAACTTTTGAAGTAGGATATTGGAGATACCAAAGGAACCTTATCAAAGAAAAAAACATTTGTAAATGAGCCTTAAACAAACTATTGTTTTAACACCATCCCGTATGTGATTAAATCTCTTTCTGCCTGCTGTCATTCCCTCCGAAGGGTCTTTGTTCCAAAGACAGACAAACGAAGGCAGTGTTGAGATGAAGCAAGGTGAAGCTAATCTTTTGATAACCTTGCATCAGCCGCTTAAAAAAAACAAACTAATAGGTCTTTCCCTCCGAGTAGTGCGTCACACAGCACTAAGAGCATTTCGCCTCTAAAGATATTAAGTGGTAACAAAGGATTTGGCTGATGTTCACTCGTTCTTTTCTCCACTGCTTCATTTTGAATTGCCATGCTGCAAATCTAATCTTAATTACTGCACAACATGTTAAGTCACAGGTAATTTCACAACATTTTTCACAGCAGCAGTTCAATTTGTGGAAAGTGCACTCACAAGTACACAGCAGCATAGCATTCGCCATGTCACAGGCAGAGAAATTAAACCTGTTTGTTCGGATGGATGCAGAGCTGTAAATACGCTCAGAATTGCAATACTGTATGGACCTGCAATGCTGATGGGGAAAACAAATCTATTCCCCATGGATGTTTTGCTTTCTTCTGGTTATGTTTGATCTTCAATTCACGTTCATCTGTTCAAAAGCTCCAAGAAGTAGCTGTAATGGCTGCCTGAGACACTATAAGCCTCAATTCCTGGATTGTCCAAGGAGGATTTTACCTTTGGCCGAATGTGAGCAGCCTCACTTTCTGGCAGAGAGTACCAACTGGTGCAGTGCCACAGTGGGACAAAGAGGGAGGAGAGCAACGAGGGGAAGTCTGTCTGGACTGTGCCCAAACCGTTGCACACTCCCAGAGAAGAATTGAGTTGATCAAGAATGAAAGTGGGACCAGAACTTTAAAGAAAGTATTGTGAATGTATACTTCTTCTCACTATTTTGATTTTCCAGCTGATATAAGGAATATGTAGATATTTATAGCCCAAGAGATTTGGATGCAAAGTTAATATACAGAGAGAACCATATAAGTAAAGTCAGTTTTAATTTGATTGTAGGCCTGTAAAGTGGTTGTTTACAATGATGCAACGTCACGTTCAATGGGACACTCTAACTGAACCAAAAAGTTTGCCCCATAACATTTGATTTGATCAAATAAACAGATTTTTGTAGTGTTTGTGTTTAAAATGATGACGAAAACTATAGTCAGCAGCATTTAATCTTGAACAGTTGTATTATTCAAGTCTTTATGATCCTAATCCTCAGATTACATCATGAGTCCTTGCACATACAGTACAGGGATCGTTTAAGATTTTACTCTGTAATCTGATTTCACTTTTAAACCTCATTACATCATGGCACACAACTATCTGAGTGTGGATATAATGAAACGATTGACTGATGTTGATCAATGCACATCTGGTTACTGGTGACTTCTGCTCCTTACAAAGTTTTACAATTTTTATTTTTTGTGTTTCCATGCATGGAAACAACTTATACCTATTCTTGAGAAAAGAGCGAGGTTCGTTCTTGAAGCACATCTTGTTCAAGTATCATGATCATGATTTTGATATCTAATCCCAACTGACTGCGCAAATACAGTCAGTTTGAGTTTGTAGAGGCCGGCAGGATAATTATGCAACCTCTTGATGGCTCTTGTTTTTTATAGGCTTGCACCTTTTTAGTAGAATTGCATGAAAACCACCTCCCTACCTACCTTAATTAAAAAAATATAAATGTATAACCTATTTAATGGATGCTCCATATGTTCGTCCTTTTGGAATCATTCGTCACTATTGATAAACCAAGTGTGTGTGTGTGGTACTGATCGAGACCTTATGTATGCATGTACCTCACAATTTAAAGATATTCCTATTTAATTTTTGCAAGTCCATAGTTTACTGAACAAATAAAAAAGATTTAAGTATATTAATTAAACTGATTAATTTTAGGATAGTAGCTCAAGTCCCTTAAATTAATCTCACCTTGTTGGCATCTTTTTACTTATTGGTAGTAAAGGTGAGCCTGAGGCAAAAAGGCGTACTGTTGCTTTAAAAGACAACACCTCCCTGCAGTCGCCAAATCCTGGTTGAGTTTCGCTGCTACAACCTCAGTGGTTCAGACCCCAGACGATCTGTGGAGCCGAGCAAACTGCATAACAGTCCAGCCATATAGGAAGGAGCAGTGTCTGTGTCAAACAGTACTGTTTATTTAGCGACAACCTGACACACACACAGAGAGAGAGAGAGAGAGAGAGAGAACTGCTGTCAGGAGCTGGACTGCAGGTGAGTCCAGAGAGTTTACTGTGGGCTGACTTAAAGAAGAAGAACCAGGGTCATTCTAGAGAACAACTGAGGGCGGACTATGACAGCATAGGTGTCGGTCGTATAGCACTGAGGTGGTAAAAAAGTAAAGATTTTTTCGTGGAAAGTGAGCCAACAAGTGAGTCAGGTCACACCTGTTACGAGTGTCAACTACGCCTAATAGTTTGTCTTGGCTTCGCTCATGTCCTGAAGTCGTTGTTTAAACTAGACTCTTGTCTCCACACAGGCAGGCGCAGTTGGTGATCATTAGGAGGATATTTACAGCTGGACATGGATTATTGGTGCCCGTCTTCACCGCTTTGGATTTAGTTGACACGCCGCACAGCTCTGTGCCGTCTTCCGTCTCTCCTCCCCCCGTGAAGTGAGTGCGCCAAGAACAGGTGGATCCCGTCTGTGTGCTCGGCTTTATTCCCCCCATTATCCACCTTTCACCTCTATGGGGAACCAGGTGGAGAAACTAACTCATTTAAATTACGCAGAGGTGCCAACGTCCGACCCAAATGGGTTCGACCCGGACGACGACGGTCCGCGGATCGGCGTCTCCTACATTTTCTCCAACGACGACGGAGACGACGACCAGGACGATAATTTGGACCGCCTTTCGTCGGCCAACCACGTGGTGAATCATGAAGAGAAGCTCTTCGACCCCCAGGACGAGCTGGAGTGCGTAATTCACTACCGAGAGGATTGCGTCTACGAGCGACACGTCAGAGCCGCGACTTACTCTGCGGAAAGTCTCCTGAACAAGTGCCGACCTGGAGACCTGCTGGAGTTTGTGGCCACTGGACAGTATCCACACTGGGCTGTGTACGTGGGGGACTTTCAGGTGGTTCATTTGCACAGGGCTGAGATAAAGAACAACTTTCTCACCGAGGTGAGTCAGGGGAAAAAAGGCAGAATAGTGAACGGCCTCTATAGGTACCGTGCGCTCCCCCCGGAGGTGATTGTGCGCAACGCTCTGGACCACGTTGGTTCGAGAGACAGGGAGCTCTATTGGAGAAACTCTGAGAGTTTTGCTGCTTGGTGCCGCTTTGGAAAACGAGAGTTCAAAATCGGAGGGGAGATAAGGATTGGAAAGCAGCCGTACAGGTTAAAATTACTCTTTTCAGAGAAGAAGAGTCACGTCCTGGAGTTTCAGAGCCTGGAGGACGTGATCATGGAGAAGAGGAGGAATGATCAGATTGGCAAAGATGCTGTGATGCAAGAGATGGCCAACCACCTGAACTCAACACATGAAATCAAAGAGGAGCATTTCGTCAACTGATAGTGGATTCGTTGGTCACCTGACACAGATTTGAGCTTCAGGTTATATGAGCTGTTGAATGGAATAAGCCCAATTTTCGGGTTTAAAGACCAAGCATGTGTGGAGCATTTATCGACTCAACCAACGCGAGCTTTGTCTGTTGGTGCATGTGCCACACAATGTAATGAAGTGACCCCCTCATAGGGTGTAAAAAATAATGTTAAAATCCTCATTTCTTTCTCCAAAATGAGAGGAAAAGCCCTGACGTCTGGGATGACACTTGATTCTCTCTCAAGTGCATTAGAAAAGGAGATCATGGGGTCAAATTTCCTCCCTCCCTTGGAAAAAAGATGAGATTTTTACACACCCAACCCCAAATGAAATGACTTATTATGTTGGATACATCTGCATCCGTGCTGCACCTGCAATCTAATCCAGAATTGATTTGCTCCATAATTATTTTTCTAATGTAATGAATCTTTGCACAGAGGAGCAAAACCTCTCCCATGTATTTCTACCTGTCGCAAGTGCTGAAAGAACATGCTCCCGTACAACTCAGGTGTTGATGATCAATACAGAGTAAAAGAGAGGTGTCTATGTGCTTTTAATATTGTGTTGTCACCCTTGGGTACCCCATCTGTCGCTCTATTCCAATCATCACACTCTGTGACTACCTTGTGAACACTGTTCACAGCTATGACAGTGCACTTGTATCGATTCATCCGTTTCAACAGTTTTATTTTTTGAAGAAAAAGAAGTAGTTTGTATGAAGGAATAAGTAAATAAATATATATTTGAACAGTAAAGCTGTAGTTTCTTTTCAGTGCGGTATTGCAGCTGAACTTTAAACGATTTTCTAGCAATGTAAGTGATCAATATTGTCAAACTACCGATCTCAGGAGGTGATTACACTCCAACCAACGAACACCAACACTGTTTAACACTGCACAGATTATTTAGAAGCACATCATCACCATCACGATCCCTGTTCACACGGCTACACCTGTTCAGCTATAGTAAGATCCCTGCTTTTTGTTTGTCGTCTGATCAAGAGTGTTGGATGCCCTACAGTTGAAGCTGCTAATGCTGCCAGTTTTGATCTAAATATTTGCTCCCTGAAACTACTTGAGCATCAGCTTTGTTAGCTTGTGTTCACTGTGCCGGAATTTTTGCTTTGTTTACACCTCTAGCCCACTGAAGATAAGTTGTTTTTGAAAAGTTTAGCTGCAGGCCAAGCATGTTCTTCACGCTTATGTGGAATTACAACATTCATTAAATTTTGTGTACTCCCACAAGTAGGCTCAATATGAAAGTCCCATTTATTTATTTATTTTTTTTGAAGAAAGATACACTACAGTGTGAGACAGGATCACATATGGAATAAAACAAGTGGATATAATTTGATAAGATTGAAATTGTGATTAAGAACCAGGCCATTAAAATAAATCATCTCTCAGAACAAGGAATAGATGCAAAAAATACCAATAATATTTAAACTGGCAGTTTTTAAACAATAATACACAGTAAAAACTTGTAAACACGATGTCAAGTGTTTACAGCAACAACAGAACTTACAGCAGTCTGAGGTGGTTTTGAACTGCGAGACGTCTTGTTTTTTTTTATTCTCTGCATTTCAGAGGAAGATGATGACTCCCTCATAGCCAGTCAGAAGATGAGTTCTTTTCCTCTCGAATTTGCATGAAGATAATGTTGTAGTCATTTTGCTGCAGGTAAGGTCCCACTGGACCCAAAGCAGGTTCACCATTAGGACTCGTACCAAATAAGAACGCTGTTGGACACATTAGCATTTCTTCATTCCTCTGTGGCCACAGTGATGAAATATAGATGTGTATGTGTGCTTTTATGTGTGTATTTGATGCATTTTATTTTTTAGCACCAAGAGAATGCAACATCGGGTGAATCACACGATGTCTAAGAAGCTGCCAGTAGAGTTGTGTTTGTGTGAATATTAACTTACATTTTTCATGATGTGTGACGAAGCTGAAATGGAATATTTACATCATATTTCATTCAATTAGATTTTTGTCTCCGCAAATGAATTTGAATCAGATTTTAAAGCCTTGCTGCAGAGTTTTTTTTGTGAAGTTTTTGTTTGAATTTGTGTTATTAGCCTTTTTTTCACAGAGAATGCACAACAGTACTGAAAGAAAGACCCTTCTCCCGACCGATGTTTTTTGTTTACCTTCAACAAAATAACAGCAGCGTAACGTAAACTTTGTAAACAACAAAATAACTTGGCAAAGACAATCATTTCTCTCCCTGTTACACGGCTATTCTTCTTCGTTGAGTTTGCTGCTCACTGCTGCTGCTTTTGAAATCTTCCAGTCGTTGGTTGCACACATAACACATTGCCAACATCACACCCGCATCCTGTCCTACCGAGCCCTCCGTCTGCTTTCTGCGTGCATTTCGTCTGTTCCTGTGAACATTTTGAACATTCTTACATCCTGTAACATAGAGCTTACAGATATGGACAGAAATCATTGGGGCGCAGTGTTACCATAATTCAGTTAAGACACCACAAATGCCTACAAACACGACAAAGAAGAAAAAAGTGAAGTGAAAAAACTTGCGATGTATTTAATGGCCTCACAGTCCATTTAATGGCGCCCTAGTCCCGCATTGAACAGGCTGTGTAAAAGTGTCTACTGTCATTCACGGAAACACCATGTATCCTTTTTGTATTCTTAATGTCTAGTAAACATATAAAACATTTGGAACACTGATTTATAAGAAAATACATTGATTTGTTTGCATTTGTTTTCATCCAATTAAGTCCAGTCAAGTCAAATGAATTTGTGTAGCACATTTAAAATACAGCTCAGAGCTGCCCAAAGTGTTTAAAAATATGGCAAATAAAACCAGGTCAAATAAAAAAAGTTAAGACATAAAAACAAATACAAAACATGAAGCCGAATAGACCGAAAACATTGTATGAAAGTCTCTTTTACATACTGTACAAAAAAAAAAGGAAACATAAACATTGGGTCTAGACCAGAAAAGCCAGTGAGAAAAGATGTGTTTTAAATTGTGATTTGAACACTGGTAATGATGTTAATAACCTCATCTGGAGAAGATCATTTTAACCTTCAGGGGCTCCGACAGAGAACGCTCAGTCGGCCCTATAAGTCTCGATCTAAGCACCACTTGCAGCTATCTTGTTGTCTTCACTCCCTTTGTTGACGCTACGCAACTCCCTATTAGCAGAATAGCTTGAAAGTTGTCACATGCATGACTGAAACAAACGGACACCCACTCATAAAAACATTGCTCCATAGTACTCCAAAATCTCTGTTAAGCTGAGCCATTTGGCATCCTTGGCTGAGCTCATTGACTCCAGAGAAAGGCCATCAGTGCGATCTGTAACCAAAGGATTACATGTGACAAGGGAGAGTCACATGTTTCAAAGCCATCTTTTACCATCATTCAAAAAGTGTGGAACCAGGAAAAGCCTTTGGTTCGACATGTTGTCTCATTCATGTCAGCCTTTTGGGCAGTGAGTCTTGTCATGTTTCCTTTGGAGGACTGGAGGAAAGCCCACACCCTCCAGCAAAATTGACGATATGATAGAAGTTGGGTACAAGCCAGAGCAAATCAAACCCACCCTGTGTTTACTAAATGTCATTATCTCCATAAACCTCCTCCCACACACATATGTCTGAACTTTAGTGTGTTTATGAGGAGATTCTATCTGACAGGGCTACAGGAAGTGGGAGTGTATTTTAGACGTGGCCTCAGGCCACTGCAAGATTATTTTTCATCTGAGACAAACATTTAAACCTGGATAATTTGAGGACGTTTGACAATTTCAGGTTATGTGCTCAACCATTCAGAACATGAATCTCACCTCAGGGTTTCTTTAAAAAAAAAATTAGATTGGCAGTTTTATGCCACTATTGCTGCTCATCAACATCTCTGGGCTGCATAGGGTTGTTTTGCTAATAAATAGGATTCCTCTCTAACCAGTAAAGAGTAGGATTTATGAATGGCTTGTGGGAAAGAGAGTGTGCTTGTAAGATAAGATTATAAAGCAGATGACTGAGATTACAGCAGCCTTTGATTAACAGCCATGTTGAATGCTTAAATTTGTTTTTAAGCAAATTTTGCCAGCACTGATGTCAACAGAAGGATAATGTTCTTTGACAAAAACAGGTCACTTTAAGGTTTAGAGTTCACTGTGAAACTATTAATTTGTTTCCTCACCTATAAATCCATCTGCTGTATGACATTTACACTTTTTGTTTTGTCCCTCTGAAATATAAACTGCACCAATAACAAATAGGGATCTATCAACATTTCCACCAACCTGCAGTGGGTTAATCATTTATATGGGACTCCCACCATTTTGACTAGGAATAGACCATGTTTATTGTTCATCTCAGACTGGCGCTGAGCTTCTTTCTCGTGCCGACATGGAGTGACCGTTTGTTTTTTCAGCTGCACAATGGCTTTAAGTCCATTCCCACCCAGCTCTGTGGAGTTCTAAGATTGCTCTCCTTTCCCAGAGAAGCATTCCCATAGCCTAATTTTACTCTATGTGTTTCTCCATCTACTTTTCAGCTGCACAACAATTGAATTTAGTTTGTATGCTACCACATATGCAGGCAGGCAACCAATCCTCCCCTCTTTTCTTTGTGCTTTCCTTTCCTTGACAAATGTGTTTTCGTCGGTCTGAGCACACGGCTGTGAAGGTAAAGCCGCCGTTAAAAGCCAGAACTGGGGAATTGCTTTGCTCAGAAATGATCAGAACAAAGACATGATGAGAGTTCAAAGGGAAATAACAAGGAAACATGAATACCAATGCGGCAAGACAGGCCGGGTGAAGATAAGACATCATGTGTAGGATTGCTTTGTAAGATGGAAGAAAATCTTCGACTTGACCTCCGTGTCGAGAGGAAGAGTTAAAATCTCTGACGACTGACGCTGCTGAGGAGCTCATCTGAATGGAATTGGGCTCCTGTTGTAGTTGGAGCTGTCATGTCCAGTCAGTCGGGGCTGTCTGGTTTGCATAAGCGGAGCCAGACAACAACAAAGGGCCGGAGGAAGACTTCAATAAACTGACCCCATTTCTTTTGGATTGTGACGGATGGATGAATGAATAAAAGAGAGAAAGGAGCGGGATAGAATTAAGGCTGAAGTTATGACCTGGGAAATAGGGAACAGAAATCACAGTGGTAACTAAAGCCCCGTACTTGAATTGAGATGCGACTGGGAATTGTTGCCTTCAAGCACTTCGACCTGTTTGTCACTTCAATTATTTATGCCAGACTGATTCAAAAGCTATCAACCCTCATCTTCTCTGGAGCCATCACAGGAAACCATGCCCTGCATCTTCAGTTATTAGGACTAACATCATGTAGGTCACCAAATCGTGAAGTTATAATGTCAGCTAATCCAGTTATGCTAAAAATACGCTTTCACTTCTTTTCTGTTCTGCTCAACATAACACACACAACGAATTTAGTGTGTGTTGCGTTAAAATGCCTTAATATCTGGAGGTGAAAGCGAAGACTTTTAAAATCCTGAATCTAATATATTACACATAGACCTTACAACATAATGCTTAAATAAATAACCTTTTTTTTGTTTTTGAGAGGAAACATGGAGAAATGTATCAACACGTTTTCTGAAAGTGTCTGTTTTGTGTATGGAGTGTGCTTCACCTGGCAGTCAGAGTCATAATCTCCTGAGAATCCTTTCTGGCAATTAATAGAGCCCACTGTGGTGGCTGTCTTTTCAAACCTTCCTCCCTGATCCCAGGGAGTCAAATTAGTACTTATCAGCATTCTTGCTCTTCTTTAATTTTAATTCCATGTTCCTGCTTCTTATCCCTGTCAGTGTGATGGTCAAGGACAGAGTCGGGTCTTCTGTTGTTCACTGAATTGATGTAACTTTCTCTCTTCATACCTCGCCTCCTTTCCCCCCCCCCTTGTTATTTATTTTCCGCCATTCTGCTTGACTTTCATTATTCTTTTTTAAAGTAGTTTCAGTTGACACACACACAATGATGTGTGTGATTCAGACTTTTTCTGCTTTCTTTGCCACGTCTCATTCTTTCTCATGAATTGCAGATTTTACATGACTGGAGATGGTTTAGAGAAGTATTGTCCCTCCTGTGAGGCGCACACAAAAAGAAGCAGCTGAGTAAATAGTGATACATGAACACGTGACAGACTACAGCGTGGTGAACATTAGAAACATGCATTTCAGGCTGTGCTCTACAACAGCCTTGACATTTAAGGAAATAAACTTTTCTTTTTTGCAGAGAGGGAGATGAGAAGATTGGCACCACTGTCCAATTAATAATACAGCTAGAGGATAGTTAGCTCTGCTTGGCATAAAGACTGTAGACAGGGAAAAATGACTAGCATGGCTCTGTCCCAAAGTAGGAATAATCCACTTTGCATCACCTCCAAAGCTAGCGAGTAGCATCTCATTTATTCAGCACAAATATAAAAAATTAATTTTAATCTAATTAAATAAAATAAATAATAAAGAATATAAAAATGTAATTTTTTTTTACATATATAATGTAAAGTTTTTTTTATTATGTTCCAGACTAGCTTCTTGTCTAATTGTGACAAAAAAAACACTCTTGTGTCTGAACACTAAATAGGAAGTTAGGGTCAACAGAGACACGTTTTTTTGTATCTTAAAGAACAAATATATGCTGTGTTGATTAGTGAGGCTTCTGTTTGGATAGAGTCAGGCCAGGTGTTTGTCCTGTTTCCATCTTTAAGTTAGCCATAAACTGGTGATAGTCATGTATTTACTGGACAGATATGAGAGTGGCATCAATCTTTTCATCCACAACCTCGATTCCAGATAAGTTGGGACACTCTGTAAAACATGAATAAAACAGAATGTGATAATCATAATACTTTTTGATATTCAATTTAATTGAAAACAGTAAAAAAAAAAAAGACTACATATGTAAAGATGTCAAATTCGCAACACGTCTCAAAAGAGTTGGACACGATCAACAAAAGACAAAGTTGTTGAATGCTCAGAAACACCTGATTGGATCATTCCAGGGGTAAATACTGTGGGAGTGCAAGGGGCATCTTCAAAAGACTCACAAGCAGGACAGAGAGAGCTTCACCACTTTGTGAAAATCTGTATGGCAAAATAGTCCAACAGTTTAGGGGCGACATTTCTCAACGCGTAATTGCATAAATTTGATTAATTCCCCATCTACAGTCTATAATATCATCAAAAGATGAGGAGAATCTGAAGAAATCTCTGCATGTAAGGACGAAAGGACGAAAACCCAACATTGACTGGCCGTGACCTTTGATCCCTCAAAACCAACATGATTCTATGAACCATATTACTACACGGGCTCAGGAACACTTTGGAAAACCGTTGTTAGTAAGCACCAAATGTAAGTTAAGACTCTACCATGTGAAGCCAAGCCATACATCTATAACCTCCAGAAACGAGACTTATCTGGACCTGAGCTCCTCTGAGATGGACTGACGTGAAGTGTAAAAGTTTCCTTTGGTCTGACGAGTCCACATTTCAAATAGTTTTTGGAAATAATGGAAGTCATGTCCTCCGGGCTAAAGAGGAAAAGGACAATGCTGATTTTTACCAGCACAAAGCATTCAAAAGCCAGTATCTGTGATTGTATGGGGCTGAATTAGCGCCCATGGGTAACTTGCACATCTGTGAAGGCACCATTAATGCTGAAAGACATACACAGGTTTAGGAACAACATGCTGCCATTCAAACCATGTCTTTTTCAGGGACGTCCCTGTTTATTCCAGCAAGACAATGAAGCCCCATTCTGCTGCCTTACAACAACGTGGCTTCAGAATAAAAGAGTCCAGGAGACCCTTGTACAGTTGAGCAACTAGAGTCGAATATCAAGCAAGAAATAGGACAGAATTCCACTTTCAACAAATAGTTCTCTTCCCAAAAGCTCACTGAGCGTTGTTAAAAGAAAAGTTGATGTAACACTAAAGTAAACACACCTCTGTCCCAACCTTTTTGTTAATACAATCTAGGCCTTCCTCCTAACCTCCACTGATCTATTATGTGACTGATTTATCTTGATTTTAAAGTATTAACGAAAGAAAACAGACAGAATTGACTTAATCATTGATCCATTTTTTTTCTCCAGGAGTATGACTTACAAGCATGATGTCTATGTTCCGACTGCGACCGCTGATGCTGAAAGGAAAAAAAAGCGTTGTTTGGAAAAGGTCTTACACCAAGTGACATTTCCCGTGTGTAGTTGTGTGTGTGTGTGTGTTTCTGTGTGTACATGTACATGTAATGCAAGCAAACTCAACCTTTGCTTTGTGGTACATGTACATGTCCTGTGCATACATGAGTGTTTAACAAGCTTTATGTTTCACAGCCGTACAAATAGAGAGGGAGGGTGTTTTGATGCCCACATTCATTCATATTAATGAACGCTGTCATGTTGTCGTCACAAATCCCACCACACCTGCTCCCACCTGCATGCGCACCAGCGGGAAGAGCTATGATTTCCTATTCCATATGAGCATCATCCTAAGTGGGTGGCCGCAATGAAAGCAGGTGTGCTCAGTAACAACCTGCACAATCTGCTGGCTTATTCAAAGATATGGAAATGGGAGTATTAGAGTGTGAGGGCGTTCATTGCATGTGTGTGTGATGTAGAACCAAAGGGTGGCGGAGTAGCAGGGGTCTGGTCCCGCAGGCTAGATGTTTGCTGCTGATAATGAGGCACTGTTGGAGCTAATGGAAGCAAAGCCAATTCAGACTCACTCGGCGGCCGTGTGATATCACCACATCGATGAGACTGACGAGCGCTCGATGACGAGCTGTTGTGCATCAGCATTTGAAGACAGCCTTTGGGCAAAAAATGTGCAGTGGAAGAAGTGGCAACAGGAGCAGAAGTTAAAATCAGACCTGTAGAGTTTGGTTACAAGACCATGTCCGTTTCAAGAAACAGGCCAAATAAACGATGTAATCGTTTACATTTCACATCCCAGAAACTATCCCCTAAACTACGCCGGTGTTCTGGTTGTTCTTTTAAGTGGAACAGTGCAGGGCTCCACTTTGCTTCTGGAGATTTGTCACACCAACACATCTTAGCAGGGTAATTGCAGTATCCCAGAGATGGATCAGTCTCCCATGTGTACTGCAGTTTATTGCCTTATAATTATGAGACTAATTACAAAGATATATTACAACGCTGCATGTGCATGGGCATATGTGTGTGCACAATTCACACACGCAAACTCACGCCCGTACATCAATCAGAAATACTGAAGCCGATGATTAAAATCTCAGTGTGAAAATGGGAGGCAGCAGTAGCGACATCACTGCCTTCCCGAGCCGGAGTGTTTGCTCTGCACCATTCTAGTGCTTCACTTTAAGATCTGAGTTTGAGATTTATCGTTAACTAAGGCTCTGATTCTATTTTTAACAATGTTTGTTGACAACAAAGAAGCAATTAATCTGCATTTAAATTTCTGCACCTTGTTATTCTGACCTTCGGATGAAAACACGTCTGACAAATAGTTTACGCTATCATTTCCGCAATTACAGAGAGCTTTTTTATTGGTGTTGTAATGTTTCAATTATGAGAGTCTCTTTTTTCCCCCCCTTGCACCTGTCATTAAGAACACTGCGTTGTGTGTTGCAGCTGAAACAAGAGTACAAAAGCATAATAATTGCAACAAGGCTCTTCTGTCCAACATCAATCAGGATACAAGATGTACAGTAAATTAATACCACCTCACGCACAGAGCATTATATTCTTTGTTCCTCAGGCATATTACATCAGCTCTTACGCTCTTTGTTTGTTCACACACACAAACACACACAAACACACACACACACACACACACACACACACACACACACACACACACACACACACACCCTTCCTGGGGATCTCAAGGGAATTCGAAGGACAATGGTGGAAAACTGTACAGAAGGACAAGGTGTGGTTTCTCTGACACAGCAGGACTTGAGCAGTTTATGTGTTTGGCAGGACGGGACTCCAGTGCACTGAAAGATTAATTTCCAAAACAACTTGGATGTGAGTTATCAAAGCATGCTGAGCACATTGAAGGGAAGTCCACGCTGTGAAGGATAAAATAGTAACAAAGGGTCCATTCAGGATCTTTCTGTTTTATCTCGGACGTGACAAAGTTGTTGACACCGTGCATCTATTTCCGATCGGTTGTCTCACACACAAGAAGACAGACAGAGCTCCATCCTGGCCAAAAGCCTCTTATACCCACAGACTGAGATTGTGCTAAAGCAGCATACACAGGCTTCACTGTAGATGCAAATGTGCTTTTATTAAACTTTGACTGAAGTTCATCAAAGAGCTTCCTGCCCCTTCAGCAAAACCAGTGGTGCTCTTGATTGAGTAGTTAACTCTTTCATGATAAAGACTCCATTAGTGCGTCACACATACCTCTGGAGAGGAGGCGCAGGAAGATGATAACTCCATGTTCCTAAACAACAGGCATTCTTATCTCCACATGACTTCCTGTTCAGGATATCTCACTTGGCTCAGAGGCAATGTGATTATCATGGAAAAAGGGCTGCATGGTGATATTTTCGAGTTCAGAGATGTGCAGATAGTCTGAGCACTTTTCAGCTCTGCGTAGCAATTTCAAAATCATATTAGCTGTACGAGCCTGCCTCATCTTTGGTGTGTTGCAAGATACACGGACAACGGTTGTCTTGGTGCCAGATCTCTGCAGTGGTTGTGTTGACAGGCTGGTGGGGCAGCGCCTATCTGAAGGCACAGTCTTTTTTTTTTATAAGAGAAAACTCAGCGGTTTCCTATTTGTAAAACAAGACACAGCCTCGTGGCCTCTCAAATCACCCCATGCCCATCATCTGAATGCAGAATCTGATACCTACACGTACCACACACACACACACACACACACACACACACACACACACACACACACACACACACACACACACACACACACACACACACACACACACACACAAACACACACCACAATGAATACTATCCTGCTGCTCCACACACAAAAGCGTGCAAATATTTAAATATATGTTTGGCATTTTCACCATGACTCTCAGATGAATAATTCAGGCATAATCTTCAGTGGGTGGCATGAATTGAACACCAGTGCGTGCCGGCCATCTCTGTCTGGCGTGCTGGGTGTTATGTTGGATGATGAACACATGGGCACTTTGCCCCTTTGGCCCTCCTCTCATTGACTTTTAATGCACATACGTGGCTTGTGTGACCATTAAAGGTCTGCGTGGCAGTGTAGGGGGTTCAAGCAGAATAAAAGCAAAAAGACAACCCCCCCCAACTTTTTCCCTCTTCCTCTCCCTCTCTCTGTCCACTCATTAATTATATCTATAGCCCTTTAAGCCCTTCATGAGTGTTGGTGGAGTGTCGGGAAGCTCTCTAATCCCCACGTTGCTCTTTATTCTGCCTCTGTGTCAGATCCTGAAACCTCGCTAATCCCCTGGTGGCATTGCGAGCAGGGCCCCAGCTGTCGGCTCTCATGCTGCGCAGCTTCTTGCCCGGTTAATTTGTGGCCCTGCTTACGATGCTACTGATGTCAACCTGCCCCATCTAGTCCAATAACTTTTTTCACTCTCTTGCTCTTGCCCACTCTCTCTCTCACTTTGCCATCTCTCTCTCTCTCTCTCTCTCTCTCTGTTTCTCTTTCCAAGCTGATGATGACACTCCCATTTGGCAGCAAGTCGACACTTTTGTTCCCTCTGTTGTATTAAGAGTCAATGTCCTCTTTCTCTATGCCTCCACATTACAAATTTGCCAAAGAGCCCTTCCTCCCATCCACCAAAAGCTGAATGGATGTGCTGTGGAGGAGGTGGAAATAAATCCAGCATAGAGGGCAATTCGGACCAAGCAGCCGAGAGCACACAGACTAAGCATGTGAATGATGGCACATTAAGAATCCTCAAGTTCAATTAATGCTTAACAATGCATCTGTATGCAGGCTAGCTTTCTCAGAATTGTTTTAATGAGAGGAAGGAGGTGGGAAGGAGTACAGAGGAAAGGGAAGTGATGTGGGTGAGGGTGTGGGGAATAATTAGCAATTTTCTTTCTTCCTACACTCCTCCGTACAGATCAGTGGAGAGGGATTTTGGACACCTTGGTTGTCGCCCACCCAGACGAATGCCACCTGCCTGGTACTTTTTGGGTATGCGGAATGTTCATGCAGAGAAAGAATATCCTGTTATGCTATAATATTATTATTAGGGATGAGGACATATAAAAACAGTTCAACTTTTAGGTAGAAAACCACTTATTTGCTTTCTTTCAAAAGGTGAAGGTGGAGAAGATATCACTTTGGGAACTGGCAGCCCATCAACTTAGCATTTAAGCAGGAGTAACAGCTAGCTCGAAGTATACAACACACAACAGTTCATCCATGTGCACAACACGCCTTTTTGGAGTGTGTGCAGCTATAATGCTAATTGTCTGACACTCTCACTGTGATAACAAGACTCAGGGAAGTCAATGCTTTGCTGTTGTGGAAGTATTCCAGCACATAACGACCTAATCTCACCCAAATCCTCAAGAGGTCTTTCTTGACATTTTGGATTTTATCTGAATGAAACAAAATAATGAATGATTTATGAATAGAATGGATGAATAGAGGAAGCCAAGTGAGCTGTTTACCTCAGCCTGCAGTCTTTATGCTAAAATAATCCTTATAGCATTCCATCAGCTGAGAGCTGATACTTACATTTCAAACGAAGTGGAGTAGAAGTACAAAGGGGTTTAAACGGAAATACTCAGGCCATTTGCGTAATTATACTTATTACTTTCCACTACTGCATGTGTACTTATTTAATTGCAGGATGTTAGGGCTGTCACATTTTAACACACGACTAAAACAAACACGCTATTAATCTGATTTCACTTGAACACACCCATGTAGCTTAATCCTAAACTCTGTTGTAGTATTGACATTGTTCTGTTTAATTATAGTGCTGCCACAATGTCACCGTAAGGCAGTTGCATTTCAGCAAGCAGTATTACTTTAATACATGATTTTCCCCATCTATATTGTCAGATTCATGATAAATCTTCACATTACTTCTCAAATGATTTGGTGTTATGGTTCATAGATTCAGTTTGGCTTGTTAGTTTTCTCTGTTTTGCAGGTAAAAAGGACATGGATCAGACACTTTAAACTTGCCTCGAGTCGCAGGCTGTTGTGCTTTTTTTCACTCTAAACTTCAAGTTTGAACCTATGATGACACATCAAATGTTTCTTTCAAATAAAATGTGACAACCTCATCGTACCATTTAAGTAGCACAAAAAGGCTTAAAGGGGGCTTGTTTAATTCCAACTTCATTCCCCCTACAAGATAAGGTTTGAGGTCCAAAACGTAGCAGTGAATGGTAAAGAGAATGGAGGCTGAAAGAAGAGAGAGACTTCGAGAGAGGTGACACATGAATAATTCCCCATTGCATAAAGAGTAGAGAGGTGGCGGGAAGAATAGCCACAGTGAAGAAGGGGAAGAGGAAAATAAAGGATGAATACAGAGACAGGGGACGATTAAACAAATGAGTGAAAACTGGAGTTCGATTTCCAATCTTAGACACTGGGAGACTGGATGTGAAGCTAACTCCATTCTCAACTCCTCTCGCTGTAGCCTCATCGATGTGACATGCATTACCACTGCAGCTCTTGTCTCTGGCCCTGCCATCCCTTTCTTTCACTGTTGTCTTTCTACTGCCAGTCATGATCACAGCCTCTCCCTAATACGCAGGGCCCAACACGCCACACTGCTCTCTCTCACTCACTGCCGTCCCGCTCTCTGGACCTGCTGCCCCAAAGATAAATAAGAAAAAGAAGTCACTGAGAATTTTTCAACAGTCACTCTCTCCCAGACGATTTTTCTGCACTTTCTTCGCTCCACTGTGAGGCTGTGGGATTATCTCGGGCGGCTGTGAGGCTATTCGAGGTCAGGATGAGCAATTACAGGTCTGGTATGCAGTGACGGAACAGTGGGGTGAAATTTTTTTTCACAAAGTGACACAAATCAAATAAGTGTGAGTGGAATTTGCAAAGAGTGTGAACCCTGACACTGGTGTCAAATCCCATTTTGCTTGCGGAGACACAGAGGGACTTAAACTCATCAAGTTCATTTCATTCTGACAATAAGCACATTTGTAATTCTGTAATGTTTAATTTAAGCTGTTTGAATTACAAGAGTATAGACAAGAGGCTTTACAGGGTTTTTGTTCATTTCTGTCGGGTTTGTAGACACACCATTAAACCCCAAATGTTCAATCTCTCTTCTTGTACAGACTATACACAAGTGCGACAATGTATTCCTGCGCAGAAACAGATAAAACCCCTTATGGTGCCTGTCTGTGAAACCAGCTCATTGAATAGTAAATCGCCAAATTATCTCTCCACTTCTCATTAATCTGCAAGGCTGCAATTTCAGCCATCACACTGTGACAGATTTTTTTGTTTTCTTTTGTGTCATTTTGTCGGAGGGAAATAAACTCTAAGTGGAAGCGGAGCGTATTAGGTGTTCATAGATAATAGTTTGTCATTTCCATCAGGTGTCATGCATGTGTTTTTGTTCGACAACCAATAGCAGCAGTGCTTATGATCACAGACAGAGAGGCTTCAGATATAAAAACAGAAAGCTTCAGACGAGTAGTGTGAGGAGAGGCTCACAGGCAGAGAGGGGAAAAAAAAATTGAGAGTAGAGTGGCTATACGAAAAGGACACTTTCATTTCATTTCACAGAAGAAAAGTTGGTGTCACTGCCACAGGGACCAGGCTGACTCTACCCTGTTATGCTGGTTTGAATCTAAAGCTCTATTTAAAGGGAGGGACATACATACACGTGTTATTACAACAATAACTCTTTCCATTTATTCGCTCAGTGATTAACAATGTTTAAATAAAGCATCAATTCAGTCCTATCTGAAAACCACATTTACTGTAAAACTGACATGACTCAGGAAAAACACACCTCATCACAACTGCTTTTAATTTGTGATAAAGTTGTGCATGCATGCATATGAATGTACATGTATGTACATGTGTGTTAGACTCTTAGTTTGCTGATGAAGATAACATAATATGTTGTGCAAAACTATACAAATTGCATTGGTTTGTACATTTACCTCACACATATGCCTGTCTGGAGAAAGGCCATATCCAGAGAGGTTTTAGTAGGAGATCATAGATGAAAAGAAATCTTCCCAGCACTAAAGTTTTTTTGGCAGTTTTTGCCACAATAACATTTTCAGTATCTGTGCTTTAGGCTATTGTTCCACATGCCATTGACTCCTGAATGAAGGTATTATGTGCACCAGAGTTCACAGAAAGTTTGCAGCAGAGATTATAGAGGAGCCTGAAAACTACAGTGCACACAGTTATGAGCGAATACCTCAGCAACGGTGAGCCCAATGAGTGTTACTGATGCCGACTAAGGCAGCAGACAATATATGCATGTATTTTAATTCATGCAGCACATGATTGCGGAGTCACAGGTGTAATATGTGCGCTTCATGAATATGTTTATTCCCACCGATTCAACTTTCCACAATTCAACAGCGTCCTCCTCCTCCTGTGCTGGTTACTTTTAAAACCCAATGTGACTTATACGGTTTTTATTTGCCTTGGATCGACATTATTGATTGTATTGGTAAAAGCAAAAAAGCAAATCAACAAGATACACATACAATCTGCCTGTAAACACAACACTAAGAAAGAAAAATTAGGTCTGGAATTACTTTAATTTATTCATATGAACATCAGAGATCTTTCACACGTTGCACCATCAGTGGGAGAAAAACCTGGGGGTAGGCTTATGCCTGGGATTTCAATGGGGCTCTCTAGTGGGGTGAAATGGGTGATTTGCATCGCCCCCTCCAGGCACTTTTATCCTGACCCGGCAGCACTGTGCACGTGGCAGAACGGTAGCCAATGCTGTTGCCTGGACAACTGATCGCTGGATTACAGGTTGTGGGAAGGGAGAGGGAGAGGGAGTGAGACATAGAGAGAGAGAGAGAGAGAGCCAGTTAGTGTTTGGATCTGTGTTCGTCTATCATAGTCCTGCAGGTTCTTCATTCTAGCCAAGTAATGAAGGACTGTTTTAGGTCTGGGATAGAACGGGAATACAATTACCGTATTAATTGGACTGAAAACCATCAGGGCTCTACAGGCTGATGTTGGGGACCAGTGGTTTAAATAGGCTGGCAGAGAGATGTTTCCTCCTGGGCATATACATGTAGCTTTTGTCAATTTCACCCAGTCTTAAACCATTAATGCAAGACACTTATACTCTCAATATGAATTGTATGAAAGAGCAATAAGTTCACTAAGCTTGCTTGTCATGCCTATCCCTATTCAGATAATTATGCGGTCATAGCTCTGTAATTAAAGAACTTATATCTGTCCCTATACTGCAAGTGACATCTTTAAATGTTTTATAACATCATCTAAAAGATTATTTTTTATTGTAAACCTGTTTCTCGTTGCCCGTCCTCGAACCAGAAGCTTTATTTTCTGTCTTGCACTCAAATTCGAGGTATAGGCAGACTCTGATGCTCCTTCCTAGATCAAATTATATGGATGAAATAAAAAACCTCTCTCAAGGATGAAAACAAATATTGGTCTATTTTTACGATGACTGGTTGATTCCAGACAATAATTGGGCTTTTTTGTCTGGCAGTACTCTTCTTAGTTGCTCCAAAGGTGTGCAGTAAAATCACATTGTTGATGAGTGTCCACAACATGCATAAAGAAAGCAAACAATGTCAAAATCGAATCCTGTAGTGTAAAAGTGTTCTGGTCTGTCCCTCCCTGCATAACCATTCTGCAAATCTAGAATGGAGCCTTCTTCTTATCTCAGTGTCTATGTAGATCATCGAACTACGGGATGTGGCACGCTCAAATCTAATGCCTGCAGGAAAAAAACCTTTCTACTGATGCTGTATATTACAGCATCGCTATTTTCTGTGAGTGTGGCGTGTCTTTATTCAATATTAGGGCCTCCACAGAGACACATAGAGCAGCAGCGCGAATGAGAGCGCGAGCTGCGATCTGACTGATCGTTTTTAATAATGCTCACCCGCCTGTGCTCATATTTGTTCATATTTAACTAGGGAGGTGTTATAGTGGACAAGTGTTGCTCTGTTTTTCTATTACCCTGGAACAAGTGCAATGGTCATTATTTGTGGCACCAAGTAGGGAGGCCTTACTCTTTTCACCACATATATGACCTCTGAAAGTTATAATCCTGACTCACACATGGCTGGAGGTAGAACCCCACAGTACAATAGCATCTTCATGTCAAGTACTTACTTTATATTCTTTACATTTAGTATATTAAGCTGTCTCATAAAGCCACCTTTCTATGGTATGTGACATATATGCCCAATATTTTAGCACAGAGAACTGTAGGCCATGTATGCTCTTCAACAGGGCTTTGCTAAGGTCCCCTGATTTAGGTTGAACATGTTCCCTCTTACACTCCAAAATGGGCTCCTGGTTTATTCTGTATGTAAATCACCTCATGTTTGTCCAAACCTCTGCTGCTACAGTCAAGTCACCAAGATCTCCTACCGATTAAATTCAAATCAATAGACTTTAAAAAAAATTAGCCCATAGGCAAGGGATTGTGATAATACACAGAACTGTGACAGTACTTAAGAGTTTAAACTAGAAATCTTAACTCTTAAACCTCTTATCAGCGATCTTTGAACAACACAACAATGGTCCTTCTGTCTGAAATGCATTTGTTCAGTTTTAGTGGCTACAAGGAAATCAACAATAATGCAAACTTGAGGTTACATAAATGACATCCTTTTCAACAAAGGCCTGTCTGCCACAGAGGGTCAAGGTGAGAGGTGACTCAACGCGTGGATAGATCTGAAAAAGCGACATTGGAACTGAAAAGCTCTGCTCAGCAGCTCAGCCAGAGTTACTCTGATATTCCAGTAAGCTAAGGTAGATAAATTGTAATTATCTGTGCTTTTTTCCTCAGAAACCCAGTTTCCCAGTACTCAATTATACAGAGGAGAAAATAGACCAGAGCGCAAATGGGACAAAAGTGCAAATGTAGGTCTACTGCCACAGTCCACTGGGCTGATTGCACTCAATGAGACAAACTGGAGGACAGCTCACGAGGTCAAGGAGGCTGATACCGAACATTAAAAAGAAAGCAACAGTGTTGAAAGTGATTACGGAGAAAGATTGTTTTCACCTGTGTCTGTTTGGTCATCAGTTAGTTTATTAGCAGGATTACAGAGAAACGTCTGTACAGACAAAAAAGTGGTGGATGGATGGGGCATGGGCCAGGAGTACTGTGAAACTTTGCTTAATGTGAAATAAAGCATTTTTAAAAATATTTTCTCTAATTATGCAAAAACTGCTGAATTGATTTGACATGGGCAAAGCAAGCTAAATTTAATTGATCTATAATTGTTCTATAATTGCGGGATTGCTCGGCCTTGGCGGAGGTGTGCGCTCCACTGAGGGCCATTCTAGTTTATATTAAACACAGAAGACAAAAGAACTCATCCTTCCCTGCAGCAGTCCTTCAGAGGACATGTTCATAAACTCACACTGCCAATGACACTAACAGGGAAGCAAGTGTCTGCTGCCCCAGTGTAACCTTCAATAAGTAACGTTACACAGCAAAAGACATGGAATTCCAAGGGAAGAAAAGGTAAAACATTTTTATACCAAAACTTATATTTTGGATGCTTCTTGTGTTTCATTGCTATCTTGATGTCACTCCGTTTCTTGTGGCTGAGGATGTGGAAGAGTATGTATGTAATGCAACTGGTTCCTCTATTGGCTGGAATGGTGCTGTGTGGTTTGGTCTGAGCAACTTTGTGCAAGCAAGTGTGTGTATGAACACGTTTCTTAAGGCAATACCCAGAACAGACACCTTGGACCATGAGGAGATATTAAACAAAAAGTGTACTGGAATAGAATCATTGACTGCACCTTTGAGGAAGTCTTTTTTCAAGTTCTGTAATAATTATTATTCCTCTTGAACTGATTCTACTGTAACACACATTGCTTCTGTTGTTATCAACTGGAAAGAATAGTAACTGGACACTGGAAATGAGCTGGTTTTAACTGAAACAACAAGTAAATACTTGTATCCAAAACAGGTTTAGTACTAAACAGTAATTTCATGCTTCCTCCACTGGAATGGTTGTTCCAGACAGTCTGACATCAGTGTTCAGTAGATTAGCTTATGATGTTGCTTTAAGTGGATTCATACACAGACACTGAATGGGTCTCGTTTGACAAAACACTGTCATCTTAGACAAGGTCAGAACAATCATCATCCTGTGCAACATTATCTGCCACTCAGATACATTCTATTAAAGTGGATGGTGAGATGCGAGGGAGGGCAATGAGGGGGATGAAAGAGTGTGAAGTGCAAGAGGAATGAGGGAGGAGAGGAGAAATGCAACAGGTTTCCAGGAAGAGATAGGGAGGCATAGGAGAAAATGAAAGTGCTGTGGGTGCAAGAGTGATAACACAGTGAGACTAAGAATGTGTAAACGATGGATGATGAGGAGGATGAGGAGAGGGGAGGAATGCAGCATAATGAAAGTGAGTTCAGAAAGTCCTGAGCTGAGAGCTTGGTATTATGAGGCTGTCTTTGAACAAAAAGTTCAACATTAAAAGTAAGGCTCCCTCTCATTAGCACCAAGGCCTTAAACCCCAAACTGCTAACAGATCAGATTATGGTCATATCAGGCAGCTTCCAGGTGTGAATGTAAAATTTGTGAGCGTGAACAGCATGTTCCTAAAAAGAGAAAATTGCTCTCGCTGAAACCTCTAAGTATAGATAAAGGGTATTGAGCTCAGTCTCACTCCTAGGGAAAAAAAATAATGCTATTTTGACACGTGCATCGGTATCTCATCCAGACTCCATAGGGACTCATATCTTGTGGATCCTCCAATGGACAGGCAACTATAATAAATATGTGACGATATGAGCAACTTTACACAAACATGTATTTTACAAAGCAAGAAAGAAAAAATAATTTAATGGTAAAACACATTCATCCATATGAATCAATGAATGTGACCATATGACCATAGTCCTGTAGGGACTACAGATGAAAATGATCTCTTAGCTATATCTGGTACTATATATGTATTGTGCATTGTCCCTACTAAATAAAGAATTAAATCAAAAAATAATAAAATTCCTTTCTGACACCCAAAAATCGGTAAAGATGATGTGTAAAGCTGTGTGATGTGAAAGCAAACACACATCCTAAACCTGATCACGTAGTTTTTGTGCCCAAACTTAACCAGAGTGCTGTGTTCTTGTTAAGTAAATGCTTGGAAGGCTTTGTGGCAGGAAAGCACCTGATGGTGAAGAGAGTGTGACAAAGCATCAGTATGTGGTGAGCTGGGATAATCGAATTTTGGTTAAACCACCGTGAAGTGTCTTTAAAGTTTTTGGCTACTTGGTAGAAGCAAAAACAGGCTGTGAGCAAAATACTGACATAATATTGCTATATAAATTCACAACTCCAAACTCGTTGACCAACGGCTCAGTTTGCAGTTCAAGCAGATACGGAGCAAAATTAGCTTTCATTTGGAGCTGTCATTCAACACTGAAACACTGCAAAGCTGAGAAGATGTGCAAGGTTGGGTGATAATTGTGGGTTTTTCACCACAAGCTTAACCCTTTTCATATCACACATAGACATAGACATCCATCAATTGTGATGGATTTGAACATGTTAAAACAACGACGACGACAATGACAACAACAACAACAACAACAATAACAATAATAATAATAATAATAATAATAACAGTTCAGGGTATCATCAGAGTCACTCTCAAACCTCTATAGGAACAGCATTTCTGATTGCGCTCTGTTAATGGTAGATTAAGCTTTTTTTGTGTCTTTGCATATTTTTCTTTTATTCCATGATGGATTCACTGACCTTCGCTGCACCTTTAAAATCACTCATTTGCTCTGTTTTGAAACCTGACATTTCTACTGCCTGCCACTGCATCCACCACCACCTCTTCATCCATCTGTTTCTCTGTCTCTCTGCCTGTCTCCTAGAATAGAGAGGGTAAAGTCAGCCATAGAGGCATTCAAAAACATCTGAGTAATTTCACCTCCAATGTGTTCTTTCATCTCCTCCTGTCTCAATGTTTTTTAAAAATCTCTTCGTCTCTCTCTCTCTGTGACACTTTCCTCTTTCTGTGTCTGTCTCTTCATCTCCTCTGTCTTTGTATGTCTGCTGTCTTTCATGGCCTCTCTTTCTCTCTATATTTCTATCTTACTCTCATGCTCCTTCTACTCTTTTTCCTCATTCGACCGCGCTCTTCTATACCTTGAGTACACCTGGCTTGCTGCTGAGGGCTGACACTTTAAAGACATTGGCTTTAGCGTCTGCTGCTCGAGGAATATCAATATCTGCTGTGCTCATACGGAAACTCGCCCCTCCCTCCTACACATGCTGCAACATAAAGCACACATGAGGCACACACATATCCACAAATGACGTGCTCCATCCAGACACCACCCACTAACCTAGCTGACTCTCTTAATGGCAGACATAAAGCAAGCGTGTGTCTGCCTTGTTGCTCTGTGGCGACGACTGAATGACCGTCCTACCAACAAAAGGGGAACCTTTGCAGGGCCACAGGTGATGGCACAATGAGTAAACACAAAACATTTCCCTTCCACTTCTACATTCTCTGTTGCTATGAGCACTTTTTTTCTCTCTCCAAATAACATGTCAAGCATGTGTTGCTTACATCAGAAGAATTTTAAGCTGCTACATGTAAGCCCTTTAAGACCTCTTCCCTGTTTGAGCAAGCGTGTATGTACAGAGACACACACATACACCTACCTTCCCACCACAACCCCCCCCACTCCCTTTGTCTCTGTAGGCCACTCCTCAAACCTCGCTCTATCCCCCTCGCTCTTTGTTGATTTACACGTGGACGTCTCTCCATCAAAGCTAGATTACTGCTCTCAGAGTTGCATGGCGTGGATCAGGTGCGCCTGGGAGTAATAGTCCACGGCAGATTAACTCGAGTGGTTATCATGATTCTCACTGTCTGTTTCAATTGTTTTGGGTATTTGTGTCTGAGTAAGTTACCATTTTGAAGTGCACTTTTTCACCAGGAGAAGAAACAGTTGGATGATATCTGGGTGGATAAATGGTTTCATCTTCTTTCATCGTGTTTATATGAAATAATCTGTTGTGCTGCACTAAAAATAGCTAAAGTAATAGGGAAACATTTCTAATTTGACCTGTTTATGCATGTTTTCTGTTTACCTATGGACTCTGAGTTTAGCCTTGACAGCTTCTTGGAAGTCGCAGGGGACAAAGTCAGCTTTTCTTTGCTCTAAAATTTGCATAATGTTGGCCTGACACCTAGTGGATATAATAATGTTGGTCTGAATAGCACTGAAAATTAGATGTAATTTCTCACCTCCATCTGGTTTCTTATGACTGCACTTAACTTTTTCTTGAAGAGCTGTGTCTGCACTACAAAATGAACTACAAATTAAGCCTGGTGTGATATTTATCCTTTATTTAACCAGGTAAAATCTTCAATGAGAGTAAATATCTCTTTTCCAACAGTGACCTGGCGAAGATAACAGCACAGAAATTGATACAACAATTAAGTCCACAGTACAATCAAACAACTTCCATACACTAGGAATAAATGAATACAATACAATAAAATCAAGGACTAATTAGGAACAGTTCAAAAACAATTTCAGAGCCATTTTAAATGCAGTCACATTGACAAGAGTACTATTTTCTTGATTGTTTAAAATCGATTTAAATTCCCCCAAAGAAACGAGTTCTGATAGTTTCAGGTTCACCCTCAAATGTTTCCCTTTAAGTGATGTTTAATTTGCAAATAGGGTGTAAATATTTACTTAAATCCATATAAATCATCTGGGTCATTCAACACTTTAAGATAGTATTGAACCACTTGGACCAGAGCCATATTAGCTTCCTGTCATCAACTGCTTGTCATCACATATATGGTCGTCAATGAAAAATCAATATTTGCCAACAGCAACAATCATAGTGTACAAAAGAAGATATTTTCATCATATGAAACCAATTATATGATACTATTCATGGCTGACTTTTACTCAGCTCTATCTATAACATGTATATAGTATTTTCCTGTCTATATAACAATTTGCATTGTGAGTGGCTGAGTCTGTCACTACTGGGCTGAATTCAAATTGTGTGCAAATACACACGCATGGGACAAAATATGTAAGACAGTGACCAGTGGATTCACACATTGCATGTAATTTGGACATGTTTCAGGTAATGACATTATCTGGAAGAGCAGACCAGCCAGTCCTGGTCATAATAAAATGTTTCTGTATAACTAGTGCAACACACAAGTTTCATGAGCTACTCTTCTTCTTCTCTTGGAATAGATGAAGCGTGCCTCCTCCAGACCCAGGTGAATAAACGTGTCATTGTGAACTTAACTCTTGGACTCATAACAACCTTAACATTACCATAGTAACCACATGTATGCCAATTAAACCAGAACTAAAATCATGAGGATTATTGCTTGAACCTGGCCTTTTGGAGACATTTATGCCTCAACCATAAGTATTTAAAGAGCTTTATAATGACCATGTATGGCTCAGATAATTAATCTCCATTTGCAATGTGAGAATCTTCAATAATATTTATTCATGAAAAGTGTTTTGCACAAATCAAATGCCCTGTCTAGGTTTCTGTGACTCTCCTGTGGATGCAAGGATTTGTTTGGGCTCAGCAAGCTTAGTAAAGTACAGAAATAAGTGCCCCAGGTAAGTTACCTAAACAGACATAGGAAAAAAAACATGACATTTCAAATAAGGCCACGGATTTCTCAGTAAATAGCAAGACAGAGATTCAAGATGATACTTAAAAGTGAAGGGACTACAATATAAAAAAACAAAAACAAAATCAAAAACAAACAAACAACAAACAAACAACAAACATGACTACCTTCAGGACTGGGTAATGACTCTTCACTGATGAGCTGTGGACCAGCAATGACCAGCACTGACACAAAGGGTCTCATTCACTTTCATATTGATTTTAAAAAAAGGCCTTAATTGAGCAAAGATTAAAAGGATTCAGTATAGGGATGAGTGGTTCCCTTTACCCAGAATTCTTTGTTTGCTTTAGCTCATGTATCACTTAACCTTTTAAATAATTTCAATACTACTAACATTTTAGGGTAATAAGCTGTAAGAAAAACTCCACAACATTCGGGTGGCTGTGGCTCGGGAGGTACAGCAGTCATACACTTATCTGAAGGTTGGGGGTTTGATCCCTGCACCCCTACAGTCTACATGTCGAAGTACCCTTGCGCAAGATATTGAGCCCCAATTAGCTCCCCAGGTGCAGTAAGGGCTGCTCCTCAGGGATTGGTCAAATGCAGAGAAATCATTTCCCCACGAGGACAAAAAAAAAAGAAGTATATCTTATCTAAAATGACCAGATTAAATTCAAAAAGTCTGCCCTTGTGTGCACACAAAACACAATATACTAATCAGTGTGATCTAAATCCCCTGGGTATTGGTTCTATTAGACCATGTGCTTATGAGAAGATAATCATTTGGTGATATGAAAATGCTGCACCAGGTGGCAAGAGTAATGCTGCTGCATGAAAATGATGTGCTGCCAACTGTGTGCCAAAGCCTTAACATTTAATATAAGTGATAGCCTAAGGGCAGACATTAATAAGTCATTTTAGTCAAGGTGAAGGAAAAGAGATAGCAGACAATATGCTTAACCTTAAAGGATAGAATCACAGTTTTGAATATGAGAATGGGGGGTGTAAAATGACACTGCAGTCTCCTGGACAAGTTAAACATTGAATGTACTCATCATGATTGATGAGGTAAATTTAATGTCATTATCATGCAAAAAAATAAATAAATAAATAAATTTTTGACATCATAAGCCCAGTTTCAAAAATATTGGGACACGGTGTAAAGCATAAATATAACAGGATACGACCATTTTTCAATCCTTTTTTAAAATTTTTTTTTTACATAAACTCAGTTGAAAACACTACAAAGACAATTTGTTTAATTGACATTGAATTTGTATATAAATGCTTTGATGTGGGGAAAAAAATCCTAAAAACTTGGGACAGGGGCAGCAAAAAACTGCGGAAGTTGTGGAATCCTCAACAACCGCCTGTATGTAACATACCACAGGTAAACGGACTAATTGGTTAAAGGTGATAGTATCATGTCTGGGCATGAAAGGGACGTCCTCAACTGAATAATGATATTCCTGCATGGGCTTGGAAACACTTAATTAACCTCTTGTTGGTTGAACACAGTTTATTTGCAAATCAGAATGAGGATTATCCTAATGGTACAGAAAATAACACATAACCTCAACCAAGCTGATATGTTTGTTGAGTATTTTACACTGAAAGTCACCTCTGACCACACATAAATCACTTAAAAATGCCACAGAGTTCATTGGAAAGGGAGCCATTAATTCACAATAGCCGACATGACTTTTTGTAGACACTAGATGGGGCTGCTTAGTTTTGACTCCTTGTTATGTGACAGTATCCCTAGTTTTATGGTGTCACACATGAACATATACATCATATTTATGTCTCAAGTCTGCCTTGATTTATGGTCTGCAAAATTTGTGTATCTCATGCTCGTATCTTTGCTCTTTTTCTGCTTGTATTTGCTGCAGTGTAGCCCACAAACAACAACATGACAAGCTGCTCACAGATGGTGACTACTTAGCACAAGCACGTCATGGTCTTAGCTGGTGATCTTGTGCAATCCACATAGAACTACGCTCTAGTGGTTGTGTTCACTCAAGTGAGTTATGTGTGATGTGCCAAGCTCTGTAAACAAACCTGAGTACAAGTTACATCTGTATCTGTGGTGACTGGAAATGTATTTTGTATTATCTTTGTTGTTTTCATACACCCACGTTCATAAAAAAGCTCATCAAGCTGTGACTCTTTGATTCAGGGAAACAATCATATGGGATATACTCCATGAAAGCTGGTACTAGAGCGGATAAAATTAATCTGTTTCAGGGAGCATGCGACAAATGAGATGGAAATGAGCTTAACAAATACAAAGGTGGGGAGCGCAAGCATCTGCTGCTGATTCACAGTTAAATGAAGACATTCCTTAATGCTTAAAGGATGAATACCGATTGTAAGAGTGAAAACAAAACCAATTAGCAATGCATCACATGGCCAAAGTAAAACTCTTCTCATTTTCTCCATGAACCCAAGCCTCTTGGTTGAATTTCAAACAAGTTCATTAACTTTTCATAATGTCATGGCCTGTATGTTTTGTGTCTGCTTGTTGACTTCATCATATGCGTGTGCTTCTTCAGTAACCTAATCCTGTTTTTGTATCTCAGTGTTTTCAAGCAGCCTGCTGGCATCGTGAGCAGCCTTCAGAATGAGTGTTATCAAGCATCAGTGCTGTTTTCGCTGCTACAATCATGTGCCCGACAGAGATAGAAACGAGGGAGTGAATAGGAATGCAAGCTATTTAGGAAAATTGAGAGATCAGAGCGAGGGGAAGCACTCAGACATTTACTGAGAAAGTGCTCTACATGTGCATGTGACTCTGCTGCAGTGTTGCCAGAGAGGGCCTCTATTTTTAGAGGGGGAGTGTACACAAAGGCCATGTGGAAAGAAACCATAACAAACAGTATGCAACAGGCTCCTACAAAGAGACAGCCCCCTCTGGAACATACAGCCACACAGTATCAACACGCGAGGAACAGAGGACAGGAAAATGTCAAGGCATCAGATTTTCTGCTGAGATCTTGAATCGTATAGAGAGAGAGACCCTGAGAAAACATAAAGAGAGAGGAGGAACAGGTAAGAGATGTATTCCACCGAGGCTTCATCAGCTGCCAGGAGAACTGGACTTTATTTGTCCAGTACATGATGCTGACATCACTTTGATATAATTTGATGTAAATATTAATAAAACATAAATATGGTTTATACTTATATGACATATTGAATTATAATCTAAAAGTTCCTTTGCTTTAAATGTAAACTAGTACATTCATTTGCAGTATTTTGCACCGCATGCAACAGAAAGTTATAAAGGCACAGTCACATTCATTTTTGCTTGTAATCCAAAATGAAACATTTTGGCTCCACATGAACGGCATTACAGTGAACATCAAAATTAATTACAATCCTGCAGCAGCAATACTTCTGTAGTAATCTACTTAGATAACGAATCTTCAAAGTGGTCACATAGGCATACTGTAGGTCCCAATATGTCTAATTTGTGTGCAATAATCTAACAAAGTTGAGCAATTTTCTAATGACTTGTACGTCTATAAACGAGACATTTAGACTGTGATTTCAGGGAAAGTTTAACAAAAATATTTGGAGACTAAATTTTGGATTCACGACACAGGACTGTACTGAAACGACAAGGCTGTATGTATATGTGTTTCGATGTTTGTCAATTCTTGGGATTTTAATCAGTATGAGTGATGATCATTTCTAAAATGGTCTAATAATGAGAGTTGTGGCCTTGAAAACAGAATCCACTTTCTCATAATCTTTGGTGAAGTGGATACCGCATTAAAGTAGAGTTAGCAGTCTATCATGATTATTTTACAGCAGGCCTCAAATGATTTGGCTAAAATGTTTCAGCTACAGAATGTGTTTCAGTAGGCGACTGCTTATACGAGTTGATGCAGGAGGTTTGAGCTTAGATAAAAACTAGACAGCACTCAGAGTGTGCAAACCTTCACCAATGATAGTCTGACCCTCATAATATGACCCAGTGACCATGAAAACCTACCTCTAGAATTTGGAATGGCATCGGCATCATTATTACTTGGACTGTTATTTCAAGAAGAACAGAATTTCATTAATGGTTTGGATCACCACCAAAATCTAATGGGTCGCTCCTTGGGTCATACGCTGCCTAACAAACTAACGCTGCGAAAACATAACTTCCTTAAAATGAAAACAAAACAAAACAAAAACAAGCCTGAAATCGAATGATTTTGACATTTTTGCAATAACAACATGATCTCTCGCAGATTGGACCGGCCAGGAGTCATGGTCTTCCACTACAAAGACAAGGAGCAGTCCTCCAGCCTGCTCCTGCAGCTCAACTCTCTGAGACAGGAGAACATCCTAACTGATGTGTCACTGTGTTCGGAGAACACAGAGATCCCCTGCCATCGTAATGTCTTGGTCTCCAGCAGCCCCTACTTCAAAGCCATGTTTTGCAACAACTTCTTAGAAAGACAGCAGACCAAGATTAATCTGAAGGGCATCACATCAGCCATTCTGAGCATCATCATTGACTATGTTTACACAGGACTCGTTAGTATCAGCATGGACAATGTGCTGCCTCTGATGCAGGCTACATCCATGTTGCAATATGACCGCCTCTTTGAGGCCTGTTCAAGCTTCCTTCGGGAGCAACTGAGCCCTGAAAACTGTCTGAGCATGATAAGACTCTCTGAAATCATGAATTGTAATAGTTTGAGAGAAAAGGCAAAGGAGATGGCCATGAGGAGCTTCTCTGATGTGTCAGCGTCTGAGGATCTGTGTGAGCTCACCTTACCAGAGCTCATGGGTTACCTGGAGGATGACAGTCTTTGTGCCGAGGAGGAGCAGGTTTTTGAGACACTTGTTGCTTGGATCCACCATGATCCTTTATCCAGACGCGGTGCCATCAGTGACCTCTTCAAGAAAGTTCGCCTTCGCTACATTCATCCCACCTACCTCTTCCAATTCATAGCCAGTGACCCTCTTATCCAGTCCTCCGCCCTCTGCACCAAGCTCATAGAATCTGTGAGACGCTTGATGTTTTCTGTCAGCACAAAATGCATTGATGATGCAGCGATTGACTTGAAACCTCTCTGGGGGGCACCAAGGCGCTACTCCTACCATGACATGTTGGTGGTGGTAGGAGGAAGGAAGAACAATGAGCGGACTTCGAGGGAGGCTCTCATCTTTGATGAGAAGAGCGAAAAGTGGAAGTGCCTGGCCAAGCTGCCCATCCGTCTGTATAAAGCCTCTTATGTCGCTCTTCACAGTGTCTTGTATGTTATGGGAGGCCTGACCACAAACACAAAGTACAGCCAAGCCAGTAAGACTGTCTACACACTCTCCCTCAAGACCAACCAGTGGTGGATGGCGGACCCCATGCTTGAGCCACGTTTTGCCCACGAGAGTGTCTCCTACCTCCATTTCATCTTTGTCCTGGGTGGCCTCAGGACTGACAGACGGCTGACAGATAGTGTGGAGAGGTGGGCTGGTCCATAATTATCCACACATACAGTAACAAAACTCATAATTGTGGCAAAGAATAACACGTCTCTCATTAATGCAGGTACGACAGTATGTTCAACCAATGGGAGTCTATGGCACCTATGCCTGAGGCTGTGTTGCACCCTGCAGTGGCTGCTACTGACCAGAGGATCTATGTCTTTGGAGGAGAGGACTCGATGCAGAACCCAGTCCGAATAATACAGGTGAGACACAATGTTCTTCAATTACTCTATCACTGCTTTCATTTGATTATTTATTCTCAGTCCTTCACTCAATCTATTTCGTTTCACCCCTGCTCCACCTCACCGTCTGTAGGTGTATCACATTGCCAGGAACATGTGGTCCAAGATGGAGAACAGATCAGTGAAGAATGTGTCTGCTCCTGCTGCCATTATAGATGATAAGATCTACATCATTGGAGGTAGAAGATAGCGGTGACAAAGCTTAATTATGAGAGAGGAATCTAGAAAATAGCGCCAGATTCATTTTACCTTAAATTGCTCATATTGACTGATTTCCTATAGTGAATATCGTAAATTGTAGAGTGACATCACTGCATCTCTGCTTGAGTCACTTGTGCCAGACTTCTCAAATGAATGCTTCCCTTGTCACAGGATACACAAGGCGAGTGATCGCATACGACACCAAGGCCAACCGGTTCATGAAGTGTGCCAACCTGAAGGAGAGAAGGATGCACCATTCTGCCACTGTTCTAAACAACAAACTCTACATCACCGGCGGACGTTCCATCAATGGTCACGACGTCATTGAGGACTTGGACAATTTCGAATGCTATGACCCAATGACAGACACTTGGACATCTAAGGGGTCTCTGCCGTATAAACTGTTTGACCATGGCTCCCTTACACTGACACATGTCTATCAGACATAGGAAAAATCATAGCTGAGGTCTGATTCATGTTTGAATGCTATTAATTTGAAATTAATTGATTTAAAACTGAAAGACTTTCAATCAAAAAAGGCCATTACAGCCTGCAGACTCGGATAAGAGAGGCAGTGACCTGGCCACAGCTGCCGGCCTGCCAACCAGAGAGCGTTGAGGATAAAGGCCGAAACACTCAGTGAAGGTTGGGCACCTCCTGAAGACCTCAACGCATCCAGAGGAAGTAACCAATTATAACCAGGCCGCCCCCCCTCCTACACAACCAGCTCCACCGTCACCCACAAGTCTCCCACAAAGTCTCCCACAAGCCAAGATGCCATTAGGATAGTGTAACTACCAAGGGATTGAATCATCTAGTCCTAGGAATAACTAACAAATGTAGAGAAAACGACTAATTGTAAATACAATGCTTTAATTGTTCTGGAGAGGATCTCTACTGTTCACACTGAGAGATGGACTTGATACATAGAATCATTGACACCTCTAATGTTCATGTGTATATATGATTTTTGATACCTTTCTTTTGATACTCCATGTCTTTTCTGTTTTAATTTAACACCTAAACCTAAGAAGTTATTCCAAGGACTAGATGATTTCAATCCATTGGTAAGCAATCCTGCTGCACAGCCAGCAGACTTAACCTGTCTAACTTTACAAATGGTGAAATTGCTATTTTCAGCCTGCTCTAAATCATGAGATTTCACTTGTCATGTCTAAATCCTGAGGCTGTGTACTTGTTTGGTGCAAGTCAAAGCTATGCTCAGCTGTTAGGTGTGGATCACGGCCTTCTTGCAACTGATTTATTGATAACATTATTACCAAATATTTTATAAATCTGTTTTACATGCAGCTTTAGATTGCATTTAAATACAACCATTGCTGATGTATTTAGTGCTTTGGACCTCTTACCTTGGTTTGATAAAATGTGCAATATAGTTCTGCATAGTCATATATATATACTCTCTGCTGAAACAATGACTGACTTTGGCAAATGAACCTGTGGATAAAAGAATGACATCCAATTCTGTATTTATTATTATAATTGAAATGTACCTTTCTGATGTTTTGTACTGCTTTTTCTGGTTCTCTTCATTGTTTTTAATATTAAAAGGCAATCCACACATGTGGCCTCTCTGCATCTCTCTAACCATGGCTTAACAGTGCTTAGTATTTCAACAGCGACTGCAATCTTGAACTCACATGCATCCTGTCATCATGTGTCTGTTTGACGCAGCTCACACTCTTGCTCACATGGGACCTTTACAAGCCAGGGCAGGTTCCTGCTATCTACTCAGAGGAGGACATATAAAATAATACAGAAGAAGTATCCTTTTACAAAGAGCAGGCTTAAATATCATCCAGCAGGAACAT
The DNA here is from genome assembly GCA_037577475.1 of Chaunax sp. Z400. Taxonomy (NCBI): domain Eukaryota; kingdom Metazoa; phylum Chordata; class Actinopteri; order Lophiiformes; family Chaunacidae; genus Chaunax; species Chaunax sp. Z400. The sequence continues at coordinate 12,696,754 of CM075190.1, read as the reverse complement.
GCTGAAATGACTCTGCTCCACCTGTTGTGGATGAAACTAAAGCCAGGGGTGACCCGGTAAGTCTCAGCTGGCTAACGTGATTTTATTTGTTTCTGTTCATATAGTAATAACAGACGGACAGGTAAATAGACATCAAAAAAAAAATTAGTTGCCTTTTTAGCCAGAAAAAAATCTATAATTAGTAATTTAATTAAGTGTTCCTGGGACCACAGAGAGAGGGAGCTGTGTTTTTTTTAATTTAATTAAAAGATATGAAGAGATGCAGGTAATTCAGGTATCTGTAAAGAATGACATCAATTCCTTTAAAATGATCCCCCAAAAGAAGAATCAGCAACAACTAAAGTGATTACATAATTTCATTCATCAATGACTTCCAAAGACCAGTGTCAGTCATTTCATGTGGACCATAATGTGACCATGAGGTGTTACACAGGTGTCTATGTGCATTTCTTTGAAACCAGAAGTCATTGGTCAAATGTTTCAGTCGCTCACTGTCAGCGAATGGAATCCCAGGGACAGTGGGTGGAGAGTGAGAGAAAAAGGTGGGGCTCTGGAAAAATATAGGTGATCTGATGTATTTTGAGAAACAAACAAGGGGGCAAATGTTACACCACGTGAGGCATGTGGTTCTGTCGGTTGCCATGAAGGCTGGCAGATGTGAGAGACGACTAGAGAGAGAGAAACTGATGAGCAGGATTTCACAACAGAGAATCTGAGCGAGTGATGAAACTCAGCGAGGAGGAGCAGCAACAGGTGTAGATGTGTGTGACTATGTGCTTTCAGAGGGTTGACCACAACTGAGCAGCTGATCCGTCTGGTCATAACATCACAACAAAAACAGAGACGATGGACAGATGAGAGGGAGGGAGAGAGATGATTGATTAATAACCATAATAAATAGCTCTGTTTTGATTCCTTGTGTATCATAATATGAAGATGACACATATTTTTGAAACCTCTCACCTTGGATTTTGCATTTCAGGTGAAGATAGAAAATAAACATAATGTATACTGAAGGGCAATGTTTTGAATGTATAAATTATAAAAGGAATAACAGTATATGGCCACACTAGTCAGTGCATGAGATTAAAGATGTTAGCATGCTAACATGCTCTCAATGTCAATGCAAATATACATATATATAACATGTAGCAGGTACAATGTTCTTCATGTTCAGTCTAACATGTTGGTATGCTAACATTTACTATTTAGAAGTAAATAGAAGTAGATGCAACAACTGATGTTGATGACAAGTCAGATGATCACCAAAATGGCTGTGATACATCATCTTGGGAGCATGAATACCTCTACAAAGCTTTGTGGAAATCGATTAAGTAGGCTGATCAAGTTGACCTGGTGCTAGTACTAGATATAAAGCCAGGAGATCATCAAATGCAAAGTGATTCATCCTCTTGCGACCATGAACATCTTTACAAAATGTCATGTCTATGATTGTTGCAATAGTTATAGAGACATTTCAGTCTGGACCAAAGTAGTGGACTTACTGACCAACAATGCTATCCCTCGAATCACATGGGTTTGCAGAGTAGAATTTTTACATTTCTTGTTAGTACAGGAGCTAGCAGGACAGAAACTAAACTGAGCACATGGCTGATGCATCATTGCCTGTGTGTCACTGAACAAAAATACCTCTTAAGAGCCTTGCTGTGTGCTATTACCTTGTTTTTACAATCTATTAACTTGTATTTGACTGTACTAGCTCATCATCATTTATTGATTTACAGACTATATAAATATATTGGAAATAAACAATAGTTGTTTGACAATGTGTGGTGATACTATTTCTCATAACAACCAAGTTCTATAAAGAGAGCACCGGTTCATCATTGTTTCTGATTCATTGAAAAAAACCTCTAAATATCTCATTCGAGCCTTGGGGCACAGCTTCCTTCTACGTTAGTCATTCACCAACTGACCAACCACTTGCTGGGACTTTCCCTGTTATCCTGCAGTTTGGCCTACTCTGAAAATAGATTTAATTAGAGTTGGGGACTCACAGCACCAGGCACATAACTGTATACCCCCTGTCATTCACAGAATAATACTACTTGTAGTCTTGAAATTCCACTTTTTACAACATCACCCAGGCTCTTTACCACATGAGGAACAATTGTAAGTCATGATTTGTACTGTACATGTGCAACCCTGAAAAATTGGGATGTAAAACAAATGATAAAACAGAATGTGATAAATTCTTAATCCTCTTTGGCACTTCAATTTGGTTCAATTGAAAACACTACAAAGACAATATATCTAAAGTTGTCCCTATAACCAACTTCATTGATTTTTGTAAATATATGCTTATTCTGAATTTTATGCAGCAACATGTCTGAAAAAATTGAGACAGACACAACAAAATACTGGGAAGGTTGCATGTTTAAAAACACCTGATTGGATGATTCCACGGGTAAAGAGGTTCAGGTGATAGTATCATAATTGAGTATGAGGGGGCATTCCGAAAGGCTCAGCCATTCACAATGGAAGATGGGGGTAAATTCACCACTTTGGGAAAACTTGTGTGGGCAAATAGAGCAATAGTTTAATAACAAAATTTCTCAATGTGCAATTGCAAGGAATTTAAGGATTTCACCATCTACAGACCATAATATCGTCAAAAGATTGAGAGAATCTGAAGACATCTCTGAACGTAAGAGGCAAGGACAAAAACCAACATTGAATGCCAATGAACCTTGATCCATCAGGTGGCCCTGCATTAAAAACCATGATTATATATAAGAATATATATATATATAGTTTGAAGATTAAATATCTTGTCTTTGTACTGTATTCAATCACATTTAGGTTTAAAAGTATTTATAAATCATTACATTCTGTTTTTATTGACATTTTACATAATGTCCTGAATTTTATGGAATTGGAGGCATGTAGCAATACTACATCCACCCAATGTGAATTGATATATTCTCATGTGATGTCTTGTTGACAGATTTAAACATGTGGAGTGTGTGCAGAACTCTTTGACCTTTTGCATATATCAGCACGCGACAATAAAACCTCACACATGAAGCCAAGGGTGCACCCGTTCCAACAGCTTCAGAATTCATCTAATAATTTAAAAATATCTGAGACTAAAAAAACACTTTTGCTGAATGAAATGCTTCATTCATTGTTCTTTGTGAAAGCCATAAAAAGGCAACTCATTGAATAGAAGAGAAGGAGAAAAGAAATCAACAGAGCCCTTGTCAAAAAACAAGATGGTTTCATAGTAGAGGGTAGTTTTTTTTAAAGTTTTTTTTTTAACCATCATTTGCAAGTCTGCAGAGCAAAAAACACATCAGTTGCAAGCCTAGTCAGTCTACTCATACAGGATGTGCCCCAACTCAAACACTCGATGCAGAAACACTGGCCTGCTGCTTCTTGGAGGAAGTACACACTCGTACAACATGTGCGGCTAACATGTTTTGCAGATTGTATAGTGTGTCATAAATTATGATTACCATAAAATACCCCCTCTCACTGCCTCAATGCAGTGTAAGCATACACTCATTCACTCACATGGATATACAGTAGACAGGGGCATCATGCTGGGGGAAAAAGGGGGACTGAGTTTGCAGGGAGGGCCCACAAATGAATAGCTGTGGATTTAGGGGGGGGGGGGTGACGTACATAGAGTATCTCCATGTACGTGGCACACACATGCTAAGAATATAACCACAACATGTTTTCATGCTGCAGAATTTGAGGAAGTGAACTTCACCTCTTTACATCAGCGGTCACATAACATCTATAATCAGAGTGGTGTGTGTTTGAGCTTAACAACATTTTCTCACGTTGCATTCATCATTCTTAATGTATACGGATGAAAAATCCAATACACAACTCTTCCTGATCTTTTACTGTAACAATGGACATAAACTATTACTTTTTGGTTTAGCTTCATGGCAATTGTACAAGGTTAAATGACACGAGAAAGGCTATTATAGCCATAAATAAACACTTACACACTTTGTACTTGATTCCCAAAAGTCCCACAGATGAGTGTGTAAATACATCATGTGTTTGAATACGCTGATAAGAGTTGACCCAGTGGCCTGGACAGACTTAGTTACACATTATATCTTTGTTGGCACATTCCAAAATAAATAAAATACCCTCATCCAGTCAATAAGTAAGTGCCGTAAGGCGAAATCTAAATACAATGGTAACCCCCCTAAAGACACACACACTGTCATGCAATCTGTAATGAAACCAAATGCTCTGGAGGAATCCAAAGGACAACTTGATCTATTTATAATGCTGTAAGTGACTAAGAATCAGGGGACTTGAAAGCTGTGTTACTGTGCAGCTGGAATGTTTTTTTCCTTGATAGACAGACAAAGCCAGCACTGATAAGCACTGGAAAAACACTTCCTGTAAAGTAATTACCTTTATCAACATCAATGTTTAGCTATTAAAAACCACAGGGAGATTATTATTGTCAATATCTTTTAGTGGACTGTACATTGTTATATATAGTGCTGAGGTTTTCAAATTGTAAAGGGCTCTGTAGTAAAGTCAGGAGTAGGCTGCACTTTGATTTAATGACATACTTATGAGAGTGTATAGGGATGTGTAAGAATAAGTGGTGAAGGAAGTATTCAAGTCCTTTATCTAAGTATAAGTAGCATTATTAAAATGAAAAAATACTTTGTTATTAGCTTGTATCCTGTGTTCAAACCTTTGAGTAAAAGTACTTATAATGCTTATCTGGGAGGAACAGCAACAGGTTTGATCTCTTTAACCGTCTCTGCACAAAGTAATAACATGCCATACATTATTGTTTCTCATGTAAGTTTTGATGAGGAACAAGGTACAGCGTATTCATAGATTCCACAGCTCAAACCTGAGCATGTCTTCAGCCATAACACGCCTGTGTGGGTATGCAGAGCCTTTAATCTATAATAATACATTATATTTTATAAATTGGACTGAATTGTATGTGTTTTTACTGGAAAATAAATGAAATGAAACTAGTTTAAAGATACATGGAAAAAGATGAAAAATGACCATATAGGTACACAAAACGACTACAAAAAATATGCACAAATATTGTTTAATAATCCGTACATTAAAGTAGCAATGGAAATACTTAAGAAAATAAGTTTTTTTCAAGTATTAATGTACTCTCCATCTCTTGTCACAGCAGAGACAGTTATGTAATTGTCTCCTACGCTTTGAAAATGTTTTCATGAGAGATTTACTGTGTTAAATCCCCTCCAAATGGATTTCCTAGGTGCTGTCTGCCTCTTCCGTGCCGTGACATGAAAACTTAAGTTACCTCTGCTCATCTCCCTGAGAGATTTTGCAACTCTGAGGCTGATAAACAAAGCCACGTGCTGCAGACAAGTTTCCAAAGTGGGCGGGGCTGAAGTATTTCCGGGTTCTGAGTGGAGGATATAAGTAGAGCTGCGCAATGGCAATAGTAGAACAAAAACATCCAGAACAAGCAACTTTAAGAGGGGATAGTTCCTCCCAAACAGTGACTATTTCCTACTTTAGACTGATTTTACTGATCGTCATCGAAGCACGATGCCTTTCCTCGGGCAGGACTGGAGGTCGCCGGGTCAGAGTTGGGTTAAAACCGAGGAGGGATGGAAAAAGACAACAGCTGACGACAAAAACAACAATGTCTCCGTGAAAAGGTTGGTCATAAAGCAAGTCCAGTGAAAGGCCTTCATTACAACAGTTTTGAAATTGCGCAACTCTTCAGTGCGCCATCACTTTTTAGTCAGAGAAGGAGGAGAGGGGTTTATAAACAAAGGGAAACATTAGGCCAACACTTTCATGTATTTCTGGGGCTATGCTCCTCTTCCTGGCTAATCACTAAGCTAATAATAACTCACAACAAGTGAAAGGATTAACAAACGTCTGTTGAGTCAGTCCACTTTGTAAAACGACTACAGTGATCACAGAAAGCCTTAAGCATGGTATCTCAGGCTAAGACACAAAGGCAGTGAGAGATGTATTTGATACCTTTGTTTTGATGCCAGTCTGTGTCCTCTGCATTGAAGACATCACTGAAAAAGCACAAAAGAGGCTGCTTATACAGCATGTACTGTGCACTTGAATAAAATGATGCCTGTAATGAAATTTGGATGGTTGTGTTTTTGCAGCTTCTGCAAAGCAGAGGAGGAGGAGGAGGAGTGTTTTAACAAGGAGAACCTGCTGCTCTCACTCAGCTATGACATGGCTGCCAAGAAGAGGAAGAAAGACCTAATGAACAACAACACCAAGGTCCCCTGTGAGTCACTGTGAAAGAGCCACACAGTCTGGCTTATTGTACAAATACGCAAAGGATAACATTTTGTTGTTTCATGTGTGGGGTTATAAATCGCGTAATAATATACCAGAGTCAGGTCCTGGACCACAACTATTAGCCAGAGAGGCTCATGGGGGATGTTATGTAACATTCATGTGGGGAAGTCTTCACTAATAACATTGTGTATGATTAACTCCCCATCATTTTATAAACTCTATTTCAAAAGCAATTGCAACTGTGAGATTCTATCATATTTGTGATATGTGAGCATTTGTCACAGTCTTTATTAGCTGCTTAATGAGGCCAGGCAACTAATATAAACACTCTGCTCTCTCACAGATTTCCACAGGGAAAAGTGGATTTATGTTCATAAAGGAAGCACCAAGGAGGTAACAAACCAACTCATTTAGTTTCACATCAACTTTCCATAACATCACTGCTAATGTAAACATGCTGAGAAAACTATACTCCTGCTGAGGATCACAGTTTAATACCCTGATAATTAAATTCTCCCAGCGCCACGGATATTGTACACTGGGAGAGGCCTTCAACCGCTTAGATTTCTGCAGCGCCATCAAGGACACAAGGAGATTTAATTACGTCGTCAAAGTGAGTTCTCATCTCCTTCTTTTCTTCCAGTTTCTTGTGTCCCTTTTGTTTCTCTACTTCTGTGGTTGTTGCAGGAGATGCCTTGTTAGTGGCAGAGAAGGGGTTAATGGTTAGAGGGCATGCAGACTTTTGCCAGGCTCTTATCAATGCTCTGCAGGCAAGGAGAGTGTATATGTGGGTTTGTGGTTGAACAGGAGTGTGACATCACATGATATTTTGTTTTAATATGATTGCTAAAGCCATTTGGCATTCCCAAATTGAGTTGAAGCAAAGCTGTATTCAAAATCAATACCAATTTGTAGTCCAGCTCATTCTCTTTATTGATGTACTGTGTTGGACCCTTAAAACTTCCAATAATGTCCATAGTACTTACACAAGGGATGCCAAAGTGTTTTGTAAAAAATACCCACTAGAGGGGTGGGGGGATGACTTCATCAACATTTATCAGATCAGATCATCAGGGGTTATCCCAAGAAAATCACCAAGTAGAGTTTGGAGCTTTCCCCCTCCACATCACGGTGTACCCCCACTCAAACAGCAGCTCTCCCACATGTGCTTCCATGTGAGCTGAGGGCTGCATGTGGTTGTGTACTCTGTGATGGAGTTGGTGGAGGAGGGGGTTGACAGCTGTGCGGTGAGGTGTGACCACCCGACGGGTTTATGAAACTAGATCTGGTGGTTGTCAGGTGATTCAGTCCCCCCCCCCCCCCCCCCCCCCAAACACACATACTGGTACACTGCCAGACTCAGACTGCCTCCTTTTGTGTTGTTTCCTCCTCTTTTTTATTTTCTATTTCATGCCACAATTTTCTCTTCAACTTCTCGGTCTCTCTTATTCAACTACAATCCTAGTGAATGATAGGATTTACCAATTCAGGCACATGTTTTATGGCTGTTTTGTTATGTATGGACATAAACAAAGTAAAGTATTGTGCAATTAAAATATTCCTGAGACACCAGAGTACAGAATAATCTAGTATTCCTCAAGCAATCTAAGTTTTTAAACTCCTCGCTCATAACTTTCCACAGGTAGTCTGCCATTTGTTTCTGTCTCTGAAGGTTTAGACTGACCTTTTAGCACAGGCTCCAGCTCACAAGTTCAGTGCAGTGTGGTAAGCCCAAAGAACAATATGGCTGTGTAACACAAGCGTCTAGTCTGGACACGGTGTCCTAGGTCACTGCTCTTCGTTGGTTGTGTCTGATGGCATTTGTGGGCTCGTTTAACTCTGTCTCAGTTACACAGATCAGGTTCACTCACATGGACAACAAGTGGTCCTCTCTTTTCTCAGAGCAGACAAATTGAGGTTACTTCAAGGAGACAGAAACCTTAAAATGACCGCATTTTAGGAACACATGTGTCGTAACAGGAAGATGCAGTGTTTTGAGTGTGTTGGGGTGGTGTGGAGAAGTGAAAGCCGCAAATTAAGATATGAAATGCACCTTTGTGAACAGCGGTGGCTAAAAGTAGATAAGGGGAGTTTTTCTGCCTGGCTGCTCTACAAAAGAGGGGAACACTTGACGAGTTAAAAGAAGAAGAGCATGGGATTAGGTTTAAGGAATGGGACTGGAAAGAATGAGGAAAAGGAGCCAAGAAAGAGGCTTAAAATGATTGGTTAAAAAAACAGGCGGAGAGGTTGAGGATGTAAGAAAGTCATTATTAAGATGCCAAAACTCTACTTTTCATTTTGGATTTGGTTGAATATATAGAGTAGGTACCATTTGTAGTAATGAACTTGCATTTTTCTGTAAGAGTTTAGAAGTATGCAATGTGAAAAGTTCTCCTAACTGACCTACTTGTATAGGTAAATACCCCCTCCAGTCTACCAGACAGTAACCCACAATTTGTTGATATGACGACAAAAGGTCACATGCGCTTGGGGGAGCACAAGTTTCTCCATGATGTCACAGCATCTGTTACATGCCAGACATGCCACCCTGGAAGCTGCTTTTTGTCCACTAGCCAAATGCAACAACCTTGTAGAAACTACGTGACGCACACTAATCACACACAAGCATGCACCTACATTAAAGTGCGCACACTGTCAAATGATGCAGCTTATTCACATGACAAGAGTCAAATGATTAAAAGTCTTCCTGTGGAGGCTGGGGTTGTTGGCAGCTTGTGCTGTTGTCCAGCACCTTTACAATCGCTTGTTCCCTAAAGAGCCGAAGAAGACAGAATGCTATTTCATGGTTGTTGGATCCAGCCTCAGTTCAGAGTCATGATCCTGTGGAACGGCTCCAATTTTTTTTTTGTCTTTCTCGGGGGCAGTATTTATTGTCAGGAGTGCAAGTGCCTTTCTTAGAATGTAGCATAACAAACAGAAGGTAATGTGGCAACAGAACAGAGAGTCTTAACATTTGATGGGATGTAACTTATGTTGCTTCTTTCTTACTGTCTCTTTCTCTGCTCTAGCTGCTGGAGCTTATCGCCAAATCCCAGCTCCCCTCACTCAGCGGAGTGGCGCAGAAAAACTACATGAATATTCTGGAGAGAGTGGTTCAGAAAGGTGAGGCCCCATTACTCAAGTCACTCAACTAGCTTACCTCGCAGCGTCTGTCCTTTTATGTGTCCAAGGGCTTCATTTTTCTGCTTTGGTCCCTCCTTTTTTTCACAAACAGATGTAACTCTTAACGTGCACAAATATTCCCATGTCATTTTCTTTATTGTCAGGAAGTAGATTTCCTCATCTTTCTTTACGATACAAACACAAATGATAAAGTAGGGCAAAGATGAAGCCTTCCTGCATTCTCATTTTGCATTAATAGTTGAGGAATGAACCCTGACCAAATCTAAAGAAGGCCGGGGGGGGTGAATTATGTGTTGTAATGGCAGAGTGAAAAACAGACAGTCACCAGACTCCTCTGAAAGCCACAGTGTAAACTGAATGTTCCCTCTGCTAAACAGAGATTCAGGTTGTTTAGGTGCCATGAAGCCCTTTTGGCCCAATATTACACGCATCACAGGAGGAGAGTAAGCCACTTAAAAACATTTGGTTAATGATGATTCACAATAAATCACTGTCTGGCTGTATGCCTGGTAACTACTGAATCTTCTGTAACACCCAGGCTTTATAACTGCACTTTAAGGTCATGGTTGGAGTAAATAAGTTCTATTGATATAATATCCTCTCCTCAGTTCTTGATGACCAGCAGAACGTCCGTCCCATTAAGGAGCTTCTGCAGATTCTCTACATTTCGCTGTGTGGTCTTGTTCAGGACATGGGCAAGTCTGTGCTGGTGGGGAACATCAACACTTGGGTGCGCCGCATGGAGAACATCATACAGTGGCAACAGCAGCTGGACAGCATCCAGATCAACAGAGTAAGCATCTACTTAAAAGACAGATTCACGATAGAGCTCTCATCATCACGAATTTAGGGAATTTAAGAAATGCATGAATTTTTCTACCTACATCCCTTTTTCTTCAGCCCACGTCTACAGGCATGAATCTGACTGACCTGCCCGCCAGTCTGCAGCTGAACATCATGCAGTGTCTGTCGGACGGAAGGGACCTGGTCTGCCTGGGCCAGGTGTGTCCCGAGTTGGGGGCCCTCACTGAGGACCGGCTGCTTTGGAAGATACTGTGCCAGTACCACTTCACAGACAGACAGGCATGTATAAATGAATGGATGATCCCTAAATAAGTGAAGAATGAAATGGTGGTGCACTTGTATTTCTCATGTCACAAACTTGTGACAGTTAAAGTGAGATAACAGAGAAGTCTTCTCGACATACAGGCCATTAAAATCACTCGATAACAAGGTATATATACATAATGATACCACAGTAACCTGGCACTATGCTCAGCAGCATGAGCAGAGCATCATTTCTTGGATTGTAGTCGTGACTTTGGGGTATGGAATAAAGTCTTATGAAAGACAAGATTAAAGTAGCTATTTCAATGACTTTTCTCTCTTTGGGCCACGTCTTAAAGTTTGTGTCCCTCCTCCTCAGATCCGAAAGCGCCTGATGGTGTCCGATAAAGGTCACCTGGAGTGGAAGAAGATGTACTTTAAGCTGAGCCGCTGCTATCCTCACAGAGAGCAATACAGTGACACCCTGCACTTCTGCACACACTGCCACATTCTTTTCTGGAAGGTGGTGCATTTTTCTCTCTTTTTACCTTACACACTAAAATGTTACCACAAAAAAAAGCTGCTTTAAGAAGACAGAACTGAAGAAAATATTAATACTGATTGTCTGTTGCGCTTTCTTCTTGCAGGAAACGAACCATCCATGCACGGCCAACAACCCAGAAAGTTGCACCATGTCCCTCTCCCCTCAGGACTTCATCAACCTTTTCAACTTTTGACCCCCCTCCTTTCCCCCCCCAAAAATCCAAATGAACTGTCTGTACATACTGTGCATAAAATTGTACAATATTGTTTTGTTTAATAGCACAATAAACTCCTGGATGTGTATTTAGTTGAGGTGTGACTGGAGAGGGCTCAGGCAGCGGGACAATTATGCAATCCTGTTTTGAAAGATTACAGAGGCTCCTGGAAGAGTTTACTGTTGAAGATGAGTGAATGGGAAAGGAAAAGTGATGTACGAGCAGTAAGTCTGTTTGGTGGAGGAGAGAAGAGCAGCGGATAAAGGGAACACTGTTGTCGGAGTTTAATCTTATTTTAATGTGTTTTTTTTATTACACCTTCAAGGTAAGCTGACCTTAGATGTGTTCACTTGTTTTTCCTGTTGTAAAATGTGGATTTGTTGTTTTTTTAACGTTGTTGATTTTTTCCAACACAGGAGGATTATTTAAATCTTTTTAACGTTTGAAGTTGTGATTTGTTTAACTTTATTACAAGGCCTGTTCACATGGGTGGGATGCAATGTGTCAGATGACGTTAAGCATTAATATTCTGTTTGGCACTGGGACTGAGAGACGTGACACTTGGGTTGCTACAGTACCTTAAGGGATGATGAATGAAAGCAAAGGAGTCAGTAATTGTTCATTTGACTGAGTGAAGATTATTTGATATGTTGACACACAGCAGTGTTTTCTATTTTTGTTTGTTTTTCACTTTTATAAAGATTTGATATGATTTTTTTAATTGTGTTTGTTTTCTGTTGTAGCTGCTATAGCAACAGAGTACAGTTTTACCAAAGATCTTGAAGTTTATATAGCAGTTGTGTGTGTGCCTTATCATGAAACTTCAACAGCTTAATCCATGTTAGCATCAGGATCTGAAAATATTGCAGTTTATAATTTTCAGCAAATGTCTGATTTACAGGAGAGTGCTGTGTAAGATCCGAGGCTCTGATAGAAAAGCTGACTCTCTGAAAAGTTTAACTTTTCTTTAGCCTGCTGCATGATTTCTTTTTTTCAACATCCATCTGATTGAGTTTACGTATTTATTGAGATTCTGGCAAGCGGATCGACTTGCACTATTCAGTTTGAAGGAATATTGGTATAAAGGTACAATTTGACCCAAACTTTCCTCTATCACTGCTCAGACAGTGTCGATTGATGTACATGCTATGCAATGCATTCTGGTCATGTTCTGTTGAATAAATAAGAGAGAATTACATCTGTTTTCTCGGCCTTCAGTTATTTAAAGTACTCAAACCTCAATATGACTTTTCTTAACACACTGAACATTACTTAAAACAATCTTCAGAATTAAAACGCATACAGGATTCTTCCTACAGCTGAAGGTGCTCTGCACATTTTGTCTGTCGCTAACAGCAAACTTGTGCTCTCTACTGGAGAAGATGTGAACTGCAAGAAGAAAAAAAAACACATTTCAGTGTGAATACTGCTGGTAAAGTATGTTGTACTATCCATCGCCTTAATAAACTATCAATGTTCACACCTAGGTGTTTATTACTGGAGTGGGGAATTGAACCAGTCCTTCGATTATGAAAGAAGCTCAGGTGTTCTAATAAAATAATGAAACCAATTATGTTCTTTAAAGAACATCACCTCACAGCACCAGTATGGTCCAAGGGGAAACACTAACAACCTTAGAATGTTGTGTAATCAAACGAACAACAAGCAAACTGCAGGGTATTAGTCTAAACTAGGCATGGCTGCTGGATAATAACACAGAGGTTGATTTTAAAAACAAATTTGATCAACAACAATGACAACAAATGCTCTCACACACTTCACAAATGTCATTTCTCACTTGTTTTAATTGTTGCAGTAGGACAACAGTGGAAGTTAAAATCAACAGAGCAAGTCCGTCTTATTATTTGCATGACACTCAGACATTATAAACAAAATGATTCATTAACTGCTGGTTACACTTTAAATAAATAATATTTGTACAAATATTATGTAAAAGTTAGTCATTTTACCAAGAAATATAATTTAGCACATGAATAATTGTGTGCGTTGCACATTCAGTTATGCCCTGCGGCTCAGGGTGTGTAGGTAGCTTTTATGGAGAAGATGAACATTTGGGAGGTATGATGCATAAGACTGGCAGAGGCATGAATGTGTATCACTGCTGTCAGAGCTATAATACACAGGTATTGTTTTAGTTCCATTTAAATGTGTGATTCTGCTCGCACACAGTGCCGATTTACGTTTTCACTGCAGCGATCACGCAAACTGAATACATCAACCCCATTTTCCTCATGAAGCCTGCTATAAATACCTAGTTATACAGACATTGGTTCTCATCAAACGGAGCCAGTGTATCATTGCTGTGACAGCAGAAGAAGAAGGCAATGTCAATGGCACATTCCCACCAATAGAAATGATCTCAATCCCTTTTATATCTACAGCTGCATTAGCAATTTTCTTGTGTTTTTATATTTTTTTTTAATATGTTTTAATATCCCTCCCTCCCTCCTCGGCTACAGTTTGTACCTATGGAAAAACATAAACACTAGTAACAACCTTTTGATTTCAACTCCCGCTATGGGAGTCACCAGTGTTCAACATTATAGAAGAATAAATCAGTCAAAGTAAAGGTTACAAAGTTTGTTGCATATTGTCATGTTTTCTAAGAGTGTGCGTGTGTTTGCAGCCCTCCTGCAGCCCTTGTCTACATCTCTTTTGCCAAGACATGACATGAGAGCGAAGGTTATGTGGCATTTTATCATCATACTAAAACCAGCAAAGTCTGGTAGGTTTATGATATTGATGCAGCAACATTCTTACATGAAACTTTGTTTATTCAGCAGTACAACTTGTTTAACACATGTGAAGAAGCTGTCCTGTTCTCCTCACGTGCCTAAGGTAGACTTGTGTTTAATCGGTTAGTGAGCACTATTCAGTCCATCTCCAACACTCTTTGACAACCATTCAGCTCTGAGAGTCTGTCAATGTCTGAGCTTCCAGTGCAAGCACAGGTGAGAGAGGTGATGTGGGGTGAAAACCCAACAAAACCTTTTACATGGGTTTAAGCACCGACTGCAGTAGATCCTGGGATGCTGAGAATCCCCCCGTGGTTTATGAGGTGTAGCCTGGGAAGATAGCTGTCACTGTAGAAATGCAGTCCTGTGTACGCAAACAAATGTGCACTGAGCGTATGCGACACATGCATGCAGATAATATCGTGAAAGAATCTATAGTTTTGAGAGAGGAAAAAAACAAAACAAGAAGAGTTGCATTCTAAGGAAAGCAAAGAGGAGAGTTACCAGAGTTAGTAAATGTCACAGAGAGGTACGCTCTCTCTTTCAGAATTCTGAATAATCCATTCAATTGCATCCCAACCCTAAAGATTCACACAGAGAGATAGAAGAGAAAAGAAGAGACAAAAGGTCATACAACGAAAAAGGCAGAGGGGTGAACACGCTCGGGAATATTTATGTTTGACCGAATGTCCAAAACTCCCCTGGAACAGCAGAGAAATCAATAGAGACAGCCCAGCTCCAGTTAAAACACATGAAACGCAATCATCAGCAGTCTCTTTACTATAATTCAGACATGCAAAAGATGAAATACGTGCATAAACATAAATGTACTGTTTTTACTTTGTGTTACCTTCCTGGCATTAGCCGACATCCTCCTGGCCATCATCCCCTCAAGATAACTGCTCAGACTCACTCCCTTGACTGTGATGATGGCCTCCTGGGTCAGGACGGTACTGAGGAGCGGGGGAGGGACAGAGCATGATTACTGCAAGACATGAACAAACACTGTGTTCCCGTAGGAACACAGCATCCAGCTTCCTCTGGTTCCTATCTCTCTGTGCACTGTTGCTGACAATTTGCACCCAGAAATGTTCTGAGAGATTAAATGAATTGTACTTACACCTCAGGGTTGTCCGGGTGGGGTCTGTAAAGGAGCCTCTCATCCACCGAAATCAAGTTGGTGAGAGTGATCTGCAGGGTAAAATAAATCCGGAGCGTCTCATTTAGGGGAAAACATGGAATATAATCATGTAAAGACACAGTGCATACTAGTGATTTGGAAATAAAAATCGCACATCGCACTGCATGATGATGTATTCGATTTCACATTGTGGCCGACAGCAGTGGGTTATTGTAATGATGTTGTGGCTCCTCATCGCTAAATGAGATGTGTGATTAATGCTGATTGAAGTCACGGCTGGCAGATGGACTCGGTATAAACCTACATTTGTTGAGCACAGCTCCATCTTTTTCTCCTCTGGGTCGACTATAGAGTGTTCCTTCACGTAGGTCCGCGTCTGATTGGTTCCCAGAATCTACAAAGACAATAATACATAGTACACATTACAAATAGCATAAACATCGCCTGGCACATGTGGACCCACTGTTGCCTCTTTCTTTGGGGTTTTGATGGAGATGCCGCTGAAAGACTCTTTCTACAAGATACTTTAACAATATATTTCTAGATATATTGGTGTGTGTGTGTGTTTGTGTTGATGACTGACCGCTCGTACAATGGCTGGGAGGCCCCACTCTGTGCTGAGGAGTCTGTGGCTGTGCAGGCGTCCCTCTTCATCCAGACTGCGGTCCAGTACGTCCACCCCTACCACGTTAGGGTTCATGGGGTTTGGGTACTTCCTCATGGCAGCTTTGATCACAGTCTCCCACGGGTAACTGCACACCAAACATTATGAAGTGGAGGAAACATTAACTTAGTTATCTTTGGATGATTTCATGATCTCCATAGTAATATAGACAGGGTTGTTCAATAAACAATGACTCTTATGTGCTTCTCTGGGAAAAAAGAAAACTGTGATTGAGCCCTGGTGTTAAATGCTCATCATCAGAACAGGAGTGCTATACTGACCAATATCCTAAAGTCCATCAGATGTATTTAAACACAACTAATTCATCTGAATGTCCCTCAACCCCTGCAATAACATACCAGCTTCATGAATAAGTGTGACCAACCTGAAAACATGCTCCGTGCTCCAAATCTTCATCTTTCAAAAGACAGTGCTGTGACCTGATCGTTGAAAACCACCTCCGTGATCCGAAACTGTATTTCACCGGGCCATGTTCACCGGGGGGAACTACCTCCGGTGGTCAGAGAGCGGGCCTGTATGATGGACACTCACGACCATCAGTGGAGTGAGTCCAGAGAGCCCATCTCCTCTTTTCTTCTCACAGCAGCCTAGCAAAGACCGCACAGTGTGCGCTGCTGAGCCCCGCGTCACGACAGCAGGCTGGAAACATGAAATTTACTAATAACTAATAAGTCGCGCAGTAAAAGCCAAGGGAGAAACCGGTGCACCAGCAGAGCCACTAAAAGTCGAGTCAGCCAGAGTGAGATGCAGGGTTCTGGTCAGAAATTTCAAAATAAAATCATCTATGTTTTGATGCTTTTGTTTAAACCATGACATCCTCGGCTTTTGGAATAGCCGATGGAGATATTGAGTGAAAAGCGTTAGAAAGGTTATACAGTACAAAACAACCAATTAAGCTGTAACTGTGTGACACACCCACAAATTGTATAATTTAGGCTATAGTCTTGTGAAGAGCTGGCGATCAAAGTAACGTTAATATGTCACACTTTAAACAAATAAAGAAATTCATTGATAGTAGCTTGATAACTTTCCTTAATTTGGATAGTCTATCCATGAGCTACTTTAATTTTTAAGACAAAAATGCACCATGAAGCAGTAAGCTATGTTCTCTTGTATCTATTTCACAGTGAGACTCGTTTTTGATGTCTTAAGCCCACCACTGTGTAGTCTGCACAGTAGTTACCTTTGTCCAATTAGGCCAGAAGTGTTGCACTTTTATTTTGAAGGCAGGAACACTGCTTTGTCTCCTCTGCTCGTGTCCAGCCGACTTGACGGAGCCGATGAGCTTGATACTATTGTCTGCTCCTGCTGCTCCATCCGCCTCCATTTGTGCTCATGCGCGTAGCATCTTTCCATCATCCCGCTTCAAGTGTCACCACAGGAGGGGAGCTGCATCAAGCTAGACATAGACAGCAAGAGGCATGCAGGAAATAGAGTGTTTTCAAATAAAACAGTTGGAGACTGAAAGAATTATCAATAGAACATGAGCATTAATTATGCCATCATTTACTGCCCCCCCCCCATCAACATTGATTACAGCAGTAATACTCCACCTCATCGACTGACCTGCAGATGACGTAATTCTTCAATCGGAGCTACCAAAAGTTGCTGCTGAGTGTGTGGAGGATGTTCTCGATTCTCATCCAAATCGACAGATTTTTTAATGAGTTTAAATTGGGATTCAAGGTTTCCAGTCCATAACTTCAGAACCAATGGCATGGTCCAGGTCAACTGGCCACAGCTGTATCATTCTCACAGATGCCATTTTCTCACCAATCTTTGTGTTGTTTTTTTTATAGGGGTGGGCATGTTTTACAAGGAAGTGGTGATTTTGGATTATTTGGAGTAAACTTGTGTTTTCAGACTCAAAACTACTCACAGAAATCAGTTAAGCATGACCAAACTTCACATGTCAATAATTATCATGAAAGCTGCCTTACATAGCCAGATGTACAACAAATTTTAAAATAGAGGAAATATTTTCTCAAACTGGGTCCAAAAATGAGTGCGTTTTCAAATCCCGTGAGTTTACTGAAAAGGTAATGCAACCAATTGTTCCTGATAACTTAAAAATGTAAATTTTTAAATTTAAATTGAGACTTAGGATAAGACATGTGGTTGAATTATTGATGCTAATAATGATATACTGTCATCTTAATTACATTTTTAACTCCATTGTAAGTTCTATTATTATGATTATTTAAGTGATTTTATTGCCATGAAACATTGCTCGATATTGCATTGTCAAATTTTCTACTGTGCGGTAAGGATTACATGCTCTGTGGCTTTTTTTATTTTGAAAGTGTGACGGGAAGTGTAAAGTGTTTGTTGCTGCTGGTGCGGTGGGGACCAGAGGAGAGATTCACTGAAGCAGACGCGCAGTGGAGGCTAGTGTGGTCCCATAAAGAGAAATCCATGCCATCACCGGTTATCCAGTAGCCAGTCTATTTCACACTGGATACGGAATAATTAATTACCTATAGAAAATAATCTTAGTCGAATGCCGGAATAACGCACACTGTATGACCTTGCATTGAATGTCATTATAGACGGATTTTTTTAAAGCACCGACACGGTAAGGCATTAAGCATCCTCATCCACACGGAGTAGAAGGCGAGACCAATGTCGATATCATGGGCTGGTGTATTGGCTGTGCGCAGTCTTGATGTTGATGTTATAAATCTCTATGTCTGTGCACAGTAATCGTGTTGTTTCACAGATATAAGTCGGAAACATCTCAGGCGTTTAAGAAGAATCATGCTGATAACAGGACTGCTCATGCAGCCCAGTTAAAGGCCGGGCTGCATGCCGCAGAATACAAATTCGCCATTAAAATGGTCAACGATTCTATTGTAGATACGTCATCCTACGTTTATTTTAGAAATATAACACGTGGTTAGATGTTTATTCAACCAATGATGTTTATTATCAGAGCAGTTTATGCGGAGAGCCCGTGCAGGACACGGGAGATGCTGCAGCAGTGTTAGATCCGCTTCAGGCTGGAGAGAGAAAGAGAGGAGGGGGAGGGAGGGGGCGTCATATGGGATCATTACTGCATACTCACCATCTATCTGTCTGATTGCACTCACAGCCTGTGCGTTAGTCTGGCACTATGTAGGACACGACCCATTAAACAGCGGGGCACGAGGAATCCCCTCTCATTATAGGGGCCACCTAATATTCTGCTGACATTTGCGCTCTGCCGGCCTGTGTTCGCAGCCTTTGTGCGCAATGAAGCCTATGGCCCATCATGGCCTCATGGGGCGACAAAGTCCTCCTGGCCCTCTGATGGTCTGGGTTCGTGTCTTTTAGAGCTCCATGAGTTATTTTAAAATTATTGATGAAAATGAACTGTGTTCATGTTGTCGTTTAATAAATAAGTATTGTTAGGATGACATTGTTGATCATTGATCTCCTGGAAGGTGACCGCACTTATATATCTATGTTTGAAGAGTTTAGAGGCCCTCTCACATCTGTCTCTCTAATTTCAGGTCATCGGCTACAGCCATGGAGATTGTCACACATTTAATTAATGACACCATAGAGTTCTACAAATGGACCTTAACTATTGCAGGTAATGATCTTACCTTTTCACCATGTCAGAGAGTCAGCATAAGAGATAGGTTTTGAGAGAATGTATATGTTATGTGACTAAACACACTTTTTTTTGTGTGTGTGTACACTATATATATGTCGAAAGGTTAATTTTTCCAGTTAAATGATGAGTCAGAAACCTGCTTTTGGTAACTGAGCTGGAATCAGTATACAAAATCTGTATCATTATAACTCTAATTCTGATTCACCTGCTAAATTGATTTAATGAAACACATTTTAATGGATGCAGTATCTTTAATCACATTCACATATAACCTTCTGAAGGTGTAAGATGCACCATTAAAAAAAAAGGTGTCTAAACCAGACTGACTTCCAGACAGGTCACCTCTAGACAAAATCTGCTTTCTGTATCCAGCAGCTGTTTTGACCTGCACTCTCCTGTAAATAAACAGACACTAATTCTGTAATGCTATGAGAACATCTGTCCCACAGACAAGCGAGTGGAGAAATGGCCTCTGATGGACAACCCCCTGCCCACGCTGGCCATCAGCACCTCCTATCTGCTGATCCTCTGGCTGGGGCCCAAATACATGAAAAACCGAGAGCCCTTCCAGCTCCGCAAAACCCTCATTGTTTACAACTTCAGTATGGTCTTCCTCAACTTCTTCATCTTTAAAGAGGTAGGTTACTATAGGGACTAACCATGTGGTTGTCTGTTTACCTGGATGTGCAGAAAGAGGGTTGAATCTATGGAAGTCTTATCCCAAACCACAACTGTCCGTCTATATGAGTACATTACAGCAGCAGCTTTAGCCCCAGGGTTGTATCTGACTTTATGCTGCACTCTATTTTTATTCCTCTCTGTCATTCTCACTGTGTGGTTCCACCTTTATCCATTTACTATCAGCGATTCACTAAAGATGTCCTCTGGTTCTTTCTAGCTGTTTATGGCAGCACGGGCGGCAAGCTACAGTTACATTTGTCAACCAGTGGACTATTCAGACGACCCCAATGAAGTCAGGGTGAGTGTTGCAGGAGGTCGTAGACACACACGTAAAGACACACACACACAGAACATTTACAACAATGGCCTGAGCCTCACCTACTTTATTCTCTAACTTTCTTTCATATGGTTTCCAGAAGGAACAAGTACCCTTTGCTAATTTACTACAATATAACATGCGTCACAGATAAATCTGTTTTTACTATAGTGCACTACCGTACCCAAATGAT
The DNA here is from genome assembly GCA_037577475.1 of Chaunax sp. Z400. NCBI lineage: Eukaryota > Metazoa > Chordata > Actinopteri > Lophiiformes > Chaunacidae > Chaunax > Chaunax sp. Z400. The sequence goes on along the minus strand of CM075190.1, from coordinate 12,676,159 downwards.
TATGATAGCATGCTAACAGAGCTTAAGCCTCAGTGTTTGATGACCAGCTTCCATTCGTTTGGACCCCACTCCTTTTAATAGAAAAAGTGTGAGCTGGTGTTCAGGTGTTCAGTTCCATCTTCCTTCTACTGTTCCATGATGTAGTTACACATGAGACGCAGTCAAACTGGTCTCAGATGGCCCATGGGATTAAGATGCAGAAGAATAGAATAGACCAGTGGGAAGTACAAAAGAATCCCTCCTCTATTTTTTCAACGATCTGTGTTTCCCTATTTTCTGCTGTATGTACTGTATCTGATACAGGTGGCAGGAGCTCTGTGGTGGTATTTCATCTCTAAGGGAATCGAGTATCTGGACACAGTGTTTTTCATCCTGAGGAAGAAATTTAACCAGGTTACTTTCCTGCACGTCTACCACCACTGCACCATGTTCACGCTCTGGTGGATTGGCATCAAATGGGTGGCAGGAGGGCAGTGTGAGTAGCTCATGCTACAATAGTTTTCGACTTTATGCCCATGTGCTTGTGTGTGCCTGTAAAGCACACATTAGCAAATATATTTTTGGACAAACCATTAAAATAGTTGTAGTTTCCTGTAGTTTCCTACAATTGTCCACTATATAAAGGTTGAGCCAGTGTTTCCACAGTGTACCATAATTGGCACAAGTGATTTCACATTTTTCAGGGGGCCATTGGCTTCCATTTATTTTCCAATATGGATGGATTACCATTAACAGATCCAGAGTCAAAGAATTTCTGAACCATATTTCCTTTGCTCCTGATCCTGAATAGTCCTTTCTGATATGAGCCTTGTACATGTCTGTACCTATAGAGCTCCTTTATGTTCTATTTTGTCAATATCAACGGTAAAAACATCTTTTAAAGACATGGATCCATAATCCATAATAGTGTTCAGTTTGCCGAATCGTTCTTTATTTATCTATCTGTGTACATTTAGCCGGAAAACATATTCACAATAATGACAAATATTCACAGTTAGTGGGTTTAAGGATTTGCACAAACTGCATACTAGCACCACTGTTACCATGATACAATGAATACCGATGTTTTCTATTCCTTTTATTTGCAGCATTCTTTGGTGCACACATGAATGCAGCAATCCATGTCCTGATGTACCTGTATTATGGCCTGGCCTCCTGTGGACCTAAGATCCAAAAGTACCTGTGGTGGAAGAAATACTTGACCATCATCCAGATGGTAAGATATTACATTACGATGTGGCTAATTATCTTTGCCAGGCAAGTGATCACACACACTTGGTTGAAATTCCTTTTTTGGAAACTTAAATTTGCCTCGGATTTTGGTTTGAATCTCTAAAAAAAAAAAAAAATCATGAAACAATGACACATGGAAAAATGGGTTTTTGTCTCAGATCCAGTTTCACGTCACCATCGGCCACACAGCCCTTTCCCTCTATGTCAACTGTGACTTCCCCCACTGGATGCACTACTCCCTCATCTGCTATGCCATCACCTTCATCATCCTCTTCGGCAACTTCTACTACCAGACCTACCGCCGCCAGCAGCCAAGGCGTGATGCCTCCTCCGTCTCCTCCAAAGCAGGCAAGGCCCTCTCTAACGGGACCCTCAACGGGCTCAGCAAGGCCGCTAACGGAGCAGTGGTAATGGGGAGCAAAGAGGAGAAACCCCAGGAGAACTCTGGCAGGAGAAAGAGGAAAGGAAGGGCTAAACGAGATTAGAGGAAGAGGAGTGAGAGAGATAGAGGTGAGGCAGGGCTTTGCTTTGGTTCTAGGTTGATAGTGTTAAAACATGTAAGGCTTAATTTAAGGACGATTAAGATGGATGGATGCTTTAAGATGTGACATGTTTATTTAAGCCATTATCTGAGTTGTTGTAAGTAAAATATGAGACAGGCTTTCTCTGAGAGAGGATCATTCTATTAGTGAGAGGTGTCAAAGGTCTTATTTAAGGTGACCTTTATTATAAATGACCCAGAATACAGTAGTGTATGGTACGGGATAGGTAATAGTATTCCTTCTCTTTTCTGTGGTGCCAGATCTGATTGTAGATCTGATTCAAAAAGTGACTTTCAGCAACTAAAGTAAGGGATACTGACAAGGAAACAAAGTTCGCCAGGCCTGCCTGGCATGCTGGGAAAGCTACAAGAAATGCACCTGAGCTTCTTGATAAAGATTCCATACATTGTTATGAGTAGTCACGGCTGTATTGAAAGAGGAATACACAACATAACACACATATAGACATGCCAATTTATTATTTGTTGTTGGTCACCTTCACAGATAAAGCGACGATAATGTACAGCATCGTGTTTTTTGTCCTTATTTATTATTATTATTAAGTTATTATTAATGTTACATGAGTGAGACTTAAGTTTACAGGCACATCTACAATTATCCACTTATTTGTGAACATGGAGTTTTGTCATATATTCTTATTCTTATTTGAATTTGTGGACTCACTTTTGAGCTTTTAGCATTAGCACATAGTTCTTAAGAGGGAAAATTAATCAGTATTCTGAGATAAAATGTACATAGAGAAAGGAAAAATATAACATTTTGAGACTTGGATGGGTTTGTTCCATTACGGGTTTATGATGGTATAATCATCATCTGTAGCTCATTGAAGGATAAAATTAAAATTTTCTATTTCTATATAAAACCATAACAAGTTTTATATGCCCATAATTGTATGTATGTAATACCATAATGAATATTCTTCAAAGAAATCATGGATCAGATGATTATCTCAGTGTCCCCTGTTTTGTCAGAGAAGCTGGTGGAGTTTAGTCTTTGCAGATGTTTACCTGTCTTTTTATATTATATCCTCTATGATATCATTTTTTTTTCTCTTACATGCTCATGAAAATGTTGTGTGCAGAACAAAGCGCTCCGCGTTCCCTTTGTATTTACGGAGAATTCAGAGCCCGCTAACAAGCAGTTATTATCAAGTTAAGTAAGTTCCCATATTCAATCAAATATCTTTTTGTATCTAAGTTTTCAGGCTTTATTTGTGTCCTGAGCTGCCTTGAATGTAAATTTACTAGGGGAAAAAAACTTGGATTTTTAAAAGATAAAGATTATGATTTATATGTATAAAGGAGCTGGTGAACCTCTATAGTGACTGCTCATGTTATACCACTATGAAGAAAAACTTTGCTCTGCCTGTAGTATATAGTGTAAGTATATATCAGCCACTGGCTCTATATCAGCAAATCCAGCTTTATGTCGTCCATCAACCAATGCATTTTGATGTTATTTATTGCTTCTTTCTATTTATTTTCATGTAAATACCGATGTCGATCTAGCTGAGAGTGCTTGTCTGTGTATGTGTGTTTTTTTGTGTTGTACATATTATGTTGTGATATTTTGTACACTACGCATTTGGAAATGTTCCCAGGTTGTTAGCTTGGACATTTATACATCCACATTGCTTCTCTGTGTTTTTTTTAAAGTAACATAACTTTGAACTCTCTTCAAATTAAAGTAAACTGAACGCCTCTACAAATGCTTTGTCACCTCATTTCACTGTAAACCTCATATTGTAGTATAATAGTAATGAGGATATAAAGTACCTTACATTATATATTTTGACATAAACAACCTGAGGGGGTTTGGTTTTTGTTCCCAGACATGCAGAGACGGTTTCCAACACTAGAGGACACCATGGTTACACACAGTAATTTACCATCACACTTCCAGTATGCTCACTATATCCCCCATATTTTGAACAATCCAATGCAGTTTAAATTACTTCACCTCAAAATAAAGAACTTCATGTTTTATGGAATGAGTAACAGTCACTAAAAAATTTGTAATGAACTCATCTGTGAGTTATAAACCTCAGTGTCAGGTCAGTGTTATCTTGGTGTATTATCAAAACTCATTTCATTCATGCAGCCACAAGTATGAGGTAGAGCTTTCACACGACAATGTTTTATTATCTATGTAAAATAGACTAGATTTAAACCCAGTGTTAGAAAGTAAGCACATTTCAAGTATTTTGGTACATTTGATGGTACTTGCAAGACAGTATTTATCTGACAGGTGGAGCTTCCTGAAAGTTCATGGTTTTACAGACAAAAATAAAATCAACATACACGATGTATTATCATGGATTAAACCACCTAATGCACATAAAGCAGTTGAAAATAGCTCCACCTTGACCAACTACAAGATTAAAACATGGTCCGCATGTTTATACACGATTCTACTCAAATAGTATATGTTGCATTTTAACACTGATAAATGTTATTCAGTCTGTTGGCACCTTAACTTTTGATAATGTACTGTAAGTACATTTAGAAAAAAAAAAACAACCTTACATTAAATCAACATTTCAATGACTTTTGTCTGTCAGTTAAAATTATCTTCATTTTTCAAATTTAAAAGACAGCAATCACATAAATTGATATTTACAGCATATAAGCATTTAAATCTGCAGTGGTAAAGAGGTAAGGATCTAATTTAGGGTGGGGTCATGTCTACTGTGCCTTGAGTCACATGTTGCGTGTCTGATATTGTGCTACAGCTGGGCTAAAGGCACGTGTGATAATGATGTTTGGTGGACAAAAAGAGATAAACCTCTTAGAATTGGAATCACAACACTTCTCACCCCTCACAAATTTTTGAGTTACACAAAGGTTTCCATGGTAACTATGTACAGCAGCTGTCTTACATCCCCCTTCCTCCTCCCAAAAAGCTCCCACCCCACCCCCTCCCACTGCATCCCCCTCCCACTGCATCCCCCTCCCACTGCATCCCCCTCCCACTGCATCCCCCTCCAAATGCCCCTAATTGAACAGATATGTGGGAATCAGCACCAGTGCAATAAACAATTAAACAGTATTTTCTTATTTATTATTGAATGTGTGTGTGGGAGTGGGTGGATGAGTGTGTGTGTGTGTGTGTGTGTGTGTGTGTGTGTGTGTGTGCGTGTGTGTGTGTGTGTGTGTGTGTGTGTGTGTGTGTGTGTGTGTGTGTGTGTGTGTGTGTGCATGTGTGTGTAGGGTCGGGGTGGGGGTGGGGACATATGATTGAGAGGCCTCAAGCAGCAGAGAGATATGACATAAATGAGGTTTGTGTTATTCTACAACTCTACAATTTGGTGATTATTCATTAGCAACATTTTCCTTGGATCGTGGCTCCATATCCTTCCAGCTATTTCAACATTTTCCTTTGGTCTCTTCTGGCTGGCAAATACAGATTTTACATCGGCACCCAAATGTCAAATTATTCTACATCTGTTATAGCATTATAAAAGGTTTGTTTATAGCATTCTCAAATACAGAATTCCAATTAATGTGTTATGTTTTGTCTTTTTTTTGTCCATCTGTTAATCTGACATCCCACTGCCTGATGTGTTTGAATTAAACGTGTACCATATGAGTGCTTTTGTTTCATATTATGTTACAAGAGTAATAAAAAGTTCATTTACAAAAAAAGAAAGAACTGGTAGATTCACGATACAAACTATTAAAGACAACATTTCCTCGTCATTAAAAACCGGAGCATGAAACAACACTCTCTCAGCCAAACATTACCTTCTTTTGTTTTACGTTGGACAAAGCAGAATCAGTCATCCTGTCTGCAACGTGGGAGCCTCCGTGATGCAGACATCTGTCACTTTAATGCCAGCAAATGATTAAATAGTCCCGGGGGAGAAGGAGAAGATAGGTGAAAGAGTGGTGAATATGTGTGTGTGTGTGTGTCTCACTGTGAAAGAGAGTGCAAGACCCCAAACATCTGTTATCCTATTCAGAGATTAGCCCTGCAGCATCTTGTCTGGCAGTTAAACTGTGATTAGACAGCAGTTCTTTCTTCTGAACTGATCAAGATATTTTTGTGGAAGCCTTCAGTGGCAGAAGTGAATGGATTGCACAGAAGTTCAGTCAGAGGTTAAGAGCTGTGGTTACTGAAGCTTTGACAGAAGCTAAATTCCATTCCAGTAACATTAGGTAGAGCAAATCCTTAAGTCATTCCAAGTCAATCCCTGGTACTTCCTGCAGTCTTGTTATTTTACTTACGAGGGGTGATACATGCAACACCACGCTGCCTCCTTTGCTTTGTATCTTTAAACTGCCATGAGCCCATCTCAGTGTGCTTTATTTATTGGTGCATATCCTAGAATGTGACTGCTGAGATGGGTCTGGGCCACCGCGCAGCCATGAAATTCAATCAAAGTCAAGACATCTTGAGTTTATGAGGAACTCAGGAAAGTTGAGCCTGTTTCCAAATGGAATACATAATCCTCCGAATCCATCTCCTTTGGAAAAACTCACACATGAACCTGTTCTCAGAACAAAGCCACTCTGATTTCAAACTTCCATTTCCTTACAGATTCAAACAAATGCTGGAAAAAAAAATGAATGTCAGGCAGAGCTCCAAATAGAATTGTTTATTCAGCCCCCAACAACATATTCTCTTTCCCCTTTCCAAACACGAAGTATTTGGACATTGGAAGAAAAATGTACAACAACTTCAGTTTTGGGTTTGGAGAGAAGGCAGATGGGAGAAAATGGACAACGGTCAAGAAACAGTGATATAGAAGCTTTTGAATGTTTTGAGACAGTAACTGGGAATACATATAAGATCCAAGTCACAAATAGATTTCATGGATCTGATCGTTGTGCCAAACATAAACCAAAAAAAGCTGAATTACAATCAAACACAACTTTTTAAATGTTTTCTTAATTTAAAGTGCTACAGATAATCCTGTATGAGCGGCAAATCCTACATTCTTGATTATGCTGTACTTGTTCGAGCTCACAGACAATTCTGGATGACGTTCATTGAGGTCCAGCCATACCTCCTGGTATAAAGTGTCTTACTGTGGGACAAATATGAACTGTTGGAACACTCACATTCTCTCTGAGGGTCAAGCCAAACCACATATTCAAGGTCAATTCAAATGACTGAATACAAGGTGGATGTACAGTACGTTGCTACAGCCAATCACTGATGGGAGAGAGAGTCTGTCTCCTTCCAATGAGAGCAGCCTGCTGCGTGCAGCTTCATCTCGGTGCAGGCCTGCCCTCCCCCCGATGATGTAATGTCATGAATATTGAAACAGGTTGTTTAGTGGTTGGGAGGCGCTGGAGTCAGCATCCGTCCTGCCTTCCCATCACCACTACCCATCAGCAGCCGACAAAAACACCCAGAAAAGGTAAGATTTTCAATTGCTTCATGCATCTCCAGGTGATGACTCCTTGTCATTGACCACACAGGCATATTTGAGATGAGTGTGACAATGACTGAAGGGCAAATATGAACTGTGGTCCACATTATGTTCTGTATTGTCAGGCCTCCAAGGTTCGGTTGATTTACTCCTACTTGCTCATATCTAGAAAGACACGGATCTATGTCTTTTTCCACATGATCAGACTAACTTGATATTCCTATCAAGTGACAGGTTGTGTGTGATGGTGTGTGTAGCAGTGGAGCTTTTAAAACCAGAGAAAAAAAGAACATTGCATACACACTTCCACCTGGACGATATGAAAAAAAGGCTTTTAAGGCTCATCTTCCACCCATTTGAGTCGTGAGTCATCGCTATTATGTTGGATGTGAGAAGCAGGATGATGGCTGACAGGAAGCGGCTCTCTCAGTAGCCCACTCTTGTAAGCCTAGATGTGGCTCATATGGCATCAAACCGGATCTCTTCTTTTGTCTGTCTTTGGTCAACAGAGGATCAGATCAGTGGCCACTAATAATCTTATTTCTTTCAACTGCACTCGAACCGGTTTGCATGACTGCTGCCAGGTTTTCTACACACATTTTTACTAGCCAATGACATTGCCTTGTCTTTGCTCTCGCCCATTGCCCTCTCGAGCGCACATGACGCAAATGACTGTCTAATTGCCCGATCTCACACACATATCTAATCAAGCAGGAGCTGAATGGCCTATTTCACAATCACTGTGGGCGCTTTGCACCGACAGCGATCTAATTAGCCCGATTAGCCTCTTTAATGTAAAAAAAGACACTTATAAAATGCAAAATGTGTTCTAATGTAGCTGGTTTTAATAACCAGATCCCCATTCCCTATTCAGCAGGCTCCAAGTTTGTTGAGGATAGCCTTCCTTACTGAGTATATTTTACTGTACCTTAGATCCTATCCATCTTTTTTGTGCCTTTAGGTCTGTAAAGCCTATCGATAGCCCTCGATATCCAGCTGCAGGGACACTGGTGAATGGGATGGATGTTGCTGAGGATGAGCTGAGGCTTTGACACCATGATGAACCCATCCTCTACCGACTCGCCGCGGCAGCCAGACAATAGGAGCCGGAAGCAGCAGCGGTCGTCGTCTCCGGCCGGGCTCAAAGACAGCGGATCCAAAGCTACACAGAAAGGCAGCAACTCGTCAAAGCCCATCACGTCAAAGCAAGGAGGAGGAGGAGGAGGGAGAAGCAGCCGAGGTCAATCTCCCGTTTCCAGTGGCAAGGAGCGTCAGGCCGGAGGCGCTCCAGCCGTCAGAGGCGCGGCTGCTGTCCAAGCTGCTGGTGCTGAAAGCCCGACGCTGAGCAGGCCCGCGGCGGCGGCAGACAGAGGCGGCGCCCAGACACCAGAAGACTCCCCGCGTCTCGCCGCTGATGCCTCCAGAGCAGATCCGAACCGCGTCGTTTCCGACCAGCCGTGCGCATCCAAATCCCCCAAACTAAGGAGCAAAAACCCGAGAGGTGGGGAGACCACCGCGGCGACGAGCAGCAGCAAGAAGAGCTCCAAAGGAACAGTGGGCTGCGGACCCGGTTTCTGGAAGGAGGGATGCTTGCAGTCCGAGCTAATACAGTTTCACTTGAATAAGAGCTTGGGGAAGAAAGGGACAAAAATGCAGACGAAATCAGCATCACCGCCGGCCTCAGAGCCGGAGCTGTCCCCCGAGCGCGACAGTCCACACCCGGCTCCACAGCCAGACCAGATACTACAAGAAGAGAAAGAGAGGCTGGAGGATGAAAACGACGACCTGAAGGTACATGGGTGACATTACAAAACCTGACAATTTATCATATCGTTTTTAGCATACACAATTGTCGCACCTGTTGTATAGGCCTGAACTGACTGGCTGCAAATGACTGCAGCATTAGCCGTGGCTCCATGCTTTGTTTTGATGTTTTGAAGATGTTTAAAATAGCCTGACTAGTTTTGTGAGCTCAGGTTTCATTACTTTGTATCACATTTTATTTATCCCCCCCCCCCCTCTGTGGTAGACTGAAATCGAGGAGATGCGGGCAGAAATGGATGAGATGCGAGATACCTTCTATGAAGAGGACGCCTGCCAGCTGCAGGACATGCGCAGAGAGCTGGAGAGAGCAAACAAGAACTGTCGGATTCTTCAGTACCGCCTGAAGAAGGCCGAGAGGAAGAGGCTCCGCTTTGCTGAAAGCGGCCAAGTGGATGGAGAGCTGCTCAGAAGTCTGGAGCAAGACCTCAAGGTAGAGCACCATTATGTTAGATCATATCATATTCATGATCCATGGCAACTCCTCTCTTTTCTTTCTGTCTATGTCTCCTGTGTCTTGGGCCCCTCTCCCAGGTGGCTAAGGATGTGTCTGTTCGCTTGCACCATGAACTGGAGAATGTGGAGGAGAAGAGGATGAAGACCGAGGAGGAGAACGAGAAGCTGAGGCAGCAGCTGATAGAGGTGGACGTCACCAGGCAGGCGCTGCAGAATGAGCTGGAGAAAACCAAAGAGGTGAAAGGCCGATGGGATTGTGTCTAAAGTTTGTTTCGACTTCTTGTGTATGAAAGTGCAATGCAGATTATGGCCTTATATATTCAAGGTTAGGTTAAAGACATATTGAAATAAGCTTTGAGTAGATCAGCACTTGTACACATGTACAGTGCTCTCGAGCCATTAATGGTGTAATCTCTGACACTTTCAAATGTAAAGGCAATATTCATAATATAAAGTTTTATTCTATTCAGTTTAGAAAGTCTGACAAAAGTGGAATATGGCTGACAGGTTAGTCTGATGGTGTAATGAAATAACAAATGTTCTTTCTTCGGGTCGTTATTACCTCAGGACTATAAAATCACACTTGTGCTGAGAGCACCGTGATTTCATTTGGAATATTTGACCAGAAATGTTCTTGAGGGTAACTTTAAACAGTCTTGTTTTTCCATTACTGGGCCTCCAGTGTTCCATAAATCCAGATGATATCACTGCCTTCAGAAAAAATACATTGAGCTGATGATGATGATGATGATGATGATGATGATGTAACCACTGTTTCCTGCAGCTCTCGTTGAAAAGAAAAGGAAGTAAGGATGGACAGAGAGCAGAGAGAAAGGCTCCACAGACTCCGATCGAGGCGAGTCAGCATTTACATTATTAGATTATAAAGTTATAAAGTTCAATGGAGACTTTCAATTATGAGATTGTTTTGCAATGCAGTTTCCAAATCAGTACAAGGTGTTTTATGTAGACCTAAGCACCAGAGACTCATAATTTGTAGTGAGAGAAGGTAACATTATAATAACAATGTGTGCAGAGGCAATGAAACTGTTCCCAGATATATTGATGCCATGTTGGATTTGTGTAAATAAATGTGCCTCATGAAGACTCAGAGTCATGGGAAAATAAAGCAACTCTCCTTTCAGGAAGAAAATGATGATTTGAAATGCCAGCTGGCCTTCATCAAAGAGGAAGCCATCTTGATGAGGAAAAAAATGGCAAAGATTGACAAGGAGAAGGACCGTCTGGAGCAGGAGCTGCAGAAGTACCGCTCCTTCTATGGGGACGTGGACAGTCCTCTGCCTAAAGGCGAGGCTGGAGGGCCTCCCACCACCCGGGAATCTGAGCTAAAACTCCGCTTACGCCTGGTGGAGGAGGAGGCGAACATTCTGGGGAGGAAGATTGTGGAGCTGGAGGTGGAGAACAGGGGCCTGAAGGCTGAACTGGATGACTTGAGGGAGGACAGGTACTTAACTTCAGTAATCAGAGTCGTGATGATTGAAAAAGTAGAGACTGGTGGAAATGTAGAGATAGCTGAAAGGTACATGACCCATATCCGTTTTGAATGCTTCACTCCTCTCCTAGTCTGGTGGCAGCAGGAGTGGACAGCTCTGGTGCTGGAGGTCAGCAGTGCAGAGAGCAGGGTGAGGCCCTGTCAGAGCTGAGGCAGCAGCTTCAGCTGGTGGAAGACGAGGCAGAACTTCTCCGCAGGAATTTAGCAGATGTGGAAGAGGACAACAAAAAGGTAGAAAGGCCGATTTCCCCAACACATCCAATGCTTGTAGTTATTGCAAGATCCAAGGATAAAAGTACTTGCAAGTATGACTGCAATACAGTAACAAGGCTACTTCATAATTGTTTTATAGAAATAATGATGGTACTAGGCACCACAATGCTGCTTTAATTTCAGTGATGAAACATGTCATAGTGTGACTCCATTTTCCTTGTGTTTTTAGTGCTATCATTAGAATCATCAATGACATTGAGGCCTTTCAGAATTCATCCAAGCCTCATATGACATGAGACACGTTACTGTCTCTGTAGATATAGAATGGAATTATGTTGGGCGACTCGCCGACGAACAGCACCAGGCAAACTCAATGAGAACATTGAATTAAAACTAAATAAGACCCTTAAGACAAGATAAGAGCAAGGTAAAAACAGAAATACACAACGCAGTGTGTCCTAACTAAAGAGATCAATGAATAAATTACAGCAGCAGGTTTTGTGTATTGCTCAGGTTTGGTGCTCAAGCTATAGGAAGGTGTGTATGGTTTGTGGGGTCTATTAGTCTATGTGAGTCTATGTGTGATGGTGAGGTATCTGTTCTCTGATTGTAAAGGGACCAACAGACGGTGGCTTGAGTGGGTCGGGTCTTTGCAGGTCTCTGCTGCTAGCTTTCTTGTGAAGGCAGCTACCATACACTGTGTTCAGGTCTTGGAGTTCCCACTGTCCTCTGAGCTATTTTCACCACCAAGGCCAAATCCTTCCTGTCTGTGCAGCTGGCATATACCACACCGTGACGCAAAAAGAATACATAAGAATACACAAGTAATTCAAATATGCGGCGCAAAACGTACAATAACATTCAGTCTCATCTTTAGGTGACAGGTGAACTCAATAAACTGAAATTCAAGGCTGGATCCTATGAACCTGGGTCAAGACATTCAGGAGGTTTGTTTGTTTTTCCTACTTTCAGTGGCTTGCAATAAGCTGTTGTTTGCCGGAGACAAAACAACTGTCTGTGCTCCTTCAGTTTAATCAATCTGCTTCTGATGAACAATGTCTTTCATAATGCCTCGAGGAGCTGCACATTAAAGTCTCATTTGCAGAGGTGTTCTACTTCTCATTGTCCCTTCGTTTCAAACCCAGGAGGAGCTGACACCGCTAAAGTGGAGGCCCTCCAGGAGGAGCTGAAAGCGGCACGTCTGCAGATTAATGAACTGAGTGGCAAAGTTATGCAGCTCCAGTATGAGAACCGTGTGCTGCTCTCCAACATGCAACGCTACGACCTGGCATCCCACCTTGGTATTCGTAGCAGCCCTCGGGACAGTGACGCAGAAAGCGATGGAGGACGGGACGACGACACCCCCTCAGCCTCAGCATCCTCTCCTCGCCTCCTCCCGCCCCACCGCAAGCGTGAGGGCCCTATCGGAGGGGAGAGTGACTCAGATGAGGTGAGGAACATCCGCTGCCTTACCCCAACACGTTCCCTTTACTCACCTGTAGACAGCCGTTTTTTATCCAGAAGCCTGAAGGACCGGCAGCACATGATAGACATCCGCATCGAGGCGGAAAGGCTGGGTCGGACCATCGACAGGCTCATCGCTGACACCAGCACTATCATCTCTGAGGCCCGAGTATACATCACCAACGGGGAGCTGTTTGCCAGGCTGGATGAGGATGAGGAGGGCGGCAGGTATTAAACACATGAAAGTTGTTAGGAATCTCATTATTACCCCATTCCTCTCCATCTGTTAACCACAGTATTTGAAGACCAAGCATTTTCTACCTCTACTCCACAGGATCAGAGAGCATGAGTTGCTGTATCGCATCAACGCCCAGATGAAAGCCTTTAGAAAGGAGTTGCAGAGCTTCATAGACCGACTGGATGTCCCTAAGCAGGAGGATAAACAGGCAGAGGAGCCTTTGTCTGTAAGCTAATGCTAACACAGGATTATGATGTGCATAATTTTTGTCTTCTCCAATATACACTTCTCTTACTGCTTGTCAATCTGCCCTCACTCCCTTTGCCCCTTCCCTTTCATTTAACTGTTATCCATCAAGATGTTTCAGCCCATTATTTTGTTGATCCTCATTCTTGTTCTGTTTTCCTCACTCTCTTATGCCACCATTTTTAAATTGGTATTCCTTTTCACCCTGTTTTTTGTTCTATAAAACACACACACACACATTATCATATTATCTGCATTTTCATTATTTCTTTTGTGTTTATTCATTCATTTCAATTCTGTTACGTTGAACACATCACATAAGGTCACTCAAGGTACAGGACATTATCACATTCCATATAAGACCCAAGCCACCCATCAGATGCTTTCAACGTTTATTGGAGACCAAACAACTTGGAGCAACAGTGGAGTGTTAGGTGAGTGTGCCAATAAACTCTTTTTACTGTCGATGAAAGATACAGTTTTTAAAACGCTGCATTTAGAAACTTAACTTATAACCTAACCTATACTTATACTTGACTAAGAATAATATTGCTAAATACTCTAAATACTTTCTATGTGATCATAGGTGTGTGTCCCTCAGTCATTATTAGTTCAGTAATGGACTTCTTTAGTGAAATGCACCCAAGGCGGGGGATCCCAAGTATTTCACGCTTGTTGTGTTAGTCTGCTATTTTCACTCTTATTAGTGTGTACTCGTTGGAGACATCATGTTATTTCTTGCACTGTAAAACTTTTCATCAATAACTAGCTGCAGCTTCACCTGCAAAGTACTGTACTTTTAACCGTTTCTTACTGTATTTTAGAATTAAAATATATTACTTGAAATAAGTCACAGTTCTGTCAGCAAATTACCTTATATTTACAGAATGTAAACTGTATTTAAATCGACATTATGTTTTATATTATGATAGTTACTGTAATAATATTAAAATGGTGCATACTAAACTACTGCTAATAATAATAGTAATACCAATGATGAAAAATACTAATAACAATACAAAATATTTAAAAATTGCTTACACACTTTCGCAAAGATAGTGATGATAAGATAATCATTTACTAAGATTTTGAGACTTTGAAGGAAGACTAGAGAATTTGTGTCCGAGGACACAGATGCCTCCCTGCTGGAATGATTCAGCTTGTGCTGATGTGGATAAACCATAACCTCTGTCATCACAGAACAATTGCAGAATGAGTTGAAATGTGCCTAAAAATTTTGAAAATAAGCAAATTAAAGAATCCAGTTTTGAGACACACACCTTTAAGGCCCCTACAGAGCATATGTGAAATTTTACTGTATTCTGTTCTGCAGTTTTTGAGAATATGTGGATAGACAATACCCCATATCAAACCTGTAACGCACATATCCAGACGGATGAGGGTAACCTTATATACCAGTGGCATAATAAAAATGGCCACTCAGTGTTGGTTGCCTTATCAATGCATCTCTTGATATCTGCGTCGAAAGGCTAAGCAGGTCAAATTTTAGTTCCACCACTTTTCTTTCACCTTCCCATGATGCTCTGCTGGTTACAGTTAAGTTTACAGTACATTCTTGCAAATAATGGCATTCTCTCAGAGTGCTGTATAATGTTTTATTTCTCACAGATTGCATTACAGTTTACAGCATGTCATTGTACAACATTGCACCTTAATACAGTTCAGATTTCACTGTAAATTCACAGCAAAGTTTTACAACGTAGCTTTTTAATTTATCTGGTGGAGCTTTGAATGGGTCTGTATTTAACACTGCAAATACTGACGTTTTTCGCATGACTGCACACACCTACCTACACTCAAGCACATATAGCAATAACACTGACACACCATCTGGCATCCCACCCTTGTTTCTTCAGCAACTATGCTGTTTGGGTCTTGATGAAATGTCAGTGTAGTCTGTAACAAATACCAAAACGTCCAAGTGGAATAAGATAGGAGCTCAAATTTTATCCATATGTGAGTATTGCTGAGTATTTCTTATGCCATATTAATAAAGTTCTCAAAAAAATCAAGCCATAAAACGTGGCGATAGTGGGTCTGTTTAACCAACGGACCTGACCACCAGGATGGGGGCGGAACCGGTCCACTTCTTTCATCCCCCCGGTGGGATGTTTGACGTCACATATTAGGGCCAGCTGTGGAGAGAGGGAGAGAAAATGAAACGAGAGAGAGAGAGAAAGGAGGATTTATTGCCATTAATGAAAGCATCGTTTCAGCTGGTTGTTTTAACTAAGCTACCATACAGTCCTGCCCGGACTTCTGCTCAGCTTTCACGTTGGCTGAATGGTCGGATGTTCTTTTCAGGACCGTATCAGAGGAAGAGGTAAGGGATTAATCATCGAAATGCTCCGTATGGTTTCAGACAGTGGAAGATGTGAGTAGTTTTTTGGCGCTTGAGCGGAACATTTGCCCAAAACTGAACCGTCATGATATGAAGTTTTGTGCAAGAAGCGAACTCACGCTTTTACAGGCTACGATTGCGTTGCCTGCTGATCGGTGTTATATTATAACAGCTGGAAAAAGTAGAGCAAGGAGTTGACTTTTTCAGACATGACGTTACTGCGGCGAGATGTTACCTTTTAAACAAAGATGAATAAAATCCAACTCCGCCTTCTCTCCTCGTGATAGTCATCCCCCTCTCATGCTAAGATAGCAAAAAAAAGGCAGGAGAGTGAGAGTACTGAAAATAAAAGGAAACATATTTAACATATTCATTGACAGGGTGACACAATTATCTCTTCTTTTGCAACAGCAAATGACTCCAAAGGTAATCAATACTACGCCAATAACTGGTTTATTGCCTTTAACATGAGTGTGGGTTAGCGTATAGATTTTTTTTGTTTTTTTTATTTTTTGAGAGACGCACGGTTCGTAAATTGATTCATTGCCGTGGATACATGCGCAAGGTGGTATCCTGAATACCTGCGACGTAATTAGAGCTCTCCGGTGATTAATGGATGTTTCTCCTCGTCTCCCTGACGCCGTTGCAGCTATTTGTCCTTAAGGAAATAAACTCGTGGCTACAGGGAGTAAAAATACTCCGCTGCTCTTACATCAGTGCGCTCCATGATATTTTTGGGGACTTCTCCCGCTCGTGTCAAGAGTTGGTTACTGGGTGTCTGTCTTTGCCAGCTCTGGATTGTCGCCTACAACCAGTTTGTGTGTAGGGTAGAGCGACCGACACAGTGCGTCCCGAGTTTCGATATGAGGACTACAGTGCAGGGGTGCAGCAGTGAGTAGATCTCTGCAAGATAAAAAAAAAAAAAAAAACAGGACGCCGTAGGGACTCTGGGATGACTGGTTGATCTCTCTGGGAACATGGAAGGGACCGGAGCGTCCTGCATCAGCCCTGCAGCGTCTGGTGTTCTGAGCGCTGCTGTGCGGCCGACGGAGGACCTGGTCGGGTTTGGATAATTGGCGCGTTCAGTATATTTTTAGTTCGAGTCAGGACATATGGGGGAAGTTTGCAGAACTGTATCAAAAGTATGTAACCGTATGATTTACAGAGCATAAATGGGTGCTTGAATAATTTATTTCACCATAATTTTGTTTTATTTTTAATGCGCTAGAGGAATGTGGAGTGCGTTTATGAACGGC